>CM038678.1:264883404-265500239 GCA_021605205.1 Aegilops longissima | reverse complement strand
CATCTCCGCTCCAGCTCATCCGCCAACGTGTCGCGTGGGGCTAGTCCAGCACGCGTGTCAAAGGGCTGTGCAGCCAGCGGGAGCAGCGATAAGCGGGCGACAAGCCACCATCGTGGCAAACGGAGGCGCACTTGACGGTCCCTATTGCCTCGTTTCAGCGATGAGACGGACATTTATTACTCTTGTCCCTTGCCGTCGAGTTAGGTATAGATCATCTGTACTTTGTATAAAGCAATTGTACCAACCACTATTTTCCTATTTTACCCTTATCTACTTGCCACTGTGGTGACCCCTTGAGCCTATAAAAGGAGGCCCATGTGCAACATAGAAAGGGTTCGCCCGGTTCAGTTCATTGACCGATTCGAGACCAGAGACACTCAGCTAGGTTTTGTAGCTCCCATTGCTCCCTAGCAAGAACACAATACAATCAACCAAGCAGCAGAGGAGTATTATCTCCGGAGAGCTCGGCTGGGTAAATCTGCTCGTGTGCATCGCTTCGATCCGCTTTGTGCAATCTCCGCCCCCTCCGAACCACAAGGGACCCGTCCCGTGGGTGTTCGTGGGTCACGATCAGCTTCCCGACATCTTTGGCGCGCTGTAGGGGCGTTGAGACTGTGTGAACCCGATCCAGCGGTCACACGAGCAACTTCATCATCATCTTCATCAACATGGCACCAAGAAGAAGTCTTCGGCAGCAGAGAGAGCCGTCCGCAGTCGAACCCACCACCACCGGAGCTGACGGGTGGTGGGGAAGACGCCGGCGGAGGAACGGCGTCGCCGAGAGAACCACGACGCCGCCAGGTCAAGGACAAGGCGGCGCAAGCTTCGCATCCAAAACGCATCGCGTCCGCCTCGGGAGGCGCGGGACCGACAAGCGCCATGATGCTCGCAGCACCATACGCCGTTGGATCAAGGCCAAGCTGGAGGATCCCGAGGCCTCGAGACCCGCATGCACGCCAGCATGCTAGTACGAGCAGAGTACAATCGCTTGAACGGGATGCTGCTCCTCCTAACTTGGTTAGAAGTCCGAGAACATCCTGTTCCTCGCTCCGTACGCCATTGCCACCCACCACTCCAGCAGAAGCCTTGGCGAGAGCTCAATTGCTTCTAGATTACCCTCCTACGGCCGACAAGGTCGACGAATGGAGGGCCACCATCCAGAGTCTCATCGGCTTTGCCAACGGCGACGTCCCGCGGCAACCAAACACGTCGCAGCCGCGGCATGGCGACAAGGCACGAGCCGGCAGCGACGAGACCTGCGGGGGTGCCACCACCATGCACTCCCCTTCCCGAAGGCCAAGATCACCAGCTCCTCAGATCCACCTCGACAGCGACTCCACCGCGTCGTCGGATCCACGAGCTCGTCGTGATCAGCGCAAGTTCTTAAGGGAACGACAAGAAGAAGACGCCGAACCCACATCGAGCCCTCAAGAGAAGTGCGGCGTCAATCGACCAGCTACCGGGCCCACTGTCGATATGCATGCGCCCGGGGAACCAGCGACTTGTCAGACGCTGTAGGTTGCCCTGCTCACTCGTGAGCTGCGGCAAGTCCAAAGGGTCTGACAAGAAAAACTTCAAGCCGATGTGCGAGAAGTATGATGGCAGGACACATCCATCATTGTTCTCAAAGATCTACACCATTGCGGTGCAAGCTGCAGGGGACGAGACGACAAGATCCTCGCCAACTACTTCCGCTGGTGCTCAAGCCCAACGCCGATCTTGGCTCATGCACTTGCCGGACAGTTCCATATCTTCTTGGCAGATCTGTGCCACCAGTTTGTTGGCGCCTTCACAGCGCCACAAGCCTCATGGCGGAGAGTGACTTCTGCCTTTCCAGCAGAAGGAAGGAGAGTCCTGCGCAAGTTCATCCAGAGATTGATCGTGTGCATTACAACATCCCAGATGTCCACCCTGCCGCGGTGATCAGCGCGTTCCATCAGAACATGCGGAACCGCAGGATGAGGGAGGAGATGGCGATGTGTAAACTAAAGGACGTCAGCGAGCTCTATGCCCTGGCCGACAAGTGTGCACGTGCTGAGGAAGGGAGGAGGCTCCCTGGAGAGAATGTTGAAGCAGGATCTGACAGTGAGGAGACCGCCACGGCAAGGAAGAGCCGGCGGCGGAACAACAGAAAGAAGAAGAACAAAGAGGTACTAGTTGTCGAGCAGTCCGGCAACGGAGGTGGCGCCGGCAAGGCTAAGGCTGGTGGCTCCGGCAAGGAGGTTGCCGCTGACACCGACCGCCAAGCTGTGGCGGCCGCCGACAAGCAGGACAGCTCCAACAAGCAGTACTGCAAGATTCACCGCACCAAGGGCCACGACCTCCGGAGCTGCAAGAAGGTCGACCAGCTTGTTGAACTGCAGAAGGCAGAATACGAGCGGCGAGACAAAGAGAAGGCCCAGGAAGGTGCAGGGGCAGCTAGCAAGAAGAGACCCGGCCGGGGAGGGCGCCGCGACAAGGCCAAACAGCGGCAAGGAGACAGACCTCCCCGCGGCAGCGACAAGGACGAAGACAATGATGATGATGAAGATATGGAGGAAGACGAAGCTGACGAGCAAGAATTTCAGAAGGCAACAGAGGTTCTCTGTGTTGACGGAGGTGCTTCTCTGCATACCTCGCACCGTCAACTCAAGCAGTGGATGCGAGAGGTTAATGCAGTAGAACCATCCGTGGAGTCGCGCAAACCTCTGAAGTGGTCCAGCACGCCCATCATCTTTGACATTGAGGACCACCCTAATCGCATAACTGCGGTCGGGTGCTTGCCGATGTTGGTCCCACCAACTATCCGCAAACTCAAGGTCACCAAGATGTTGGTTGACGGCGGGGCCGGCCTGAACCTGATCTCCTCTACAGTGCTCCAGAAGCTTCAAATCCCTGACAGCGAGCTCGAAGAGACTGGCACTTTACAAGGAATCAACCCAGGAAGGAGCAAGCCCAAAGGGAAAATCACGTTGCCGGTAACATTTGGCAGCGAGCTCAACTTCAGAACTGAGAGGGTCACATTTGACGCTGCCGATTTCCCATTGCCGCATAATGGCATACTTGGCCGCCCAAAGACTTGCCAAGTTCATGGCAGCCTCTCATTATGCTTACAACTTACTCAAGATGCCCGGCCCGATAAGCGTCATTTCTGTCCATGGCGACAAGAAGGATGCGCTTATCTGTGCCGACAAGATTTACCGGGATGCAGCAGCCACGACAGATAGCAAACCACTTGCCGCTGAAGCTCCCGGGAGGAAGAAGAAGACCACCAAGTCCGGCAAGAGCTCTGATGCCTACTCCGGCAAGCGCACCTCTTCGGAGTGCTGCGCTACCGTCGAGGACGCACCATCGAGCTCCACCGGCAAGTGCAAGAAGATGATGGCAGCTCCACCGAAGACCAAGAAGGTGCCTGCCAAGGAGGACGACACTGGTGGTACCTTCACCATCAGTGCCACTCTAGACCCTAAATAGGAAAGCGAGCTCGTTGCTTTCCTGCAGACGAATGTCGATGTGTTTGCATGGCAACCATCTGACATCCCCGGTGTTCCCAGGAAAGTAATTGAGCACCACCTAGCTGTCTGTCCTCACGCCCGGCCCGTCAAGCAAAAAGTCAGGAAACAGGCAGTGGAGCGTCAAGAGTTCATAGCAGAATAGATCAAGAAGTTGGAAGCAGCAGGCCTTGTCAGAGGAGTGCTCCATCCCACTTGGTTGGCCAATCCGGTAGTTGTACGCAAGGCAAATGGGAAATGGAGACTTTGTATTGACTTCACGGATGTTAATAAAGCTTGTCCCAAAGACCCATTCCCCTTGCCACGTATCGACCAGATTGTTGACTCCACGGCTGGATGTGATTTGCTTTCATTTCTTGATGCATATTCAGGATATCATCAGATCTTCATGGCAGAAGAGGATGAAGAGAAAACCGCATTCATTACACCATGTGGCACTTACTGTTTCATACGGATGCCTTTCGGTTTGAAGAATGCTGGTACAATGTTTGCAAGAGTGGTCCACGACGCTTTCGAGCCCCAAATGCACAGAAATGTAGAAGCCTACATGGATGACATAGTGGTCAAGAGCAAGGACAAAGCAACTCTGGTTCAAGATTTGGATGAGACCTTTGCAAATCTGCGCAAGATCAACCTCAAGCTCAACCCTGAGAAGTGCGTGTTTGGAGTCCCTTCTGGCAAACTTCTCGGGTTCTTCGTGTCTCAGCGGGGAATTGAAGCCAATCCCGACAAGATCAAGGCCATTGAGCAGATTGAAGCACCAAAGCGCCAAGGATGTACGAAGACTTGCCGGTTGCGTGGCTGCTCTCAAGAGGTTTATCTCTAAGTTCTGCTGAGCGCGCTACCGCCATTTTTCAAGATTTTGAAAAAGGCAGGTCCAATGAAATGGACTCGGCGGAGGCTGCGCTGCAGACTTGAAGAGGTACTGTCCTCCACTCCAATACTTGTCGCACCTAAGCCACAAGAGAAGTTGCTGCTATATATAGCGGCGACCAATCAAGTGGTTAGTGCTGCGTTAGTAGCGGAGAGGGAGGCGGATGATGAGCCGGCAACCGAGGCAGGTGCATCCAGCGACAAGCGTGGGGCTTCGCCACAAGCTCTGGTCCCGACAAGGACGGATCTGCGCAAGATTGCGAAAAGATTCAGAAAAGGATGGTGCAGCGCCCAGTCTACTTTGTCAGTTCCCTTCTGCAGGGGGCTAGATCAAGGTACTCCGGTGTGCAGAAACTGCTTTTCGGCCTCCTCATGGCCTCGAGAAAGCTGCGCCATTACTTCCAAGCACATGAGGTCACAGTTGTCACTCGCTTTCCGCTGAAGAGGATATTGCAAAATCCAGAAGCAACAGGCAGGATTGTCGAGTGGGCACTGGAACTGTCAAGCTTTAGCCTCAAGTTTGAAAGCACTTCAACTATCCAAAGCAGAGCATTGGCAGAATTCATAGCAGAGTGGACGCCAACACAAGATGAAGAAATTCCGGAGACGAGCATCCCCGTCAAGGAGGCAAATAAAGAATGGCCGATGTATTTTGATGGTGCCTTCTCGCTGCAAGGCGCCGGTGCCGGCGTGCTGCTTATCGCACCCACCGGAGAGCACCTCAAGTACATAGTCCAGATGCACTCTCCCAAGGAGCAAGCAACAAACAGTACTGCAGAGTATGAAGGTTTGCTTGCCGGTCTCAGGATTGCGGTAGACCTTGGGATCAAGAAGCTCATTGTCAGGGGGGACTCGCAACTTGTCGTCCGCCAAGTAAACAAAGATTATCAGAGTCCGTTGATGGAAGCCTATGTTGATGAAGTGAGAAAGCTAGAAGAACACTTTGAAGGCCTGCAAATGGAGCATGTTCCAAGAGCTCAGAATGACATTGCTGATGGCCTGTCAAAGTGTGCTGCACTCAAGTTACCTGTGGAACCAGGAATTTTTGTGCTCAAGTTGACTCAACCAACCGTAACACCATCAACTGGGCAAAACAAGAAGAGGAAGTTGGTCTCTGGTGACTACTTTCCGGCAGAGCTCCCTGAAGCCGCCGCCAAGAAGGTCCCCAAGATCAACGCAGATATCGCTGAGGAGCAGTCTGCTCCGACAAACCCCAGGGTTTGCTTCGTTGAAGCAGACGCTCCCGACAAGTTTTGCTCCGGCAAGCTTGCCGGGGATCATCAAGCTCCGGCTGAGCCGCAGGTTCTTGCGGTAGAAGCTGATGTTCCCGCAGCGGCAGATGTGCCTTTAGTCCTTGTTGTCGAGCCACAAGCTCCAGCATGGGCACAGCAGATCGTCCATTTCCTTCAGACAGGAGAACTTCCCGAAGAGCAAGAAGAAGCGGAAAAAGTAGCCCGGCACTCAAGTATGTACCAGTTTGTTGACAACATCCTGTACAGAAGAAGACTCAACGGTGTGAAATTAAAGTGTATTTGCCAAGAAGATGGACAGAAGCTGTTGGCAGAGATACATGGAGGCATATGTGGTCACCACATTGGCGCAAGAGCACTTGCCGGCAAGGCTTTCCGGCAAGGTTTCTTCCGCCGAAGCCCTCCAGATGCAACCGCACAAGTAACCAAGTCCAAGCGTGCGGGCCATTCCAAATAGATACACCAGCCAGCTTAAGCTCTCCAGACGATACCTTTATCCTGGCCCTTTTCGGTCTGGGGGCTCGACATCCTCGGCCCCTTCCCCCGAGCTGTCGGGGGCTTTGAGTACTTGTACGTCCGAATCGACAAGTTCACAAAGTGGCCGGAAGTGGAAGCAAGGAGGAAGGTGACAGCACAACAAGCGATCAAGTTCTTCAGTCAATTGTTTGCCGCTTTGGGATTCCTAACAGGATCATCACCGACAACGGCACACAGTTCACGAGCCGCACCTTCATGCAGTACGCCCAAGATCTTGGCGCCAAGATCTGCTTTGCTTCTGTTGCTCATCCGAGAAGCAACGGTCAAGCAGAGAGAGCAAACGCTGAAGTGCTGCGGGGACTCAATACCAGAACTTTTGACAGGCTGCGCAAGTGCGGTAGAAACTGGATTGAGGAGCTGCCGGTGGTTCTTTGGTCGATCAGGACGACGCCAAATTGAGCCACTGGCCAGATACCTTTTGCTCCAGTCTATGGAGCAGAGGCAGTTCTCCCCACGGAACTCGTATACGGATCGCCTCGAGTGCTCGCTTATGATGAGCTTGAGCAAGAGCAGCTGCGACAAGATGACGCGCTGCTCCTTGAGGAGGATCGTCTTGAGCTGCTGACGAGCTGCTCGTTATCGCAAGCTTTGCGCCGCTACCATAGCCGCAGTTAACGCCGAAGCTTTGAGGAAGGCGACCTTGTTCTTGGCGCGCTCAATCTGCCAAGAATTCCAACAAGTTGACGCTGAAGTGGGAAGGCCCTTATCGGGTGAAACAAGTCACTAGGCCTGGCGCTGTCCGCCTTGAGACCGAAGATGGCGTTCCGGTGAGCAACTCCTGGAATATAGAGCATCTTCGTAAGTTTTACCCACGAGGCGCGGTTGCGGAACCTGTTAAAGCAACCACCCTTTTGTACAAGTCTTGCCGCTGTTGCATGTAATCCTTTGTACAAAGCCGGGCGCAGACCCCGTGCATCAGTAAAGCCTATGTGTTGCGCACGACTTGTCAAATACATGCTTTCATAATCCCATATGCATGTGTTATCTAACATTTTGTGCAGCATCAACACCCGGTAAGCAATAACGAGCCACTAGGCTCCATAACTTTATTTTCTCTTCTTTCTTCTCAAAAGAAAGGAAGGTTCATCCACCCACAAGTTAACCAGAGGGGGAGGAGAAGATAATGGTGTGGACCGCCAAGCGTCGCTCGAGGAAGTATTGCCTTGCCGGGAAGCAAACGACAGAAAAGCTAAGTTGCCAAAGTTTGAGCAATCAGTTTTTAAATTCTCAAGTTATCTTCCTCGAACGATAGTACTCTGTATGGAAAACCTGTATGGAGGAACTAACTCGTAGCTAGTTTGCGCCTTACTTTGTTTCGAGTCCGCTCAACAACTTAAGTGAGCTGCAACTAGTTGCGATAAGGTTGCTTGTCGGAGGCGGCATCGCCAGAAGCTGCCGACGTTCAAGACTCAGCGCCATGACAAAGATGCCGCACTGACAAGTTCCCTAAAAGCGAGGGTACAAACATACAAAAGAAGAAATCAATAGAGGAAATAACATTGCGATCGATTGCCTAAGATAGTGTATATTACAAAATGACTTGTCGCAGATCTAATAAATTGTTCTCCTGAACATGATCTGCAGCGACAAGGGAAAGATAAACTTGGCGGCCTAGTCTACGCGGTCGCCATCGACCCTCTTCACTCTGCTCACCCTGTCCACAATGCATGCGACAAGGGCCTTGAGCGCTTCAACGTCAGCACTTGGCGGCAGGGACTTGAGGACGTTGGCGAAGCTGACGCCTGGATTGCGGAAGGCCACCTTCATCAAGACCTTCTGAAGAGCCCCAGCACAGATTTGGCGCGACTCGTCGGCCAGCTGCTTTGGGACCTCACCCCGAGTCACTGGAGAGCCGCCAACACGCTCTTGAAGAACAGGCTGAGCTTGGCGCTGGGTTGGAGATGCTCGTCGGTGGGTACCCGAGATCCACCATCCCCAAAGAACATCAGCTCCTTGTCGATGGCGGCGGCTGTATTGACAAGACCCTCGGTCCAGAGCATCACGCTCTCCGAGGGTATTGTGGGCGCTCGTGGCGCCGCCAAAGAACTCCTCATTGGCCTTGATCTCTCCAACAGGCCCGCCTCCGCTCCTTGGCGCCGCCCAATGTCTCCGTCAAGGTGGCCAGTTTCAGCTCCAGATCCGCCTTTGGAGTCCTTGGCGGCGCTAATCTCCTTGATCTTCTCAATGAGACGACCTCGCAACTCACCAAGAGTGTACGCGTCCTTCTCGCCATGCTTCAGCGGTGACCTCTTCGCTGCTCTTCCGGAGGGTGGCCTCCAACTGCGCCACCCTCGTCTCTAATTCCTTCTTGGCGGCCTCGGCGGCGCGGCAGCGTCCTTTGCCTCCTTGAGTGCTCCGCTAACTGATTGCTCAAGGCAAGATCTTCCTCGAGCTGCCGAGGTTGATCTTCGCTGCGCCAGCTCACCTTCTTGCGCAGAGAGCTTCTCACCGGCTAGCCTTTGCAGCTCCTCGACCTCGGCCTTCTCCAAGATGAAGGCCGTGCACTCTTCGGAGAGTTGCTCCCACGCTTCTGCTATGTCCCGGAGAGTTTCCTTGTTGGCGCGCCGGAGCTCTTCCGCGCGTTTCTCCATATCAGCTCCCGCTCTCGCGACAAGCGCCTCCCTGGACTCCAACTTGGCTTGGCGGGCGCGGTAGAGCGACAGCAGCCTCTTCAGCAGTTGCTCTTCCTCAGACTCGCCACTGCTGTTGCTTGCCGCGTCAACCAGCGACAACCCAGCAGAGGCGAGCAGCTCCTCATCGAAGGTCTCTCCCTCGACCGACGCCCTGGAGCTCGACGCCCATGGAAGCTTGATGAAGACACCGTCACCGGCCTTCAGATAGGTGCCGAGCTGGGGCTCTTCGGAGCTCGGTGCTGCATCGGTGGCGGAGGGATCGGCGGTCGGCGTAGCGCCTGGCGCTCCTGCGGCCTCAGGGCCGTCAGTACGATCACCAGACCCCTCCCCAGCCTCTATGCCAGCAGCCTTGGCAGCCTCCTCGCCGGCAGACCCATCAGCACCGGCCTCCTCCTCCATGTTGGCGGCGTCGTCATTGTTGCCGCGAGCGTCCTCCTCGCCGGCAACCTCGGGCCCATCGGCTCTCCGCAGATGGATCTGATGATCGAAAAAGAAAAGAACAAGTCAAGCAAATGTTCGAAAAGAAGAACAGAAGAAAAAGACCCAAGGGAAATTTTCAGTCAAGAAGATTACCTGCAATGGGATCTGTAGCCGCGGTCTCCACCACCGGAGGGTCGTCGGCGCTGCCCCTTGTCGGAGAAGCTCCCCTTGTCGGAGAGGCCTCCCTTGCCGGAGAGTGCTCCCTTGGCGGAGAGTTCTCCCTCGGCGGCGTAGTTGAAGCAGACAGAACTTCAGGAGTGACCTCCGGGGCCCCCTGATGAGGCTGCTCTGCTCCTGCACAATTCAACAAGTCAGATATCAGCATATAAGAAACACCCATGCACGCCCTACAGTAACAAGTGGATCAAATACTTACCCTGGGGGCTGTGCTGGGGGCTGCTCAGAGGAAAGGTTGCCGGGTCCGGCAAGGAAGTCTCAGGCGCTCCTCCTGTTGCCACGGGGGGATCGTCTTCGATGACCACCACCGGCGTCTTGTCTCTCTTCGATGCCCTCTGAGCCAGCGTCCCAAGAAGGAAAAGGTTCGTAATGAGGCAAGTTAGATACAAGACGAAGCAGCAAATTGAAGAATTACAAGTACAGCGACAAGATCTTACTCTTCTTCCTCTTCCTCGGAGCTGAGAGCGGAGAAGTCGAATTCCGCTCCACCTCCGGTGCGACGAGCTGGAAGGGTGGGCTCCCTTGGACGCTTGGCGGGTGCGGAAGCCGTGGTCCCAGAAGGCCCTGCTCCGGTTGCTGTGGCAGCATGAGGCGCTCCCGCGGCAACAGAGGTTGTCGTGGTGGAGCGCATCACGCGGTGAGACGGCTGTTGGCCCGTCTGCCGCCCCGCCACTTCCCCGGTCTTGCGGAGGCGCCTTTCTGGCGGGTCGCTGGCTCCCCGCCGCAAGTCATCCAAGGTGGAGGGAGGCGCCCGCAGGCCTGCTCGCTCAGCGTCGGGTTCGCCTGCTCCTCCTCGCCGACAAGCTCTTCGCGATCGGCAAGGCTTGCCGCCTCGGCTGCCTCCGCCTCGACGGTGAATCCAAACACGCTGGCGGCAGCAGCCGCCGCCTCCTCCAACCTTGTGGCGCGCGCGCCATCTCTTGCTCGGTGGTGTCGCGGGTGAGCCACTTCTGCTCGTCGGCACGGATCGGCACTTCTTCTAAGTTGTCGAAGAACTGCTGCACGACGTCGTCGGCGGGCTCTTGCCAAGTTGGAACGATTCCATGGGAATCGCACAACGGCATCATCGCGCGGATGCGGTCAGCGACGAGTTGTTGCACAAGGGCACGACTCCCTCGGCAACATGAACCACTCGGGTGATCTCGCATCAGCTTGAACAGCTCCGAGCGAGGAGTTAATCTTTGATATCATCCTGTTCCGCGGTGGCTATCTTGTAAGATTCAATGCGGTACCGCGACACGCATACCTCAAGCTCAAGATGCCAGGACCTAGGGGGTCATCACAGTCAATGGAAACACAGAACGCTCGCTCCGTACGGAGGAGCATACGGCAAGTTCAGAGCTCGCCTAGCAATTCGGCCCCACCCTAGTCTCAGTACAACGTCAAAATCCGTCTCGCGCGTACAGAATTATGCATTGAAAATACCATGGGTGTCGGCGGGGGCACGATCACGGCACGTCCCACAATGCAGTTCAACCGCACTAGGGGCTTACTACCTTTATCATCCTCTCTCTTTCAGGACTTTACTCTCTGGAAGCCCTATCCGGCAGTACGATAGCCGGACACATGATACAACACCCAAGGAGGCAGGAAGCTACGTCGTGCAATGGAATCCCCAGGTGGTCTCTGATAACGAGTGAAATACCTGTTTTAAATACCAGCTCGTAGCTTGCCCTTGGACGGGACATGTCAAATATTCCCAATTTTTGCTTATTGCACTGCTTGTATCAGTATGCATCAACACATTTCTTAAATAAACAATGCATAGCACTAGTCTCTTATTGCATTCTATATTCTTTTATATATATGTTCATCTATGACAAAAAGCACCCGTACACTCATGTACGGCCAATACGCCAGGGGCTTCCATATACCCCATAATTCGGCGTGAGAAGTCCGAACACTTTCGACAGTGCGGCACCCCGAACTTATAGCATTATATGCATCAGCTCCGAATCATGTCTTGGGTCAATAGTTCGGTTTTCCCGGCTCCCATGTTTTGGTACCTTACGTTCCGCTATATCGGCTAAGGTAGCACTGGGAGAACTACTGCGATTGTGCCCCGGTTCTTCCGGCCGAGCACCTCAGTAGGGAAAGCTAAAACTGACTGTCATGATGAGGTGAGAGCTGGTCACAGTTCGAGAGGTCTCAAGTCCCTAAAGACTTTTTCCGCTTCGGGCGAGGAGTCGGCCTTGTCCGGCTTAGGTGTGTATAGCGCCCCAACTTCGGCTTTCCGAATACTAGGGGCTTCGCCAAAGTTTAAAATTGTAGACTTCTATGGCTAAGTGAGAGTGATAAAGCATTATAGTCCGATTGTTCGGTTCAGCTGCTGAGCACCTCCCTCGAAGGACCCATAAATGGGAAAAAGAGTGCCTAGATTTATCCCGAACACCCCAGCACTAGTTGCATGGGGGCTGAAGCCGACGACTAGCAGCTCTCAGATTTTATAAACGGCTGCACAGAAGGTAATATTTTAAATTCGAAAGCGTTGCATAGCGCCAATGAACTAGTTTTCATAATACAGGATCACACGAGCAAGTTCATTCAAAAATTACATCCTTCGCACACTCGTCTGCCACAAGACGGGAACCCTTCAGGACACCCTCATAATACATTTCAGGGTGGCGATGCTCCTTGCCCTGCGGCGGCCCCTCCTTCACCAGCTTCTTGGCGTCCATCTTGGCCCATTGCACCTTCGCACGGGCAAAAGCCCTGCGGGCACCCTCGATGCAGACGGACCGCTTTATGACTTCCAGCCGTGGGCAGGCATCATCAAGCCGCCTCACCATGCCGAAGTAGCTGTTGGGAAGGGAATCGCCAGGCCACATCCAGACTATAAGGCCCATCATGGCATGTCCAACCGCCTTGTGGAGCTCGACCAGTTGCTTTAGCTGGTCGCTCGCGGGCATCGGGTGTTTGGTCCTAGTATACTGAGACCAGAACAACTTCTCCGTCGAGCTTCCTTCCTTGGCCCGGTAGAACTCCGCGGCATCAGACACACTGCGGGGCAGATCTGCGAACGCTCCGGAGAGCTCCGAACTCGGGTAAGTAAAAGAAAATTTTCTTTTGCATGCTTGCTTTGCATAACGAACTCCTTACCCGCCACTATCTTCTTCACCGCCTCAATTTCCTGGAGATCCTTTTGTGCTTCGACCTTGGCATGCTTTGCGCTTTCGAGGGCCTTGGCAAGCTCGGACTCTCGTGTCTTCGAGTCATGTTCCAAGGACTCGTGCTTCTTCACGAGTTCTTGAAGCTCTTGCTGCACCTTGCCTGCTCGGGCCCCTTATTTTTCTCGCTCGGTACGCTCCTTGGCCGCTTTGTCTTCGGCCTCGGACAACGCCTGCTTCAGGGCCGCTACTTCGGTTGCGGACCCTGGCACATTCATGATGATCCTATTATTTGGCAACCAACTTTATTTTCTATATACAGACAAGGTATTGCTTACCTTTTTTCTCCTGAGCTGCTTTTTGGCAAGGCCGGGCTCTCCCTCGGACCGCTCGAGGTCCCGCTTCAGCGCGGCGACCTCCGCAGTATGTGCGGCTGCAGCCAACAGCGAAGCCTGCATACGCATATAGACATATTTGGATTAGACTCCTGCGGTTATTATTTGATCCTCTATTTGGCTTTTTCTTCGTGAAACTCCAAACAGAGCATCAGGGGCTACTGTCTATGTGGTAACATTTTCTTATAATTTAATTACTTACCTCAAAGCCTGTTAGGAGGCTCGCACAAGCTTCGGTTAGTCCGCTTTTGGCAGACCGAACCTTCTCGATCACCGCACTCATAATAGTGTGGTGCTCTTCGTTGATGGAAGCGCCTCGAAGAGCTTCCAATAAATTGTTCGGTGCCTCTGGATGGACAGAGGCCACCGGCGCGGGCGGCTTGTCTCCGTTAACAGGGAGTTGCCTGCCGGAATCCGGAACCACTGAAGGCTCCGGCGCGGTGTCCGGTCGACGGCCTGACTTGGAGCCTGTGGGAATCTTGCTCCCTTTGTGCCCAGGGCCCGGAAGGTTGCCTCGAGGCTCCTCTAGGACCACCTCCCCTCGGCTCGGTGCCCTCACAGACAACACTTCGGCGTTGTCCGTAGGGCGGGGGGTAGAAGCAGTGGAAGTGAATCGCTCTTCATATCTGACGAGCCCAAAGAATCACCCGACAAAAATACGTCGATACGGGCTCTGGGCGGACTGCATAATCATGTTGGGCATGAGTAGAAGCAGTTCGATAAAGCATACCAATAATCGCTATGATATCTGGATACTTACGACTTCGCCAGGGGCTTGTCCCTGAGCATCCACTCGTCGCCGCTGTCGGCGGCCGTCGTGGAGCAGTCCGGAAGGAGAGTTCTTCCTTCTGATTCTTCGCCTCCCGGTTGGGGCGGCCTTCCTTTTCTTGTCTCTCCCGGCTAGATGGGGAGAACCTTCATCTTCCTCCTCCTCGCTTTCACGAGAGGAGTGCATCTCGGAGTCATCGGGCGATGAGTCCGATACCACCTGACGCCGGGAACTCTTTCGGGTCCCCTTGGCCTTCTTCTTGGCCTTCTTCTCCGGCACCTCATAAGGTGCCGGAGTCAACATCTATGTCAGGAGAGCGTCCGCTGGATCTTCAGGAAAAGGAGCTAGGCAGTCGATCTGCTCTGCCGTCTCCACCAAGTCCTGTTAAAGGCTTGGGAAGCTGAGATCCCGCACATGATTAAACTAGGGAGAATAAAAACCATATAAGGGGTAAAGAACTTACCGGTTTCGCGAGGCGCTTCGTGCTAAGTCCACGGTCCTCGGTTAGGGAAGGGGGACCTCAGTGTGGGGACCCCGACTCATAAGTCGTGATCACCGAATGCACGTGTACAGTGATCCCAGAGATCAATGCTCACTAAACACACAGAAGCTGAATAACAAGAGTCTTGCATCCATACATACCGTTTTACACAAGTAGGACCATTATGGTCAAGTCTTGAGTATATCATCGCAGCGGAAATCTTCATCGATAACTTGGACCCATGCCATCCGCCTTAACCCTACAGCATTTCGACCGGGAAGCGCCCTAGCTCGCATGTTCACATCAAGTATTCTTCTTCATATCATGTTCTTTCATGCCTGGCCAATAAAATAACCAGTGGCAAGCCAATGAGTACTTTGAATGTACTCGCAAGCAACCCATGTCTTGGTTCAAGATTCAACAATGCATGATATAGGTAAATTTTTGCAGACAGCTAGTTTTGAGTGCAATTACATGTTCAACAACTTGCATAGCATGCATCAAGAGGATTCATGTAATCCCTGAGGACAAGTTATAGATATCAACATAAATGGAGTGGGCACCAATCCAACTCAATCATGTCAAGTCCTTGGACTTGACCCATGTAGTTCTCTCCACTCAACCATACATACTCACCAGGTTTCGTAAACATATGGACGTAGCCCAGGAGCGGTTACCCAACTGTCCTTTACCATGGACACGGCTATTCGAATAGTTTTACACTCTGCAGAGGCTGCACACTTTACCCACAAGATCCGGGGAACTTCCGTGTCATCCATGACCCGCGGTACCTCAAGTACCCGGGGTAAGCACCCGATCACTACCTTTCCCTAGACGACACTAACATGGAGTCCACTTGATTGGTAGTAACCCCCTTGCCCAACATTTCACAACTTAAAATTGTGGAGCCTCGCTCCCATATTCGTCACATACCACTGGCACGGGGTACCAACGGTGTGTCCGGTGCCCCATAAAAATGTTCTTGGCCGCCCTACCTGGCACGACCCCGTCCCGAGAGAGAGCACCAACTCTCCCCCGTCACTAGTAATGCGGGCTCCAAGCTAGTATCGGCCTAGGTAATCAATAATGCCCTTTGCCATACGAGGGTAGAGTGGTTGCGCATGTAAGGTTGGAATAACGGTCGCAACTTAAACCAATCCGTTTTTGAAACCACACTCACATATCCTTCTCCGGTACACCACTTCTTTGTCAAGTGGTTACCTAGCTCAACATCTCCCTCGGGCATTAGTGGCACCCGACGGTGTTTTCAAAAAGTCTTTGGGAACATATTTGCCTCCATCACCATGCATATCCCCGCCCCTTTTTGCGTCCTATCTACTCCCACCGGCATAACCCTCATAAGGAGGTAGGGTCATGCACAATGCAAGTATCAATGAGGAAGTAACAGAGGCGACCAACCAACATGGTTTACCATCTCATCATGATTCCAATGCAACAATAATAAGTGATATATGACATGCATAAAAAGGTTTCATAGACATGGTCAAAGGGCTGCTTGCCTGTTGTAAGAAAGTCTTCGAGGTCTTCAAATATCTCTGGTCCAACTCCGAGCATTTCGTCTACTTCGTCAACTATCGTGGAAAGCAAGCATAATAAGCAACACAAGAAGGCCGAAAATAAAAGTGCTCCAAAAATATTAATTTGACTTTTCTAGGACATCCCTGGTTATATAAAAAATAACCAGAGTGGTTTCATTGGAATTGGATCAGTGGATATCTCTGAACATTTCAATATGATGGAATCAAGGGGTTTATGGGTTTGCAAGAAGTCTACAGAAATATATTTTTGAAAAATGAGCAAAGGAACCCATTTAGCAAACCATGATTTTAGAAGCATCTAGGAGTTGGTTTCACTGGATTTGGAGTTCAAATGAATTTCCCATGAATTTACAAAGTTGACAAATATGAAGAAATGGCTCATTGTTTTATGTGGTACAGAAAGTATTAATAAAAATGTTCATAAACTAAGTTATGAACTTAGAAGCATCTAGGAATTTGAATCATGGCATTTGGATCAATTCTGAGCTCCCTGTGATTTTCTAAAGTTCATCACAGAAATAGGAAAAATAGGATTTGATAAATATTTGTGAAGAAAAGGTCTCTGAAAAAATGTGCATGTTGCACTAACAGGTAGATCATGATTTATAGAGTCACTAGAAATTTGAATCATCAAATTTGGAGTCCATTTGAATTGTTTATGGATTTTACAAGTTGACTGGAAAAAGAAAAAGGGATTAACGCTTTAACCTTATCTTGCGCACCGGCAACAGATAGACCGTGGGCCGGCCCAGCGGCTCAGCCACGTGGACAACAGGCGACGTCGAAGGCGTCTTTGCCGAAGCCGTTTCCACTTAAACGGCGGGGGCCCGCCCACTGGGTCGCTGACGCGCGGGCCCCAGCTGCAGGTCGCCTTCAACCTCCCCAAGGCCCGGCCCTGGGAGGAGAGGCTCCCGTCGGCGATTGTCGGGGCTACAGAGCATCTCCGGCGACGCTCCGCCCACCGGCGTGCTCAGGAGGCCGCGCCGCACCCATCCATGTGCTGCACGCACGCCGTGGAGGGCTGCAGCAGCGATGGCCTGGGTGCCCGCGGAGGAAGCTGTCGGCCATCTTCGGCCACGAGGGCGTGGCGTTCCCGGGGATGAACGACGGTGACGGAGGGCCTCAAGGTGGTGGTATGAGGGTACTGGAGTGGCTAGGGTAGAGGAGAGGCTCGGGATAGCCCGGATTTAGGCGGAGCCCGACGGCGGCGCTCCGGTCGTTGTGATGGATGGAGGGCACGGGGAGAGGAGTGAGTTGGTCCAGGGGTCTCTATGAGGGAGAGGGAGGCAAATAAGTCGAGAGGGGGCTCGGGGGTGGCCTTAAATAGCCGACCCGTAGCTCACCGTGGACGCGGCGCACGGGTGGCCGCAGCAACGGCTCGGCAGGCCAGGAGGGAGGGATAGGAGCTGTCTACGGCGTTCGTGGGAGTCGCGTAGGGTGCCAGGAAGAGAGAGAGGGAGCGGGGCGAGGCCCTGGTGCTCGCGCGTGCGAGGCCAGGCATTGGCCGAGCCGGGCGGCTCTGGGCACGCGCTGCAGGGGTTGAGAGAGAGGCAAAGAGGAGGGGGCCAGGATGGTGGCGTGTTGCGGACGTCGAGACACCTCGACTGGCGTGAGGGTGAGGCTCGAGGTGGACGGGAGCGCCGTGTCAACGGTCGGGAGTGCGGTAGCGTGCTCCAGAGCATGTCTTTGGCCGGCATGCGCGGCTTTTTCGCGCGCACTCGCGCGTCCACTTTTGTCTGGCAGCTGCAGGGGTTATGGGCAAAAGCCGAGGAGAGCCTTGGATGCTCTGGAATGCCAAGGAGGGAGAGAGAGGCTGAGAGAGAGGGAGAATGCTGCTGCCCAGAGAAGAAAAATGGTGTTCTAACCCCCTTAATCATGGCTCCTCGGGCAGGGAAAGATGTAGGTGGTAGAGGGGGACTAGGAGGGGCTGTGGTAAAAAGGAGGGCTCAAGGAGATTAGTGGAAGTGGACAAAACATACATTTTTAATTTCTGCCAAAAGGTGTTTGATGGTGGTTTGGGCAAGAAGATGAACTCCACTTGACATGAGGCTTGACAGGGTCAAATGGTACACATAATTAGGGCCTTCCACCAATCTTGAGTTCATTTGGGCAAAGTTGCCAATGCAACTTTTGTGAACCCTAGAATTTGGCAGAAATGAACTTGTGTAGATCTAGTTGAGCAAATCACTTCTCCTTGATGCACCACTTGGTGTGGTGGCCTTATTTGGTCATGTGAACATGATCACCAAAGTTGGGGTCAAGGAGAGAAAGCTGGTAGTACAAAGTTGTTCAAATTTGATTCTGGTCAGAGAGGGTTTTGGGGCTCTTTGATCAAGTTAACTTGTTCTCCAACTTGTGCCATTTGGTCTAGATGAATTATTAGACCACTTGAGCATCTTCACCAGGTTTGAGAACATTTGGACATGTTTGGCAATGTAAAGTTGCTCAAACTTCAAAATGGACAGAAATGGTTTTGAGAGGGTTTCATGGGGTTATACTATTCTCCATGGCATGAGACTTGTCAAGATCATCAAAAATGTCATATGTGACATGATAGAATTTTCTTGGAATTTTTGGAGAATATTTCCTTTGTAAATATTTCAAAAGCTTGAAATATCCAGAAAGGGTATTTGAGGGATTTGACCAATATTTTGAACATGACCATGCGTTGAAACTCCTATATATGGGAAATATATGTCCACTGAGTTTCCCTAAATTTTCACAAATATTTTTAAAGCATAAAAAAATAATTTTAACATATTAAAGACCATTTCTAGCCTTAAGAAAAGCTTTTAAATAAAATAGTAAAATAACTTTTAAAATCTTATCTTTATGGTTTCGGGTATCCTATATCTAATAGGAGTCAAATATATTTTTGAAAGATTTTACTGCCCTTAATTAAGTACTTGCAGTGCAAACCTCAATTCAGGGGTTTTTGGAAAATTAAATTTAGAAAATACTTTTTTTGGCCAAAATATTTTTACAAGAATTTATTTTTATGACCTATACACATGGCATGATCATTGGGAAAGGTTTTTGGATCAAGGCGAAGGAGTATAAGGGTTGGAGGATTTATCTTATTTTTAGAGCACTTGCAAACAACAGACTAAATCCAATCAAGACAAAGTCCAAGCACTCAAAAGTTTTTGTCAGACCATATTTTAGCATGATTGTTAGCTTAAGTGTAGTGGCATGAAAATCAGGGTGTGACAGACCTACCCCCCTTACAAGAATCTCGTCCCGGAGATTCCCAAACTGGGCGCGGAAACGGATACAAGAACTTTGATGTGGGGTGGTCTTCACGTCCTCATACTGTTCCTGCTTCCGAGCGGAGCTCCTTTGATCCTTGAAGTACTTGATGGTGTGGCTTCATATATAATGTTCTATTTGGTCCAGGTTGCTAATGGGTAGCTCGCGGTAGGTTAGATTGGGCTAGGGGTCGACGGCTCGGTGGTCATTGCCCTCTCAGAGATCGGGCAAGTTAGGAAGTTGGAAACACTTCCGGGGTTGTGATGCATGGAAAGCGTTGTGCTCATCAGGTAACTCAGGTGGTAACTCTAGCTGGTAGCCGTCTACTCTGCGTCTTGAAGTGATCTCGGAGGGGGTTGTTAAATCTTGGAGTGATCTCGAAGAGGGCCGATGAATCTTGGTGTGGGTTTCCTTGCCATGGAAATGCTTGGTTCCTTAGAGAGGAGTGGCTTGCAGATACACATGGTCTTTAACGCGGAAGTATACTTCTTGAAGAAGGTGGTTGGTGTAGTTCTTCCTGTTAGACATGACGGTCTTCTGATGTTCCTTGACCAGCTCAACGATTCTTCTTCCGTCTTCGGGTAGACGAGTATGTTATCAAAGAAAGATGACAACTAACTTGTCCAAGCACTCCATGAAGTCTATGGGGTGCGTAAAGTGGGCTGAGGCATTGGTGATGGTCACGGTTGAGTATTGGCCGAGGTCTTATCGATCTAGAGTCAAAGCCCAAGGTCAGGATCCGGCCATGTTGTGGTTTGGTAGGGCGTAAGGGTTTCAAGGATTCTAGTGTGCGAGTGAATGTTCATCATCCCATCCTTGAGCACAGTTCCTGAGATGCCAATTGTTCTATCTAGTCCTCCAAACAGATCACCTTATACCTCTGAAAGTATCATCTCGCATAGGTCAACTCCAAAAGCCCATTAGCTACATAATTCATTAATCCTACAAATCCAATGTCTATGGTGTCCCACATGATCTTCTAATCTCCTATAATCACCAAATACTTGAAAGGGCTACCTTGCTATAGTCAGTCCACCAATTTCCATTATCATGGTCATGTAACTCCAAGGTCAAGCTTATATCAACTCCGACAATTAATCCAATCTCCTAGTTTATTGTCCTCCAAGAAACATGGTATCATGATCGGGATCATCAGTCTAAATCCAATTTACTCCGAACCATGGAAAATTACTCTGCATCCATACTCCACTAGGGTAACCTACTTAATCCAAATCTCATGTCCAACGAGGAATTCCTACATGTCTCCCTCAAGTTATATACGTAATATCAACTATCTCCTATCAATATCATCTGATCAAGTCAAATCCTTGCACTTCCAGGAGTTTCAGCTTGCGATCATAATTGTCCTATAAATCCAATTTACTCAGGGATAATGGAAGCCATGCTAATCTATAATCATGATCCCACCAAGTTCATCTACCAACATGAAAGCCCGTGATCTACCAAAGTCTCACCATTCCTCGTGGTCTCGATATAAACTCATCAAGTCATTTGTCCTCCGCTCCTATATCCCCAAATTGGTCTCTCCTATGGCATCATCAGTTTTGGTGCTATCTTAGGATGATAATGTGCTTGCTCATTACATCCACTAGTTCCATAATGAACCCAGTGCTGTGCAAGGTTACTGAGGCCTAACTAGTTCTCTTGCAATACTGTGGGTTAAGCACATGGTCAAGGATTCGAGCTGGGGTATCTTGTGAAGTCTTGAAGGGTCTAGGAGTGGATCTCTAATCTTGAAGGTTAAACCTAATTTTACAGGGTTGCACTTGGTCGTGGAGATTGTAGCAGAAGTCTTTATTGCTAGTTGGTTGCCAAAGTAGAATCTTTGGTGTATCTTGTCTTGCTAGCCTTCAGTTGAGGAGAGATATGAGAGAGAGAGGTAGCATAAAGGAGGGGGATGCCTAAAAGGGGGTTCTATAGTGCAGGTGCAAACAACAAGTGCCGAAAGGGCCAAACACAACCATTAAGATAAGTAAGGTGATATAGTCACGTACTTGTTGCCTAGGGCAAAAAGGGCGACTGATATCAAAACACAAACAAATAAAAACAAGCAACACACAATCATGGTTCTATTCGAACCATCATACGGACTCGATCACAAGATAGGGGGTACACGACTTATCCTACCCTAGGGGTCCTCGGACTCAGTAGTCGTGCCTTGCGCCTCGTGCAGTCTTCCGGGTTTTCCTCAGGTGTTGCTACGTCTCTTGTAGTTGTTCGATGAAATGATCCCGGTTGAGCTTGAAGAGTCTTCAACAACTTCTCGCCTGTTGGAGTGATGGGGTCAAGGTGGCTCCTTGTAGCTGACATCGACATGGTCTCCTCTTGTCTTCTTAATCATGACGATCCCTTTTGCCTTCTAAGGCGTCGAGTGTACCAGGTAGGCAATCCTTTATGTAATGATACTAACAAGGCGTAGTAGAGGTCCAATCTACGGATATCTGCTGCCGAGATCGCCACCGAGAGCGGGGATGAAGAGAACCGTTTTCCTGCTCACTATAGTGAGCTGGACCAAATGGCTAGGTTCTCATCCACCGGTGGTTGCCGATGCAACAATGATAAGGATAGGGTTGCTCTACTAGCGATGTATATCATGATCTTGCATATCCCATGCCCTGGTCATCATAGGCCAAGGTTGCATCATCCTGGGGCAGCGTCAAGGGTGTCTCCATCTCCCGGGTCTTCAGGTCCTCATTCCTCGAGGGTGTATCCTCTGTTGGTATCGTCTTGTTGTGATGTCGCCAATCTTGTGTTCAGGAGATGTGGGTGAATGTCTGGCAAGGCATCTTCCTTCTAGATTATCCACGAGGAGTACAAGGAATCCAGTGGTCAGGGGCATAAGGGTTCTAGCGACCAAAGGTTTTGAAGGGGAAGAGATCAATAAGGAAAGTATACCTTAGTTTTCGGAAATCTGAGAAGGAAAGAGAAGTATAGATAGTTTTGAAAACTAGTAAGAGTTTTGGAAATAGTTTTATCCTAACTAACGACCATGCGAACTAAGGCTTCCTACAGTCAGGATGGCTCTGATACCAGCTCTGTGGGGACCCCGACTCATAAGTCGTGATCACCGAATGCACGTGTACAAAGGATCCCAGAGATCAATGCTCACCGAACACACGTAAGCTGAATAACAAGAGTCTTACATCCATACATACCGTTTTACACAAGTAGGACCATTATGGTCAAGTCTTGAGTATATCATCGCAGCGGAAATCTTCGTCGATAACTTGGACCCATGCCATTTGCCTTAACCCTATAGGCATTCTGACTGGGAAGCGTCCTAGCTCGCATGTTCGTCACCGAAGTATTCTTCTTCATATTATGTTCTTTCATGCCTGGCCAATAAAATAACCAGTGGCAAGCCAATGAGTACTTTGAATGTACTCGCAAGCAACCCATGTCTTGGTTCAAGATTCAACTATGCATGATATTGGTAAATTTTTGCAGAAAGCTAGTTTTGAGTGCAATGACATGTTCAACAACTTGCATAGCATGCATCAAGAGGATTCATGTAATCCCTGAGGACAAGTTATAGATATCAACATAAATGGAGTGGGCACCAACCCAACTCAATCATGTCAAGTCCTTGGACTTGACCCATCACTACTAGGAAAAGGCCTACTAATGGCGCACCTAATTTGGCCATTAATGGCGTATTAGTGGTGCGCCATTAGTGCCACGCCATTAGTATATTTTACTAATGGTGCACCACTGGTGCGCCATTAGTATCTGGTATACTAATGGCGGACCTCAGATGCTCCATTAGTATATACAACAAAGGCGCCATTAGTATGCCTCCTGTGGGGCCATGTATACCAGTGCTTTGGCATACTAATGGTGCACAACAACAAGATGCGCCATTAGTAACTTCGGCATACTAATGGCGCATCGTTTAATGATGCGCCATTAGTATCCTTTGGCATACTAATGGCGACCGTGATGTGATGCGCCATTAGTATGGATATTAGGTTTTTTATTTTTTAATTTTCTGTTTTTGCACAGGTTACAAAATGTATAATTGGACAAAATATAGACAGCACACATCAACAACAGATTCATCGAATACAATAGAAGATTAGTCTCTGAATACAATTCATCATATTAGTCTCCGAATACAATTCATCATATTAGTCTCCGAATTGAAAAGACCGAACAAAGATAGAACATTATATTACAAGTCTCGAGACCGCGAGTAGCGAGTTTGTCTTCAATTACAAGTTGATATCGATCATCTAAACTACCATCACATAGAAGAGAGCTGCGGTCATCACGATGAGCATCATCACGATGAAACTCGCCTTCATCCGGTTCCTCCAACGCCCTCCCTCTCCCGCTAGATAGCGGCGATATCTAGATTCGCCTCGCCCTAGTGGTGTACCCTTTGTAACTGTTACCGCTGAATCGGTGAACCTGTCTCCAACACTCCTCCCACCGTCAGAGACTCCGGAACCTTACCCTTGTACACGACATACGCGACTTCGCTATGCACTAGCCTAACGTAAACGTTAGTACCAATTCACGATAATACATAAGCAATATATAAGTATGCAATAGAACAATCGGAAGAGAAAAGCAAGACATTAATAGCATCGATTACATCTAAGTTGAACGACTCTCAAACCAAAGAGACATACTACAAGTTCATTAAAGTTTAATTACAACATGAGCCAATCGATGTTTCGAACTAGACACAGATCACCGCTTTCGACTCGACTCAAGGGACCGGAGCGTGGATGAAGCCGCCGCTCATCGTGGGAGTCATGAAATAACGGGCGTTGTCACCTGCATTTGTAGCATTGTGTCGATGTCACCGTTGGACGGCTGATTTCGAGGTAGAACTGCCCCGAGGTACGGCGACATCTTGATGGATGATTTCCGCAAACTCCGATGGATGCAAAAGAATTTTGTCGATGTCCGCGTCCCGGATTGCCGACACGCCGCGCCCAATCTTTGAGTTTACTCGGTAGCGAAGTTGATGATGGTCCCGCACGATCGCCTCGCATGTGATG
This sequence comes from Aegilops longissima, assembly GCA_021605205.1. Taxonomy (NCBI): domain Eukaryota; kingdom Viridiplantae; phylum Streptophyta; class Magnoliopsida; order Poales; family Poaceae; genus Aegilops; species Aegilops longissima. The sequence continues at coordinate 265,476,208 of CM038678.1, read as the reverse complement.
GATGGCGAGTAGGCACCCTTCCGACCACCAGCGGCTGCTTGACGCAGCAGAACGTCAGACAGGGAGAACACGTGCTTGCCGTGATTTACGAATAGGCCTGGTCAAGGTGCCTCCAGATTTGGCGAGGCGGGAGAACATCATCAAGAACCTTCTTGACATTTGTGTAGTCTATGTTCGATCGACGGTCCGGTCGAAATACGTGGCCATGGAATATTTGGGGCTTAGGAGGATGAGCGTGCAATGTGTTTCACCGCAGAAAACACGGAATGTTAAAAGAAAACCATCGAAATCTAAGAATTCATATGTTACGGGCGGTTGAGGGAGGACTTACTCGGAAAGTAAGGCACGAGGAAGTTATCCTTATCTTGGTTTGCCGTAATGACGCCTTCGAGGTAAGAACTCGCGACTTGCGGTCACCAGCGCTGCCCAAGATCTTGGCACGCATGTAGAAGGGGTCGACTATCACGATGTCCGGGTCTTGTCGCTAATGATCCGTGATCTCCATACTCAAATAAAATAGCCGAACGAAGGTGTAGTGCAGCGGATGAAGGTTCAACATAGCGTGGATGTCATCAAACCGCAGGACGATCGACGCCCGATGGAGTTATCCACAAAGCCCTTGCCCTCGGCACCTTGGCGCGAAACCGGCTATGCCACATACTTTCTCTCGAGACGCGCTTCTCCAAGAAAGAACACCGTCATGCAGACTCCGTGATAGCACCGGTTGCAGCATTGAGCATATTTGTCGGTAGCATCGCCCTACCCGCCACATGCACCCTCCTCGAGATATCCTCGGTGAAGGTGGCCCGCCCCGAGCACGGATCGCATTACTCGGTGCCGGCTGGCCCGCACCCTTGTTAGTCTTTCTTTTGCGTGCCTTCTTCTTCTCCTGTAATGGGACCGAGTTCTGCTCACAGACCGCCTTCTTGAGTGTGTTGGGGCTGATATATTTCGCACCTCGCCTATCCGAGGCTCGGTGAATTCGGCAGCCGGAGGCTTCTCACGAGAGCTGAACAGCGACGACGCTGTTGTACAACTTGGCTTCTCCGCGGTACCAGCTAGATCGTGCATGTCTTTTGTTGGGTTGGGTTCTTGAGAAGGAGGCCCCATGAAGTCGCCACCGCACTCCATGATCGGCAAAGTCTCGATCGACGCTGCCAAATGTATCGTCGTCGCCGTTGTTCGATCCCGTGCCATATGCATGTTTGGATCCAGTGGCATAGGGATGTCCGGCACCGTTGCGGCGGTCTTGCCATGGGGCCGACTTGGTGCAGGCACGACTGGCGGTGTTGTCTTTGGGGTGGTGTCCCCCGCCCCAAACGAATCTGGCTCTTCGGCCAAAGCAGGGGCCAGCTCAGGCAGGCGCTGAGGGTCATCACGTCATCATCGTCGGCCCCGACGGGTCGAATCGGAGGTAACAACTCGTCGCAGCCTGGCAGCACCCGAACCAGTTGAACCATAAACAAGTTGGGTGGCATTCGGTACCGTGGAACAAGGGGTTGCTCGGTTGAACGATTTTGCCCTTGGCGACATCGACCAACTCGTTGTTCACGAAGTGCAGGAGAGTGCACGGAACATCGGCGACGCCCTGCGTAAACATGTAGGGCGTCAGGGATGCCCAGTCAAAGGCAAGGAGATGAAGTCCTCGGCCGAGAGAGGCTTAATTAGTTACCGTGAAGATGGCGTTGAGCTCGGCTAATGTCGAGGCACCGCCAACGGCGGGCGTGCAGTTGACGGAGGGGCCGCTTGCTGCAGAGGTGGTGGCCGGCGTACACCCGGGTGCATTAAGCTCCCGTTCCGGCGTCGGAGACACCAATGCCGCCTCCGCCGGAGACACCAATGGCCCCGCCATCGCGTTCTATGAGTTGCTGGCCGAGAAGCTAGGAATCGGGGGCGGCCCCTGTTGGCCGCCCGCAATCCACGCACTCAACCCTTGATCAAGGTAGGCACAATGGCGGTGATCGTCGCTCCGAGTTGTTGTTGCACTTGCTCTTGGACAATCTCCGGAATCCGCGCCACCTGTGCCTTGAGTTCTTGAACCTCGTGCGCCTGTCTTTCCGAGCTAGTCTTTTTCTCCTTTCGCCCACCAGTGTTATAGTATGACGACCATTTTGTCGACAAGCCTTTGCCGGCCACACGACCAGCTGACATCGGCTTACTGAGCTTATCCTTGTTCTTCATTACATTCAACGCCCTATTTAGAGTGGTGTCCCAAGGGTTGCTCTTAGTCCACCCCGCGCTACTGCTTTCAGTCGCCTGCGGAAGGAATGTGAACCATTTAGAAATTTGGCTTCATTAATTAGAATGCAACCATATGGAGCTAATTACGCGGGGGTGTATTCCCTACCAGAACAAGCTCAAGCGCCCTGTTCTTCGGATCCGTGGTAAGCTCCTTTGTTTTCGGTCCTTCTTGTACCGGGCCCGACAAAGTTCCTGGTCCGCTTGTCACCAGATTTATCGAAGAGGGGCGGTAGGCCTTGCTCGGCACGGTCCGCCTCCTCCTTGTCCCATATAGGCTCCGCCACTCAGAACCGCCGGGACCGAGTGTGTGTTCCCTAAGTTCAGCTCCGCATTTCTTTCCCCATCGACTTGATTCGAGTTTGCGGTGCTCGAGCAATTGATCTTGAAGTCGTTGTAGTCATCTTCGGTGATCGAAGGATTTTTCTCCTTGATCTTCTCATAACTCTCACCTTTCTCGATCATTCTCTTCACATTGCTTTTCCAAGTAGACAGGGCCTTGCTCATCTTCGTGAGGACAACATTGTTCACTTTATTCCCTTTGAGGCTTGTGTTTTCAAATTCAGCGGGGAACTTGTATCGTTCGTGCAGCTTCGTGAAGAGGAGGTTGCGCAAATTCCATCGGTTAGGATGCCTCAAGTTCTCGGTGTTGATCGAGACGGTGCTCCGGAGAATGCACCCGAGCTGAAGCGAGTACCCCTTGACTATTCGTTCGGGCGCCGTCGGATTCCCGTCGGACTCCACTTCAGTAACTTCCTCCTTGAGGGTGCGGAGCACGGTCGGGCGCCGGTCCTTCCGTTGCCTCTTCGGTTGGCTGCCATCTGTGCGTGCGCCGCCATCATCAGTGGTGGCATCCTCGGCGGCACCATCAGTGGTGGCATCAGTGGGGTCATCCTCGGCGGTACCATTAGTGGTCTCAGGATCGGTGGGGAAGGCGGCGTCCTCATACAAGTGAGGTTGTTCCTCCATCTCCCGGACAGCTCCTGAATGCCTTGCCGCCCGAACCCCGGCCTCATCGTTGTTGGCCATGTTTCTCTAAATAGGAACAAAGTTTGGTCAAAAGTTGGTTATTGTCAAGGAACAAGATCATGGTCTCATCATTTAGGGTTTGTCGACACGAGGCATCCTAAAAGCTAAGCTTTTATCATTGAGGGTTTTTCACGAGGCACCCTAAAAGCCTAAGCTGTCATCATTAGTCACAAGTACCCCGGCCCATGCATTAGTCACAAGTACCCCATATGTCCTATTTTTTAGCAAAGTCATGCTAAAATTCACGGAAAATTTCAGCATGACCTTTGCTGAAAATAGGACATATGGAGTACCCGAATTTGCTGGAACGGAAGTTAATCGACATTCCAGCAAACTCAAGGGCCTCTCGGGTGGACAAGGCAAAAAAGGCCTCCATCACAACATGGAAAATACATTGGCATGTTAAGAGGTGAAACAATATATGCATCTCCAAGCAGTATCATTCAACATTTTGGACAAACCACTACAAGCAATACCTTGTGGTGCTCTCTGTGCTATTAACATTTCAAGTCAAAACCTTTTCTGGTTAGTAAGTGTTTCTTGAGCATATGTATGTAGTAAGTGTTTCTGCTCTCAGTGTTTCAGAACACATATTTTAGCTACCTAGTACCAGTGCTATTACCCAGCAGTTAATTAGCTTTTGCTTTTTCTTTTCAGTGCCAAATTCTAGCTAGTACCATCAAATTAACATCTAGCAGCAATCATTTTCAAATATATATACACTGGACAAGGAGGATTGTCTGCTTCATTTCATCGTCAGCTAAAAGAACATAGAAGGAGCCCTGCTGAGAATACAGTTTGAGATCCAAGATACTTTTCACCGGTTTCAGACCCCATTAACAATATGGGTGTTAAACTTGTATATTCCATGGACAGTGTAAACTGTAACATGTCACACACGCACACGCACAAAAAAAACTCAGACACAAGAAGCAAATGTGCATGATACAGAAAACTGAATGTGGGTAGCTGAGCAATCACCAATGTCACATAGTACATCCAGAGCATATGATTGGAGTGAAGTTGAGACAATCTGGTTGAGACCCAGTTCCTGGTGATGTTCTGTTTGAGTCGGAGCTAATAAACTACCAATAAGCAGCAAGCTAGTATATATTTAGAGTCCATGACAGTGTCAAAAACATCAGCGCTTATAATAAGTTAAGAAGGAAGGAAGTAGTATATACCAAGATCAGCAGGCTACGCAAGATGGTCATGTTCTGTTTGACACTGTCATGGACTGTAAATATATACTAGCTTGCTACTTATTAGCTCCGTGTGATGATCTCTATCACAAACAAATAACTACCCCACCCACTACTAGTTTTGAATCCGCAGTTTGGAACCAAAATAGAACATGCTTGAACTGCAAAAACATTTTATACTTTAGTACGGAAGGGAATTCATCTAGCGCGTTTCTACAACTACACAGAATCACTACTTGATCAATCAATTATCTGGCATATACCAATAAGCAGCAAGCTAGTATATATTTGGAGTCCATGACAGTGTCAAAAACATCAGCGCTTATAATAAGTTAAGAAGGAAGGAAGTAGTATATACCAAGATCAGCAGGCTACGCAAGATGGAAAAATAGAACAACACATGCATAATGAAGGAGCTGCCATATTTGCAATTTACATGCAATCTTGTGACAAGGATGCACCAAAACCGATTCAACTGGGTTATTGCAATAACCAAGTTTTCAAAAGAAATGGTGCCCAACTCCAGCTACATCAGATCAACCCGCAGTTTGAGGTTGAGACTTAATTCGGCGTACTGTATGAGCCCGACAGCTGCGGAGAAAACTCAAATCCGACGGCTTCGGCATACTGTATGAGCCCGGCAGCCGCAGAGAGAACTCGAATCTAATGGCAACGGCCACTAGTACAGTGCAGACAGAGCTAAGCTGTCATATTACAATTAACTTGCAATATAATCTCCTAAGAATGCACCAGAACAGATTCAACTCATTATTACACACAACCGGGCTTGCAATTGAGACAACAACCAGCGTCCAACAGGAACATCACATCAAAAGAGACCGAGGTTGAGAATTCCACTAGTACATGGGTCGAGTCAATCCTGAAGGGTCGAAGCTAACAATTGACCCAGCCCAGACCAGAGAGGAGGAAGAATAGAAGGGGGTGGGGGACTCACCTATGTTTGTTGTAGCCGAGGCTGAAGCACCAGCAGTCAGAGCCGAGGCGATGTGGCCCTCCTCTCCCGGCGTCGTCCTCGTCCTGGTCGCTCGCCGGCGTGCTCTACCTGCAGAGCAGAGACGACACGAGGGCCAGCTAGATGGAGACGGGAGGTACAAGAAGGATCGATAGCAGCAGCACCTTCTCCTCCTTGGATGAAAGGGAACTCACCAGGGTGAGGCGTCGAGGCGTCGAGGCGTCGAGGCGGCGTCGGGGCGTCGAGGCGGCGTCGAGGCGTCGAGGCGGCGTCTGGGCGGCGCCGAGGCAGCGGGCAGCGCGCCGGGAGAGGAGAGGGAAGGGATCGAGGGTGAGGCGAGGGAGAGAGGGATAGGTTTGGGTCGGGGAGGAAATATGGATGGGGGCGGCACAATACTAATGGCGCACCACACCTCGGTGCGCCATAAGTACATCCATACTAATGGCGCACCTCGCCCTGGTGCGCCATTAGTATTTTTTTTTGATTTCTGCTCAAGCCAACAGGTTATCTTCCACCTGACCTGATCCACATCAAGTTCCTCTACTAGCTCGACTGGTCACAGCTCACACCAGAGGTCTGGGTTCGATTCCTGTGCTCCACAATTTTTTTATGCATTTAAAATGCTGTTTGATACTTATTTGTGTTTAAATATGTTCAAACTTGTTTAAATCATAACAGTAATATTTTTTTTATAATAAAGTAATAATTTTTCTAAAAATATCATCAAACAGTAATGCCGGTGGAGCGGGGGAGGGTGCGGAGGGTGCGGGGGTTTGGCGGCGGTGGACGGGGTGCTCGGCGGCGGGGGACCGGATCTGGCGAGGTGGGATAGCGATCGAGATGGAGGGGATCGAGATCGAGTGTCCATGAAATTTAAAAATATTCATGATAGTTCAAAAAGTGCCCATGAAATACAATCGAGAAATGAAGGCTACGATTTAAATACAATCGATCTTAGCTAGCTATCTGCTCACAATCTTCTTGCCCTTCTTTTTCGCAAATGGAGTTCTTACGTGGAACGGACGCCCTTAGGTAGGGTGGTCCTGCTTCTTCTTGTGGTGTATGCTGCTACTTCATCATCGCCGCCATGTTCGATCCTCGGGTTGCCGACTTGTCGAAGTCTTGCTCATTGGCTACTCCATCCATTCCGATGATCTTCCTTTGCCTCTCCTCACGACAACACGACCGGGCTTTGACGGGTCGGTAATGAAGAAGCATTGGTCAACTTGGGAAGCCAGTACCCATGGCTCATTTTTTCGGTGACGTTTGCGCCCATGGTCTTGATTTGGCTTCGTATAACCATGGTGGTGAAATACCGGTCTTCTTTTAGGGACGCCGCCCATCGACACGGAACATCGGGACCTTCTCTCCAACAGTAGCTCAGCTCCCAGATCTCCTCGATCCTTCCGTAGTATCTGTCCTTGTCATTACCGGTGTAGGATTCCATCGTTACCCCGGAGTTCTGATAACCATCGCTCTTCATGTCCTTGGCCTCGGTGTAGAATGTGTAGCCGTTGATATCGTGACGCCTCATAGGTCATCGAGGTTGTGCTCGGCGCCCTGTGACAAGGCGAATATGAGTTGTTCTTCCGCGGAAGAATCCTCATGTAAAGGGTACGACAGAAGCTTCTGCTTGAACCAACGCGTGAAACATGAGTTGTGCTCTTTGATTATATCTCTGTCCATCCTCTGTTGGCATTGGTCATTGTACGTCTTCTTAATAAAGGTTTTGTGCTCTACCACCCAAGGATCGACCACGTCTATGTGTTGTAGCGCCGACTAGGTTTCTCTTTCAAAGTCGGCGAGTCGACCCTCTAAGTCGACATGCATTTTGCGGCGACCCTCACGGTGACCCCATCCAGCGAGCCTGCCGAGGTGCTGTTGACGGGCAGACCAACGGGTTCTCAATGCCTAGATAATTCGTGCGAGGAGATGCACTCTTGGTCGAAAGCCCTGGCTATACTTCCTCTGGACGTGACATGTTGCGTAACGTATCCTTTGATGACACCATTCATCCTTTCGAACGGCATCATGCTGTGCAGGAACGTCGCCCGAGTTGGATGATATCCTCCACTATATGGACCAGCAGATGCACCATAACGCCAAAGAATGCGGGCGGAAGTACATCTCAAGCTCGCATAGTATCACCACGATCTCTTCCTCGTAGCCTTCGAGTTGCCTCACGCCAATCGACTTCCAAGAGATGACGTCGAAAAAGTTGCATAGGCCAAATAGCGTTTCCACGGACGTGCGCGCCCATGATCCCTGGATTGCAACTGGAAGTATCTGCGTCATCGACGACGTGATATCGTGAGACTTCAGCCCATCGAACTTCGCTTCACTGGGTCTAGGTATCTGCTTATCTTCCCAGCAGAATCGCACGGAAGTTTTACTCCTAGGAGGCAGGTGAAAACTGCTCGATCTCCTCCCCGACTTAGAGTGAAGCACGCGGGAGGGTAGTCATTTCCGGTCTTCTTGGCCTTTTTGCCTTTGCGACGACTTACTGTGTCCTGCTTCGCCTCATCATCATCATCATCATCATCATCATCATCATCATCATCATCATCATCATCATCATCATCATTAGCGTGAAGCTCATGCCTGATGCCCATTGATTTCAAGTCTGCCCTTGCTTTCGGCCCATCTTTGGTCCTCTCTGGCATGTTGAGCAGGGTACCAAGCAGACTCTCGCACACGTTCTTCGTGATATGCATGACATCAAGGCTGTGAGGCACACGGTGGATCTTCCAGTACGGCAAGTCCCAGAAAACAGACCTCGTTTTCCATACCTTCAGCAGCGGCTCTGGCGCCTTTCGCTTCTATCCGGCTCGCGCCTTTTGCTTCTTTCCGGCGGTGGGCAGTCTTTCCAATTTTTCAACAGCTTGTCTATTTCCTCACCGCCTCGTGACAGGCGCTGGGTTCGGTTTCACCATCGAACAGATCCTTGCGCTTCCTCCACGGGTCATCGTCGCGAAGCCACCTTCGATGTCCCATGAACACGGTTTTCAAGACCCGGATCTCTATCTAGCTGGCGATCGCTGTGTCATCCATGCACCTTACTCATGCAGAAAATCCGTGGACTACCTGCCCCGCGAGATATCCGTAATCGAGATAGTCATGCACCGTCGTGAGCGGGCGGCTCTCATAGGGAAATATTCTTTCTGCAGCGCCCCACGATTGGTGGCGTTTTCCACAGCGTGTCAAGCTCCTCTTCAGAGCCCCAGATCTGATTGATGTCGTTCCCTGGTTGTTTCGCCCATCAATTAGCATACTCATGTGAATGTACTTCCTCTTCATGCACAACCAGGGGGAAGGTTGTACGTCCACACAAACACAGGCCAGGTGCTATGTGTGCTTTCTCGGCTGCCAAACGGATTGACTCCATCGGTGCTCGCGCCAAAGCACGATGTTCCTGGATCCTTCCCAAATTTTGGGTCTTGAAGTTCAACGCTTGCCACCGGCTCGCATCCTTAGGGTGACTCAGCATCTTGTCTTTTTATCTATCTCCGGATCATTTGCGTCATCTTCGCTTCTTCTCCTCCCTATCCGCGTGCCAACGCAGGAGCTTTGCTACCTTAGGGTCCATGAAATACCGCTGCAGACGAGGAGTGATCGGAAAGTACCACACCACTTTTCGAGGAGCTTTCTTCCCCTTCTTGTATCGAGTGACGCCGCAGACCGGACATATGGTAGACTCTGCGTGCTCGTCCCGATAAATGATGCAATTGTTCATGCACACATGGTATTTCACGTGCGGTAAATCCAGAGGACACACGATTTTCTTCGCCTCCTCCAAACTGGTCAGGCACTTGTTCCCCTTAGGAAGACGTTCGTGCCAGAATGACATGTTCTCGTCGAAGCATGCGTCGGTCATTTTGTGTTTTACCTTCATCTCCATAGCCATGAGCGTTACTTTCAGGCGGGTATCCTCGGGCCTGCATCCTTCATACAATGGAGTAACCGCGTCTAACTCAAGTTGATCCATCTTGGCTTTCTCTCGGGCGGCAGCTCTTGCGTTATCCGTCTACTTGAGAAGCAGCTCTTGAATATGAGGGTCCTGCACCCAGCCCATCGATGGTACAGCGTCATCTGCTCCACCGGCATCATCATCTTCATGATCATGCCCGTCGTCTGCTCCGGCATCTTCCTCATCATCATGTCCTGCATCTTCTACATGATGATTTGTGTACAACATCACCGTCATGATCATCTCCACGGGATTCTTCGTCTTCTCGCCCGCCCGAGCTGCGGTGGTTGTCTTGCTGCCCTTCCTCATTTCTTGCCCGCCCCATGGACGACTTCAGTAGTCATCTTCATCACCTTGCCACCGATAGCCATCCATGAAACCACGCAAGAGCAGGTGGTCCCGCACCTGCCCGGAATCCGGGTCCGCAATAAGGCTCTTCAGCTTGCATCTTCGACACGGACATCTTATCTCCGTCTCGTTCTTTTGAAGCATCTCGGCCTTCATAGACCTCAAAAACCTATTCACGATGCCTTTGGTCATCGTGCGGACCATGGTCGCCTGCAGGGTAGAGCAAAACGATATTTTAGAACCAAGAAAAAATTTGTCATGACTTTCCCTAAAAATAGGACCAAAAAGAATGCTTAATGCCAAAATTCTCGCCGAAACAGAAATGAATCAACATTCCGGCAAAATATTGGCAACTATTGCATTTCAAATACCGGTACACCTCCAAACACAAACACATATGCAACACCACAAACATATGCAACACCACGAACATACATAGATCTAGCTAGGCCATAAAAAGTGCATGTGCACATTGTTGTAGGGAGAACAACATAAATATAGCTTCCCCTTACTTACCTATCAAAACAAGGTAATTTAACCACTTAATTTGGATGAATCTATGGTGGAAATGAGGTGAAAAGAGGAGGCACCGAGACAAGGAGGAGGTGGAGAGAATGAAGTGGGGAGAAAGTGAGTGTGGGTAGGAGAGGCTGTCCAAAATATCTTGTTGCTGCCCACTTACTAATGGCGCACCAACTCTAAATGCGCCATTAGTAATCCAGGTTACTAATGGCGCACCTTCCGTGGTGCGCCATTAGTAGTTTTGCAAAAAATATACTAATGGCGCCTTTGTTCATAAAGGCGCCATTACTAGTTTAAACTAGTAATGGCGCACGTGGAACAAAGGCGCCATTAGTAGTTTTGCAAAAAAAGGAATAAAAATATAATTAAAAAAACAACATTAGTGGCGCACTTTCGGCAGTGCGCCATTACTAGTTACAAATAGTAATGGCGATCGAGTGCAGATGCGCCATTAGTATGTTTGGACAGGCGCACTAGTTCAAAAAAATTGATACTAATGGCGCACCTTGGGCCAGGTGCGCCATTAGTAGTTTCAACTCTCATGGCGTATCCGAAGGTGGTGCGCCATTAGTATATACTAATGGCGCACCGCTTGTCTGGTGTGCCATTAGTGTCAATCCCATCTATAGCCCTTTTTCTAGTAGTGCATGTAGTTCTCTCCACTCAACCATACATACTCACCAGGTTTCGTAAACATATGGACGTAGCCTAGGAGCGGTTACCCAACTGTCCTTGACCATGGACACAGCTATTCGAATAGTTTTACACTCTGCAGAGGCTGCACACTTTACCCACAAGATCCGGGGAACTTCCGTCTCATCCACGACCCGCGGTACCTCAAGTACCCGGGGTAAGCACCCGATCACTACCTTTCCCTAGACGACACTAACATGGAGTCCACTCGATTGGTAGTAACCCCCGTGCCCAACATTTCACAACTTAAAATTGTGGAGCCTCGCTCCCATATTCTTCACATACCATCGCACGGGTACCAACGTGTGTCCGGTGCCCCATAAAATGTTCTTGGTCGCCCTACAGCACGACCCGCCCCGAGAGAGAGCACCAACTCTCCCCTGTCACTAGTAATGCGGGCTCCAAGCTAGTATCGGCCTAGGTAATCAATAATGCCCTTTCCCATACGAGGGTAGAGTAGTTGCGCATGTAAGGTTGGAATAACGGTCGCAACTTAAACCAATCCGTTTTTGAAACCACACTCACATATCCTTCTCCGGTACACCACTTCTTTGTCAAGTGGTTACCTAGCTCAACATCTCCCTCAGGCATTAGTGGCACCCAACGGGGTTTTCAAATAGTCTATGGGAACATATTTGCCTCCATCACCATGCATATCCCCGACCCTTTTTGCGTAGCAACTATTTTAGCATCCTATCTACTCCCACCGGCATAACCCTCATAAGGAGGTAGGGTCATGCACAATGCAAGTATCAATGAGGAAGTAATAGAGGCGACCAATCAACGTGGTTTACCATCTCATCATGATTCCGATGCAACAATAATAAGTGATATATGACATGCATAAAAAGGTTTCATAGACATGGTCAAAGGGCTGCTTGCCTGTTGTAAGAAAGTCTTCGAGGTCTTCAAATATCTCTGGTCCAACTCCGAGCATTTCGTCTACTTCGTCAACTATCGTGGAAAGCAAGCATAATAAGCAACACAAGAAGGCCGAAAATAAAATTGCTCCAAAAATATTAATTTGACTTTTCTAGGACATCCCTGGTTATATAAAAATAACCGAGTGGTTTCATTGGAATTGGATCGGTGGATATCTCCGAACATTTCAATATGATGGAATCAAGGGGTTTATGGGTTTGCAAGAAGTCTACAGAAATATATTTTTGAAAAATGAGCAAAGGAACCCATTTAGCAAACCATGATTTTAGAAGCATCTAGGAGTTGGTTTCACTGGATTTGGAGTTCAAATGAATTTCCCATGAATTTACAAATTTGACAAATATGAAGAAATGGCTCATTGTTTTATGTGGTACAGAAAGTATTAATAAAAATGTTCATAAACTAAGTTATGAACTTAGAAGCATCTAGGAATTTGAATCATGGCATTTGGATCAATTTTGAGCTCCCTGTGATTTTCCAAAGTTCATCACAGAAATAGGAAAAATAGGATTTGATAAATATTTGTGAAGAAAAGGTCTCTGGAAAAATGTGCATGTTGCACTAACAGGTAGATCATGATTTATAGAGTCACTAGAAATTTGAATCATCAAACTTGGAGTCCATTTGAATTGTTTATGGATTTTACAAGTTGACTGGAAAAAGAAAAAGGGATTAAGGCTTTAACCTTATCTTGCGCACGGGCGATAGATAGACCGTGGGCCGGCCCAGCGGCTCGGCCACGCGGACGACAGGCGATGTCGAAGGCGTCTTTGCCGAAGCCATTTCCACTTAAACGGCGGGGGCCCGCCCACTGGGTCGCTGACGCGCGGGCCCCAGCTGCAGGTCGCCTTCAACCTCCCGCGCGCGCTCCAGCCGCGGGGAGGAGAGGCTCCCGTCGGCGATTGCCGGGGCTACAGAGCGTCTCCGGCGACGCTCCACCCACCGGCGTGCTCAGGAGGCCGCGCCGCACCCATCGATGTGATGCACGCACACCGTGGAGGGCTGCAGCAGCGATGGCCTGGGTGGCCGCGGAGGAAGCTGTCGGCCATCTTCGGCCATGAGTGCGTGGCGTTCCCAGGGATGAACGACGGTGACGGAGGGCCTCGAGGTGGTGGTATGAGGGTACTGGAGTGGCTAGGGAGAGAGGAGAGGCTCGGGATAGCCCGGATTTAGGCGGAGCCCGACTGCGGCACTCCGGCCATTGTGATGGATGGAGGGCACGGGGAGAGGAGTGAGTTGGTCCAGGGGTCTCTGGGAGGGAGAGGGAGGCAAAGGAGTCAAGAGGGGGCTCGGGGGTGGCCTTAAATAGCCAACCCGTAGCTCACCGTGGACGCGGCGCACGGGTGGCCGTAGCAACAGCTCGGGAAGCCAGGAGGGAGGGAGAGGAGCTGTCTACGGCGTTCGTGGGAGTCGCGTAGGGTGCCAGGAAGAGAGAGAGGAGCGGGCGAGGCCCCGGTGCTTTCAGCGTCTGAGGCCGGGCATTGGCCGAGCCGGGCGGCTCTGGGCACGCGCTGCAGGGGGTGAGAGAGAGGGAAAGAGGAGGGGGCCAGGATGGTGGCGTGTTGCGGACGTCGAGACACCTCGACTGGCGCGAGGGGGAGGCTCGAGGTGGACGGGAGCGCGGTAGCGTGCTCCAGAGCGCGTCTTTGGACGGCATGCGCGGCTTTTCCGCGCACACTCGCGCGTCCACTTTTGTCTGGCAGCTGCAGGGGGTATGGGCAAAAGCCGAGGAGAGCCTTGGATGCTCTGGAATGCCAAGGAGGGAGAGAGAGGCTGAGAGAGAGGGAGAATGCTGCTGCCCAGAGAAGAAAAATGGGGTTCTAACCCCCTTAATCATGGCTCCTCGGGCAGGGAAAGATGCAGGTGGTAGAGGGGGGCTAGGAGGGGCTGTGGTAAAAAGGAGGGCTCAAGGAGATTATTGTAAGTGGACAAAACATACATTTCTAATTTCTGCCAGAAGGTGTTTGATGGTGGTTTGGGCAAGAAGATGAACTCCACTTGACATGAGGCTTGACAGGGTCAAATGGTACACATAATTAGGGACTTCCACCAATCTTGAGTTCATTTGGGCAAAGTTGCCAATGCAACTTTTGTGAACCCTAGAATTTGGCAGAAATGAACTTGTGTAGATCTAGTTGAGCAAATCACTTCTCCTTGATGCACCACTTGGTGTGGTGGCCTTATTTGGTCATGTGAACATGATCACCAAAGTTGGGGTCAAGGAGAGAAAGCTGGTAGTACAAAGTTGTTCAAATTTGATTCTGGTCAGAGAGGGTTTTGGGGCTCTTTGATCAAGTTAACTTGTTCTCCAACTTGTGCCATTTGGTCTAGATGAATTATTAGACCACTTGAGCATGTTCACCAGGTTTGAGAACATTTGGAAATGTTTGGCAATGTAAAGTTGCTCAAACTTCAAAATGGACAGAAATGGTTTTGAGAGGGTTTCATGGGGTTATACTATTCTCCATGACATGAGACTTGTCAAGATCATCAAAAATGTCATATGTGACATGATATAATTTTCTTGGAATTTTTGGAGAATATTTCCTTTGTAAATATTTCAAAAGCTTGAAATATCCAAAAAGGGTATTTGAGGGATTTGACCAATATTTTGAACATGACCATGTGTTGAAACTCCTATATATGGGAAATATATGTCCACTGAGTTTCCCTAAATTTTCACAAATATTTTTAAAGCATAAAAAAATAATTTTAACCTATTAAAGACCATTTCGGCCTTAAGAAAAGCTTTTAAATAAAATAGTAAAATAACTTTTAAAATCATATTTTTATGGTTTCTGGGTATCCTATATCTAATAGGAGTCAAATATATTTTTGGAAAGATTTTTACTGCCCTTAATTAAGTACTTGCAGTGCAAACCTCAATTCAGGGGTTTTTGGAAAACTAAATTTAGAAAATACTTTTTTTTGGCCAAAATATTTTTACAAGAATTTATTTTTATGACCTATACACATGGCATGATCATTGGGAAAGGTTTTTGGATCAAGGCGAAGGAGTATAAGGGTTGGAGGATTTATTTTATTTTTAGAGCACTTGCAAACAACAGACTAAATCCAATCAAGACAAAGTCCAAGCACTCAAAAGTTTTTGTCAGACCATATTTTAGCATGATTGTTAGCTTAAGTGTAGTGGCATGAAAATCAGGGTGTGACACTCAGCGCCCTTGAACAGCACCTTCCAGACATCCTTGTGCATCGTGTCGAAGAGCTCGCGCAGAGTCTGGTGCCGGGCCGGGTCGAACTCCCATAGATTGAACGCTCGTTGTTGACACGGGAGGATCCGGCAGAAGAGCATGACTTGGACCACGTTGACAAGCTTGATTTTCCTGTTCATCATGTTCTTGTTGCAAGTCTGGAGTCCGGTCAGCTCTACCGGGTTACCCTAGGGCAAGCCCTTCTCTTTCCAGGAGGTGAGCCGCATAGGGATTCCGGATCGGAACTCGGGGGCCGCCACCCATTTGGGGTCGCGTGGCTCGGTGATGTAGAACCACCCCGATTGCCACCCATTTATGGCCTCCACATAGGAGCCCTCGAGCCATGTGACATTGGGCATTTTTCCCACCATGGTGCCTCCGCATTCCGCTTGCTGGCCGCTTACAACCTTCGGCTTGACATTGAAGGTCTTCAGCCACAGGCCGAAGTGGGGCCGGATGCAGAGGAAGGCCTCGCACACGACGAAAAACACCGAGATGTTGAGGTTGAAGTTGGGGGCCAGATCATGAAAGTCTAGTCCATAGTAAAATATGAGGCTGCGGAAGAATGGTTGAAGAGGAAATCCTAGTCCGCGGACGAAGTGGGTGAGGAAAATTACAGTCTAATGGGGCTCTGGAGTAGGGACGATCTGCCCCGCATTGGGAAGCCGGTGCGCGATATCCGCGTTCAAGTATCCGGCCCCCCGCAGCTTTTTTATGTCTTTCTCCGTGACGGAGGATTTCATCCACTTTCCTCCCGCTCCGGACATGGTTGGGGCAGTCTGAGGAGAAAGGTGTGAACTTGGGTGTTGGAGCTCGAGTGCGCGAGAATGGATAGGCAAGGAGGAAGAAGGCGTGTGTGAAAAAGGCGAACTCTTATCCCTTTATAAGGGCGGATGAAACTATATGCCCTCACTAACCTGGTTAACTCGCTTATTCCCCAAGCGCCGCGATTGATGGCGCGGTTGGGTTACCCACGCCCGTATTGATGAGAATCCCGTGATAAGGGGGCACGATCTCTGCTTCGACAAGACGTGCCAAGGTAACCGCCTCGCGATATGCGCCAAGGCTGGTTGAGGAAAACGGCTCGATAATAACCGGGCCATGGTATGATGTCATTATATCAAATATGTCAGCAGGTCGGATTTGTGGAAATATTATTCTCTCTACGGTGGTATGTGGAACTTGTTTTGCAGAGCCGAACACTATCTTTGTGTTCAAGATCTTCTATGGAATATTCGGAGGAGGAACCCGCCTTGCAATGCCGAAGACAATCTGCGCGTCGGACTCATCGTCATTGAAGCCTGGTTCAAGGACTACTGAGGGAGTCCTGGATTAGGGGGTATCCGGACAGCCGGACTATATCCTTTGGCCGGACTGTTGGACTATGAAGATACAAGATTGAAGACTTCGTCTTGTGTCCGGATGGGACTCTCCTTGGCATGGAAGGCAAGCTTGGCGATACGGATATGTAGTTCTCCTCCCATTTGTAACCGACTCTGTGTAACCCTAGCCCCCTCCGATGTCTATATAAACCCGAGGGTTTAGTCCGTAGGACAACGGCAATCATACCATAGGCTAGCTTCTAGGGTTTAGCCTCTACGATCTCGTGGTAGATCATCTCTTGTACTACTCATATCATCAAGATCAATCAAGCAGGAAGTAGGGTATTACCTCAATAGAGAGGGCACGAACCTGGGTAAACATCGTGTCCCCTGCCTCCTGTTACCATCCGCCTTAGACGCACAGTTCGGGACCCCCTACCCGAGATCCGCCGGTTTTGACACTGACAATCATCTTTCAACTTAGCTTTCTCTAGGAACACATTAAAATTCAATGGAACAAAAGCACGGGCATATCTACAGCAACACAAACATGCAAAATACTATCAGGTACTAAGTTCATGATAAATTAAAGTTTAATTAATCAAATTACTTATGAACTCCCACATAGATAGACATCCGTCAAATCATCTAAGTGATCACGTGATCCAAATCAACTAAACCATGTCCGATCATCACTTGAGATGGAGTAGTTTTCAATGGTGAACATCACTATGTTGATCATATCTACTATATGATTCACGCTCAACCTTTCGGTCTCAGTGTTCCGAGGTCATATCTGCATATGCTAGGCTCGTCAAGTTTAACCCGAGTATTCTGCGTGTGCAAAACTGGCTTGTACCCATTGTATGTGAATATAGAGCTTATCACACCCGATCATCACGTGGTGTCTCGGCATGATGAACGTTCGCAATGGTGCATACTCAGGGAGAACACTTGTACCTTGAAATTTAGTGAGAGATCATCTTATAATGCTACTGTCGAACTAAGCAAAATAAGATGCATAAAGGATAAACATCACATGCAATCAATATAAGTGATATGATATGGCCATCATCATCTTGTGCCTTTGATCTCCATCTCTAAAGCACCGTAATGATCACCATCGTTACCGGTGCGACACATTGATCTCCATCATAGCATCGTTGTCATCTCACCAACTATTGCTTCTACGACTATCACTAACGCTTAGTGATAAAGTAAAGCAATTACATGGCGATTGCATTTCATACAATAAAGCGAAAACCATATGGTTCCTGCCAGTTGCCAATAAATGTGTTACAAAACATGATCATCTCATACAATAAAATTTAGCATTATGTCTTGACCATATCACATCACAACATGCCCTGCAAAAACAAGTTAGATGTCCTCTACTTTGTTGTTGCAAGCTTTACGTGGCTGCTACGGGCTGAGCAAGAACCGTTCTTACGTACGCATCAAAACCACAACGATTTTTCGTCAAGTGAGCTATTTTAACCTTCAACAAGGACCGGGCGTATCCACACTCGATTCAACTAAAGTTGGAGAAACTGACACCCGCCAGCCACCTGTGTGCGAATCACGTTGGTAGAACCAGTCTCGCGTAAGCGTACGCGTAATGTCGGTCCAGGCCGCTTCATCCGACAATACCGCTGTATCAAAGTATGACATGCTGGTAAGAAGTATCACTATTATCGCCCACAACTCATTTGTGTTCTACTCGTGCATATAACATCTACGCATAGACTTGGCTCGGATGCCACTGTTGGGGAACGCAGTAATTTCAAAATTTTCTTACGCACACGCAAGATCTATCATGGTGATGCATAGCAACAAGATGGGAGAGTGTTGTCCACATACCCTTGTAGACCGAAACCGGAAGTGTAATGACAACGCGGTTGATGTAGTCGTACGTCTTCACTATCCGACCGATCCTAGCACCAAAAGTACGAAACCTCCGCAATCTGCACACGTTCAGCTCGGTGACGTCCTGCGAACTCTTGATCCAGCTGAGTGTCAAAGGAGAGCTTCATCAACACTGGCGTGATGACGGTGATGATGAAGCTATCGACGCAGGGCTTCACCTAAGCACTGCAAAGATATGACCGAGGTGGATTATGGTGGAGGGGGCACCGCACACGGCTAAGACAATGTCTGTTGTTGTGTTCTAGGGTGCCCCCCTACCCCCGTATATAAAGGATCAAGGGGGGAGGCCGGCCGGCCCTAAGGCGTGCCAAGGAGGGGAGGAGTCATCCTCCTAGTAGGAGTAGGATTCCCCCTTTTCCTAGTCCAACTAGGAGGGGGAAGGGGGAAGGGGGTTTGAAGGAGAGGGGGAGGGAGAGGGAAAGAGGGGCCGCGCCCCCTCCCCTAGTCCAATTCGGACTCCCTTGGGAGGGGTCGCGCCACCTCCTGGCTGCTGCCCTCTCTCTCCCCTAAAGCCCACTAAGGGCCCAATAACTTCCGGGGGGGTTCCGATTTCCGTCTCCGGCACTCTGGTTTTATCAGAAACCTCCCGGAACACTTCCGGTTTCCGAATATAGTCGTCAAATATATCAATCTTTATGTCTCGACCATTTCGAGACTCCTCGTCATGTCCGTGATCATATCCGGGACTCTGAACTTCCTTCGGTACATCAAAACACATAAACTCATAATACCGATCGTCACAGAACGTTTAGCGTGTGGACCCTACGTGTTCGAGAACTATGTAGACATGACCGAGAGACGTCTCCAGTCAATAACCAATAGCGGAAACTGGATGCTCATATTGGCTCCCACATATTCTACGAAGATCTTTATCGGTCAAACCGCATAACAACATATGTTGTTCCCTTTGTCATCGGTATGTTACTTGCCTGAGATTTGATCATCAGTATCTCAATACCTAGTTCAATCTCATTATCGGCAAGTCTCTTTACTCATTTCGTAATGCATCATCCCGCAACTAACTCATTAGTCACATTGCTTGCAAGGCTTATATTGATGTGCATAATCGAGAGGGCCAAAGATACCTCTCCGACAATCGGAGTGACAAATCCTAATCTCGATCTATGCCAACTCAATGAACACAATCGGAGACACCTGTAAAGCACCTTTATAATCACCCAGTTACGTTGTGACGTTTGGTAGCACACTAAGTGTTCCTCCGGTATTCGGGAGTTGCATAATCTCATAGTCATAGGAACATGTATAAGTCATGAAGAAAGCAATAGCAAATAAACTAAACGATCAAGTGCTAAGCTAACGGAATGGGTCAAGTCATCACATCATTCTCTAATGATGCGATCCCGTTAATCAAATGAAAACTCATGTCTATGGCTAGGAAACATAACCATCTTTGATTCAACGAGCTAGTCCAGTAGAGGCATACTAGTGACAATCTATTTGTCTATGTATTCACACTTGTACTAAGTTTCCGGTTAATACAATTCTAGCATGAATAATAAACATTTATCATCATATAAGGAAATATAAATAACAACTTTATTATTGCCTCTAGGGCATATTTCCTTTATCTCCTTCATCACCGACGACTCGGCATGGCTTCGCGAGCCCCCGCTGAACATGGAGGTGCCCGCACGCGACGCAGTGCATTTCTGTGCATCCTCTTATGCATTCCTTCTTCGGCAGCACTCGGCTCCGTAAAGAGTGGCCGCTCACCCTCCCACCGCACGCCACCGCAAGCGCTCCGGACGCTCACGGCTGCAGCGCTGGATTAAGCATGTTGTGGCTATCTAGGCCGCGGCGGAGCATGTGGCGGCCCTCGAATTTGACGAGCTTACCCTCGACCTCTCCGACTGGTCACTCGATGATTCCTCCGAAGAGTCCGAGCGCAAAAGTGTCGAGTCAACCACCGAAGTTCTCATGGCGGACGATTTCGAGCATCGCACGCCCCCGGGCTAAATGGATGCTCAGGATGACCATGCGGGTGCGTCACATGGTAAGACTAGTGGCGGCGGCCTGGGCCACAAGCAGTACGTGCCCTGGGCTCTCATTCGAGAGCAGATTGAGGAGCTTCACCGTAATAACGAGCAGCTCTTGAACACCCCCATCACCTGGACGACCCCGGAAGCATTGGCCATGGAGTCGACAGGCCTAGCCACTCTGGCTGAGCACGACCGCCTCGAACGGCTTAAGAGGGATGATCGTGCGCGCCACCAACCCAGCTCCAGTCGGCACAAATGTCGGCCTTACTCGAGTGACCAGCCTTGTAAGTATCAAGTTCTCAATACCCCGCTACAAAATCAGCGGCTACAACTTGGATCGCAGATTCCATCCAGCCCTCTGGCTCTGCAGCCAGGGAGGGGATTTGGCAAATCCAGGCGCCCCTAAAGACGATGGTGTGGCAGAATGTGGCAGTGTCCCAGTCCAGGGATAGCAGTCATAGAGCATCGATGCGCGCAGATACCGTTCAGTCAGCTCACAACCCACTCGGCTCCGGCAGGCGTCGAGTCACATCCTCCTCGAGAGATCACTACAAAGCTCGAAGGTGCGGTCAACTTATGTTCCCCCGGCGGCATGATGATTACAATCCCACCCTGATGCCTCCACTGCGAGATGGTGCGTACGGGCGCTAGTCCTATGAGGACATACGAACGAACAGCGCACTACAAAAAATAGAAACATCCGTGACATTTTGGGCCGAACGAATTTTTTCTGTCATACTTATGACACTTCTATGCGATAATTGTGACAAAACCCGGTATCATCATAGATGTGGCGGGATCCTACTTCTATGACAAAAAATCATGACAGATAATGGGCTTTTCATCCTGGGCGGGCCGGAGACGCAGCTGCATGACATTCTTTGGGCCATCCATGACGGAAAAACCGTGGTAGAAGCGAGGGCGAGGAAAGTATCGGGGTGTTCCCGGTTACGGTGGGTGGTCGAGGCCGAGCGATGCGCATTTCTCTCACACACGTACGCGCATGTGTGCGAGGCGTTGGGCTCTAACTGAACCCGAGTGAGGCGTTCGCCCACTGAACGCGAGCGATTGGACTAGAGGCTACGCGTTATTGAACTCGAGCGATTGATCGATGGCTGTTAACTGAACCCAATCGAGCGATGTCGGCGTTCTGGGAACGGGGTACCTGACTTGCTCGCCCATGCCTGCGGCGTGGCTCAAGGTGTGGCCCAAAGATGGCCCATCTTTATCAAGACAAGCTCAAGACCTCGTGAGGGGCTGAGATTCATGGGCGGACGACAGAAGCCTCTCGTGCATGGCCTCGCCAGCTGGCTCGCGAGGAGGCGGAGAGATCAAGGCGGGTACTCACGAGGTGCCCATGACGCAAGCCATGATGACCGAGGGCGCCAGCGGGCGCCAGCCTGCAGCAAGGTCCTCATTTCCTCTTTGGTGCAAAGGAGGCAAGCGAAGCGAGAGCATCAAGCAAAGGCAAATGCTTTGGTGCAACAAGACCAAGACCATCACAATGGCAGGAAGGAGGTCATCGTGGAGCCCAAGCCGGCCACCGCCGAGCCTTTGACAAAGCGAGGACCAACTTTAGTCAGATAAGCGCATTAGATGTTCCCTTCAAAATGGCCAATTGTTGGCGCCCTTCCCGCTCAATATTTGGGAAGAGACCCAGGGCCTCTGCCTATAAATAGGACCAGCCACCCACAGGGTAGAGGCATCTCGGATCCGGAATCCAGAACAGAGCTAAAGGTCAAGCAATCTAGAGCGAGAGAGAGAGAGGGAGAGCGACCGAACTCCCCCTAGTAGTTCGTCGCACCAGCCAAGAGTAGACCCTCGCGCGGCTGTTCTTCCTTGTATTGTTCGTCATCAGCCCCTGAGGCAATCCACCACACCACACACTGGAGTAGGGTATTAAACCACAATGGTGGCCCGAACCAGTATAAACCTTGTGTCTCTTGTGTTGCTCTTTTTGTAGTTTAGATCCTTGCGAGGCGATGGGGTGCAGGTAGGTAGGGGGTGAGATATCCGCGTGCACCCCAGAGTTCGAACCTAGAGGGTCTGCCGGAACCCGAACCGACATTTGGCGCGCTGTAGGTGCGCCGAGCTTTCCTTCCGTCGACCCGCCTCCGCCAACATCGCGGTTCACCCTGTGATGAGCAGCGTGCCGCCCACTCCGGTCGCCAGCGCAGCCGCAGGGGCCAGGGGGCTCCGAGCCTTGGCCCCAGCCCGCGACAGTGCAATGGTCAACAAGTTCAAGCCGGAGACGCCACCGCGCTACAACGACACGGTAGATCCATCGGCCTTCTTGTCGGGCGCACGAGGAGGCCGCCCTCGAGGCAGGAGGCGATTTACAGGTCATGGCTAATCGGCTTCCCATGGCCCTCACCGCGCCCACGCATGTGGTTGCTCCACCTGCCGCCAAGCTTCCGTGGCCTCTTGGGAGGAGCCAGCGACTTCTTCCTCGCCCAAAGACGCCACGCCGGGCGCCTCGGGTCGTCGCAGCTCTCCGGGAGGCTTGTAGGAGCCACCTTCAGGTCGCCACGCCAGCCATTCGTTCGCCAGATCGGCGTTGTTCTCCGCAGCAGCATGGGGCTCCTCCGGTCGGGCCGGCGCCAAGGCGATCTCGCCTTCAGCTCGGAGGACCACCCTCCAACTCAACCTGCTCGGGCGCTTCCCAATGTCAGGCACCCCACCATCTGCCGTGGTTGCCACCAGACCACATCGACGGGCGGCGCTGGCCTCAAGCTGTTTCGTTGAAGCCTTCAGCCTCCTCCACATACCGCCGGAGCGGCTTCAGCCCAGCCGGCCCTTCTTGGGCGTCGGAGGCGGTTCATACGGCTCCTTGGGGCATATCCGTCTTCCGGTGACCTTCGGCACCTACGACAACATTCGCACGGAGCTAATCGACTTCGACATTGCCCCCATCGGCCTCCCATACAATGCCATCCTCGGCTACCCAGCACTAGCCCGATTTATGGCCACGACTCACCCTGCGTACAACCTCATGAAGATGCCCGGGAGCAGCGGCGTCCTCACCGTGTCCGGACACGCCGGGATGCGTTGTAAGTGCTCAAGCTCGCCTTCAAGATCGCGCGGCGGCACAGCCCGCCGACTCAGACGCCCCGAGCCCAAGGGGCTGCGCGACCAAGAAGAAGCAATTGTTCACCCAAGACAAGGCGTAAACCAAACAGACATCGGTCTCGCGAGGATAGATCCACTAACGCCACCTTCACCATAGGCGCCAACCTCCAGCCCGAAAGCAGAAGAGGCCCCGATCAAGTTCCTACGCCGAATAAGAAGGTATTCGCATGGGAACCTGATCAGCTTGGCAGGATCCCGAGAGGCGAATCGAGCACCACCTCAATGTGTGCCCCAACGCACGCCCGTGAAGCGTAAAGCGAGGCGGCAGTCCATCCAAAAGCAGTGCTTTCATCGCTCCAAGAGACCCGCAAGCCGGAAGCGGCAGGGTCATCCGCGAGGTATGATACCCAGATTGGTTGGCCAACCCGCTGTCATGCCAAAGAAAAGGGGGAAGGAACGATGTGTGTCGATTTCACCAACCTCAACAAAGCCTGCCCACAGGATCCATTCTCGCCCTCGTGGTCGATCGATCGCCGATTCCACCACCGAAAAGCGACCTGTTATGTTTCCCCGGATGCCTTCTCCGCTATCACCATATCAAGATGGCGGTAGAAGACGGGAAAAATGGCTTTCCGACCCCTGTGGAGTGTATCACACATGCATGCTGCTCTGGCTGCGCAACGCAGAGCGACCTTTCAGCCGCTCATGCACATCACCTTGGGCCCGCGGCTTGGGAGGAATGTTGAGGCTTACGCCGATGACATTGTGGTGAAGTCTCGGAGGCCATAACCCCGATACAAGACCTGAGGAAAGCTTCGGAGCCTCAATGCAGTCAACCCGCGGCTCAACCCGAGAAGTGTGTGTTTGGGGTCCCTCAGTAAGTTTGGGCTTCTCGTGTCCCATCAGGCATCGAGGCTAACCTAGAAAAGGTCAAGGCAGTCGAGGACATGAGCCCGCTGAAGACCCTCAGAGAAATGCAGAAGCTCACTGGGCGCGTGAACGCACTAGGACGCTTCATCTCCAAGTTGGGGGAACGAAGCGCTACCCTTCTTCAAGCTAATGAAGAACAAGGGCCCTTTGATGGATCAAGAGGCCGATAAGGCATGCTCCAAGATCTCAAAAGGTACTTAACTAGCCTCCGGTTATGGTGGCTTGCGGCTCCCCAAGAGCCCCCGGTGTTTCATTTGCAGCCACTTTTACTGCTAGCGCAGCCTTGGTGGCGGTTAGAGGAGCGTTGACCAAAGCCGCGGCAGCTGCCCGGTCAAAGCGAAGCAGGATCAAGGGGGCCTCACAAAGACCACTACCACAGCCGAGAAGGATCACCGCCATGGGAAGCGACACGAATGTAAGGACCCTCCCCGACGACCAGCCACTGGGGGCTCCACTGTCCCAGGAGGCGCCACGGCCTCCGGAGGACGCCAACAACACCAACACTCCCAACCTCATATCAGCACAGTGTTGCGGCACGCGAGGGCGCGGTACCCTATGTCCCAGAAACTCCTCCTCGCACTCTTGGTGGCCTTGCGCAAGCTGCGACACTATTTTCAGGGCCATCCCATCAAGGTTGTCTCGGCGTAACCCTTGGAAAGGGTGCTCAGGAGCCCCAACTCGGCTGGAACAGTCGCTGAGTGGAACATCGAGTTGCAAGCGTTTCAGCTAGAATTCTGCACCACTAGACTCATCAAGGGAGCCACGCTAGCGGACTTCGTGGCGGAATTGGCGGAGGCGCCGGGCCTCAAGGCTGATGAGGATCGATCCCTCTTCCCAGGAAGCACGGCACCGAACGGTTGGATCATGTACTTCGATGGGGCGTTCTCCAGACACGGCGCGGGAGCTGGCGTAGTGCTTATATCTCTTACTCAAGACAAGCTCTACTACGCCGTGCAGCTCTATTTCCAGCACGGAGAAAAGGTCTCCAACAACATAGCAGAATATGAGGGCCTGATAGCAGGCCTGAAGGCCACAGTTGCCCTGGGAGTGAAGTGCCTTACCATCAAGGGTGATTCACAACTCCTCGTCAACTTCTCCAACAAAGTAAACGATTCGAGGGATGAGCACATGGAAGCCTACCTCGTGGAGGTCCGCAGGATGGAGAAGCAATTCTAGGGACTGGAGCTGTAGCATGTGCCTCGTGGCACCAATCAAGAGGCTGACGACATCGCCAAGCGGGCATCCAGGCGGCTACCTAAGGAGCCCGGCGTCTTCGAGGAGCGGCTCTTCAAGCCCTCGGCAACGCCATCGCTGTCAAGCATGGTGCAGCCTCAGGAAGAGCTCCCCACCACCTGCCTCGGGAGCCCTGGCCTCAGGGTCCGCCTCGGGGAGCGCCCGCTTCCTAACACCGAGCCTCAGAGGGGTGCTGGATCACAAAGCTCCGAGCTACTCGACGCAAGGGACCTTGCCTTAAAAGGAGGAGGAAGCGAGCGGTGGCGCTGCAAGCCACGCAGCATCGCATCGTGGATGGAGAGCTCTACCGAAGCTTAATTAAATGATGTGTCCTCGCTGCATCTCCAGGAGCAAGGGAAGGAGCTGCTAGCGATATACACGATGGAGATTGTGGGCATCATTCGTCATCACGCACTGCTAAGGCATGCCCGCAGCTGGTTCTATTGGCCCACTGTGCTCAATGATGCCGTGGAACTGGTGAAGGCTTGCGAGGCCTGCCAATTCCATGCCAAGCAGATCCATCAGCCGGCGGGAGGTCTGCAAACTATATGCCTGTCGTGGCCATTCGCAGTCTGGTGGCTGGATATCCTGGGCCCATTTCCTCGGGCGCCAGGGGGCTATCGTTACCTCTACGTCGCCGTGGACAAGTTCACCAAGTGGGCTGAAGTGGAAGCCGTCTGCACCATCCCCACAGGTTCAGTGATCAAGTTTATCAAGGCCATCTTGAGCCGATTCGGGGTGCCGAACCGCATCATCACTGACAACGGTTCGCAGTTCACCAGTAACCTCTTCAAAACATATTGTGCTAACCTTGGGACGCAGATATGCTACGCTTCGGTAGCGCACCCACGGAGCAACGGTCAGGCCGAGCGGGCCAACGCAGAGGTCTTGAGGGGCCTCAAAACTAGGACATTCAAGAAGAAGCTAGAGGCCTGCGGCATAGGCTGGTACGATGAGCTTAGGTCCGTGTTGTGGTCCAGCCGCATGACCGCGACCAAGCCGACAGGCGAGACCCCGTTCTTCCTGGTCTATGGAGCTGAAGCAGTCCTCCCTCACGAGGTCGACGCCGTTCAAGACGTGTCCCGGGCTGCCGACGAGGCGCAGCAGACGCCATGCGGAGGACAGACTCGTGGCCGGGGAGGAGCATCGCCGAGAAGCCGTGCTATGAGCGCAAGGTACCAATAAGCACCGCGGCGATACCACCGCCGCAACATTCGCCCCAGACTATTGAGGTAGGGACCTCGTGCTCAGACGGTTCTCACCAGGGAGGGACTGCATAAGCTTTCTCCCATGTGGGAGGGCCCATTCAAGGTTGTTCATGTTTCCAGGCCCGGCTCCGCACGCTTGGAGACTCAGGAGCGGGTGCCAGTCCAGAACGCGTGGAACATCCAGCACCTCCGGAGGTTTTACCCCTAAAAAGGCCCAGTGGCTGTGAAGAAGGCGAACGCCTGTGAAGCTTATCTCTCTGAGAAAGGCCCAGTGCCTGTGAAGAAGGCCAACGCCTGTGAAGCTCGCCGCCCGTGACACTCTCACGTAATAATGAGTAGGGCTGTACACGCCTCGAGTCTCGTGGAGCCGGCCTCAGCCCTAGGGCTCGCGTGGCAGCACTTAGTCTGCGGTCAGTGGTGAGAAGACGTCAAGACTAGATTAGGTGCCGGACGCGCTTTTTTCATTTGCTTTCTGCAGTTGGCTTGTTCATTCCCATTTGAAGTTTTATTCAAGGTGTTGCTGCCTTTGTCTTGCACTTTTGCCTTCTTCGCTTCTCCTACCTTGATTTCTCTCATGAAGTCTCGCGAGGGAGCAACACGGCACCCTCGTGAGTGTTTTGTGCCCCGCTGTTTGAGGCTTCCCTAACCGTTTCACTCACGGAGCACCTCGAGTCCCGGCTCCCACGGGCACCGCGACGGGAGCACAGGACCTGGGTCGGTCGCCTCCACGACTGAGGCCGGAAACTACCTCTCCTGGCTAAT
Source organism: Aegilops longissima (assembly GCA_021605205.1). Lineage (NCBI taxonomy): Eukaryota > Viridiplantae > Streptophyta > Magnoliopsida > Poales > Poaceae > Aegilops > Aegilops longissima. The sequence continues at coordinate 265,448,629 of CM038678.1, read as the reverse complement.
CTTTGCAGGGCATGAAGCGTTCGACAAGACCTCGGCATCGGGAGGCGAAGACCGTGACAGGTTGACCCCAAGCTAAGTAATTTCTACGCGCAGGCGTGTGGCACAGAAGTCTAATACAAAAATAGCGGAAATAGTATGATAATTAAACAACAACAGTCCAAGCCCGCCCCCGCGGGGCCCTACACTATTGTCTCCTTGCGCAGGAAAAGGACAATAACATGACAGGCGCGGCTCGCTTGACACCAACTCGTGGCGGAAGCTCGAACTGCCTCCGGAGCTCAAGCGGACTCCCTCTCGCGCTTCACCGAGGCGCAACGGCGGCGGACCCGCTTACCTCCTCCAGCGGGCGTGGCGGGCGCGGAGGCTGGTCACGCCACCGCTGGAGGAGCTCTGCTTGAAGAAGAGTCGCCGAGGCTTGATTTAACCCCGAAGCGCCGCCGACCACGCTACAGACCGCTATCTTCGCCGATCGTCGCCGGGCTAGGCCCATGGTCGCAGCTGTCGCCCCCCGGGCAGCACCCAGCTGGCGACGCCTTTTCCCCGAACACCCTCACATAGAGGGTGGCGCCGCCATCGAACTTGAAGTGCAGGGTGCACCGTCGCTCGCACCTCGCTGGCAAACGCTACGTACCGCAGGTCGTGGCCATGCTCCCGGCGGCGGAGACCTCCAAATAAGCTCTGTGGAGGCCCGGTTGCAGCAACCGTCCGCTCGAGCCGAGGCCGGCCGGAAGTTCACCTAAAAGGAAGGGAAGCTGGAGTTAAGTGCCGGAGCGGTTCGCCGACCATACGACAAACTCGCAGCACCTTCGCCAATGGAAGCGCGCCTAGGTGGTCGACGGTCAGAGTGCGCCTCGTCAATCATTCGACGCCCGCCACCACGCTGGAGATCACCTCCATGCCACGAAGCCGCTTACGGGAACCACAGGTCCTTGCGAGGACGCCTCGCCGCCGCTTATCGGGAGAGTCAGCCCACTGGCGGGCCTTTCCTCTCCGCTGCCGAAACTCTTCGGCGGAGCCATGGAGAAGAAGGATAAGCAAGAAGAGATGGACCGGAAGGGCACGCACTATTCCGTACTTATAACCGGGAAAGACCAATGGACGACCTCCACGATCACAGGTAATCATGACCCGCATGGCATGCAGTGGACTCACATTCATGCAAATGCCGAGGCGTCGTGGTGAAGTGGGGACGCCCACATCCCATCAACCGCCACACGGCGCCCAAGGCCGCAGGCTGTTAGGGCACGCGGCGCTTCGCACTTGCCCCTTCGTTTCTCTGCTCAGCTAAGTCCAGCGCGCTTTGGGCCCGGGCTACTGCCGGCATTCGGGAACGGGGTACCAGACTTGCTCGCCGCGGCCAAGCGTGGCTCAAGGGGTGGCCCAGCATGGCCCATCTTCATCAAGACAAGCTCAAGACCTCGCGAGGGGCCAAGCCTCGAGGCGGACGACAGAAGCCTCTCAGCACGGCCTCATCAGCTGGCTCGCGAGGAGGCGAGAGATCAAGGCGGGTACCTCACGAGGTGCCCATGACGCAAGCCATGACGATCGAGGGCGCCAGCGGGCGCCAGCCTGCAAGGTCCTCGCTTCCTCTTTGGTGCAAAGGAGGAAAGCGCAGCAGAGCATCAAGCAAAGGCAGCCGCTTTCGTGCAACAAGACCAAGACCATCACAACGGCAGGAAGGAGGTCATCGTGGAGCCCAAGCCGGCGCCACTGCCGTGAGCCTTTGACAAAGCGAGGACCAATTTTAGTCAGGATAAGCGTACTAGATGTTCCCCTTCAAAATGGCCAATTGTTGGCGCCCTTCCCGCTCAATATTTGGGAAGAGGTCAAGCAATCTAGAGCGAGAGAGAGAGAGAGAGAGAGCGACCGAACTCCCCCTAGTAGTTCATCGCACCGGCCAAGAGCAGACCTTCGCGAGGCTGTTCTTCCTTGTATTGTTCATCATCAGCCCCTAAGGCAATCCCCCACACCACACACTAGAGTAGGGTATTACACCACAATGGTGGCCCGAACCAGTATAAACCTTGTGTCTCTTGTGTTGCTCTTTTTGTTGTTTAGATCCTTGCGAGGTGACGGGGTGTAGGTAGGTAGGGGTGAGATCTCCGCGTGCACCCCAGAGTTCGAACCTAGAGGGTCTGCCGGAACCCGAAATCCGACAAGCGATTCCTTCCCTACTGTTGCTAACTGAAGCTGATCGATGCTGCCTCTAGATGAACAGTGAGCGTTGCTGGGGGGCTTTGATGAACAGTTCCCGGTGGGAGTGGATGAACAGGACCCCGTGGTGTTGCCTCTGGATGAACAGGACCCCGTGGTGTTGCCTCTGGATGAACAGGACCCCGATCGATCGAACCGGTTGGGGCTGGATTAACAGGACCACCCCATGGAGGGCTGGATGAACAGTAGACGGTGGAGGGTTGGTTTAACAGTAGCCCGTGGAGGGGTGGTTGAACAGTAGTCCGTGGAGAGGGTTGGTTGAACAGTAGCCGGTGGAGTAGCGCGCGGTGGAGGCTAGATGAACAGTCGTGGGTGGAGGCTGGAGGATGTCGACGGTGGATGAACATTAGCCCGTGGAGACTGGAGGGGGTCGACGGTAGAGATGAACAGTATCCCGTGGAGTCCCGTTTTGCGGTACGCCTCACCCCTCCCGATGAACAGGACCCCTGCCGACCAGAAGGCCCAACACAAACCGCTTCTCCATTTTGCGGTAGGCCACACCCTCCCGATCAATAGGACCCTGCTTGACCGAGGAGGTCCAACACAAGTCCGCTTCTCCGCTTTTGCAAGACGCTGCACCCTCCCGGCGAACAGGATCCCGCTTTGAACCTGCCGGTCGAACACAAGGCCGCTTTCTCCGCTCATGACGCTAGGCCTCGCTTCCATCGGCTGTTCCGGCCCAAGCCTCCCGGCGAACACGACGACATTCCGCTCCGACACAGCCGTTGAATCCCCATGAACATGACGATGATGTTGTTTCTCCGTTCCACCCAGCCATGTACACGCAGCCCTGGCCCCACGTGATGCCGAGTAGGCGTCGAGACCCCACCAGATAAAAGCGACATGGCTGTATATTTCTTTCGCACCGCGGCCGCAGACGACGCGGTACATGCTACATGCACGCCTACATCGACCCAGATGTACGCACACTTCGCGACTGCATGACAATGCTACGACGCTCACCAGGTTGGTCCCGACTTTCAGGCACTTCCTTGCGTGCGAAGATGTAGCTGGTGGGTCCCAGTAGTTAGGGGGGAAACGTTTTTTTGCAAAATACGGTTGCCCGTCCGGTGGGTCCCTGCTGTGAGGTGGAGGAATCATTATTTTCCGCGTAATAAGGAGGCACTTCCTTGCGGCCGTCGTGGACCCAGCTGTCAGCCTCTCTACGAATAATACTCTTCCAATGGAAGTCGGTCGTTGACCACATTGACCACGCCGCGCCGAGAGCACCAGGGCGATGGACGACGGCGAGGCCTAGGAAGGGGATGACGCGGAGCCGGGGAAGATGCGGCAGTGGAAGCCTGCATGGTGAGGAGTACGAGGGTTCACTGGTTCATCTATGGTGTGAGGCTGCCGTCGCTGCAGGGCCTGGCCAGCGGTGGGAATAGTAGGGGGTGGTGAGGCCTCCACGGTAGCACAGCCGACCACGGGAGACAGGAGCAGGCGGCATGACCGGCGCTGCTTTGGGCGGCTGGAGCAAGAAGACCAGAGGTTGAAGAAGCACGACGGCCGTTGGATGGACATCGTACGGTCACTTCATCTAGAATCGTTTATATTGACTAAGTTGACAAAGCCCTTGGTACGCGTCAACTTAGTAGGCCCACAGGTCAGCTTCTGAAACGGTGCGCCCCAGATGTCAGGGGGAGGAACCATTTTTTGGACAGGTGAAGCTAGAATATCCGAGATTGAAGAAGAAGCATGGCATCCGTTGGATGGACATCCAACGGCCGCTGCTGCTAGAACCGTGTGTTGACTATAAGTTGACGAAGCCTTGCATACGCGTCAACTCTTTCTTTAGGGGACGCGTCAACTTAGTAAGGCCAAAAGTGTGTGGCAGAGAACTTATAGCCCATTTGAGATTTTTAAGAATGTGCAGCCAATTTTTGAATTCTAATGGAATTTACTACAGCCCATTTACAGTTTGTTAAAAGTACATCCCATTTCAACCAATCGTTCAAAACAAAATTCAATAAAATTTCCCACATTTTGATGGGATCCGAAATATTTTTATCCCGAAATTTATAGTCAGATTAAATACAATTTCAATATAAATTTATATTACTTAAAAATCCAACGAAAAATTGCGCTTGCAACAATTAATGAAATTAAAATTTTCAATATCCAAAAATAATATTTTATAAAGTAATTACGTGTTTGGTGCATTTTTTTATAGTTACTGCCGAGTTTTTGTAATTACATCCCATTTATTATTTCTTAAAGCCCATTTTCTTGTTAAGCCTAATGCATCCCTCCTAGGAAAGATTTGCAGCCCAGCGGGGCGGAGAATAACAACTTGACCTTGCTTGGGTATTCCTAAAAAAGTATTGCTGGGCTAGCCATTTTCAGCTTGAAAAAAATTAATATCCGGCTGGATATCCTGCCTGGGCTAGATGGGCCACAGCCCGCCAGCTAATACCGCAGCGATGTTTTCGTTGTTGTTCGAGGAGAAAGTTTAATATCTGTGCTAAACATCGCCAAGAAAACTCTCAAAGGCTCACACCTCAAAAACACAAATATCGCCGAGCTGCTTGGTCCCGGTATCGCCGCTTCTTGTGCAATTCTATCGTTTATTGACTACATAGGTTGACAATGGTGTGGGACCGCGATGTCAGGAAACCACGAGGAAGCAAAAAAAATATAGTTTTATATACTAATAAGGAGGCACTTGCGTACGTGCGGCTATGGCCCTGGTGGGTCCCGACAACGCGAGATGGCGGCGCCACGGCGAGCGCAACAACTCGAAGGACGACGGAGCGGGCCTCGCGGGTCCTACGAATGGTCTGATACAGCGCCCACTACTCATTCGGGAAGCCAGGATCATAGGGCCACATGTCCGCGATGGTGCTCGTTGACCGGTGCTCGTTGAGGAGACAGAGGTTGCAGCATAGGTCCTCCTACGCTGGTAGCTCCTCCGCCATTGGCGCGTAGAAGTGCGGCCGCACCTGCTCTATGGTGAACACGGCATGAACCGGCTTGGACAGTGGCGCCGGCTCCTGGTCGGAAGCTACGTCCATTGTCTGATTGTCGTCGCTCAGCTTGGTGAGCGAAGCGGCGAAGCCAAAGATATCCGGGCTGCTGGACCGACCTGCTGCAAAGCACGAAGTCCGACCGCCTCGCCCACCTGCATCGCTCCCTCACCCACGCGCGCTTTTCACCCGAAACGGTTAGCGCCGCCCGCCCCGCTTCCTGGTGCAGGCGATTGCTCCGCCTTCTAACGACACAAGTGCCGTCCATCCGTCCTTCTGCCGCCCACATTAATGATACGCGGTTGCCGAGGCGGCTACTCCGGCGCCACACATCCGTCCCTCCGCCGCCCACAATTGCTATATAAACTGTTGCGCCGGCCATAGCCGCAGCCATCCGCATCCATTTCCCTTTCTCCTGTCCACACCACTACTGCCCACCATGGCTTCCTCGCGCTCCAGCGCTCTCCGGGACGGGTGGACGATGGACCACAAGGAGATGGCACCCATTGCTGCCAACTGGCTGGCCGACTGGCAGTCGGAGGACGATGATGTCCCAATGGAGAACATGGTAGTCGATGATCCGGTGCCAACCTCCTCCTCCACGCCATCCTCGCTGGTGCATTGCACCATGACCATCTGCGAGGCCCGTGCCCAATATATGGACACGGTGAGGCAGAAGCGTGAGGAGCAGTGCCGAGAGGCGCAGGCTGCTGCCTCCTACAACCACCATCTCCTCCAGGAGCACCTGAAGGCGGACGAGAAGATCATCGTATAGCAGGCGGAGCGGGTGGTGCTCGACTCGTACCCCTCCGCCCGTGCGGGCCGCCTCGAGCGCTAGCGGTACCGCATGCAGGTGGTGGAGGCTGCGGCCGCCTACAAAGAGGGCGATGAAGCGGGCGAGGCGCTGTTTCGCAAGACCGAGGACGAGGCAGAGGTCAATGCCGTCTCCGACGAGTCCCTGCTCCGCTGGCGTCGACGAGGCCCTGCTCCGCCGAGGCCCCGTGACGCCAACAACGAGGTAGAGGACACCGCCGGCTCTGCCAAGGCCCCACCATACCGGCAATGAGGAGGAGGATTTCCCTCGCTCCGCCGAGCTGCCGCCCGCCGGCAACGAGACAGAGGACATCGCCGGCTCCGCCGAGGCCCCGCCCCGCTGCCAACGAGGCTGCACCACACAGAAAACAAGGAAGAGTAGAACACAGTAGGTCACTGCCGCTCGGGTTCAAGTAAGGCCACCGCTGCTACCCTCCGGTTGAAGCCAAGCTAGGCGGGTTGACCACTGATGGCCGGTTAGCTTCTTGGCGGCAACGTGGAGTCGGAGAGCTACGTTGGAGAAGGATGCTGCTTCTACTTAACTGCTGGTGCAGTTGGCTGACTAACACGTGGGCCCAACAGGCATCTGGGCCACATGTCAGTTATGCAACTGCACCTGCAGTTAAGACACTGAAGCTTCTGTTCGGCTCAGCCGGACACAGGCTGGTAGCTTTTGTTAATTAATTATACCTCCAGCGCACCCCTTTTTAGTCAAAGAATGTATGAAATGTAAAGAAATCTGGCATGTTTATATGAAAGTCGACCGTGTATGAATGAATTTATTTCGATTAGTTCGAATTCTAGTATCACTGACATTGGATGAACATGCAAAACAATACGCACTAGCATTATTCCCAGGGTGATCACCTCGTTTGCAGCAGTTTCACATTTACTCCCTCCGGTCCTTTCTAGTCTGCATTCAAGTTTTGTCTGGAGTCAAAGTATCTCTACTTTAACCAATCTTATAGAAAAAAGTATGCACTTTCACAATGTGCAAAGTAAAAAGGAATAGAAGGAGTACAAAGAGTTTGAGCAACTTTTTAGCATTCCTATATATTGCAATCAAACACACAGGCCTGGCAATTCATAGAGAACATGCAAAAGAATCGATGATTATGCATCTCAGTGATTCACAGGTCAGAGCCAATATTTACTTCACAACTAAAGAATAAAGAAAGACGCTGCTGACTGCAAAGGGCGTCCCATTCGAAAATATCAAACACATGTCTTCTTGCTAAAATCAATGAGCAAAATTTGACAAGGTTGTCCCATTCCAAAATATCAAATGCCTACAATTGTAGAATGGGAAGGGTTTGCCATCAGTTCGGACATTGACATGGCACCTCGTGCTAAATAAACCAACTATTCTTTTTGTGCAGTTTCACCAAAATCAACCAAATTCGCGCGTAGCTTGTATGGTTTCGCCCTTATATGTTGCAACACCTTGAACTTATCGACACCTCCTTTCTTGTGGTGGAGATGAATGATTCGATGTATTCATGAACATTTTATGCAGTTCCCATTGAAATCAAGCTGAGCACCCCTGTTTGCGCAAATACAAAAAAGTGATTAGTATAAAGAAAACTGTACTATGAATTGACAGTTTAAACAGCCACCGACATGGTCCATGTAGAGCAAACTTTTAGAAAAATGGAACTCACCGGAAAAATCCTTGAACAACATTGTACTCGCGCATCACAGCAAGAAAATGGAGATTTATCAGTCCTTCTGAGTTGAAGTTAGCTTGGTCTTGTGGGAGTAATGTAACCATCCTTCAACTACTCCTTCTGATGAGAAGTTAGACATGGCTTCTTCATCCTCGCATAATCGGAACTAGTCACTTCACGTACTCCATATTATTCTTAAGAGGAGGATGATCATGTTGTGCAAAGACAAGTGGACAACTAAATGCTAGCATCCCTGTTTGCTCAAAAAAAAGGAAAGGAAATATTTAAAACAGCACAGATGAAGCACTTCTCAAGGCCAACATTTGTGAAATATCCTTATCTTACCTCAATGGGATATTATGGTGCGCATACAGATTGGAAGTCTTATCTCCATTTGTGCATTTCACTAAAATCAAGCAACATTACCGTACAAGTAGCACAACATATGAAAGCACACTGCAGAATCATGTGAAAGAAGGCGAGTACTAACCTCTCATGATGCAGAATTCAAACAACTCACAAGAAGAAGATCTGAACCAAATTTTCCAACACGGATAGGAAGTAAGCTCTCCTCTTGTGCAGTTCCACTAAGATCAAGCAATCAAGCAACATTGTCGGTGTGATATTTTGGTTGAACTGCACAAAACACTCTTAAAACAAAAGTGTTTTGTGAAGCGCAACAAAAGGTCACAATGGCAACGAGGTGAAGTAGATAACCCTGGGTTACACAAAGGTGCAAAGGAAACAACTAGTGGTCAATAACGGTGGATGACACAGAAGCCAACAAAAAGAAGCATCTACCTTTTCTAAATGGGAAAGAAAGCTAGATAGTAGCATTTCTCAAATGGTGGCATTGCTTAATATTAACAGAGAGATTATATTAACAATAAAATTCATTAAACATGTAATTTTCTTTTAACTATGGCATTGCATCAATTTTCCAGCGGCAATATTAGAGGGTGTTTGTTTACATGGACATTTTAGTGGAGGGACTAAAAAACTCCGTGTTAGTCCCATCTAAACCAGACAGGAGGGACTTTTAGGGACTAAAAGTGGGTATTCGGGACTAAAGAAAGAAGACCCCGAGGGAGAGTCTTTTTGGGACTTTTTCCAACAGTTGCCCCTGGCACGCATCACACCTTGTCTCTATTAGTTCATTACTAGGGGTAACATGGTCTTTTAGCATGTCATTTAATAACCTCTAGTCCATGTTTAGTCCCTGGAACCAAGCAGGTAGGGACTAGGGAGTTTTTAACCGAACAGGGCCTTAGATTAACAACAACTAAAGAGTTGCACGGGACAGTGGACGCACCAGCACCATGTGCATCTACCGATGTACTGGGTGATGCACTGTCTGTTGCAACAAAGAACAAACAACCATGGAGCATATTTGTGTTGGTCTTAGTTTTTTTATCTTTAGACACCTTTCCCTATGTAAGCACAGCAAATCTTGTCCTGCTCAAACTCTACAGACTTGTCCCCCAAAATAAAAGATCAGTTTCTTATAGATGTACGTACTGCGTTTGTCATTATTTTCCCTTTTCGACCAACGTAGGTGCTGGATAGCCAGTCTATACTAGTACTTTCCCCCCTTCCTTTCCTCTTTGAACCACGTCCTAGATTTACGCTATACAACTTTCCTCACTACTTTCCCCCGTTCCTTTCCTCTTTGAACCACGTCTTAGATTCATGCGATACAACTTTCCCCACTACTTTCCCCCTTCCTTTACTTTTTGAACCACGTCCTAGATTCATGCTATACAACTTTTCCCCACTACTTGCCCCCATTCCTTTCCTCTTTGAACCACGTCCTAGATTCAAGGTATACAACTTTCCCCACTACTTTCTTTTTTGATCCAACACCTAGATTCGAGTGCAGAAACGGAAAAATCCCACATGCAGCTAGAGCAATGCATGTGGAATAAGTAAATGATACCTTAAGGTACTTGGGGCGTGGTTCGGTGGGCGACTGGAGGCCGTTCGGCCCACACTAGGTACGGCGACGAAGAAGAAGGGGTCGGAGGCCCTCCGGCGCCGCCGCTGGGTGAAAGTGAACAGCTGCGCCGGTAGTGGATTCCCTCCCTCGGCGACGGCGACATCGTTAAGCCTCCTTCCCATCCCGGCGGACGGATCCTGCCGGCTCTTTAACGAGCAGTGAGGGGAGAGAGAGAGGCCAAAGAAGTCTTGTTTAGATCTGGAGAGGGTGAGAGAGTGTGAAGAGAGCAACTACAAGCAGACCAGCAGTGAGGGGAGACATAGAGGCCAACGAAGTCTTGTTTAGATCTGGAGAGGGTGAGAAAGTGTGAAGAGAGCAACTACAAGCGCTGAGGCTCCAACGTGTATATATATACTGCAGAGAGTGTGAAGAGTGCAAACCCTAGAAAACAAGCGCCGAGGCTGCAGCTGATCCTATAGCTCTGTATCCATCCATTTTGACCAGTCGAAGAATCCTCCTGGCATGAATTATGCTGAAGTGTAGTTATCGAACCCAAGACCTCAAGTTTGATGAGCGAACAGGCTATCCAGCTACACAACCCTCCCCTTATGGTCAACGAGAGGAAAATAACCTTTTATACGTTCCTGCATTCGTGTGACAAGCATGCCGTGTTTTTTTGTGTGGGAGTAATTGGGATTTAAATCATAATCATGTCATGTGGCTTTAGTGGTAAGACTATCCACAGTGGTGCAGAAATAATGCAGCCTTAGTCACCTTACCTCTCTCCACGTAGTACATTGGGTCCCACCAGTCAAGGGTGAAACAAACAAATTAATAAGAAAAATTAAAAGCGCCAGCGGTGTATCTTACCTCACACATCTCGCTACTCCTCAAGAACACTGTCCAATTGATCCCTTTGTTCGCTCACATACTATTTTAAGTGAATCCTTATTATAACATGCACACAATTTTGGGCACTTGTATTCGACCTAAGTCAGTGTGCCACTGTATCTCGTACGACTCCCTCTGTCTAGGTGTAATAAGTCATGTTAGAAGGTGCAGCGGGACCAAGGTGCAAGCAGATTGGAGGAGAAGGAGAAACTTGACCGGTCATTCCTCCAATCAAAGCCCTGATTTCTGTCTCTAAACGCAACAATTAATCCAAACAACTAAGAGATGCCGTTTTAGCTACCATGCAGGGCCACGTATTAACTCGCATGCAAGCTGACTTTGATTTCTTGACTGATCAATGCGTAGTTGCGCTCCATGCATTGGGTTTCTGGGGGGGACAACAAGGCAGAGTAAGGGCATCTCCAACAGGTGTAAGATAGGTGTTGGTAAATTTGCCACCTAGGACATAATGATGATGTGGCATGTAATAAAGGTGGAGAGAGAGCAAAGATGTATGTAGAATAACCAACAACCTTTGCACAAGCTCCAATGTGAAATAGAGAGCAATCACATTTATTTTTTCATCATCTATTGGATAGTTTTGTCGGATCATGGGTTCCAGCAAAACCCTCAAGGTTTGAACACTGGGGTGCGCGTGAAGATTTCCTCCCTACCGATCTACGCCCTAGCTCGCTAAGATCTCGCGGACGAACTCGACGAACAAACAGCACAAAGAACACAAGGTTTATACTGGTTCGGGCCACCGTTGTGGTGTAATACCCTACTCCAGTGTGGTGGTGGATGGATTGCCTCTTGGGCTGATGATGAACAGTACAAGGGGAAGAACAGCCTCTTGAGGTTGAGGTGTTCTTTTTCTCTGCGAACTTGTGGGTGTGAGGATGGAGTGGATCCAGTCCAAGATGAGATGTCTCTACGTTGGTGGCTAGCTCTACTTATATAGGCCCTGGTCCTCTCCCCAAATATTGAGCGGGAAGGGACCAAACAACGGCCAATTCGAAAGGGGACATCTAGTGCAGCTTATCCTGACAAAAGTGGTATTCGCTTGCTAAAGGCTCTGGTGGTGACGCCGTCTTGGGCTGCATGGTGACCTCCGTCCTGCCGTCCTGCTGGTCTTGGTCTCGTTGCACTGATATGGAAACCTTTGCTTGATGCCTCAGTACTCCGCGCCTGCGCTTGCCTCCGTAGCACCAAAGAGGAAACAAGGACGCTGCACGCGCTGGCGCCCGCCTAGCACCCGCCTAGCACCCGCCTGATCTTGATCGTCACAGCTCACGTCACGAGAGCCTCGCGAGGTTTGCCCTGCCTTGATTTCTCCGCTCCTCGCGAGACAGCCTGGTGAGGCCGCTCCTGAGGAGGTCTTGCGTCCTCCGCCTCACGAGGCTTGGCCCCTCGCGAGGGTCTTGAATGTCTCGCTGTCAAGATGGGCCAGACAGCAAGAGCACACAACCACGCCATGGGCCACAGTGCAAGTCTGGGACCCCGTTACTGTAACATCGACAGAGCCCCGGCCCAAAGCGCTGGCTTGGCTTCGGGGCGAAGCCAAAGGTCAAGCGTGGAGCGCCGCAGGCCCCAAAAGCCTGCGGCCTTGGTCGAAGCGTGGCGGTTCATTGGACGTGGGTGTCTCTGCTTCTCCACGCTGCCTTGGAATCCGCCTGGCTACGCGGCCCCCGCAGCCTACACAGTTATTCTTCCATCACCCACGCCTTGCTTCCCCAATTCCATTTCTTTCTCGAGACTCTGCCCCTCCTCTCCAATGTCACCATGGCGCCAAAACAAGCAGACAAGGGTAAGAAGCCCCTGCCTTCGCCAAGTGCGCCTCCAGCCGCCGAGCCTGCGGTCGGCCGATCCCTGATGCTCAACGACGAGGCCGTGGACAAGGTGCGTCCAATGCATGCTTCCAGCTTTAACGAGTGGGGGAGATGGTGGCTTGGCCTGCATCCCGCGCTCGCATTGCCCGGACAGCCACCAAGGTCCCAATCTTCATCGATGCCCTTTGGGCTGGCCTGATTCCTCCTTTCTCCGCCTTCTTCAACGCGGTGGTTGAGCATTATCAGATCCACATGCTGCATCTTGACCCTCAATCCGTGACTCTCCTTGCTGTCTTTGCCTTTGTGTGTGAAGCCATGGTGGGCATCTCTCCTTCTGTGGCCCTCTTCCGCCATTTCTTCTCATTGCATCTGACTGACCCCCGGGCAAAGCTCGGGGTGCGTGAGCTTCCAGGCTGTGGCCGCGACGGTGGGCGCGGGGATCAACTTCAAGCTTCCTCCCTCCACGAAAGAGTTTCGGACACGGTGGGTGTTTGTTGATGCCAGTGTACTCAGCCCCCTGCTGCATGCCCTGTCAGCGCCGGCCGTTTCCCATTCCGGCCGGGGTCACGAGAGGCTCGCGAGCCCCCGTCTTGTCCCCGTCTGGCTCAGGCTGAGGAGGTTGATGGACCGCGGCATGACCGCGCCTATGGTGGTGAAGGAGTTCATCAAGCACCGAGTCGCTCCGCTTCAGCGCCATTCTCGCCCCATGTGGACCTTGCTCAGCAGTCAGGATCATATGAGGTTTCAGGAGCCAACGAGGATGAAATTTAATTTCTTTTGTAAACGATTCTGTGAGGCTGAGATGTTGGTTGCACTTATCTTCCATGTAGGGACCGAGCTCGTTGTTGTGAACATACTGCTCAAATTCTTATTTAATACCTTCTCTCACCATAAAATTGTTGCATGACCACAGGCAAGATTTGGTAGCTTCTTCCCGTATCGACCTTGCGCTTGGTTCAACATAAGACCGACGCACCGAGCCACTACTAGAAGATGCCTCCGAAGACCTCCTCCTCGAAGAACTCCTAAAGAAATTCATCTTATTCCCATAAATAAAATTCTGAAATTTTTTGTCCACAAAAGTTTTGTCAACAAAATTCACAAGATTGATAGAAACTACTCATAGGGATGCATAGAGGCTATTTCAAGCATTCAAACTACTTAGAACTCTAAGAATTCAACATGGAAGCCCATCTATAGTAGCACCAAGAGTAGCTAATTATTCAAAATATAAACCACTAAAGCAAAAAGTAATTAGACCAATGGAGGAGTCATATACCAAGTAGTAATCCCCCAAAACTGTTTCAGAAACAGAGCTTTGAGCAAAGAGATCGAAATCTGCGGGTTCGAGAGCAAGAACACGGGAGAGAGAGCAATTGTGAATTTTTTCTAGAGTTAGCTAATGACATGGGCTATAGAGATAAGTGAGGGGGCCCACGTGGGGACCACAGCCCACCAGGGCACGCCTGGGGCTACTAGCACGCCCAGGTGGGTCGTGCCCACCTGGTGCACCCCCCTTCGATGTTATTTGCACTATGTCGGGGAAACTGATCCACGAACACCTATGGGATCAGCGGACCGAGCCCCTTTCGGTTCGGTGGGGGGCGGAGATCGCACGAAGAGCAGATCGAGGCGAAGCACACGAGCAGTTTACCCAGCTTCGGAGCTCTCCGGAGAGATAACACTCCTACTGCTGCATGTCTGAATGTATTGAGTTCTTGCTCGGGAGCGCTGAGTGCTACAGTATACACTAGCTGCTAACGAGACCGAGCGTGAGTGTTTTTCTCTCCTTCGAAACCCACTATACGTTGCGCATGAGCCTCCTTTTATATGCTAAAGGGGTCTCCGACAGGTGGCAACGTAGACAAGGGTAAAAATGGAAAAGGAATTGCGGTTGGTACAACTACCTGTATAGTGTATCATACCTAACACTGACGGCAGGGGACAAAGGCATTAAATGCCCGTCTACGTCGCCCAAACAGTGCAAAAAGGGACCGTCAGGGACGCCACCGCTTGCCATGATGGCAATCTTGTCAGCGTCGCTTGCCACCGCGACCGCTGGCCACACAGCCTCTTGCCACGCGCGCCTGGAAAGGTCGAGGCGACACGTTGGTGGATGTCTTTGGCGCCTTGGTCTGAGTGGTAGTTGCGCGACAAGCACCTTGTCATGATCGTTGTCTTGTCGCGTCCGGAAGCTTGTCGCTCACGGGCCTTGCCGGACGCTGCGTGGCGGCGTCGCGGCAAGTTCCTTGAGATGCCTTGGTTGGCCTTCGGCAAGCTCCTCTTGCGGGGCCTTGTCTCCTGGCTTGAATACTTTGTTCTTGAATGGCTCCAAAGGAACCACGGAGGACCTTGGCGGTCACCGGCAAGCCTTGCCGCTGGTGCTGCAACTGCCGTGCACAAGTTCGGGATACTAGGGTACCCCTACTCTAGTACACCGGCAGGAGCCCCAGGCTGGGCCACACACGGTGTCGAAGCGCTGTTGGGCCAGGCCCAAAACGAAGGCACGGCACGCCGCAGCCTGGGTTCTGCCGTATCTTACTCTGTATCCACCACGCCATCCACAGAGCGCAGCGTCGAATGCGCGGCGTCGTGGGAGAGATCGTGGTGGTTTCTTTATTGGGAAAGGCGGGCGTCTGCCCCTCCCTCTTTATAGCGAGGGAAATAGGGCAGTTCGCCCATCTCGCCGGTTTCTATTCCAATCTCAAAAACCTCCGCCGCTCCCCCCTTCTTCCCAAAGCTGAAAGAGAGCAGCGCTCCGCCCCTCATCGCCACCGGCACCACCAATGCCGTCGATCTCCCTCACCACCTCCGCCATGGCTCCGAAAGCCGGGAAGGTCGTGAAGTCGGCCGAGGCGCAGCGGCTCGCGGTGCTGCGAAAGGAGCGGGCAATCTTCCCCCTCAGCTTGCCGCGAAGGATCTGAGGGGTGTTACTACCTCTTCTGGTCGACGGAGACGCGAGTGCATCCGTGCACGAAGGTACTCCCAGCTGCCGCTTTGGAACTGGCTCCGAATGGATATCCCTTCTTCGCGTTGTTCTTCTACTTCGGGCTCTGCCCGCCTTTCTCTGAATCTTTCTGTGACATTATGAACACCTACGGGTTCCGCCTCCTTGACTTCACCCCCAACGCCGTTCTGACCATGGCAGTTTTCGCACATCTCTGCGAAAACTTTGTCGGAGTCTATCCAAATGTAGCTCTTTTCCGCCACTTCTTTATGTCTCGAGTTGAGAGAGGGGAGCCTTTATCCGGCGGAATCGCCTGGATCTCGAGAACTGGCAAGAAGGAAGCTTATCTGGAGGGAGAGCTCCGCAGCAAGTGGGATGAGTGGAGAGCGGACTGGTGCTGGATTGTCGAGGAGAACCCGCAGCCATTTACCGCCCAGCGCCAAGCCCCAGTAGTGCGCGGCAATGATTGGAGCAACGTGGCCCCGGAAGACGATAGGCTGAAGATTGCCATCACCCGGATCCTACGCCTCAGGCTTACCGGGCTCACTGTAGGTGCCGTTGGCGCAGATTTTCTTCGCCGCCGCATCGCCCCCCTGCAGGAGAGGAGGAGACCCGCCTGGGAGTTCCAGAATGCGGCGGATATCATGAGGCTGCGCCCGGGCCTCAACTTCAACTTCACTGTCCTGGAACTGGACGCGATGCTCCTGGAACTGTTCAAGCACGATCCTGATCATCCCGAAGTGTTCAGGTTGCCGAGGGGTGTCGTTCCGCTGTGCAACAACTCCTCGCTCGACCGCATCCGTGCAATGATGCCGCTGTGCGATTCGCATGGAATTGTCCCAACTTGGCAAGAGCCTGCAGACGACGTCGTGCGGGAGTTCTTTGACGGCTTGGTAGAAATGCCGGTCCGCTCCGATGAGCGAAGAGCCTTACTCGCGACACCACCGAAGAGGAGATGCGATTATCGCCACTAGGCTGGAAGAAGCGGCGGCAGCTGCCGTGGCGGTTGGGTTCTTTGTGGAGGAGGCAGAGGCAGCAGAGGCGGCAAGCCTTGCCGAGCGAGAGGAGCTTGCGGCGAGGAAAAACTTGTCGAGCACTGAAGCTGAGTCGAGCGAGCCCGCCGAGGGCGCGAGCGACTCGTTGAAGATCGCCTCCTCCTCTTTCTCACCTTGAGACAGCTTGCCGCAAGCGGAGCCCCAGCTCCACCAGAAGGCGTCTCCGCAAGGCGGGGACATAGCGGGCGGCAGACGGGTCAACAACCGCCCGCGCCTGCGCCTCCACCGTGTGGCAAGCTTGTTGCAGCGGGAGGACCTCACGCCGCTTGGCGGTAATCGGAGCGGGCCTCCGGACCACCGCCTGCTCCCGCCCAGCGGCCAAGGAACCTCTCCTCCGCCTTGTCGCGCCGAAGGTGGGCGGACTTGACCTCTCCGCGCTCAGCTCCGGCGAGGAAGAGGAAGAGTAAGATTCTTTGTTGTACTTGTAGTTCTTCAATTCTTGCTATTTTGTCTTGTATCTGATTTGCTTTACTCGAACCCATTCCTTTTCAGGACTCTAGCCCGAGGCGAAGAGAGCCAAGGTCCCAGTGATTGTCATCGAGGGCGAACCCACCATGACAAAGAGGTGTGTCGAGACCACCTTGCGGGC
The DNA here is from genome assembly GCA_021605205.1 of Aegilops longissima. Lineage (NCBI taxonomy): Eukaryota > Viridiplantae > Streptophyta > Magnoliopsida > Poales > Poaceae > Aegilops > Aegilops longissima. The sequence goes on along the minus strand of CM038678.1, from coordinate 265,431,722 downwards.
CCGCAACTATTCCCAAAGCAGCCCCAAGACAGCCCCCAGCGTAAGTATATGGTTTACTTCCTGCTGTTAGGCGCGCATGGGTGCTCTTTCTTCTTGACATCGACTATTGGTTTGTGTAGGAGAAAAGCAGTCTCACCAGAGTGCCCGTAAGCCGCTCCCGACATGCCATCTGCTTCGACTACACCGCCAAGGAGGATTCCCGACAAGGAGAATTCTCGACAAGGGAGAAGTCTCCGCAAGGATAGTTCTCCGGCAAGGACAGCACGGCGACCCCGGTGACGGAGAACACGATTGTAGATCCAGTCAGGTAATCCTCTTGCTTGAAAACTTCCCTTGGATTCTCCTTCTTCTGATTTTCTTTTGAATATTTGCTTGACTTTTCTTCCTTTTCGGTCGCCGATCCATCGCCACGGAGCCGATGGAAACCGAGGTCGTCGGCGAGGAGCTTGGCTGCAATACCGGCGATGCCGCTGCCATCGAAGAAGAAGCGGCGCCGACGATCCCGGGAGGAGAGGCCGCCAAAGCTGCCGCCCGAAGGTGGCGAGGGTCGGCGATCGACCGACAGCCCCGAGGCGCAGGAGCCCAGGCGCTATGCCGACCGCCGATCCCTCCGCCATCGCTGCATCGTCGAGCTCGAAGAGCCCCAGCCCGGCGCCTATTTGAAGGCGGCGATGGCGTCTTCATCAAGCTCCCCAGGCGTCGAACTCGTGGCGGCGCCCGATCGAAGGAGAAACCTTTGATGAAGAGTTGCTCGCCTCCGCTGGGCTAACGCTGGTCGACGCGCCGGACAGCAGCAGCGGCGAGCCTGAGGAGGAGCAGCTGCTGCGGAAGCTGTTGTCGCTCTACCGCGCCCGACAGGCCAAGCTGGTATCCCGAGAAGCGCTTGTCGCGAAGGCGGGAGCGGACATCGAGAAGCGCGCGGAAGAGCTCCGGGGCCTTAACCAGGAAGCTCTCCGGTCCCTGGCAGAGGAGCGGGAGCGACTCGCCGAGGAGCGTAAAGCTTTCCTCCTCGAGAAGGCTGAAGTTGAAGAGCAACAGCGGCTTGCTGCCGAGAAGCTATCTGTGCAGGAAGGCGAGTTGGCGCAGCGGAAGGTTAACCTTGACAGCCACGAGGAGGATCTTGCCGCGCGCGAGCAAACATTCGGTAGGGCTCTCAAGGAAGCAGAGGATGCTGCCGCAGCTGCCAAGGCCGCCAAGAAGGAGCTGGAGACAAAGGTGGCGCAGCTGGAGGCCGATCTCAAGGTGAGCGGCGAGGAGCTTGCTGTGCTCAAGCGTGAGCGCGAGAAGGACGCCTACACTCTTGGCGAGCTGCAGGGTCGTCTCGCCGAGAGGAGCAAGGAGCTTAGCGCCGCCAAGGACTCCAACGCAGATCTTGAGTTGAAGCTGACTACTTTGACCAAGGCATTTGGGCGGCGCCAGGGAGGGAGGCGGCCTTGGAGGAGAAGATCAAGGCCGACGAGGCGCTGCTTTGGCAAGTCTTCTTGCCGCCTGAACACTTTTAGGGAGAATGTGGAGCACTGGACCGAGGGTCTCGTGGATGTTGCCGCAGCCATCGACAGGGAGCTGGCGCAGCTGGGGATGGAAGATCTCGGGTATTCCTCCGATGAGCACCTCCAACCCAGCGCCAAGCTCAGCTTGTTCTTCAAAGGCGTGCCAACGGCCCTCCAGCGACTCCGGGAGAAGATCCCAAAGCAGCTGGCCGACGATTCGCGCCAGATCTGCGCGGGAGCTCTTCAAAAGGTGCTGGTGAAGGTGGCCTTCCGCAACCCAGGCCTCAACCTCACCAACGTCCTCAGGACCTTGCCGCCGGATGCTGATCTGGAAGCACTCAAGACCCTTGTCGCACCCATTGTGGACAAGGTGAGCGGGATCAAGAGGGTTGAGGGCGATCGAGTAGATTAGGCCGCCCGTTTTCTCTTTCTCTTGTCGCTGCTGGTCATGTTATGAGAACAATCTGTTAGAGCTGCGACAAGCTATCTTGTGATATGACTCTATTTCGGGTAGCGATTGCTATGTTATTTCCTTTACTTGATTCCTTCCTTTGTATGTTTTTACCCTACGATTTTAGGGAACTTGTCGGCGCATGCACCTTAGCCGCGAGCGCTGAGTGCGGGACGTTAGCAGCCTGCTGGCGGTGCCGCTACCGACAAGAAACCTTGTCTCAACTAGCCGCAGCTCACTTAAGTTGTTGAGCGGACTCGAAAAAAAGTAAGGGCGCAACTAGCTACGAGTTGGTTCCTCCGCGCACAGTTTTCCATACAAAGCACGGTCGTTCGAGGAAAATAACTTAAAAATTTTAAAACTGATTGCTCAAATTTTAGCAACTTAGCTTTTCTGTCGTTTGCTTCCCGGTAAAGAGAAACTTCCTCGAACGACGCTTGGTCCACACCATTATCTTCTCCTTTCCCCCCGGCAAACTTGTGGGCGAGGGAACCTTCCTTTCTTTGAGAAAGAGAAAGAAGAGAAAATAAAGATATGGAGCCGTATGGCTCGTTATTTCTTACCGGGGGTAGGCGCTGCACAAAGTGTCAGATAACACATGCAAAAATAAAGTAGAAAGCATGAAATTGACAAGATGTGCGGAGCACATGAGCTTTACTTATGCACGGGGTCTGCGCCCGGCTTCGTACAAAGGATTACATGCAACATCGGCAAGACTTGTACAAAAGGTGGTTGCCGGAACAGGTTCCGACAACAGCGCCCTACGGGTAAAACTTACGAAGATGCTCAATGTTCCAGGAGTTGCTCACCGGAAAGCCATCTTCGGTCTCAAGGCGGACAGCGCCAGGCCTAGTGACTCGTTTCACCCGGTAAGGGCCTTCCCACTTCGGCGTCAACTTGTTGGAATTCTTGGCGGACTGAACGCACCAAAGAACAAGGTCGCCTTCCTCGAGACTTCTGGCATTAACTTTGCGGCTATGGTAGCGGCGCAAAGCTTGCTGGTATCGAGCAGCTCGCATGCAATGACCTAAAGGCGGTCCTCCTCAAGGAGCAGCGCGTCATCTTGTCGCAGCTGCTCTTGCTCAAGCTCATCATAAGCGAGCACTCGAGGTGACCCGTATACGAGTTCCGTGGGGAGAACTACCTCTGCTCCATAGACTAGAGCGAAAGGTGTCTGGCCAGTGGCTCGATTTGGCGTCGTCCTGATCGACCAAAGAACCACCGGCAGCTCCTCAATCCAGTTCTTTCCGCACTTGTGCAGCCTGTCGAAAGTCCTGGTCTTGAGCCCGCGCAGCACTTCAAAGATTCGCCCTCTCCGCTTGACCGTTACTTCTCGGATGAGCAACAGAAGCGAACCAGACCTTGGCGCCAAGATCTTGGGCGTATTGCATGAAGGTGCGGCTCGTGAATTGCGTGCGTTGTCGGTGATGATCTGTTAGGGATCCCGAAGCGGCAAACAATCGACTGAAGAACTTGCTGCGATTTGTGCTGTCACCTTCCTCCTCGCTTCCACTTCTAGCCACTTTGTGAACTTGTCGATTACAGCGTACAAGTACTCAAAGCCCCGACAGCTTCGGGAAAGGGGCGAGAATGTCGAGCCCCGGACCGAAAATGGCGAGGATAAAGGGATCGTCTGGAGAGCTTGAGCTGGCTGGTGTATCTGTTTGGAATGGGCCGCACGCTTCACACTTGGTTACTTGTGCAGTTGCATCACGGAGGGCTATCGGCCAAAAGAAACATTGCCGGGCGCTTTGCGGCAAGTGCTCTGCGCCAATGTGGTGACCACATATGCCTCCATGTATCTCTGCCAACAGCTTTTGTCCGTCTTCCGGTGAATACACTTCAATTTCACACCGTTGAGTCTTCTTACATGCAGTGTGTTGTCGACAAACTGGTACATACTTGACTGCCGGGCTACTCTTTCCGCTTCTTCTTGCTCTTCGGGAAGTTCTCCTGTCTGAAGGAAACGGACAATCTGCTGTGCCCATGCTAGATCTTGCGGCTCGACAACAATGACTAAAGGCACATCTGGTGCTGCGGGAACATCCGCTTCTACGGCGAGAATCTGCGGCTCAGCCGGAGCTTGACGTCCCCCGGCAAGCTTGCGGGAGCAAATCTTGTCGGGAGCGTCTGCTTCAACGGAACAAACCCTAGGGTTTGCCGGAGCAGACTGCTCCTCAGCACCCTTGGTGTTGATCTTGAGGACCTTCTTGGCGGCGGCTTCGGGGAGCTCTGCCGGAAAATAGTCACCAGAAATCAACTTCCTCTTCTTGCTCTGTCCAGTTGATGGCGTTACAGATGGTTGAGTCAGTTTGAGCACAAAGATCCCTGGTTCCACAGGTAACTTAAGTGCGGCGCACTTCGACAGGCCATCGGCAATGTCGTTCTGAGCTCTTGGAACATGTTCCATCTGTAGGCCGTCAAAGTGCTCTTCTAGCTTTCTCACTTCATCAACGTAAGCTTCCATCAACGGACTCTGATAATTCTTGTTCACTTGGCGGACGACAAGCTGTGAGTCACCCCTGACAATGAGCTTCCCGATCCCAAGGTCTACTGCGGTCCTGAGACCGGCAAGCAAACCTTCATACTCTGCAGTATTGTTCGTTGCTTGCTCCTTGGGAAAGTGCATCTGGACTACGTACTTGAGGTGCTCTCCGGTGGGTGCAACAAATAGCACGCCCGCACCGGCGCCTTGCAGCGAGAAGGCACCATCAAAGTACATCAGCCACTCTTTGCTTGCTTCCTTGACGGGGATGCTCGTTTATGGAATATCTTCATCTTGTGTTGGCGTCCATTCTGCTATGAACTCCGCCAATGCTCTGTTTTGGATAGTTGAAGTGCTCTCAAACTTGAGGCCAAAGCTTGACAGTTCCAGTGCCCACTCGACAATCCTGCATGTTGCTTCTGGATTTTGCAGTATCCTCTTCAGCGGAAAACGAGTGACGACTGTGATCTCATGTGCTTGGAAGTAATGGCGCAGCTTTCTCGAGGCCATGAGCAGGCGAAAAGCAATTTCTGCACACCGAGTACCTTGACCTAGCCCCTGGAGAAGGGCCGACAAAGTAAACTGGCGCTACACCATTCTTTTCGCATCTTCTCGCGCGCTGCGAGATCCATCTTTTGTCGGGACGAGCTTGCGGTGAAGTCCCTGCTTGTCGCTGGATGCATCTGCCGTGGTTGCTGGCTCATCATCCGCCTCCCTCTCCGCTACTAACGCAGCACTAACCACTTGATTGGTTGCCGCTATATATAGCAGCAACTTCTCTTGTGGCTTAGGTGCGAAAAGTGTTGGAGTGGAGGACAGGTATCTCTTTAAGTCCTGCGGTGCAGCCTCCGCTTCGAGTCCATTTCATTGGACCTGCCTTTTCAATATTTTGAAAAATGGCGGAGCGCTCAGCAGAACCTAGAGATAAACCTCTTTGAGAGCAGCTACATAACCGGCAAGTCTTCGTACATCCTTGGCGCTTTGGTGCTTCAATCTGCTCAATGGCCTTGATCTTGTCGGGATTGGCTTCAATTCCCGTTGAGACCACGAAGAACCGAGAAGCTTGCGGAGGGACTCCAAACACACACTTCTCGGGGTTGAGCTTGAGGTTGATCTTGCGCAGATTTGCAAAGGTTTCGTCTAAATCTTGAATCGAGTCGCCTTGTCCTTGCTCTTGACCACTATGTCATCCATGTAGGCTTCCACATTTACGTGTATTTGCGGCTCAAAAGCGTCATGGACTATCCTTGCAAATGTTGAACCAGCATTCTTTAAACCGAAAGGCATCCGTGCGAAACAGTATGTGCCACATGGGGTGATGAATGCGGTCTTCTCCTCATCCTCTTCTTCCATGAAGATCTGATGGTATCTGAGTATGCATCAAGAAATGAAAGCAAGTCACATCCGGCCGTGGAGTCAACAATCTGGTCGATCGCGGCAAGGAAATGGGTCTTTGGGACAAGCTTTATTGACATCGGTGAAGTCGATACAAAGCCTCCATTTCCGTTTGCCTTGCGCCACGACTACGAGGTTGGCCAACCACGAGGATGGAGCACTCCTCGACAAGGCCTGCTGCTTCCAATTTCTTGATTTCTTCTGCGATAATTCTTGGCGCTCCTTTGCACGCTTCGACTTTACGCTTGCGGGCGCGCGATGAGGACAGACGGCAAGATGGTGCTCGATTACTTTCACAGGAACACGGGGATGTCGGGCGGTTGCCGCGCAAATACGTCGGCCTTCGCCGCGAGGAAAGCAACGGCGCTTTCCTATTTAGGGTCGAGAGTGGCGATGGTAAAGGTACCACCGGTGCCATCCTCCTTGGCGGACACCTTCTTGGTCTCTGGTGGAGCTGCCATTGTCTTCTTACACTTGCGGTGGAGCTCGATGGTGCGTCCTCGGCGGTAGCGCAGCACTCGAAGAGGTGCGCTTGCGAGTGGGCATCGAACTCTTGCCGGACTTGGTCTTCTTCTTCTCCCCGGGAGCTTCAACGGCAAATGACTTGCGATCTGTTGCGGCTGCTGCTTCCGGGTAGATCTTGTCGTCGCAGATAAGAGCATCCTTCTTGTCGCCAGGGACAGAGATGACACTTATCGGGCCTGGCATCTTCAGCATGTTGTACGCATAGTGAGAGGCTGTCATGAATTTGGCGAGTGCTGGACGGCCGAGTATCCCATTGTAAGGCAATGGAAAGTCAGCAACGTCAAAAGTGACCCTCTCAGTCCTGAAGTTCAACTCGCTGCCAAATGTCACCGACAGCGTGATCTTTCCCTTCGGCTTGCTCCTTCCCAGATTGATTCCTTGGAATGTGCCGGTCTCTTCGAGCTCGCCATCAGGGATCTGGAGTTTCTGGAGTACCGCGGAGGAGCTCAGGTTCAAGCCGGCCCCGCTGTCAACTAGCATCTTAGTGACCTTGAGGTTGCGGATAGTTGGTGAAACCAACATCAGCAAGCACCCGACCGTAGTTATGCGATCAGGGTGATCCTCAATATCAAAGATGATAGGCGTGCTGGACCATTTCAGAGGCTTGCGTGACTCGACGGGTGGTTCTGCCGCATTGACTTCCCGCACCCACTGCTTGAGCTGGCGGCGTGAAGTATGTAGAGAAGCACCGCCGTCAATGCACAGGACCTCTGTGGCTTTCTGGAACACCTGCTCATCGGTCTCGTCATCATCCATATCTTCATCGTCGTCGTCATCTTCATCCTTGTCGCGGCCGTGGGGAGGTCTGTCTCCTTGCCGCTGCTTGGCCTTGCCAAGGCGTCCTCCTTGGCAGGCGTTTCTTGCCGCTCCTCCGGCACCTTCTGGGCCTTCTCCTTGTCGCGTCGCTCGTATTCAGCCTTTTGCTGCTCGACAAGCTGCTCGACCTTCTTGCAGCTCTGGAGGTCATGGCCCTTGGTGCGGTGGATCTTGCAGTACTGCTTGTTGGTGCCGTCCTGCTTGTCGGCGACCGCCACAGCCTGGTAGTTGGTGCCCGCGGCAATCTCCTTGCCGGAGCTACCAGCTTTGGCTTTCTTGGCGCCACCTCCGTTGCCGGACTGCTCAACGACTAGCACATCTTTGCCTTTCTTCTTCCTGTTGTTCCGCCGCCGGTTTTTCTTTGCCGGGGCAGCCTCCTCACTATCAGATCCTCCTACTTCTGTATTCTCTCTGGGGAGTTTCCTCCCTTCCTCAGCACGTCCACACTTGTCGGCCAGGGCATATAGCTCACTGACGATCCTGATCTTACACATCGCCATCTCCTCCCGCATCCTGCGGTTTCGCACGTTCTGATGGAACGCGCTGATTACTGCGGCAGGATGGACATCTGGGATGTTGTGCTGTATGCGGCTGAATCTCTGAATGTACTTGCGCAGGGGCTCTCCTTCCTTCGGGGCAAGCAGATGAAGGTCGCTCTCTTGGCCATGAGGCTTGTGGCCGCCTGTAAAGGCGCCGACAAACTGATGGCATAGGTCTGCCCAGGAGGATATGGAGTTGTCTGGAAAGTGCATGAGCCAGGATTTGACATTGGGCTTGAGCACCAGCGGGAAGTAGTTGGCCAGGATCTTGTCGTCCCTCCCCCCGGCAGCTTGCACCGCGATGGTGTAGATGCTGAGGAACTCCGACGGATGCGACTTGCCGTCATACTTCTCGCATGCGTATGGCTTGAAATTCTTCGTCTTTGGGCCTTTGGACTTGCCGCAGCTCACGAGTGAACGCAGGGCAACCTACTGCGTACGGCAAGTCGCCTGGTTCCCCTGGTGCATGCATGTCGACAGAGGGCCCAGCACGCTGGTCCGATTGACAACGCGCTTCTCTTCGGCGCTCGATGCGAGTTCGAGCGTCTTCTTGTTGTCGTTCGTGAAGAACTTGGCGCTGATCGCGACGAGCTCGTGGATCTGTTGATGCGGTGGAGTCGCTGTCAAGGTGGATCCGGCGAGTCGGTGATCTTGGCCTTCGGGGTGGAGAATGCATGGTGGTTGCACCCCCACCGGTTTCGTTGCCATCGGCTCGTGCCTGGCAGTCCTGCCGCGGCAGCGATGTACTCGGCTGCCGCGGAGTGTCACCGTTGGCGAAGCCGATGAGACTCTGAATGGTGGCCCTCCATTCATTGATCTTGTCTGCCGTTGGAGGGTAATCCAGGAGCAGTTGAGCTCGCGCCAAAGCTTCTGCTGGAGTGGCGGGCGGCGATGGCGGCAGCGCGAGGAGTGGGATATGCTCGGACTTCTAACTATGTTAGAAGGAGCGATATCCGTCGAGCGACCGTGTCTCGCTCGTGCCAGCATGTTGGCGTGCATGCTGGTCTTGAGCACCCCGAGATCCACCAACTCGATCTTGGCCCAACAAACGTATGGCACTGTGAATACCATGACGCTGTCGTTCCCGCGCCTCCTGAGATGGCCGCGGTGCATGTACGGACGCCGAGGTCTGCGCAGCCTTGTCCTTGGACCTGGAAGCACCGTGGGCTCCCTCGTCGATGCCCGTTCTTCCGCCGGCGTCTATCCCACCACCCGTTTGCTCCGGTGGTGGTGGGTTCGACGTGGACGGAACTGCTGCCGCTGAAGCCTTCTTCTTCGGTGGCATGTCGATGAAGAAGATGAAGATCTAGCTTCGTGTGAGCGTCGGATCAGGTTCACACAATCTCGGCGCCCCTACAGCGCGCCAAAGATGTCGGGAAGCTGATCCACGAACACCTATGGGACGGCGGACCGAGCCCCTTTAGGTTGGCGGGGCGGAGATCGCCGCAGAGCGGATCGAGGCGAAGCACGAGCAGTTTACCCAGCCGGAGCTCTCGGAGATAACACTCCTCTGCTGCATGTGCGAGTGTATTGAGTTCTTGCTCGGGGCGCTGAGTGCTACAGTATACACTAGCTGCTAACGAGACCGGCGTGAGTGTTTTCTCTCCTTGAAACCCACTCTCGTTGCGCATGAGCCTCCTTTTATATGCTAAAGGGTCTCCGACAGTGGTAGCGTAGACAAGGGTAAAATGGAAAAGGAATTGCGGTTGGTACAACTACATGCGATGTATCATACTTAACCACGACGGCGGGGACAAAGGCATTAAATGCCCGTCTCGTCGCCCAAACAGTGCAAAAAGGACCGTCGGGGGCGCCACCGCTTTCCATGATGGCAATCTTGTCGGCGTCGCTTGCCATCAAGACACCGCTGGCCACAGACCTCTTGCCACGCGCGCTGGAAAGGTCGAGGCGACACGTTGGTGGATGTCTTTGGGCCTTGGTCTGAGTGGTAGTTTGCCACGGCGAGCACCTTGCATGATCGTTGTCTTGTCGCATCCGGAAGCTTGTCGCTCACGGGCCTTGCCGGACGCGTGGCGCGTCGCGGCAAGTTCCTGAGATGCCTTGGTTGGCCTTCCGGCAAGCTCTCTTCTTGCCGGGCCTTGTCTCCTGGCTTGAATACTTTGTTCTTGAATGGCTCCAAAGGAACCACGGAGGACCTTGGCGGTCACCCGGCAAGCCTTGCCGCGGGGTGCTGCAACTGGCCGTGCACAAGTTCGGGATACTAGGGTACCCCTACTCTAGTACACCGACACACTAAAACTTCAGATATATTCAGAAAAAAGCGTATTAAATTTTCAGGGCATTCCGAGACCTTTTATTTTTGGGTTATTTTTATTGCACGAAAAATCAAGAAAACAGGATAAACATGGCATTTTATTTTTTTTAACTAAGAAAAACAAAAAACAAGAGGCAAGGATAGAAGGTTGTGCTTACTAAGTTCATCAACTTCATACCTCTCAAAAGTGATCCATTAATAAGGTTGATCAAGTCTTATTAAGAACCACCTTCGATTAGCATGAAACTGAAGAACTTTCGTAAAACACTAAGTTACCTCAACGGGGATATGCATATCCCCAACAATAAGGCACATACTATTTCTTTTTAGCAGAAGGTAGAGGTAGTTGAAAACTTCCAATAGTGAGTGTCGGAGATTTTTCAATAACATTTATACCATTCACTTGGAATTATCTATTCGGATAATAGACCGTATGCTCATTACCATTGATATGAAAAGTGACCTTGCTTTTGCAATCAATAACAGCCCCTGTAGTATTTAAAAAGGTTCTACCAAGGATAATCGACATGTTGTCGTCCTCGGGCATCTCAAGTGTAACGAAGTCAGTTAAGATGGTAACATTTGCAACAACGGGCATATCCTAACAAATACCGATAGGTATAGCAGTTGATTTATCAGCCATTTGCAAAGATATTTCAGTAGGTGTGAGTTTATTCAAGTCAAGTCTTTTGTATAAAGAGAAAGGCATAACACTGACACCAGCTCCTAAATCACACAAAACCGTTTTAAAATAGATTTTTTTGATGGAGCAAGGTGTAGTTGGTATTCCTGGATCTCCAAGTTTTTTAAGTACTCCATGCTTAAAATAATAATTAGCAAGCATGGTGGAGATTTCAGCTTCTGGTATTTTTCTCTTACTGGTGATGATGTCTTTCATATATATCGCCTAAGGGGCCATCTTTAATAAATCAGTCAAGCGAGTGCGCAAAAAGACTGGCATAAGCATTTCAGTAAAGCGTTCAAATTCTTCATCATCTTTGTTAGTTGATTTAGGTGGAAAGGGCATGGGGTTTTAACCCATGGTTCTCTTTCTTCACCATGTTTTCTAGCCACAAAGTCTCTTTTATCATATCTTTTATTTTTAGGTTGTGTGTTATCAAGACCAACAGCCGTTTCTGTCTCAACATCATTATCTGGTTCTTTATCATTGTTGGTTTGAGTGCCTTCGTGAAAATCATCATTATCTTTTTCATTATCACTAGGTGAATGTTAATTACCAGATGGAGTTTTAGCATCAGAGATAGAAACATCATTATTATCTTCAAGAGGTTTTTCTACTTTAGGTTCACTAGAGGTATGCAATGTCCTAACATTTTTATTTTTCTTTTTAGAAGGACTAGGTGCATCAGTGTTAATTCTCTGAGAGTGTTGTTCAATTCTTTTAGGGTGTCCCTCGGGATAAAGTGATTCCTGAGTCATTTTACCTCCTCTAGTCATTACTATAACAATATGATCAATGATATTATTGTTCATTTCACCAAGCAATTCTCTTTGAGATTTAGCAACTTGTTCTAAGTGAGTATGAACCATAGAGGCATGTTTTCCTACACCTCTAACATCATTAGAGATTACAAATAACAAGTCACTCAAACGATCAATCATATCATAGCTGTATTTCAATTGTTTCATAACATTTTCATTGAAGTGATTTTGTTTTCTAATGTAGTTATCAAACTCATAAAGGCATTGACTAGGATGCATATTAAAAGGGTTGTCCTTTTCATTAAGTTTCATTAGAGAGTTTACCTCTACCACCTTGGGTGGTGGTGTGTCAAGTCTATGTATCTCTTCAACAGGAGGTAAAATTTTAACATCCTCTGCTTTAATACCTTTTTCCTTTATACATTGTCATGCCTCTTCCATGTCTTCAGGACTGAGATATAAGATACCCCTCTTCTTCAGAGTGGGTTTAGGAGGTGGTTCAGGAAGAGTCCAATCATCATAATTTTTCAATATGTTATTCACTAATTCCTCATCGTGTTCAATAGTTTGTTCCCTAAAAACACAACCAACACAACTTTCTAGGAAGTCCCTAGAAGAAACGGTTAGTCCATTATATAAGATATCAAGTATGTCATTTTTCTGAAGAGAATGATCATGCGAAGCATTAAACAGTAGGAGAAGCCTCCCCCAAGCTTGTGGTAGACTCCCTACCTCAATTTGCACAAAGTTAAATATTTCTTGTAAGGCAGCTTGTTTCTTATGATAAGGAAACTATTTTTCAGAGAAGTAGTAAATCATATCCTGGGGACTATGCACACAACCAGGAGCAAGAGTATTATGCCATATCTTAGCATCACCCTTTAATGAGAATGGAGATAATTTGAGGACATAATAAAAGAGAATCTTCTCATAATAAGCAAATACGGTAGCTATATCATTTTATTTGGTAAGGTGTGCCACAACAGTTTGAGTTTCATAACCATGGAAAGGATCAGATTCAACCAAAGTAATTTACTCTGGGTCGACAAAGAATTCATAATCCTTATCATCAACAAATATAGGTGAAGTATCAAACTTAGGATCAGATTTCATTATAGCATTCAAAGATTTTTCCTTCAGTTTGCATAATAATTTTTTAGATCATCTCTATCATTGCAAGCAAGAAAGTCTCTAGTTGTCTCCTCATCCATAACATAACCTTCAGGTATCTTAGGCATTTCATATCTAGGAGGGCTAGGTCTAATAGGTGTTTAAAGATTTACAGTTTCAAGTACTTCATCAATTTCTGTAATTTCATCGGTTTCAGTAATTTCAGTCTCTTTAACTCTAGCAATTTGTTCATCAATAAAATCACCTAGTGGCATACCATCATCAAGCAAGGTACTAGCATCATCATGAGTAGCATTAATAGAAGTAGCATCATCAATAAATTGCGACATGTCATGATTAATAGCATGTGGTGGTGTTGCAAGTCTACTCAAAAAAGAAGGTGAATCAAGTGCAGAGTGTGATAGCAGTTCCTTACCTCCCCTCGTCCTAGAGGGAACAATCTTTATTTTTGTATCCTCTAGATTCTTTATAATGATAAACAGATAATAATCCCAAGTGACTCAACAAATATAGCTATGCTCCTCAGCAACGGCGCCAGAAAATGGTCTTGGTAACCCACAAGTATAGGGGATCGCAACAGTTTGCGAGGGTAGAGTATTCAACCCAATTTTATTGATTCGACACAAGGGGAGCCAAATAATATTTGCAAGTATTAGTAGATGAGTTTTCAATTCAACCACACCTGGCGACTATTATCTATAGCAAAGTGATTAGTGGCAAAAGTAGTATTATAGTTTTGATAGTAGTGGCAACAGCAATAGTGACGGTAACAATGGTAGCAATGATTTTGTAGCAATTGAAACAGTAATAGCTGCAATAGTAACTTAGGAAGATCAATATATAGGAAAATTGTAGGCATTGGATCACTGGATTCGCTGGATGCTATCCATCATATAAAAGTCATAACCTAGGACGATACAAAAACTAGCTCTAGTTCATAAATGTAATGTAGGCTTGTATTCCATAAATAGTCATACATGCTTATGGAACGAACTTGCATGGCATATTTTGTCGTACCCTCCCGTGGCAGCGGGGTCCATATGGAAACTAAGGGATATTAAGGCCTCCTTTTAATAGAGAATCGGAACAAAGCATTAGCACATAGTGAATACATGAATTCCTCAAACTACGGTCATCACCGGAAAGTATCCCGAATAATGTCACTGCGGGATTTACCAATCATAACATGTAATAGGTGAATATAACTTCCAAGATCGGATCTAGAACATAGATATAATGGTGATAACATAAACGGTTCAGTTCTGAAATCATGGCACCCGGGCCCAAAGTGACAAGCATTAAGCATGACAAAGTCATATGAACATCAATCTCAGAACATAATGGATACTAGGGATCAAGCCCTAACAAAACTAACTCGATTACATGATGAATCTCATCCAGCTCCTCACCGACCAGTGAGCATACGAAGTATTACTCAGTCCAGGTGGAGAGCAAGCTGGAATTGGCGATGAGGAAGGGTTGGTGATGACGAAGATCGAAGATTCCCCTCTTCGGAGCTCCGAATGGACTCCAGATCTGGCCTCTCGATGAAGAACAGGAGGTGACAGCGGCTCTGTATCGTGAAACGAGATAATTCTTCCTTCCTTATTTTTTCTGGAAAAATAGGTATTTATGGAGTTGGACTCAGAGTCTGCAGGGCCACCAGGTGAGCACAACCCACCTGGGCGCGCCTGAGGGGGGGTGCCCTGGTATGTTGTGCTCACCCAGGGCCCCCCTCCGGCGATTCTTGGCTCCAGTATTTTTTATTGCATAAAAATTCTCCACAAAGTTTCGTTCTGATCCGAGAAACTTTATTTCTGCCCAAAAACAACACCATGGTAGTTCTGTTGAAACATCGTCAGTCCGGGTTAGTTTCATTCAAAACATGCAAATTAGAGTCCAAAATAAGAGGAAAATCGTTAGGAAAAGTACATACGACGGAGACGTATCACATGTCCTCAAGATATTAATGGTATAAGAAGTTTCCTCGGTCATGTTGGCTCATGTTGAAGGTTTATTAAAGAATTCTCTAAAATTCTAGGCCTCTTACTAATCTCTTTCTCAAAGATATTCCTTTTGTTTTTGCTAATGATTGTGTAGAGCCTTTGAAATACTTAAGAAAGCCTTAACTTCTGCACCTATTGTTCAACCACCTGATTGGAACCTCCCGTTTGAAATTATGTGTGATGCTAGGTATTATGTTGTTGGTGTTGTTCTAGGACAAAGAGTTGATAAGAAATTAAATGTTATATACTATGCTAGAAAAACTATAGACAGTGCCCAAAGAAACTATGCTATTACTGAAAAGGAATTTTTAGCAGTTGTGCTTACTTCTGATAAATCCAGATCTTACATTGTTGATTCTAAAGTAATTGCTCACACCGATCATGGTAAACCTAGACTCATTAGGTGGGTTCTTTTGCTACAAGAATTTTACTTGCATATTACTGATAGGAGGGGAGCTGAGAATCCCGTAGCTGATAACTTGTCTAGGTTAGAAAATATTCTTAATGACCCACTACCTATTGATGATAGCTTTCCC
Source organism: Aegilops longissima (assembly GCA_021605205.1). Classification (NCBI taxonomy): domain Eukaryota; kingdom Viridiplantae; phylum Streptophyta; class Magnoliopsida; order Poales; family Poaceae; genus Aegilops; species Aegilops longissima. The sequence continues at coordinate 265,416,630 of CM038678.1, read as the reverse complement.
AATGAGCAACTAGCTATCATAAATGCTTATCGTAATACTCCTTGGTATGCAGACTATGCTAATTATATTGTTGCTAAATTGATACCACCTACTTTTACATACCAACAAAAGAAAAAATTCTTCTTTAATTTAAGACATTACTTTTGGGATGACCCACATCTTTATAAAGGAGTAGATGGTATTATTAGATGTTGTATACTTGAGCACGAATAGGAACAAATCCTATGGAAGTGTCACTTCAAGGCTTAGAAAGGACACCATGTGGGAGACAGAACTGCACACAAGGTATTACAATCTGGTTTTTATTGGCCTACTCTTTTCAAGGATGCTCGTAAGTCTGTCTTATCTTGTGATGAATGTCAAAGAATTGGAAATATTAGTAGACGTCAGTAAATGCCTATGAATTAATTACATGTTATTGAACCATTCAATGTTTGGGCATTTTATTATTTGGGACCTTTTCCTTCCTCTAATGGGTATACACATATTTTGGTTGTTGTTGATTATGTCACTAAGTGGGTAGAAGCTATTCCCACTAGTAGTCCCTAGATATTTAATGACGGTTCACATTTTATTCATGGTGCTTTCCGTAAATTGCTTGCTAGATATGATGTCAACCATAGAATTGCATCCCTATATCACCCTCAATCTAGTGGTCAAGTTGAGTTGAGTAATAGAGAAATAAAGTTAATTTTGCAAAAGATGGTCACAAAAGAATTGGTCCAAGAAACTTGATGATGCATTGTGGGCCTATAGAACTGCTTACAAAAATCCTACGGGTACGTCTCCATATAAAATGGTTTATGGAAAAGCATGTCATTTGCCTCTTGAGTTAGAACATAAAGCATATTGGGCAATTAAATAACTCAATTATGATTTCAAACTTGCCAATGAAAAGAGGTTATTTGATATTAGCTCATTAGACGAATGGAGAACCCAAGCCTATGCAAATGCCAAATTATTTAAAGAAAAAGCTAAAAGATGGCATGACAAAAGAATCCAAAAAGGTTAAATGATGTCACCTATTACAGGTAGGATCAAGGACCCATCATAAGGAGTCACATGGGGCCCTGCACCACTATGTGTAAGTCCCTGGACTATACCAGCATTCGGATGCATATATCAGGAAGTCCACTCGGATGCCTCGATGGCACTCGGACAACCACCCGTCACTTGGCTGGAAAACCACCACTCGGAATAAAGAGGTGAAGGGATGGCGTGGGAGCTGCAATGGTCAAGGAATCCTAAGTCGCCCTTAAGGCGGAGTCAAGACTATTGTTACTTGTAACTGCTATAGTAGAGGCTCTTTACACCTGTAAATGACGCAATCAATGGCATTAAGTGCCTTGGCGACGTGAAGGGCATGGGGCTGTGGCGCACTCTATATAAGCAACACTAAACCTCTGAAGCTAGGTTCGAGCTAGCTTTGTAACTTTATCCATAGAAACAAAACCAAGCCTCAGGGCATGAGACGCAGGCCTGTTACCTCCGCCGAGAGGGGCCTAAACTCGCTAAACACAGAGTGCTACACCTCCGCCGTAGCTTGGTTCTGCCCCTTATTCGTACCCCTAGTACTCATTGTCAGGATCGTAACCACAACAGTTGACACCCACCGTGGGGCGACGCGTCTATAAAAGTTTGATCAAGTAGGTGGATTTTTTTCCTCATCATGTTAGTTGGTGGCAAAATCTGTTCCGGGATGCTCTCCTGTTGGCGAACGCAGTAATTTCAGAATTTTCCTACACACACTCAAGATCTATCATCGTGATGCATAGAAACGAGAGGGAAGAGTGTTGTCCACATACCCTCGTAGACCGAAAGCGGAAGCGTTATGACAACGCGGTTGATGTAGTCGTATGTCTTCATTATCCGACCGATCCTGGCACCGAAAGTACGACACCTCCGCGATCTACACACGTTCGGCTCGGTGACGTCCCGTGAACTCTTGATCCAGCAGAGTGTCAAGGGAGATCTTCGTCATCATGATGGCGTGATGACGGTGATGATGAAGCTATCGGCGCAGGGCTTTGCCTAAGCACTGCAACGATATGACCGAGGTGGATTATGGTGGAGGGGGGCACCGCACACGGCTAAGACAATGTCTGTTGTTGTGTTCTAGGGTGCCCCCTGACCTCGTATATAAACGAGCAAGGGGGAGGCCGGCCGGCCCTAGGGGAGGAGTCCTCCTCCTATTAGGAGTAGGACTTCCCCTTTTGCTAGTCCAACTAGGAGGGGGAAGGGGGAAGGAAGGAGAGGGGGAGGGAGAGGGAAAGAGGGGCCGCGCCCCCCTCCCCTAGTCCAATTCAGACTCCCTTGGGAGGGGTTGCGCCACCTCCTGGCTGCTGCCCTCTCTCTCCCCTAAATCCCACTAAGGGCCCAATAACTTCCCGGGGGGGGGGGTTCTTATAACCCTTCGGCACTCCCATTTTAACCAAAACCTCCCGGAACACTTCCGGTGTCCGAATATAGTCATCCAATATATCAATCATTATGTCTCGACCATTTCGAGACTCTTCATCATGTGCGCGATCATATCCGGGACTCCGAACTTCCTTCGGTACATCAAACCACATAAACTCCTAATACCGATCGTCACCCAACGTTAAGCGTGTGGACCCTACGGGTTCGAGAACTATGTAGATATGACCGAGACATGTCTCCAGTCAATAACCAATAGCGGAACCTAGATGCTCATATTGGCTCCCACATATTCTACGAAGATCTTTATTGGTCAAACCATATAAGAACATACTTTGTTCCCTTTATCATCGGTATGTTACTTGCCCGAGATTCGATCGTCGGTATCTCAATACCTAGTTGAATCTCGTTACCGGCAAGTCTCTTTAATCGTTTTGTAATGCATCACCCGCAACTAACTCATTAGTCACATTGCTTGCAAGGCTTATATTGATGTGCGTAACCGAGAGGGCCTAGAGATACCTCTCCGACAATCAGAGTGACAAATCCTAATCTTGATCTATGCCAACTCAACAAAGACCATCGGAGACACCTGTAGAGCACCTTTATAATCACCCAGTTACGTTGTGATGTTTGGTAGCGCACTAAGTGTTCCTCCGGTATTCGGGAGTTGTATAATCTCATAGTCATAGGAACATGTATAAGTCATGAAGAAAGCAATAGCAAATAAACTAAACGATTAAGTGCTAAGCTAACAGAATGGGTCAAGTCAATCACATCATTCTCTAATGATGTGATCCCGTTAATCAAATGACAACTCATGTCTATGGCGAGGAAACTTAACCATCTTTGATTCAATGAGCTAGTGAAGTAGAGACATACTAGTGACACTCTGTTTGTCTAGGTATTCACACATGTACTAAGTTTCCGGTTAATACAATTCTAGCATGAATAATAAACATTTATCATGATATAAGTTAATATAAAAAAACAACTTTATTATTGCCTCTAGGGCATATTTCCTTCAGTCTCCCACTTGCACTAGAGTCAATAATCTAGATTACAAAGTAATGATTCTAACACCCATGGATTCTTGGTGTTGATCATGTTTTGCTCGTGAGAGAGGCTTAGTCAACGGGTCTGCAACATTCAGATCCGTATGTATCTTGCAAATATCTATGTCTCCCTCCTTGACTTGATCGTGGATGGAAATGAAGCGTCTCTTGATGTGCTTTGTTCTCTTGTGAAATCTGGATTCCTTGCCAAGGCAATTGCAATAGTATTGTCACAAAAGATTTTCATTGGACCTGATGCACTAGGTATGACACCTAGATCGGATATGAACTCCTTTCATCCAGACTCCTTCATTTGCTGCCTTCCGAAGCAGCTATGTACACTGCTGCACACGTAGATCCCGCCATGATGCTTTGCTTAGAACTGCACCAACTGACAGCTCCACCGTTCAATATAAATACGTATCTGGTTTGTGACTTAGAGTCATCCGGATCAGTGTCAAAGCTTGCATCGACATAACCATTTATGATGAGCCCTTTGTCACCTCCATAAACGAAAAACATATCATTAGTCCTTTTTAGGTATTTCAGGATGTTCTTGACCGCTATCCAGTGATCCACTCCTGGATTACTTTGGTACCTCTCTGCTAAACTAATAGCAAGGCACACTTAGGTCTGGTACACAGCATTGCATACATGATAGAACCTAAGACTGAAACATAGGGAATGACTTTCATTTTCTCTCTATCTTCTGCACTGGTCGGGCATTGAGTCTGACTCAACTTCACACCTTGTAACACAGCCAAGAACCCTTTCTTTGCTTGATCCATTTTGAACTTCTTCAAAATTTTATCAAGGTATGTGCTTTGTGAAAGTCCAATTAAGCGTCTTGATCTATTTCTATAGATCTTGATGCCCAATATATAAGCAGCTTCACCGAGGTCTTTCATTGAAAAGCTCTTATTCAAGTATCCTTTTATGCTATCCAGAAATTCTATATCATTTCCAATCAACAATATGTCATCCACATATAATATTAGAAATGCTATAGAGCTCCCACTCACTTTCTTGTAAATATAGGCTTCTCCAAAAGTTTGTATAAAACCATATGCTTTGATCACACTATCAAAACATTTATTCCAACTCCGAGATGCTTGCACCAGTCCATAAATGGATCGCTGGAGCTTGCAAACTTTGTTAGCATCCTTTGGATCGATAAAAGCTTCAGGTTGCATCATATACAACTCTTTTTCCAGAAATCCATTCAGGAATGCAGTCTTTACATCCATTTGCCAAATTTCATAATCAGAAAAAGCAGCAATTGCGAACATGATTCGCAAGGACTTAAGCATCGCTACAGGTGAGAAGGTCTCATCGTAGTCAACTCCTTGAACTTGTCGAAAACCTTTTGCAACAAGTTGAGCTTTGTAGACAGTAACATTACCGTCAGCGTCAGTATTCTTCTCGAAGATCCATTTATTCTCGATGGCTTGCCGATCATCGGGCAAGTCAACCGAAGTCCACACTTTGTTCTCATACATGGATCCCATCTCCGATTTCATGGCCTCAAGCCATTTCACGAAATTTGGGCTCATCATCGCTTCCTCTTAGTTCATAGGTTCATCATGGTCAAGTAACATGACCTCCAAAATAGGATTACCTTACCACTCTGGTGCAAATCTTACTCTGGTTGACCTACAAGGTTCAGTAGTAACTTGATCTGAAGTTACATGATCATCATCATTAGCTTCCTCACTAATTGGTGTAGAAGTCACACGAACTTATTTCCGTGATGATACTTTCCAATAAGGGAGCAGGTATAGTTACCTCATCAAGTTCTACTTTCCTCCCACTCACTTCTTTCAAGAGAAACTCCTTCTCTAGAAAGGATCCATTCTTGTCAATGAATGTCTTGCCTTCGGATCTATGATAGAAGGTGTACCCAACAGTCTCTTTTGGGTATCCTATGAAGACACATTTATCCGATTTGGGTTCGAGCTTATCAGGTTGAAGCTTTTTCACATAAGCATCGCAGCCCCAAACTTTAAGAAACGACAACTTGGGTTTCCTTCCAAACCACAGTTCATAAGGTGTCATCTGAATGGATTGAGATGGTGCCCTATTTAACGTGAATGTAGCCGTCTCTAAAGCATAACCCCAAAACGATAGCGATAAATCAGTAAGAGACATCAAAGATCGTACCATTTCTAGTAAAGTACGATTACGATGTTCGGACACACCATTACGCTGTGGTGTTCCGGGTGGCCTGAGTTGCGAAACTATTCCGCATTGTTTCAACTGAAGACCAAACTCGTAACTCAAATATTCTCCTCCATGATCAGATTGCAGAAACTTTATTTTCTTGTTACGATGATTTTCCACTTCACTCTGAAATTCTTTGAACTTTTCAAATGTTTCAGACTTATGTTTCATTAAGTAGATATACCCATATCTTCTTAAATCATCTGTGAAGGTGAGAAAATAACGATACCCGCCGCGAGCTTCAATATTGATCGGACCACATACATCAGTATGTATGATTTCCAACAAATCTGTTGCTCGCTCCATTGTTCCGGAGAACGGCGTTTTAGTCATCTTGCCCATGAGGCATGGTTCGCAAATACCAAGTGATTCATAATCAAGTGATTCCAAAAGTCCATCAGAATGAGTTTCTTCATGCGCTTTACACCAATATGACCCAAACGGTAGTGCCACAAATAAATTGCACTATCATTATCAACTCTGCATCTTTTGGCTTCAATATTATGAATATGTGTGTCACTACTATCAAGATTCAACAAAAATAGACCAATCTCTGATTTAAATAGAACAACCATTATTCTCTGATTTAAATGAATAACCACCTCGCATCAAACAAGATCCAGATATAATGTTCATGCTTAACGCTGGCACCAAATAACAATTATTCAGGTCTAAAACTAATCCCGAAGGTAGATGTATAGGTTGGGTGCCAACTCCGATCACATCGACTTTGGAACCATTTCCCACGCGCATCGTCACCTCGTCCATAGGCAATCTTCGCTTAATCCGTAGTCCCTGTTTCGAGTTGCAAATATTAGCAATAGAACCAGTATCAAATACCCAGGCACTACTATGAGCATTAGGAAGGTACACATCAATAACATGTATATCACATATACCTTTGTTCACCTTGCCATCCTTCTTATCCGCCAAATACTTGGGGCAGTTCCGCTTCCAGTGGCCAGTCCCTTTGCAGTAGAAGCACTCAGTCTCAGGCTTAGGTCCAGACTTGGGCTTCTTCACTTGAGCAGCAACTTTCTTGCCATTCTTCTTGAATTTCCCCTTCTTCCCTTTACCCTTTTTCTTGAAACTGGTGGTCTTGTTGACCATCAACACTTGATGCTCTTTCTTGATTTCTACCTCCGCAGCCTTTAGCATTGCGAAGAGCTCAGGAATTGTCTTATCCATCCCTTGCATATTATAGTTCATCAAGAAGCTCTTGTAGCTTGGTGGCAGTGATTGAAAAATTCTGTCAGTTACACTATCATCAGGAAGATTAATTTCCAGTTGAATCAAGTGATTGTTGTACCCAGACATTTTGAGTATATGCTCACTGACAGAACTATTCTCCTCAATTTTGCAGCTGTAGAACTTATTGGAGACTTCATATCTCTCAGTCCGGGCATTTTCTTGAAATATTAACTTCAACTCCTGGAACATCTCATATGCTCCATGACGTTCAAAACGTCGTTGAAGTCTCGGTTCTAAGCCGTAAAGCATGGAACACTGAACTATCGAGTAGTCATCAGCTTTTCTCTGCCATACATTCATAACATCTGGCATTGCTCCTGCAGCGGGTTTGGCACCTAGCGGTGCTTCCAGGACGTAATTCTTCTGTGAAGCAATGAGGATAATCCTCAAGTTACGGACCCAGTCCGTGTAGTTGCTACCATCATCTTTCAACTTAGCTTTCACTAGGAACACATTAAAATTCAACGGAACAAAAGCATGGGTCTATCTACGGCAACATAGACATGCAAAATACTATCAGGTACTAAGTTCATGATAAATTAAAGTTTAATTAATCAAATTACTTAAGAACTCCCACATAGATATACATCCGTCTAATCATCTAAGTGATCACGTGATCCAAATGAACTAAACCATGTCCGATCATCACCTGAGATGGAGTAGTTTTCAATGGTGAACATAACTATGTTGATCATATCTACTATATGATTCACGCTCAACCTTTCGGTCTCAGTGTTCCGAGGCCATATCTGCATAGGCTAGGCTCGTCAAGTTTAACCCGAGTATTCTGCGTGTGCTAAACTGGCTTGTACCCGTTGTATGTGAATGTAGAGCTTATCACACCCGATCATCACGTGGTGTCTTGGCATGAAGAACGTTCGCAATGGTGCATACTCAGGGAGAACACTTGTACCTGTAAATTTTGTGAGAGATCATCTTATAATGCTACCGCCGAACTAAGCAAAATAAGATGCATAAAGGATAAACATCACATGCAATCAATATAAGTGATATGATATGGCCATCATCATCTTTTGCCTTTGATCTCCATCTCCAAAGCACCGTTATGATCACCATCGTCACCGGTGCGACACATTGATCTCCATCATAGCATCGTTGTCGTCTCACCAACTATTGCTTCTACGACTATCACTATCGCTTAGTGATAAAGTAAAGCAATTACATGCCGATTGCATTTCATACAATAAAGCGACAACCATATGGCTCCTGCCAGTTGCCAATAACTGTGTTACAAAACATGATCATCTCATACAATAAAATTTAGCATCATGTCTTGACCATATCACATCACAACATGCCCTGCAAAAATAAGTTAGATGTCCTCTACTTTGTTGTTGCAAGTTTTACGTGGATGCTACGGGCTGAGCAAGAACCGTTCTTACCTATGCATCAAAACCACAACGATTTTTCGTCAAGTGAGCTATTTTAACCTTCAACAAGGACCGGGCGTATCCACACTCGATTCAACTAAAGTTGGAGAAACTGACACCCGCCAGCCACCTGTGTGCGAAGCACGTCGGTAGAACCAGTCTCGCGTAAGCGTACGCGTAATGTCAATACGAGCCGCTTCATCCAACAATACCGCCGTATCAAAGTATGACATGCTGGTAAGCAGTATGACTTTTTTCCTATTCTATGAACATGTGTGTGCGTGTGTGTGTGTGTGTGTGTGTGTGTGTGTTTAACAGCATGTGTGTGTTATATAGAGCGACAGATCGACCTACTCCTACAGAGAGATGGTGTGTAGTGTATGATTTTAGCCACGAGAGTCAGTGCATCCTCTCGTTTCCGGGCATCCGGTATGGACATTCGGACAGCTACCACGCCTGCTCCTGACCAGCGTGGCCCACCTAAAGCCCCTCCATCGGCCGCGCGTGCTTCCCACCCGAAACAGTGTGCTCCGCTCGGTGCCGCATTCATGCCCAGGCAGAGCGGACGCGACCTCTCACTGGCGCCTGCGTTGAAGGGAGAAGCGGATCCAAGAGTGATGGTTGCTTCGTCTGTCCAACTTACTGCTGGGTCTATGTGATTTGTCGGCTCATTGGTCATTATTACTGAGGTGGTAGGACTGCTGGATGTCCCACGCTTTCGGTGAAAGGAGGTACTACTAGGTTACAATTTTCTCCATTCTTAAGGCGGAGGAGTGCAAGAGCATTGAAAACACGTAGGCTCAGTGATTACATGGCCCACCTAACAGTATCACCATATTTTCTGGACACCGTGCGACACCTAACTCTTTACATAGTACTCCGTCCGTTCCTAAATATAAGTCTTTGTAGAGATTCCACTAGGTGGAATACATACGGAATAAAATGAATGAATCTACACTTAAAATGCATCCATATACATTCGTATGTGGTTCATGGTGAAATCTCTACAAAGACTTATATTTAGGAACGGAGGAAGTACTAGTATAGTACACACTGTAATTTATTAGCAAGATAGTGCAATGCTATGAAGCTTCCAGCTTCTGTTACATGTATCTTGCGTCCAAGGTTGCCCGTTGCAACATTTCATCAAATACAAAGGAGACTAACATGCATGCTATTGCATCTGAATGATTGACAAATCATAGCAAATATTGGTTCCTCAAAAAGATCATAGCAAATATGTACTCCCTCCATTCCAAAATAAGTGTCTCAACTTTATGCAGGGGGTGTTTGTTTCCAGGGACTTTTTAGTGTAGGGACTAGAAAAAGTCCCTCTTAGAGACTTTTTAACCAAATAGGAGGGACTACTAGGGACTAAAACTTGCTTTTTGGGACTTAATGAAGAAGACTCTCAAGGAGAGTCTTTTTTGTGACTCTTCCAACAATGCCCCTCCCTACACCCATTGCCCCGCCGCCCCATGGTGTTGTTTGGTTGTTAATTTCTGTATATTGGGGGTAACATGGTCATTTAATAACCTCTAGGGAGGGACTAGGGACTTTTTAGTCCCTGAAAACAAACATGGAGGGACTTTTTAGTTGGAAATAGAAAAAGTCCTAGGAATTATGAACCAAACAGGGCCTCAATATGGACTACATACAGACCGAATTGAGTGAATCCACACTCTAAAATACGTCTCTATACATCAGTGTTTGTAGTATGTACTAGTAGTTCATATAGAAATCTACTAAAGGACATATATATTCCAAACAATATGATAATATCTCTAACCAAGGTAGTAGGTACGAGGAGTAAACGGAGGGAGTAGTAAAATTTTCTCCTCGTCCTGTGAGCCACCGCGCGCATGGGCGAGGGAGCGGGCGTAAGGCGTACAGTACTACTACTAGTAAGCAAGTTTAACCTCATCCTGCGAGCCACCGCGCCTGTGGGCGGGGGAGACAGCATACTAAGCAAGCTTCTCCTCATTCTGCAAGTTGACGGGACACATCAAAAGTACTCCAGCGTATAGAGCCTTGCCTCTAAGGTAGGCCCCACATGGTTTGCCTCTTTTTTAACATAATGCGTCAAGTCGCAATTTGTTTGTTCACCGGTGGTGGACGATCCTCCCTCCATCATGTGGACAACCAGTACATGTGTCAAGTTACCACGTGCGCTGCCTTTTCGTACAGAAATGAGCTCCACCGTGTACCCGCGCGGGTGTGGTTGGGAAAGAGACAGGAGTACGTGCGCCCTGCGTGCACCTCTTCTCTTCATGCATGTCCCCCACCTATGTGGGTGTGTGTGAGAGAGATACAAACATAGACAAATGGCTTGTGCGTTCGTTAGTGTTTTTTGGTTTTGGGGGGGGGGGGTTGATTTCGTGAATTTATTTGTAGGAATATGTGTCGATGACATCTTAAACAAAATTTTGCATGCAATGTGTGTCAAATGGAGGCCTATCCATATCATATATAGAGGGACGGGCGATCCACGAGAAGATAGGGAGGGGTCATAGATATAGATAGAGTCGAAGAGAGGATCAAGTGGGTGGGTGCGAGATCGATGAAGAGAGCCATCGAAATTGTGTGTGTGTGCAAGTCAAAGATATAGGGCGACTGACCTACCGGAACGTCAGAGGGCACAGGTAAAGTTTGTGTGTGGCAGGGAGACATGACTAGAGCACTCGATGTATCGGTGTGTGTGTGTGTGGGAGGGGATGGGGGGAGGGGTAGGCAGAGGCCTAACTATAGAGGTAGAACGACTCGTATATGTGTTGAGAAGGAGAGACCCAGCTATGTCTTGAGGGAGATCGACAACATCAAGATGCACAAGACGCCGAGGTGCAACGCCAAGAACAACAACTATGTGAAGCTCAAGCACTTGAGGCGCAAAGTGCCCTTCATGACTCAAGTCGTGCCGTAGCCAATCGAGGCCGACAAGCTCGACTACATCAAGAAGCACTTCGCGGCGAAGCTCAAGAAGGAATTTACCAAGCACGTGTGTATCGACAAGCTCCTCGTCAAGATCGACAAGCTCCTCCTCAAGCGAGACAAGCACGTCAAGTCCATCGAGAGCAAGAAGACAATGGACCCTGTCCTCGCCAAGAGCAACATGAGGTCGACAACCCTCCTCGCCAAGAGCAACATGAGGAAGACAACCCTCCTCACCAAGAACAACATGAGATTGCCAATCCTCACCGACATGGGCGTCATCATCCCTGACCCCAACACAATGAAGAGCAACGATATGGCAAGCTAAAGTTCACCATGCCCAAGTTTACCGGAAGCAATGACCCTGAAGAGTACATATCATGGGAATTGAAGGTTGACAAAATCTTCCGCTTGCATAACTATGAAGAAGAGAAGAAGATCGCAATGGCATCCCTTGAATTCCAAGACTACGTTCTCATTTGGTGGGAACAAGTCATTGAAAGCCGAGCGGTAAGAGGTGATTCACCCATCACCACTTGGGCACAAATGAAGGATGTAATGAGAGCATGATTCGTGCCAAACTACTACAATCGTGACCTCTTCAAGAAACTCCAACAACTCAAACAAGGAACCAAGAGCGTTGAAGAGTACTACAAGGAAATTGTGATTTCCATGATACAAGCCAATGTCAAAGAACATGATGAGCAAACTATGGCACGATTCTTGAATGGACTCAATCACCCTATCAAGAAGGTTGCCGACTTCCAACCATACTCGAACCTCATCGAGCTAGTGCATCAAGCAACCAAAGCGGAACGGAAAGTACAAGACGACTTCAAGTATGGCAAGTTTTCATCCAAGTCCTACGGCTTCTCCAACAATCAAGTTTCGACGGCTCCACCACCTTCTACCTCAACCAAGCCATCTACAAGCAACGGCGACAAGTCAAGTTACAAGAAAGCTTCGACAAGCTCAAGTCGTCCTCCTACTACAAGCAACTTCAAGCAAAAAGCTTCATCATCATCTACTCCAACCGATGAGACCATCAAGACGAGTTCCATCAAATGTTTCACATGCGGAGGCCGAGGCCACAAGTCCTTCGAGTGCACAAACAAGCGCACTGTGATCCTCAACGACGTTGGAACCTACGACTCCATGAGTGAAGGAGAAATGGAAGCCCTTGAGCAAGTGGCCATGTACCGACAAGTGAACAACGAAGACGAAGATGATCAAGTCTTTTGTGATGAAGATTCAAGTCCCGCTCTTGTTGTCTCCAAGGTCTTGACTATTCAACATCAACAAGATGAAGATCAAAGATGCCATATCTTCCACACAAAGGTCGGCATCGATGGACGGTCCGTCAAGGTCATCATCGATGGAGGTAGTTGCCATAACTTAGCAATTGAAGAACTATGATCCAAACTCCAATTGGTCAAGATGAAGCACCCTCACCCCTACAAGGTTCAATGGCTAAGCGACACCGGCAACATCCAAGTCGAGCATAGGGTACAAGTATCTTTCAAGATCGGCGCCTATGAAGACACTTTGGAATGTGATGTCCTTCCGATGACCATTTGCCACCTCCTTCTTGGACGGCCATGGCAATTTGACCGAGGTGTCATTCACCATGGGCGTAGAAATCACTATAGCTTCAAGATGAAAGGGAAGGAGTTTGTGCTACGTCCTATGTCTCCAAGCCAAGTGCTCACCGACAAGCAAAACACCCATCGTGGATAAAATAGTGAGAGAGCGAACCACCAAAAAGAGAGTGAGCGCCACAAGCCCAAATTGAGTGCCTCCACATGAGCGACAAGAAAAACTTAGTTCTCTTTGCCACCAAACGTGAGATGAGAGAAGTGTGTGAGAACCCATCAAGTGTCCTACACAATGTCCTATTGTGCAAGGACGAGGCACCAAAAACTAACAACTCTCACGATCTACCTCTGGTGTTATCTTCTTTATTGCAGGAATTCCAAGATGTTTTCCCCGATGAGCTACCTCCGGGTCTACCTCCACTACGAGGCATTGAGCACCGAATCGATCTCATCCCCGGAGCGCCGCTTCCAAACAAAGCTCCCTACTATGACACCCAAAAATTTGGACAGGATTTGTTTAATAAAAAAAAATTGCCAGGAAATTAAAATTTTCATTTTCTGGATTTTCTTTGATTTCAGAAACATTCTTTTCTTTGATATTGTGAAGTTTTTTCCCCAAGTGAAATTTTTCCTAATATATTGTTGGACTTGTTTATCTTCCCAAGACCTTTTCTTTCTGATCAGTGGAATTATTTCTAAATTTATCTTTCCTGAACTTTATTCCTGTGAAAATAAATTTTCTTAAGTTTCAGAGCTCAATTTGCACTGCAACCCTTTGATAGATTTATTAAAATTTTCACCAAAATTTGGGGATGTCATGTGAGGTTTCTAAATCACTTTTATGCAAAAATATCTTTCATTCATTGGATATTTTGAGCTCTACACCAAATTTTCAAATCTGGTCCAGTGGGCAATTTTGCAAAGCAACCTATTTAAATATTTCTTTAAAGCTTCCACCAAAATTATGGGATGTTAGTAGTAGCATATAATTCAACTTTATGCAAAAACCCATTGAGGTTATTTGAAAATTTTGAGTGAATCAACCTCATCTTAATTCTGGCCCAGTTGGGTGTTTTCTACTGCATCCCTAATTATTTTTGCTCTAGTGACCATGGGGTTTCTCCTGCTTGTAGAACACCATACCAAACTCTTATGTCCAGGAGATTGGGCCCATTGGGAGATTTTTGGTCCATAAAATGATGCCCTTAACTTTCTGTCCAGAATTAGTTTTCTTAAAATCTTGCACTAGCAAATTTCTAGTTTTTCCAAACTAACTTTACCACCCTCTTTATCATCCAAAGAGACTATGATCTGGAGATTTTGGCCACCCCAAGAGTTGCCTAGATGCCATTGGCATTCTGTCAAACACCTTGAGTGCATCGACAGTTTGGACATGATTTTTGTCTTTGCACTCTGACCTTGCACCTCTGGACAAACTAGCATGTCCACTAAGCTCCTAGATGACTCTAACCTAGACCTGTTAAACCCCAACCTCTCCTACGCCCTCTAGCACACGCTGGCATTTCGGCAAACACATAACGTGCGTGCACTGGGCGCGCCCAGAGCATGCGTTTTGCACGTGCGTACGCCCGAGCTGCCGCGTCGTGCCCCCTGGCCCTTGCTCGCCTGCAGAGCCACGCCCTTCCTCGTCCACATGTCGGAGCCCTCCAAGCCAGCCCCTGGAGCCCTACCGCGCCGCCGTCAGGTCAGCCATGGCGGTTAGCGGCCGGCCACAGCAGCCCCTGCCGTGCACGGCGCCGCCCGAACCACACCAGCGCGCCAGCTCGCTCGTGGAACAGCCCGAGCTCATCCACGAACTCGTACGCTAGCGCCCGTCTCCGCCACGTCGCCCTGTCCGCTACAGAACAGCGGTTCACCGGCGACCTTATTCACGGCCGCGGAACCGACATAGCTGCGCTATTTAAGGAGCCCCCGAGCTCGTCCAGGCCCTCAAGCAACCTCACACCACCTCTCTAGAGCCGCCCATAGCCAGAGAACGACAGGAGAAGGTCATCTTCCGCACCTCCGACAGGTTCAGCCGCCGCCACGCTCCGGTGAAATCTGGCCAAAACCGAGGCCCCCAAACCCCTCCCGTTCTTCCATCCTCCTCCCCTGGATCGTGCAGAGCCGCCCAAACCCTCAACCATGATCGGAAGCCACCATAGCCCAAATCCCCAATCGTGCCCGAAGCCATCTTCGATGCGAAGCTCGCCGCCAGCGACCCCCTCCACCCCCACCAACCTAGCGACTACCGGGGGGACCGCCCTGAACTGGCGGATCCATCCCTGCCCTCGAATGCCCTCGAGGAGCCGTCGTTCGCCGGCAAAGATTGCCGGAGCTCCGCCTCCGTTCGGCCAAAGGAGAGGGAAGGCGGGGGATGACTGGTCAAAGCTGATCAGTGGGCCCAAGGGACCCATTGTCAGTGACCCACCCGCCTCCACGTGTTTTAAGTGAAGGCATAAACCTCGAAATCGTCTCTCTGCTGCAAAGCGTATTCTTATTTGAAGCGTTTTCTTTTCTGTTTTTTTTAAAAGCGAGTTTGGTGAAACTTTGTTGGCTATATCTTTTAAATAAAACTCCAAATGAATTGATTCTTTTTCCTACCTCTCTCAAATTTCACCTAGTTTATTTTATGATTTATTTCAAACATAATTAGGACAACTTTTTGTACTGTTTTTAAAGTATGTGTTATTTGAACATTTTTTAAAATAGGAATTTGGGGGGGGGGGGGGAGATTATGACTTTCAAAAGTTTTGGAGAGCACCTCACCTCTCCACACCTTGAAGGCTAGCATTCTGAACCCTGGCATAATATTGTCGTGTGTTGTTTAATTCGGTTACAACACCACCTCGTCTTGGAATTTCCGTTATTTATTGGGATGATATGATCATACTCATAAGTAAATATTGATTATTCCGTGCTTTAAACTTCGATATGTTATGATAGTAGTCACCCTCATATAGCCTTCATGCCTACCAGAAGGAATCCGGGAAAGCCCTGTCTTGGGTAGACACGATGCTTGTCTCCAGTTCCTCGTCGAGACAGTTGTGTCCGGTATGGCATGACGAGGTATGATGAGTAGTGATTTTGTCTGTTGGTTCAAATATCTTGTTTATGTTAATCGTGCAGGGAATGCCTAAACCTCCTGAGTCGACCATAGATCGAGTCTTGTTCCGGTAACCCCCATACTTGTTTCGTGCTACCACTTGTCCCTGCTATAGGTAGGGTACGGTTCAGTAAGTTGTTAACCTCTTTCCTAGCACACACCGTATAGAGACACCATGGTGGAAGATACCGGCTGCATCCAGTAGGCATGCCACCTAGTTCGGGGGCATGGGTGTTTCGGTTGTAGCCGAAGGGGTAGCTCCCCTAGTTTGCACGCGTTATAAATTTTGTGATCCCATGCTAGTCGAGGTTGTAGCCTCCCCACTTAGAGTTTTGCTTAACGGGTGTCAAAGGTGATTCCAGACACTGGTGAGTTAGGCTGGTGTGTGCGGTTACGTGTGTTTTCAATTAAAAGGTCGTAGACGGAATTAGTCCCGATGGACTAAAGGAATCCGTTACTCGTGGGTAAAGACACCCTCTGTAGAGGTTAAATCTATTCGAATAGCCGTGTCCATGGTTAAGGACTACAGTATGGGTTGGGTCAAGTGTCAGTCTTCGGAGGAGAAACTGTTAAACCAGAACTTGGATCATGACTTGTGACTTGTGATGATCATGATTATTATTTATTATGGACTAACCCATTATATTATTTGAATTATCGAGTATCCCTGGGATGGTTCTACCTCCTGGATATTCACTGTGATTATTTTATAAGCCCTTTATGTGGTGTCGCACAGACGCCCGACTGTGGCATGCTTGTCATTTCTTTTATTTATAAGCCCTTTATGTGGTGTCGCTCAGACGCCCGACTGTGGCATGCTTGTCATTTATTTACTTTATAAGCCCTTTATGTGGTGTCATTTGAGGCCTCGATCGTGGCATGCTTGTTATTTATTTACTTTATAAGCCCTTTATGTGGTGTCATTTGAGACGCCTCGATCGTGGCATGCTTGTTATTTATTTACTTTATAAGCCCTTTATGTGGTGTCGCTCAGATGCCCGACTGAGGCATGCTCGTTATTTACTAACCTTTCGAGGTGACACTTCAGACACCCGATCGGTGCATTTATTACTACTCTGTTATTGCATATTCATGTATATAAATAACCTGCTTGCGTGCATCAGAGATTTTATTTTATGACTGACGTTGTGATCATAGAATATTTTAGAGCATGATTATCGTTTGTTATATTATACCTGTGTTCATAATGTTTGCTTGTACATTCAAAAGTACTCACTGGCTTGTCCCTGGCTATTGTCTTGGCCAGATTTCTTGCATGGAGAGGAGCATTGCGCTGACAGCCCCGGAACCTACGCACAGGTGATAGCAGTCTCGCGAAGATAGGAGTTATCTAGGTCAGATGTTCCTGTCGGAAATGGAGTCCCATAGACGCTGAGAGACCACAAACCGCTTCCGCCATCAGTCACTTGAAACCCTTTTGTTGTACTCATAGGCCAGAATGGTCTTGTACTACATATTTTGTAATTTGCTTGGAATTTCTGTATTAAGTTTGTGCATCATAAGCTAACAGTAATCCTGGGGCTAGTGAGCACAAGGGCCATTTTGGGGAAATTAATATCCTGAAAACCCGGTCCTGACAAACTTGGTATCAGAGCCAGGCTGACCATTGGCTAATCCTATCTTAGCCAGGTCGAAAAACCTAGGTTAACCAACCCACCAGACCTTAACCTAACCCCAGCCAAGCTTCTCGTGTAATATAGCCACACAGTGACCCCGACACCTTTTGGCAGTCGGTGCCCAACCTATCAGCCTAACCTGTCGATCACGCGCCAGTGACCGACACCTAAAATGTCTCATTCGCAAGCGTGCGAAGGAAGACTCCGCCCTCTTTTCTATAAAAAGGGCACGCTAACCTCAACACAGCACAACACAACCTCTTCCCCAAACCGAGCCATAATGTCTGGCCCCGTCGCGCACAATGAAACCACGGCAAACAACCTTGGAGGTTTTGTGACCGTGCTAGCAAACCTCACCCGCCGTGCCTTTGCATTAGAGGATCCCCCAGAATATGTTGTGTACCAAGGGCCCATGAGCGGTGAGAGCCGTCAATTCTGGGCCACTGTGCACATCTACGGTAGGGGTCTATCGCCAGAACGCCCCTACAGGTTCACCGGAAGGACAACTTCCTTTGAGCCACAAGCCATCCAACTAGCTGCTCGAGAGGCTATAGTTCAACTCCGGCACTTGTCACCCAGAGTTAACTTTCGCTCGTTCTACTACTACTCCAGCCGTGACGAGTATGGTAGGCCATCCCAGGTTGCCAATGGAGATCACGAGACGGATCCTGCATTGTTGCACCTAGTGTGCTATGTAGGTGCACTAGAGGAACTGTTCGATCAAATCACCCTTGATCTGATCGCAGCTCGTGGAGAACTGGTTCGCCGAGCCCCAGCGAGAGGAGAAGATGAGCCCGACGCTGACAACCCAGTCTTGCTGTTCGGACACCCGATCGAGTCCTTGAGGTCTGCCCCAGCCATCGACCAAAATACGTTGGTGTCCCCAGAAGTGCTTCGTCGCCTTTTGGGAACGCGCTCCAACGGGATTGTGGCCAACAATCCCCGAGATGGTCATCATCGCTACCCCGACCCTACAGCCCCTCGACCCCCTCCAGCTAATCCCGACAGTGAGACCCGAGGAGAAGCCTCGACATCCACAAGGCACGCCCGCTTGGATATAAACGAGGTAGACTAAGTCACTCGAGTAGTACCGAGTCTCAGTGTGTCCACGCCTTATAATCGTGTGACCTTGTAAATAAACGCAGCCTGTTGTTGTGCCTCTATTTTAAATAGTAACCTTGCATAAACATGTTAGCATGCAGTTGTATTTTTATCCCTGGCACAGCTACCAAAAACCACCGCGATGACCCCCACAGTGATACGTCACTTTAGTGAGATATGTGTATCTGTGGCATTGACCCCGACCCTTAGAGCATAACTAGCAAATTCATTACCTTTCACCACGGTAAATAACCCAGATCCAGTGCTACAAAAAGGCCATCTCGTGACCTTGCCAAGTACTCCTCACCTTGTGCACAACTCTCACAGCCATTTCTTTGCCATGCCGAGCCCAAGTATTTATCTGAGGACTCCAGCTGCAACCCCGGGTAGTTTTGTTAAGATATTGTGGGACTTCACCTACAGTACCATGAGTGCTATCCAACCACCCTAGTACGAGTTGCTCAAATCGAGGATCACCCCATCAACCTCGAAATATTGGGCAGTAGTGCACATCCCTCCCGCAAACTCGAACCAAGACCCAACGGAGGTCTCCTTCGTGGGGAAATCTATGCCGACCCCGCATATGGCCATAGAAGCTACTGCGTACGAAGCGCTTGCTCGCCTTCGATTTGTGGTACCCTATGCCAGCAATCGAGTGTATTATTACTTCCCGAGTCGTGCAGCACCCGGAGAAGTAACATCTTTTCCCGGGGGACGAATTGAGAGAGACCCAGTACTGGCCAACCTTGCCCAGTATGTCATCGCGCAAGAGCGTCTGACCCAGCGAATGATGGGTTATCTCCAGAGCCTCGCTGATTTGAATCCTCAGATCGCCATCGGCAGACCACTGAGGCCCGACCAGGAGAGACGCATCCATCGTCTAGTCAATCCGCTTTCCCGATAGAAGAAGAGTGTGCCCCGATTCCAGAGACTTTTTCTCAGGACCCTGTCCACTTACCATTGATGTTGTAGATATCACTCCTATGTTTATTGTCCCTGCATTTGTTTATGTGTTGCAATGTATGTGTGCTATCCTAAATTTGTGCGACGAATAAGTTATTCGGTTTCTATTAATACGAGTGGTCTCGCTGCTATTAATTTTGATTTAACTAATTTCACCCGCGATAAATCTTGCAATGAGATTTCTTTTCCCTGAGTTGCTACAGCATATATCCCCTCACGACATAGATTTTTTATTCACGCAGCACCACGGCAGCAGACTCACAACCACAACCCCTCACGACATAGATTTTTACTAGTGTCCGTTATTGCATATTCATGTATATAAATAACCTGCTTGCGTGCATCAGAGATTTTATTTTATGACTAACGTTGTGATCATAGAATATTTCAGAGCATGATTATCGTTTGTTATATTATACCTGTGTTCATAATGTTTGCGTGTACATTCAAAAGTACTCACTGGCTTGTCCCTGGCTATTGTCTTGGCCAGATTTCTTGCATGGAGAGGAGCGTTGTGCTGACAGCCCCGGAACCTACGCACGGGTGATAGCAGTCTCGTGAAGATAGGAGTTATCCAGGTCAGTTGTTCCTGTCGGAAATGGAGTCCCATAGACGCTGAGAGACCACAAACCGCTTCCTCCATCAGTCACTAGAAACCCTTTTGTTGTACACATAGGCCAGAATGGTCTTGTACTACATATTTTGTAATTTGCTTGGAATTTCTGTATTAAGTTTGTGCCTCATCAGCTAACAGTAATCCTGGGGCTAGTGAGCACAAGGGCCATTTTTGGGGAAATTAATATCCCGAAAACCCGGTCCTGACAAACTTGGTATCAGAGCCAGGCTGACCATTGGCTAATCCTATCTTAGCCAGGTCGAAAAACCTAGGTTAACCAACCCACCAGACCTTAACCTAACCCCAGCCAAGCTTCTCGTGTAATATAGCCACACGGTGACCCCGACACCTTTTGGCAGTCGGTGCCCAACCTATCAGCCTAACCTGTCGATCACGCGCCAGTGACTGACACCTAAAATGTCTCATTCGCAAGCGTGCGAAGGAAGACTCCGCCCTCTTTTCTATAAAAAGGGCACACTAACCTCAACACAGCACAACACAACCTCTTCCCCAAACCGAGCCATAATGTCTAGCCCCGTCGTGCACAATGAAACCACGACAAACAACCTTGGAGGTTTTGTGACCGTGCTAGCAAACCTCACCCGCCGTGCCTTTGCATTAGAGGATCCCCCAGAATATGTTGTGTACCAAGGGCCCATGAGCGGTGAGAGCCGTCAATTCAGGCCCTTGTGCACATCTACGGTGAGGGTCTATCGCGGAACGCCCTACTGTGTTCACCGGAAGGACAACTTCCTTTGAGCCACAAGCCATCCAACTAGCTGCTCGAGAGGCTATAGTTCAAATCCGGCACTTGTCACCCAGAGTTAACTTTCGCTCGTTCTACTACTACCCCAGCCGTGACGAGTATGGTAGGCCATCCCAGGTTGCCAATGGAGATCACGAGACGGATCCTGCATTGTTGCACCTAGTGCGCTATGTAGGTGCACTAGAGGAACTATTCGATCAAATCACCCTTGATCTGATCGCAGCTCGTGGAGAACTGGTTCACCGAGCCCCGGCGAGAGGAGAAGATGAGCCCGACGCTGACAACCCAGTCGTGCTGTTCGGACACCCGATCGAGTCCTTGAGGTCTGCCCGGCCATCGACCAAAATACGTTGGTGTCCCCAGAAGTGCTTCGTCGCCTTTTGGGAACGCGCTCCAACGGGATTGTGGCCAACAATCCCCGAGATGGTCATCATCGCTACCCCGACCCTACAGCCCCTCGACCCCCTCCAGCTAATCCCGACAGTGAGACCCGAGGAGAAGCCTCGACATCCACAAGTCACGCCTGCTTGGATATAAACGAGGTAGACTAAGTCACTCGAGTAGTACCGAGTCTCAGTGTGTCCACGCCTTATAATCGTGTGACCTTGTAAATAAACGCAGCCTGTTGTTGTGCCTCTGTTTTAAATAGTAACCTTGCATAAACATGTTAGCATGCAGTTGTATTTTTATCCCTGGCACAGCTACCAAAAACCATCGCGATGACCCCCACAGTGATACGTGACTTTAGTGAGATATGTGTATCTGTGGCATTGACCCCGACCCTTAGAGCATAACTAGCAAATTCATTACCTTTCACCACGGTAAATAACCCAGCTCCAGTGCTACAAAAAGGCCATCTCGTGACCTTGCCAAGTACTCCTCACCTTGTGCACAACTCTCACAGCCATTTCTTTGCCATGCCGAGCCCAAGTATTTATCTGAGGACTGCAGCTGCAACCCCGGGTAGTTTTGTTAAGATATTGTGGGACTTCACCTACAGTACCATGAGTGCTATCCAACCACCCCAGTACGAGTTGCTCAAATCGAGGATCACCCCATCCACCTCGAAATATTGGGCAGTAGTGCACATCCCTCCCGCAAACCCGAACCAAGACCCAACGGAGGTCTCCTTCGTGGGGAAATCTATGCCGACCCCGCATATGGCCATAGAAGCTACTGCGTACGAAGCGCTTGCTCGCCTTCGATTTGCGGTACCCTATGCCAGCAATCGAGTGTATTATTACTTCCCGAGTCGTGCAGCACCCGGAGAAGTAACATCTTTTCTCGGGGGACGAATTGAGAGAGACCCGAGATCGCCAACCTTGCCCAGTATGTCATCGCGTAAGAGCGTCTGACCCAGCGAATGATGGGTTATCTCCAGAGCCTCGCTGATTTGAATCCTCAGATCGCCATCGGCAGACCACTGAGGCCCGACCAGGAGAGACGCATCCATCGTCTAGTCAATCCGCTTCCCCGATAGAAGAAGAGTGTGCCCTGATTCCAGAGACTTTTTCTCAGGACCCTGTCCACTTACCATTGATGTTGTAGATATCACTCCTATGTTTATTGTCCCTGCATTTGTTTATGTGTTGCAATGTATGTGTGGTATCCTAAATTTGTGCGACGAATAAGTTATTCGGTTTCTATTAATATGAGTGGTGTCGCTGCTATTAGATTTGATTTAACTAATTTCACCCGCGATAAATCCTGCAATGAGATTTCTTTTCCCTGAGTTGCTGCAACATATATCCCCTCACGACATAGATTTTTATTCACGCAGCACCACGGCAGCAGACTCACAACCACAACCCCTCACGACATAGATTTTTACTAGTGTCTGTTATTGCATATTCATGTATATAAATAACCTGCTTGCGTGCATCAGAGATTTTATTTTATGACTAACGTTGTGATCATAGAATATTTCAGAGCATGATTATCGTTTGTTATATTATACCTGTGTTCATAATGTTTGCGAGTACATTCAAAAGTACTCACTGGCTTGTCCCT
The DNA here is from genome assembly GCA_021605205.1 of Aegilops longissima. Lineage (NCBI taxonomy): Eukaryota > Viridiplantae > Streptophyta > Magnoliopsida > Poales > Poaceae > Aegilops > Aegilops longissima. Next base: position 265,393,573 of record CM038678.1, on the reverse strand, counting down.
GGCTATTGTCTTGGCCAGATTTCTTGCATGGAGAGGAGCGTTGCGCTGACAGCCCCGGAACCTACGCACGGGTGATAGCAGTCTCGTGAAGATAGGAGTTATCCAGGTCAGCTGTTCCTGTCGGAAATGGAGTCCCATAGACTCTGAGAGACCACAAACCGCTTCCTCCATCAGTCACTAGAAACCCGTTTGTTGTACACATAGGCCAGAATGGTCTTGTACTACATATTTTTTAATTTGCATGGAATTTCTATATTAGGTTTGTGCCTCATCAGTTAACAGTAATCCTGGGGCTTGTGAGCACAAGGGCCATTTTTGGGGAAGTTGCTATCCCGAAAACCCGGTCCTGACACCTACCGCGTCAATTCCGAAGAAACCAAAGAAATACAATGGCAAGTAAAGCATCTCATAGACCATGGACATCTGCGTGAAAGTTTGAGTCCTTGTGCCATACCGGTCATTCTTGTGCCAAAACGAGACGGTAGCTTTCGCATGTGTTCCGATTGTAGACCTATCTATGCTATCACCGTTTGTTATAGTTACCCCATTCCACGCCGTGATGATATGTTTGATGAACTTAGCGGTGCCACTATCTTTTCCAAAATTGATCTTAAAAGTGGTTACTATCAAATCTGCATACAAGAGGGTGATGAATGGAAGACCGCTTTCAAAACAAAGTTTGGTCTATACGAGTGGTTAGTCATGCCTATGGGTTTATCGGAAGCACCCGGTACTTTCATGCGTCTTATGCATTACGTGTTTCGCCCTTACATTGGTGAATTTGTTGTTGTCTACTTTGACGATATCCTTGTGTTTAGCAAATCTCTCAAAGAACATGTCACCCACCTTCGCACCATGCTACAAACTCTTCGAAAAGAGAAACTTTATGCTAATATGGAAAAATGCCTCTTTGGTGTTGATAAGCTTTTTTTCTTGGGTTTTGTTGTATCTTCTAAGGGTGTTCATGTTGATTAATCTAAGATCAATGCTATTAAAACTTGGCCCCAACCAACCAATTTGCAACAAGTGCGTAGTTTCTAGGTTTAGCCGGTTTCTACGGTAGATTTGTGAAGGATTTTAGCACCATTGCTTCACCTTTGCATGCTTTGAGTAAGAAAAATGCACCGTCTGTTTGGGGAACATCCCAAGATATTGCTTTCAATGAGCTTAAGAATTTGCTTACTCATGCTCCCGTGGTTGCATTACCCAATTTTGACAAACCTTTTGAAATTCATTGCGATGCTAGTGGTAATTGCATGGAAGGTGTGTTAACGCAAGAGAAGCGCCCCATTGCATACTTTAGTGAGAAACTCTCCGGAACGCAACTCAATTACCCCATCTATGACAAAGAGCTATGTGCTTTAGTGCGAGTTTTGCATGAATGGGAACATTACCTTTGCCCTCATGAGTTCATCATCCATACCGACCATGAAACGCTTAAATACCTTAAGGGTCAAACTAAGTTGAACAAGCGTCATGCTAAGTGGAGTGAATTTATTGAGTCATTTCCTTATGTCATCAAGTACATTAAAGGTAAGGAAAATGTTGTGGCAGATGCGCTTTCCCGTATATGCATGCTTGTTACTCAACTTGAGTTAAATGTCATTGGTTTTGAGCACATAAAAGACTTGTATGAGCATGATCCTACATTTGCTATTCCTTATGCTAAGTGTTTGACGCATACTTCTTGGGATCGATACCACATCAAAGATGGATATCTTATGAGAGCTAACAAACTTTAAATTCCCGAGTCCTCTCTTCGCTCGTTGCTTTTGCAGGAATCTCATGGTGGCGGACTCATGGGACACTTTGGACGCGACAAGACATTTTATACGCTCTCCAAGAACTACTTTTGTCTCAAGATGTTTCGCGACGGCAATCGCTTCACCAGCCGATGCTCTACATGTCACAAAACTAAGTCTAAAGCCCAATCTCATGGCCTCTATATGCCACTTCCAATTCCATATCAACCATGGGAAGATATTAGCATGGACTTTGTGCTTGGTTTTCCTAGAACTCGAAATGGCCACGATTCCGTTTTTGTTGTCGTGGACCGTTTCTCCAAAATGGCTCATTTCATTCCTTGCAACAAGATAGACAATGCTTCACATGTTGCAAATTTGTTTTGTAGGGAAATCTTGCGCCTTCATGGAGTGCCAAAGACGATTGTCTCAGACCGCGACATCAAGTTCTTGAGTTACTTTTGGAAGACCTTGTGCGCCAAGCTCGGAATCAAGCTCTTGTTCTCTTCGGCATACCATCCACAAACCGACGGCCAAACGGAGGTGACCAACCGCACGCTCTCCACTCTACTACGCGTGTTGATAAAGAAGAAATCAAGGAGTGGGAGGAGTGCCTACCTATCGCCGAGTACGCCTACAATCGTGCAAGACATTCGACTACCGGCAAGTCCCCCTTCGGGGTCGTCTATGGCTTCACCCCATTGTCACCATTGGACATTGTACCTCTACCGCTACAAGAGCGCACAAACATGGACGCGAGTGCTCGAGTCAACTTCCTCAAGAAGATGCATGAAGATACAAGGAACACCATCAAGCGCCAAGTACAACAACTCGCGACCAAGCTCAACATCAACAAGCAACCCATGATGTTCAATGTTGCAGATCTTGTGTGGCTACACCTCCGCAAGGATTGCTTCCCCAATGAACGCAAGTCCAAGCTACTACCCCAAGTGGATGGACCCTTCAAGGTTCTTGCACACTACAACAACAACGCATAGAAGATCGACATCCCGCGTGACAAGTATTCCGTGAGCGACATCTTCAACATCAAAGATCTCTCCCCATACCATGGTGATGAGAATTTCGATCCGAGGTCGGATCTTTCCCAAGGGAGGGGAGATGATGCGGAGCATCCCATGATCATCCCTATGGACCTACCATCGTCTCATCAAGAGCCAAGAGGACCCATGACACGAGCACGAGCTAGAGCTCTCGATAATGAGGTGACTTCTTTCCTTAGTGATATCTCATATGATCCACTCGAGACATGGCTACTACCTAAGTCCGATATGCTATGCATGATCAGGTGTCAAGAGGAACCTCCCAAAGATGCATGTGAACAAGGACCAGCCGCCAAGTCCACGGATGAAGAGAACCAACGGAAGAAGGTAAGTTCACCTTCCAGGCCCCAGACATCCGGCCAAGGCCCCGGACATCCGGCCCCTCGAGCGTCCACATCAGCAGCAGCCCAACTGCCCAACTCTACAGGGCCCGGACATCCGGCCCGAGCCCGGAAATCCGGCCAGAAGCCCGAAAATCCGGCGCCACGCACCAGAACCTACAGAAGCTTTCGCCGCCAGCCCAGACATCCGGCCCCTCCCGAAGCCCTGGACATCCGGCCCGACGCCCAGACATCCGGCTCCGCCTGTCTGCGCAAAGTAACGGGCCGAAGCCCATGTACCTCTTCGCCCCCCTAGACTATATATACTCCATCCCCTTCCTCTTTCTAGGGTTAGCAAAGGATTAGCTCATTTAGAGATAGAGCTTTGCTCATCCATTACGGATCTCCTCCTTGAGAGAGACTGCGGCCCCTCTTCGGAGAAGATCACCTTGGATTCAAGACCTCCTCATGGAGAAGACCCCCCATCTAAACCTCCTCACGGAGAAGAATCGGTTACCGTTTGTATCGTCCGTTGTTGACCTTGGATCCTGTATCTCACCTTTGTGTTCATCGATCTAGCTCATGTGTGAACTATTCTTGTTGGTTGAGTGATTTCTCTCGTATTTCCCTCGTGTTTCCCCTCGTGTTCATCACGTTCTTCGTAGGGATCCGCTCCTTTCGTGACAGATCATCCATCTAGGGTTCCACCCTACATCACCCCACCCCCGACAAAACTCTGTCGGAGGAGCGGCCAGGTGCAGATGTTGCTCCTGCCGCACCCGCCCAGGCGCAGGGAGTTCGACGCCTAGTCGGACTCGTCCCTGCCGTCTGCCCTGCTGTCCTCCTCATCTCTTTCGCTCGAGGTAGAGCTTCCATCGTCGGAATCTCCGTCGGAGGAGCTCTCCACGCAGTACTTCAGGCAAGTCCCGAAGTCGCCGAAGACCTTGACGGAGAGTAGGCCGTCCTCCATTAATTTGAAATAGAGGACGAGCCCCGCCGCCAGGCTGTGGATGTGAGCGAACGTCTTCCACCCACGACGGAGGTACATGACCCGAGGAGCCAGGAAGTCGGCATCGACCCGTGTGCCCCCACAACCCCTCATGTGCAATCTGAGGGACTGGGGCGGGTCACGCTCCATCTCTCGAGTGAATTGGGCAGGAAGACGAAGATGGTGACACGGAGGTCGGCGCAGCCTGATGAAAAACTCACGGGGCTGGTCTCCAACATGGCCTTCCATTGGAAAAGGCATCATTTGCAGGGGCGAAGCCGGCGCGCTGCCCCGTCCTCCTCTTCCCCAAGCACTACGACCTCTGCCCCGGCCTCGCCCACGACCTCGCCCCCTCCCCCTTCCCCTCGCCGCTGGTTCCACCGCCGCGGGCTTAGGAGGAGGAGGGACGCGCTGTCGGGCGGCGACCCTCGCCGCCACCGTCGAGGGACCAGGATTCCCTTTCTCCATGGCGAGTGAAAGGAAGAAGCAGAAGCGAGAGGAGACAGATGACGGAAGAGTGCGGGACGCCATCCCCTTCCCCCTCTTTATAAGGAGGGAGGGACGGGGCTCGGCCGCCCCGCTCGGCCAATCCAGACACCAAAGGCACGGGGAATCAGAACCGACCCACTTCCCAACCAGCGACGGCCCGGTTTCCCGCCTCCACTGCTTGCCACCCCAGGTGCATGGAGGACGCGTGGCGGACGTGCAGAACCGAGGGGACGGGCGAAGCAACCTCTCCCCACACCGTGATCGTGGAGAGTGGACGCCTTGAAGACCGTGCCCCAGCCACGTTCAGTAAATGAGCCGCGCCTCCACGCCTCCGTTTTTTAACGGGGAAGGCGCGAGCCGCCTCTTTACTGCGATGTGGTGCATGCGTGTGGAAACCGCCCCACGCATGCCGCCCACGACAAGCACACCCCTCCACGCCGCGCCACGCGCCCGGGTCGTGGGAAGCACAATGCGCGAAAAGTTTTACCGTGGTAAAAACCGCCCCGCCTGCCCGCGCACCGTTTTGGGCCTGGCCCAACAACGTATCGCGCTTATGTGTGGCCCAGGCCCGGGGGCTCCTGTTGGTGTACAAAAAGAGGGGTGCGTTTTCACCCTAATACCTGTGCACGGGCAGTCGGAGCCGCGCCTACGGTCACGCCAAGCAGAACAGGGGAGGTGAGCCAAGGTAAGACCAAAGCCCAAGATAGTAATAGAAACGCCAAGGCCAAGACCACAAAGAGCAGAGGGACGAAGCAAGTTCCCCCGGCAAGACCCTTGCCGGGGCAGCTCAGCAGCCCCGGCAAGATCCTTGCTGGGACAGCTCGCCCTCGCACCAACAGAGCGGGCCACCCTTGAGCCCACGGTCTCCAACATCATGTTCGGCTAGGGCTCGGGAGGCACCTCTGTGGTGGCATGCAGATCTTTTTGAAGACATATTCAAGATCAGATAAGGATTAGAAGACGAAGATCCTCGGCAAAACCCTTGCCGAGGAAGGCCACCAGACCCTCAGCAAGGCCCTTGCCGGGGACGACAGCATGCCACGGCAAGACCCTTGCCGGGCCACACGGCAAGACCCTTACCGGGCCACCCGGCAAGGCCCTCACCAAGGACGCCAGTAGGGCCACCGCCAGGCCCACATCAACCAAGCTTCCACCACCGTTCACATGCAGCTGCCAGCCCAACCAGCTGGGCAGGCACCTCCGTGGCAACATGCAGCTCCCAGGCCAACTCATCGAGTGCCTGCGTGGCGGCATGCAGATCTTCGTGAAGGCTCCGCCACTGCGCCACCTCAGCTGCCTACCTGCCTACATTGCACCACGCCCCTCACTGGCCAGGGCGCGTGTCAAAGCGAGGAGGAGCGGCGACGGACAGGACGGGCCTCGCCCCCATCCCCAATAAAGCAAGGGGACACCTAAGCTACGCATTAAATGCGTCTTGTCCTGTAATACAAACGATAAGCTCAGGGCACTGTACGCCTTTCCACCTCCTGTGTGCCACTGTGGCAGCCCCTGCCAACTATAAAAGGAGGCCCATGGCTTACTAGAGAAGGATTCGGCTCTTTCGAACCACGCACTGACCACAACTAGTTCGAGAGCTCAAGAACTCTCTGAAATACACCCACCAAAGCAGGACTAGGGTTTTACGCATCCTCGCGGCCCGAACCTGGGTAAACGATCTTTGTGCTGTCTACTAGCCCTGCTCTTCTCGCAACCCCGCGCCCCGGCAACCGTAGTAGGGATTCTTGTGTTCCCATAGGTGTCGTTCCACACCGACAACAGCCTGAAGAGATCACCATATGAAACTTTGTATGGCTGTATGTGCCGCACTCTGCTAAACTGGTCTCAAACCGGAGATAGCCGCATTTTCGGGATTGACTTAATGATGGAGGGTGAAAAGCAAGTCAAGGAGATCCGAGATAGACTGAAATTGGCTAAGTCCCGACAAAAGAGTTACTTTGATTCAAAGCACTGGCAAATCAACTTTGAACCCAGAGAGTATGTGTATCTCCGAGTCACACCTACGAAAGGAGTCAAGAGATTTCGGATCCGAGGAAAACTGGCACCCCGATATATTGGTCTGTTCCCAGTTATGTACAGAGTTGGTACCATTGCTTATTAGTTGGAGCTGCCACCGGAATTGTCAGAAGTGCACAATCTGTTCCATGTCTCACAGCTGAGAAGTTATATCTCGCCACCCGAGAAAAGGACTAATATGGCAGAGATCGAGCTTGCTAAGGATTTAACCCATGAGGAGAAACCGTTCCGAATACTGGATGAAACAGAAAGAGTCACTCGCAGTAACGTGATGAAATTTTATCAGGTTCAGAGGGAGCATCACACCGAGGAAGAAGCAACTTTGGAAAGGGAGGAATTTTTAAAAACAGCCTATCCAAAATTATTTTCTCGAGCAACCGAATCTAGAGGACAAGATTCATCCTAAGTGGGGGAGGTTTGTGACAACCTGGTTTTTGCCCTCTTTCTTTTTATAGATTTCTTTGCCATTTGATTTGAATTTCGAGTTTTTGAATCAACTCACTTGGACTTAATCACTTGCGCATGCCCATGATTTACACCCAAGTGACCCATCTCTCTCTCAAAACCATCATTTCCTCTCTGATATACCCCAAAGTGGCCCTAGAAATATTTTTCATAAATGAAAAATAATTATATACCTCTCTGAAAATCATTTCAGTCACATATGCTCCAAAGCAACCCTCATTTTTCTTGCCCACAAAAATCAAAGAAAGTTCCCAATTATTCTTTGGACCTTGGCACACCTCTCTGAGCAAAAATATGGCATGGGTACTTGCAATATTCTTTCTACAGTAAATCATTTTCTTTCTGCCTTCAAAATGCAGTTTCTATAGGAAGTATATTATTCCTTGATCCCATGAAGCTGATTTTCTTGAGCTTCATTACCCTCCTAAGAAAACCTTAACCCCAAGAGATTAGCCATAAACTCCTTCAAGAACCTCTACAAAAACAATGCCCAAACTTCTGTCCAGAAACTTGCTGCTTAGCTCTTGTTCAATCCAGTCGGCCTGGCAGTGTGCCATATTGTCTCCTAGACTAAACACTGCATGGACATCACACTGGACACGGTTTGGCATCACTTGGGCGGTTTGTCCTAGCTAGCATGGTGACCGCGTGTGGACACGGGCTCTGGCACGCATTCAACGCGCTCTGCGCTGCACCCGAGCCTCTATTCAGCGCATGCTCATCTCAGCGCTCACCGCCGACTGCCGCACCACGCTACCAACCTCGAATCATCACCCTTGACCTCTCCCTACCGCTCACCGATGCTGGAGCCATCGCAGCAAACACGAGCACGATGCAGCCAAAGCCACAACACGCCCGTGCCACTGTCTTCGTCCGCGCCCGTTGAGGAAGACCTGGATTCGGGGGTCCATAGGTGTCCGGCCTATTCAAACATGGGCCCGGCTGATGGGCCGTGAAGATGGAATGGAAGATTCTTCCCCGTGTTCGGATAGGATTCCTGGACACGTGGAGGACAAGATTGGAGTGCGGATATATTGTTTCCTTCCCTCGTAAACCGCTGATAGTCTCCAACGTATCTACTTTTCCTAACGCATTTCCTCCTGTTTTGGACTCTAATTTGCATTATTTGAATGAAACTAACCCCGGACTGACGTTGTTTTCAGTAGAACTACCATGGTGTTGTTTTTGTGCAACAATAAAAGTTCTCGGAATGGAATGAAACTTTGCGAGTAATTTTTATATGATATATAAGAATTTCTGGAGCCAAGACCTACCAGAGAGGGGCCCCTAGGTGGGCACAACCCACCAGGGCACGCCCCCCTCTCCTGGCGCGCCCAGCTGGGTTGTCCCCGCAGACCCTGAAACCGACACTATAAAATCCTATTTTTCCAGAAAAAATCAGGGAGAGAATTATCGCAATCCACGAGACGAAGCCACCATCACCTCCTGCTCTTCATCGGGAGGCCAGATCTGGAGTCCATTTGGGGATCCAGAGAGGGGGATCTTCGTTCTTAGTCATCACCAACCCTTGTCCATCGCCAATTCCATGATGTTCCCCACCAGGAGTGAGTAATTCCTTCGTAGGCTCACTGGTCAGTGAGGAGTTGGATGAGATTCATCATGTAATCGAGTTAGTTTTGTTTGGGCTTGATCCCGAGTATCCACTATGTTCTTAAAATGATGTTGCTATGACTTTGAAATGCTTAATGCCTATCACTTTGGGCCCAGGTGCCATGAACTCAGATCTGAACCGTTTATGTTATCATCATTATATCCATGTTTTAGATCCGATCTTGTAAGTTATAGTCACCTACTACGTGTTATGATCCGGCAACCCGGAAGTGACAATAACCGGGCCCACTCCCGGTGATGACCGTACTTTGAGGAGTTCATGTAATCAATATGTGTTAATGATTTCTTCCGGTTCTCTATTAAAAGGAGGCCTTAATATCCCTTAGTTTCCAATATGGACCCCGCTGCCACAGGAGGGTAGGACAAAATATGTCATGCAAGTTCTTTCCATAAGCACGTATGACTATTTACAGAATACATGTCTACATTATATCGATGAACTGGAGGTCTAGAACCGCCCTTGTACCCCTCCGGTAATTATATAAACCGGAGGGTTTAGTCCGTAGGGGCTATCAGAATTCACATAGGCTAGACATCTAGGGTTTAGCTATTACGATCTCGAGGCAGATCAACTCTTGTAACCCCCATATTCATCAAAGTCAATCAAGCAGGAAGTAGGATTTTACCTCCGTTAAGAGGGCCCGAACCTGGGTAAACATCGTGTCCCCTTTGTCTCATGTTACCTTCGATCCTCAGACGCACAGTTCGGGACCCTCTACCCGAGATTGACCGGTTTCGACACCGACATTGGTGCTTTCATTGAGAGCTCCTTTGTGTCGTTGATGGAAGGATTGATGGCTCGTCTTGTCATTAATGACAACATCACCTCTGGAAAGGCCCTAGCTCCAGGACAGGTCCTCAAGCTCAACGGTTTTACCATGGGCGCCAGCTTGGCCGTTAAGCCAAAGGCAGCCCCCGAAATCGCCAAACCTCGTCTTCGCATCGACCTCGAACACTCTGAAAAGATGGATCCGGCAGATGTCTCGTCGTTGAATGAACTGCTAGATTGCATCACCGCCCTGGGGTTCGGAACAGACTATGATCGGATTGGGCTTAAACCCGATCAGAGGGAAATCAAGTCTCCGCCGATCACCCATCTAGTAGTGGTCGTGGAGGAACAAGCAAAGAATACTTCTCCCTCTAAGGTAAGAACAAGCTATGTTCAGATTTCCGAGCCCTACGAGCCGGATATCCATCTCAGGAAGAGACCTCACGTCCTCCGAACTCAGAATTAGGCGTTGAGGCCAAAACTTATCAGGACTCTCCGGATCCAGGACTAGTGACCTCGGAGATTCTTCAAACTCCGGATCCTATAGTGGGTCAGGGTTCGGATTTTAGCCCGCCCACCCACCACAAGCAATATTACCCAAGCAATTCAGGTCCTCCAGACGTATTTGACCTAATGTATGTACGGGAGCAACCTCATGAAACGGTGCATCACTTCTGGGCCAGATTCCTCCTTGTTAAAAACAAGATTAAAGATTGCTATGACGACGACGTGGTTTCAGTATTTTTCCACAACTGTATGGACGAGGGAATCCTCAATGCCACCAACCGCCGCCGCATACTACACTTTGTAGATTTGGCACACATAGTACAGAAATACCACGCCATGGAAAGCGCCTGGAAAGCCTAGACAGCCCGGTGGGAACCTCCTGCCTTTAAGCAGCCCACCGGACGGGCAAAAAGGACACACCTGTCGGTGTGAAACGACACCTATGGGATCACAAGAATCCCTACTACGGTTGCCGGGGCGCAGGGTTGCGAGAAGAGCAGGGCTAGTAGAGAGCACAAGGATCGTTTACCCAGGTTCGGGCCGCGAGGATGCGTAAAACCCTAGTCCTTCTTTTGGTGGGTGTATTTCAGAGAGTTCTTGATCTCTCGAACTAGCAGTGGTCAGTGCGTGGTTCGAAAGAGCCGAATCCTTCTCTAGTGTGCCATGGGCCTCCTTTTATAGTTGGAAGGGGCTGCCACAGTGACACACAGGTGGTGGAAAAGCGTACAGTGCCCAGAGCGTATCGCTCATATTACAGGACAAGACGCATTTAATGCATAGCTTAGGTGTCCCTTTGCTTTATTGGGGACGGGGGCGAGGCCCGTCCCGTCCGTCGCCGCTCCTGCTCGCCTTGACACACGCCCTGGCCAGTAAGGTGCATGGTGCCATGTAGGCAGGCAGGTAGCTGAGGTGGCGCAGTGGCGGAGCCTTCACGAAGATCTGCATGCCGCCACGCAGGCGCTCGATGAGTTGGCCTGGGAGCTGCATGGGTCCACGCAGGTGCCCGCCAAGCTGGTTGGGCTGGCAGCTGCATGCGAATGGTGGTGGAAGCTTGGTTGGCGCGGGCCTGGCGGTGGCCCCGCTGGCGTCCTTGGCGAGGGCCTTGCCGGGTGGCCCGGCAAGGGTCTTGCCTCGACATGTTGTCATCCCCGACAAGGACCTTGCCGGGGGTCTGGTGGCCTTCCTCGACGAGGATCTTGCCGAGGATCGTCATCTTCTAATCCTCATCTGATCTTGAATATGTCTTCACAAAGATCTGCATGCCACCACAGAGGTGCCTTCCCGAGCCCTGGCCCCACGTTGATGATGGCGTTGGGGGCCGTGGGCTCAAGGGTGGCTCGCTCTGTTGGTGTGGGCGAAGGCTTGACAAAGGGTCTTGCTTGGGCTCTTGAGGCTGCCCCGGCAAGGGTCTTGCCGGGGGAACCTGCTTCGTCCCTTTGCCCCTTGTGGTCTTGGCCTTGGCATTGCTCTGGTTATCTTGGGCTTCGGTCTTACCTTGGCTCACCTTCCCTTTTTCCTCTTGGTGTGGTCGTAGGCGCGGCTCCGACTGCCCGTGCTCAGGTATAGGGGTACAAAAACGCACCCCTATTTTTGTACACCAACAGCACCCTTACGGGGCACCAGATCATCATCCTATGGACAAGAAAATCAAGCCCTTCACGGGACATAGAACTGTCATCGATGAATTTCTCGATAAGCCTTGTCAGATACACACAACACCGAATACCGAACCAATACATAGCCTGCGGGCATGTTGGGTACTCCGACAGGTGGCTAAGAGCGGCGAGGCCATCCTCAACAACACTACCTCATAGAAGCACTCTTTGGAGGATGACGATCTCAATGTCTTTACGGTCTTTGAGACCTTTTCCTCAAATAATCGGCGCAAAAGGGCGCTCCACGACCTCGCTGAAGTCAACCAAGTAGCCGCAATAAATCCTTGGAATGATGCGGCAATAACTTTTACCACTGATGACGAACCAAGGCCCAATCAGTTCAAGCACCAGCCGCCTTGGTCTTAAACCCAATTGTTGATGGCTTTCAGCTCACCAAAGTGCTCATTGACGGCGGCAGCGAACTGAACCACATCTACGAAGAAATGCTCAATAAAATGCAAATAGACAAGAGTCACATCAAGCAAAGCAGTACCACCTTTCGAGGCATTATCCCCAGTCGAGAGGCATGATGCTCGGGGAAAATTCAACTTAATGTAGTATTCGGCACGCCAGAGAACTACATGTCTGAATAGTTGCTCTTCCATGTGGCACCTTTCAACAGCAGATATCTCGCCCTGTTGGGGCGAGACACATTCACATGCTTTCAAGCCATGCCTCATTACGGGTACATGAAGCTCAAAATTCCAGGGGCCAATGGAGTTATCACTATCACCAGTGATCCGGACATAGCACTCCACGCCGAAAACAAAACTGCATCCTTGGCCCTCGAGGCACTCCGAGGCACTCGCAGCCGAGGAGCTAACCACTCTATGCTCCATAGTGGACCAAGTCGATGTAATACTCGATAAGAGACCTAAGTCCAATTCTTTCAAGCTAGCAGTCGAAATAGTCAGATTTCAAGTACACCCGACGGATCCTAACAAAACATCCTCCATTTGAGCATAGCTATATCCGACGGTCGACATCGCCTTACGAGCGTTCCTGCGTGAAAATTGGGACATCTTTGCCAGGCATCCTTCGGATATGCCAGGAATCCCTCCCAGACTGGCCGAACTTAGCCTCAACATAATAAAGGGGTTCAAACCAGTCAAGTAAATGCTGCGGCGATTTTCCGAACCCAAACGACAAGCTATCGGAGAGGAGCTAGCCAAACTACTTGAAGCCGGGTTCATTAGAGAGATCAAACACGCGGACTGGCTAGCAGACCTGGTCAAGGTGTCGAAGAAGGATAAATCCTAGCGCCTTTGTGTCAATTTCAAAGACCTGAATAAGGCTTGCCCTAAGGACGCCTTCCCACTGCCCCGCATTGACCAAATCATTGACGCGACTGTCGGTGTCAAAACCGGTGGATCTCGGGTAGGGAGTCCCAAACAGTGCGTCTAGGATCGATAGTAACAGGAGACAGGGGACACAATGTTTACCTAGGTTCGGGTCCTCTCTATGGAGGTAATACCCTAGTTCCTTCTTGATTGATCTTGATGAATATGCGTGTTACAAGAGTTGATCTACCACGAGATCGTAATGGCTAAACCCTAGAAGCCTGGATGTCGGTGTCAAAACCGGCAGATCTCGGGTAGGGGGTCTCGAACTATGCGTCTAGGCGGATGGTAACAGGAGACAAGGGACACGATGTTTTACCCAGGTTCGGGCCCTCTTGATGGAGGTAAAACCCTACGTCCTGCTCGATTGATATTGATATTGTGGATGTTTACAAGAGTGGATCTACCACGAGATCAAGGAGGCTAAACCCTAGAAGCTAGCCTATGGTATGATTGTAAGGGTTGTTGTGATTCTAGTCCTACGGACTAAAGCCATCCGGTTTATATGGACACCGGAGAGGGCTAGGGTTACATAGAGTCGGTTACAATGTTAGGAGATCTACATATCCGTATCGCCAAGCTTGCCTTCCACGCCAAGGAAAGTCCCATCCGGACACGGGGCGAAGTCTTCAATCTTGTATCTTCATAGTCTTGGAGTCCGGTTGATGATGATAGTCCGCCGATGATAGTCGGCCGAAGATGGTAGTCGGCCATCCGGACACCCCTAATCTGGGACTCCTCGGTAGCCCCGAACCAGGCTTCAATGACGATAAGTCCAGCATGCGTGTAGTCTTCGGCGTTGCAAGGCGGGTTCTCCTTCAAGTTCTACGTACCTGCCGAACAGTGTCCAACTTCCTCATCAATGTTGTGCGTCTTGGCTTCCACGCCCAATAATGGCCTTCTTCCACGCGTCGCGCGAACGTGAAAAGCCAGGGTGTCTTTTATGTTTTACCCCTTAGTTGTGCGAATAATCTACCTATAAGGGAGGCAAGAGCCCAGATCTAAATCACCATCTTCCTCCCGCAAAGACTCATCGGAGCGCTTTTAACCAAAAATCCATTCCAACATGGATCGTCAACGCGGCTCCTCTTCTCGCGCTCCCAGCCCCTTGCCAGGAGATTGGAGGAGATGCTCTGTTCCGCACAACGAGCTGGTGAAGCTCCAAGTGGGGGGATATCTCCCTCCGGCCTTCATGGTTCCGGTTAGAGCCGGGCTAGCCACCTACAAAGGTGGGAAGCAAGCGGAGGTTACCCCAAATCCCAACAAAGGGGAGCGGGTATGCTTCGTCCCCTATCGATAAGGGGCTCGGTTTCTGTACATCCATTCCTCCGCGGGCTCACGGAGTTCTACGGACTCCAGCTTCATCACCTCACGCCCGCCTCAATCCTGCATATTGCGGGTTACGTAGCTCTTCTTGAGCTTTTCCTGGGCGTCGAGCCCAACTTCGCTGTGGAAGAGGTTGTTCGCCTTGTACCCGCTCTCGCGAGGGTCTATATATCAAGTGGGCGGCGCGAAATATGGCGCATTGCGGGACCGGATATCCATCCGGAACCCCTAAGAAGGTGCCCAAGACTGGCCTTGAATGGTTTTATATAGAAGGCGCTCCGCTGCGGACCTGTTGGATCGGCCTCCGGTGTTCAGCAATGCTCCTCTTAAGAAACGCCTTAGTTGGCGTCCATGAGCCCGTGCGGAGGAAGACAAGAGCGTCCATTATTTGATGAGGCGAATAAGGTTCTTGGCCCATGCCGGTTGACCATGATTGGAGTCATGGCAACATGCATTCTGTGGTGGGTGCAGCCACTACAATCTGAGGCCACCCATGTGGGATTTCAGCGGGGGGCGATGCCACTGTCATGGCTGCAAAGGGCGGATTCGGCGAAGATCAGTGAAGATCTTGTCCGGCCTGTATAAGGGGGAGAAGGAGGATTTCCTTCGGACGAACCCGTTAAATGGGTTTTCCATGAACAATCCCCGGCCTTGGGTAAGCGAACACTCAGCGTTTCCGGCCCGTGCCTTTCGAAACTTAAGTTTCTCATATTGTGTTCTTCTTCGGCGCAGAGGCTGCGCCGGATCGTGGAGGAATGCTAAGTCCAGCCCGCGCACGAGGATCGAGAGAGATCCGAGATCCGGCCTCCGAAGAGGATCCGGACATAAAGGTGGAGCTAATCGGCGGGGTGTTCCACCAGCTTAGCATGGACAATGCTTTAGTCGCCATCACGGCCGACTATCCGGACTATATCCGGCTTCCCGGTGATTGCGGCGAAGCCACGACACCGTCATTCCTTCCTTGCTTATTTCGACCACCGTATATGATGGCCTTTGTGCAGGAGGCGCCCTAGGGCGAAGCCAAGCCAGCGGTGGCTGACCAACAAGGCGATTCGGACCGAGAGGCGGAAGAGGAGCTGGCGAGGATTGAAACGTCGCCGCAAAGGTGTAGCTCACAATTCATTATCTTTGAAACAACGTTCTAGGAAGCGTTTGAGTGCTCATGACTTTTATAGGGAAAAAAAGCGCCGCGGACAGGCGTGGAGGTTGCCAATCCAACCTCTACCAGCCAGGCTCCCACACTGGTCGAGGGGGAGGCGGCGCAAGCGCAAGCGGACGTTCCTCCGACGGAGGATCTTGACAGACTGTCCGCCACCAAGTGCGAGGTGGAGAGTGCCTGAATCACAGAGCACCGCCGGACAGTATTCGTGGCGTGCTTCTCCCCGAGGCGTTGAATGCCTTTAACACGGGGACGCCGCACCTTCATGCTGCTCAAGGTAGTTTTACGAGCCACGGGCGATATGTAAAAGACATCTGGTAAGAGAATTTAATAGTTATATATGCGGTAGCCCGAGACTTAAAGTAGTTATGTTAACTGATTTAAGGATCATATGAAACGAGGATCTTACCGAGAAGAATACCCAACTGTCTCGGGGCTGCAAGAGTGCAAGGCCCAACTTGAGGCCGCACTCTGCGGCGCAGGAGGAAAAGCAAGGACCTCTCACAGTAGCATTATTTTAGAAAGATATGTAGCGTTTGGCCTTTGCGCAAGTCTAAAAAGCGACATTGCAGGTGTTGCGGACAAGATCCGGACAGCAAGAACTTGCGCCAACTAAAGGCGGCGAGAGGGTGCTGCATAAGGTGCGGCATGAAAGGAACAAGCTCCGGGATGCCCATGCCCAGCTTGGAGAAGAGCTGAAAAGCGTTCGGGCGAGCTGCCGGGCTCCGTTAAGGAGAATCAGCGGCTTCGTCGCGGCATATATAGTAAGTGCTTGGCGAACTCCTTTGAAAAGAAGAGTTGGCGAGGAAGTCAATTGATGAGAATATATGCAGAGGTATGCTCACGAGTCGCCCTGGAGAGAGATGCCCGTAACAGCGGGTGATTAACTTCAATTTTTGCAACTGATCGAGCGAGTTGGCAGGCTATAATGGCGTCATCCAGCGTTATGGCCAGCCTTCTCCATACCCGAGGGTCTTGGGAGCTTGCGAGAAGCTGCAGGAGTGCGTGGCGCTTCCATTTATGGAAAATTTCGCCTGCCGCCAAGGTGCCGAGGAGGCCTGGGCCATGGTAAAGACGTGGTACAAGAAGGCGGAGCCCAACCACATGGCCGAAGTCGGACCTGTGGGGCCCGATGGGAAGGAGATCCCTGTGAGTTTAGTATACGTCCAAGTGGAGTTGGCCGCGAAATTTTCCCAACAGGACTGTAAATTAGACAACCTGTTAGACGGGATTGAGGAAGAATACAATCAGTCGATTTGACAATGTATTATAAAATGACATACAAAATGCCTTCTAGCAGGATTGTAGATCGTTTGTCTTTGCCGAACTTTTCGCTTCGACCTCGGGACCCTAGAGTCCGGAGAGTGTCCGAATACCTTCTCGGTTATGAAACAACCGGGGTATGCATGGAGACCAGGCGTAGGGGTCATCAGTGCTTTATCAGACAAGTGCCCAACTAGTTATGTTATATTACATGGTTAGTAAGAAACATCTTAAAGGGAGAATAGTTCCGTTAAGGGTTCCTTTCCTCTGGGGGTGGCATGCCCTAAAGTGCATGTCCGGACTGCGAAAAAGGCAGAAAAACATCTGGGGGCAGATAAATAAGTGGGTAAAAAATCATCTTTTAAGTCACCGACTGAATATTCCCTTAAGAACGCTAGCTTTCGGCTTCACCCAGTCTGAGGTACACATCCGGCTGACCCGGCGAGTAACAATCGCAGAGGTGCTCCTTTACCTCCTAGCCGAACAATCGGGAGCGTAGGGGTAAGCACAGAGCGAGCAACCCAGCTTGGCCAAAACTTAAGTCCGATGCATATAATGGTGAATAAAAGGTACATGTGGAGGCTTGACACATGTCTTTGGGCATAAAGCCCGTATAATTAAGCACGGTAAAGAAGCCCCGTGTAAAATGAGTGCGGATAGCACATCAATTGCGTCTTGACGTTGCGCAAGTAGGCCCTTTAAGGCATGGATGAATAGGGTTGGGAAGAAAAGATAAACAAAAGGCAGCTGAAGTAAAAAAAATTGGATGGGGGAAAGGGCGAACTCTTAGTCGGCGCTAGGCATAGAATCGTCGGAGGCGGGCTGCGTTCCATGGGTTCGGCTCAAGTCGGTTATCCGATGCATTTAAGTGAGCGATGCGCTCCGCCGGTCAGGACTTGATCGATGATGAAGGGTCTTCCCATTTGGGCTTGAGCTTGTCCTTTTTCTTGTCCGTGAGCGTAGAACCAGTTCGCCAACGTTGTAAGTCTTGGCCCGTACTTCTCTGCTTTGATATCTTGAGCCTGCTGGCGATAGAATGCGGAGCGAGCCTTGGCGACGTCGCGCTCTTCCTCAATGTGTCCAAGCTGTCCTGCCGATCCAACTCGGCTTCTCTTTCTTCGTACATGCGCTTTTCGGGGTGAGTCATGAATGATGTCGCGAGGCAAAACTGCTTCTGCGCCGTATACCATAAAAATGGTGTGAATCCGGTAGTACGGTTAGGCGTTGTCCGCAGCCCCAGAGTACGGGTCGAGCTCCTCTACCCGGTCGCGTGTCGATTTCGTGAGGACCGCACTAGTGCGGGTTTGATGCCGCTCATTATTAGACCATTTGCTCGTTCCACTTGACCGTTGGTTTGAGGATGATAGGCTGAAGCGTAATCGAGCTTGATGCCCATATTTTTGTACCACGATTTGACCTCATCGGCGGTGAAGTTCGTGCCGTTATCGGTGATGATCTGTGGGGACACCATAACGGTGTACTACCCCGGATATAAAGTCTATCACTGGTCCGGACTCTGCCGTTTTAAGCGGCTTGGCCTCTATCCATTTGGTGAATTTATCCGGCATGACCAATAGGTACGTTTGCTTGTGGGTTCCCCTTTAAGTGGTCCAACCATGTCAAGCCCCAGACCATGACGGCCGGGTAATGGGTATAGTTTTGAGGCGGTGGGTGGCATATGGCTCGATTAGCAAAGAGCTGACAACCGGCGCATCTTTGGACTAAGTCTGAGCATCTGCTTTCGGGCCGTCGGCGATAGAATCCTGTCGGAATGCCTTTCCTACAAGGGCCGAGCTGCGGCGTGGTGTCCGCCTAGTCCGGCATGAATTTCAGCCAGGAGGTTTCGCCCTTCTTCTTCGGAGATACACCTTTGAAGGACTCCGGTTGTACTTTTCTTATAAAGTTCTCCCTCATAGACCTTGTAGGCTTTAGATCGCCGGACAATGCAGCGGGCCTCATTTTGATCTTCGGGAAGCTCTTGCCTGAGCAAGTAGGCGAGGAATGGTTCTGCCCACGGGGCAATTACTGCCATTATGTCGTGGGCGGAAGGTGTTATATCATCGGCTGAATCACCGGTTGGTGCGGCTTGTTCCGGTTTGTTAGTTCCGGACTCCTCTTCCCATAGTACGGATGGCTTGAAGAGCCGTTCCAGGAATATGTTAGGAGGGACAGCGTCGCGTTTTGCGCCAATGCGTGCCAGTATGTCGGTTGCTTGGTTATTATCCCGGGCTACGTGATGGAATTCAAGTCCTTCGAACCGGGCTGACATTTTTAGGACAGCGTTGCGATATGCTGCCATTTTTGGATTTTGGCGTCAAAGTCTCCGTTTATTTGGGATATTGCGAGGTTTGAGTCCCTGCGCACCTCTAGGCGTTGGATGCCCATGGAGATTGCCATCGGGAGACCATGTAAAACGGCCTCGTATTCGGCTGCATTGTTGGAGTCCGTGTACATTATATAATGTACGTATTGGACTGTGTCCCTTCGATCAATTTTGTATTTGCTTGAGGTCTTTTGGGACATCTAGCCGTGATAGACCATGCATTGGGTTTGGGGATAGTGCATCATGTTTAAATTTCATCTGAATTTGAAATGGGGAAGCGAAACCCAGAACCCCCCTTTAAAATAACTAGGGTTTACTAAAATTTAATTCAATGAATCGAAATGCCCTTCAAAATGCTCATCCTCTTTGTTTGGGTTTAAGATCCATGTCAAAGAAGGTGGGACATTTTCTAGGTCACCTAAGGGTTCTAAATTTAATTTACAAATTTCTGAAATGGGCATTTTTAAATTATGGAAAATATTTTAAGTGTTCAAAAATTGTTAAACTAAAATGTTTCATGTTGGGAATATTCCAACTAGTGACCAGGAGCATTTTGGTAATTTTGAAAAGGTTTTGGTATTTTAAAACCCTAAACAGAATTGCAGGAAATAGAAAAGATAAAAAAGGAAAACTCTTACATGCATGACACTTTCGGCCCCCTGGCCCAGCCCAGCAGCAGCGCATGGTGGCTGCTTAGCTCGGCTTGACGAGCTGAGCTAATCTTGCCGGCAGCCTTGAGCGCGCCACGCAGCTGGCCGCCCGCCTGCGCCGCCCTCGCCGCCTCGCCGACTCGGGGCGACCACGCGTCGCCCCGAACCCCGGACACCGCACTTCCCCCCTGCCTCTCTCTCGCTCGCTCTCGACTGGCCGGCGCCATCGCCGACACGCCACCGTCGCCGCCGTGCTCCCGCCGTCCACGCACCTCACCGCCATGTCGGCGCTCCGCGCATCCGATTACCCCTAGCCAGCTAGTCCCCTCGCTCCAAGACCCCGAGGCCACTACTCCGACCTCGCCCGAGTCCAAGGCGCGGAGATCCCCATCGTCGCCGCCGCCGCATCAGTCCGCCCCGACCCAGCGAAGCTTCCCGCAGGTTCACGTGAACCTAGCTACCTCTCTATCCTCTCCGTTCTCTCCTTCTTGCACCACAGCGAGCACCCGGCGATCGCTGAACCCACCGCCTTGGCGCTCGTCGCCGGCGAGCCTCAGTCACCTACAGCCACACCACTATGTCCATCACACTCACCACTCTCCATGAGGCTAACCGTGCACTCCCGAGCCTCGCCGAGGCCGCTAACCCCTAACCCGTCGGTGGCGAGCCCGTCGCCGCCCGACTCGTCATGGCGCCCACTCGGCCATCCCGACCTAAACTAGCTCCACGGACACCGCGGCTCACCTCTAGCTACCGTAGATGCTCTCCGCGTTCCATTTGGAGCCGGGCGTGCAAAGTCACTTGCTCCGCCGCGTCTGGCCTCGCCCGTGGCTGAGCGCCGGTGAGTTGACCTCACCGTGGGCCTGTTGACCCTCGGGTCGATGGCAGTGGACCCCTCCGGCTAATCTAATTAGGATTAGTTTTAATTAAAACTAATTAGTTAAACTAACTTGACATGCGGGTCCCACTGGTCAGTTTGACTGGGCGACCCGTTGACCCTGACGTCATCTTGACCTCATCTTGGCGCATTAATTCAAATTCTGGAATTATTTTTATATAATAAAATCAGAATATAATTCAAATTTCAAATGCTTATAACTTTTATTCTATAACTCCAAATGCAAAGATTTATATATGAAAATTTATCAGAAAAATACACTCTATCCATTGGTACAGGTTTCATGCATGTTAAAACAAGTTAACTATGCTGAATAACCAGATTAAGATTTTGCACCATTAGGACTAACTCACATGATCTATCATTTGAACCTTTGGTTCAAATGAGATCATCCTATCCCTCAACTTGCATTAGACCACACACATTCATCTTGCCATGTCATAGCATGCATCATAATGTTGCATATTGGTTGTATGTTTATTTTGGTGTGTTTTCATGATAGGTTCTGCCCCGAAGATAACCTCGATAACCCATCGAAGGCAGTTCTCTACCCAATTCCATCGGGCAAGCAATTCATTGAACATTCGATACAAACCCATGTTCTCGCTTACGCTCTCATTTTACTGCATTAAGACAACGCGATTCAACTGTTGTGTGCTGCGGTAGTTGAACCCACTTCCTTTGCATGACTGTCATTGCCACGATAACTAGATGAAACCCACTAGTATGTGTAGGAGTTGATTGAGCCATGTTTGTGATTCCTACCATGCTATGCTTGCTATGCTTAGAGTTGTGTCAGTCGGCTCATCGGGATGATGAGCTGGAGTGAAAGGTTGTGTTGGTTCGAGAGTGTAAGTGTTGAACACGATTTGGTAAAGGTATCGATGAGAGGCCATGTAGGAGTACATGGTGGGTTGTTTCATTGAAGCGAACTTAGAACTGAGATCTGTGTTTGTGATCCATGAACTAGCTACTACCACACATTGGGCCCGAAACCAATGGACCCTCTAAACTTCTTAACCACCCTGTTCATAGTCAGGGAGTTGCAAGTAGTTTACGGTGTTTGTAGCATCTTTGGGGGCGCGCATAGCGCTGACCTTAGGGGTGGGTTGTGTTGCGGTAGGCACCGTGTTGATGTGTGCAGTGCCGTTTGGTATCTCGGGAACCCTGCACACATCGTTCGGGGCTGTATGGGAAACCTCGGCGGACTCCTGCGGATGGAACCGAATAGGCGATAACTGGACTAGGGACTTGAGTGTTTAGGTAGGTGTGGCCGACACCACGTTGGGCTTCCGCTTGAAGGTTGCAGTACATGTCGTGTATGCGGCGATAAGTGGTGAGCGTGTGTGAAGAAGTATACCCTGCGGGGTTAAATATGATCTATTGAATAGCCGTGTCCACGGAGAAGGACTTCTGGGTTACCTATA
The DNA here is from genome assembly GCA_021605205.1 of Aegilops longissima. Lineage (NCBI taxonomy): Eukaryota > Viridiplantae > Streptophyta > Magnoliopsida > Poales > Poaceae > Aegilops > Aegilops longissima. The sequence goes on along the minus strand of CM038678.1, from coordinate 265,371,525 downwards.
TCGGTTCATAGACAAGTAAATGGATACTACTAAAAGCCTCAAGATAAGTGTGAGTATCGTGGATGGCCCTCTCGGGGATGACGAGAGAGGATCCACGGTGGAGTATTGTGATGGTGATTAGTGGACTCGTGTGCGACAAAATGCTTTACAAAGTGTGTCACGTGGGATAGCTTAGCCAAGAGTCAAAGCTGGCTTGCTGCATTTAACTCCACTCCTTCCTTGAGAATGTGCATGTATGATAGGATTACGTGGTAAGACTTCTGAGTACTTTTGTACTCATGTTTGTAATCAATATTTTTAGAGGACTATACTACCCCTCAAGCCAGTTCTATGTAGATGTTGACTTGACGAGTAAGCTAGCCACCGGTGGCGATCTAAGACTTGTGAAGGGCCATGTAGATAGAAAGGCTCCAACAAGCTTTCTTTCTTTCTAGAGTCGTACTCAGACTACTTTGCTTCGCATGTGCTTGTATGATTGTATGACTTGAGTGTTGGGTCATGTGACCCCTACTGTATGACTATGTATGTATGGCTCCTCGGGCCTCTTAAATAAAATACTTGAGTTGTAGAGTTTTGTTGTGATGCCTTGTTGTATTTACTCATATCGGGCATATTGCGTGTATGATTGAAATGCTTGGTATGAGTGGGATCCGACAATCTAGTTGTTTATCCTTGGCAGCCTCTCATATGGGAAATGTAAGTCTTGTGCTTACGGCGATAGTAGTCCGCTTCTGCCGGTTCACGAGTCCTGCTATTGACACTCTGCTTGGACACTTGGTGGCGGCATGTGATTCATTTCGTTCCTATATACATCCCTTGAAATGTCACAGCGGTGATACTTGGAGTCTGCCTAGCCTGCTACAGCCGGGATACGGAGTCTGTTAGCCAGTGCTACAGCCCAAGTTCATCGTTGATGACCGACATGCTCGAGGTGTTTCATGTATGCTGTCCCCATAGGTTAGTGCCGCTTTGGGTTCACGACTAGCCATGTCGGCCGGGTTCTTTGTCATGTGGATGCTAGCGACACTATCATATCGTGAGCCAAAAGGCATAAGCGGTCCGGGCCATGGTAAGCGACACCGTGGGAATACCGTGCGTGAGGCATAAGTGATATGAAGTGTTACCGGCTAGGTCGATGTGACTTGGAATCGGGGTCTGACAGCGTTGGCATCGAGCAGGGCTGCTGTAGGTCCGCTAAGCCAAACTGGTGAAGTTGAGTCTAGAAATGCTTTAGTTATATGTAGGGGAATTGATTGTGGGAGGAGCGTAAGGCTCTTTTACTCCTTTACCTTATGCCCTCTGATCTGAGTCATCCTCTTCTCATTCAACGTGGGTTTAGGACTAGGCTCTCTTTCTCTATCAGGTTCACGTGTTACTATCCGTAGTACCTTGTAGGATTGTTGGTTACATCCTCAGTTCAGTGTTACTAAATTTTAGTATGCTACCATTTGAACCAGAACCTTGATATGATGTTGTTGAGTGGTTTTGCAAATCTGATTTTGAATGTCTCAAATTTGATTTGAGCATTCTGAGATGTTATGCTGCCCGATTTTCCTAGAAATTCTAATGCCTTTGCATTATGGCTGTGCTTTCAGATGGCCACCGTTCCCGAGAACCAAGTGGTTACTTTGACTCGCTGCATTGATGTGTGCGGTCACACGGCCATGTTGGTTAGGGTGATGATTGAGGCTGGTTATCGATGGTATCCTGAATATACCGTCGAGGAGCAGTTCAGGATTTCAATCAAAGCCAATACCTATGCGGTCGGTTTATCCATCCTACCCAGACTCTTGAGCCACTTCACTTTGTTCTTATGGGCTCGGAATCACTATTGGAATATCGTGCAAGATGCAGCCTATTCCATGATGACTATCATTGAGCAGGACTGCTTTCTTTGAGCAACAACGACTTCCGCTATATGCGGCATCCCTTCACGGGCGCATGGCTACCTTGAGGTTTGTCAGTGATGCATCCCATGAGGACTCACTCCTCCGTACCACTCTTGAGTTCTTTGGAGGACAAGGACCGTGAGAACCGGGCCTTGCGTATGGAGCTGTATAATGCCGTTCCGACCTTTGGGCTACTCGACTAGGTTTGCACTGCCGTGCAAGCGGATGTATGGACATGAGAGATTTGTACCTGTCTGGGCGAGTTTGCGGACTTCATGGAGTGGCGTGAGGTTGGAGGCATCACTCCTCCTCGTGGGCCTCTTCGCCACCCTTTGTGGGTCCACGACCACATCGAGTCCTTATGGTCCACAGGCCCCACAGGTTATGCATTCCCAGACGACCATGTTCCACTTCAGTGCAGGTGGTGATTTCTATGAGGACTACTATGGAGCTGCACGAGATAGTAGTAGTATTGCTAGTATGGTACTAGTTGTGTTTCCACCGTCTGCGTGACTCGTGGAATACGACTTAGTGTGTATCATTCGGAAGTGTAGAAAAATAATGTATAGGAGTTGGAATGCTTCCGATGAGATGTAGCGCCTTTCCTTATAGTTGTACTCCGTCGGGCTTGTACTAAACTATGAATGGTGTGTATGACCGTTGGTATATATATATATGGCAGTTATATTACCATGTCATACGGATGAACATCTTTGCATTCCATCTGTCCATTACCTTCCGCACTTCCTTGTTAAATTCTGCCATCCTGGTTTAAACCTTTGTTTTGTCTCCCGGGATGGTCAACACTCGAAATTCTCCTGCTGTTCGAGGCGGGGAGAGGCGATGCAGCCAGAAATGTGAATCTGCGCAACCGCCATCTTTGGCTGAGGTGATCTTTGAAGCGAGCATAATAAGCTTGAAACTAACGCTTATTGGGCGTATTGAACAAAACACAGCCCGCCAGCCAAGAAAGCGATGGGGTTTCACTCAATGATTTCGTCAAGCTTTATCCTCCAAAGTTCAAATGTTCCGTCGAGCCACTCGGCGCCGATGATTAGCTCCATGATATCCATCACAAGCTGCGTTCGCCAATGTATGCGAGGTGACAAAGTTACCTTTGCCGCCTACCATCTGGAAGGCCCTGCCGATCTCGGTGGGAAAACTATGAGGCTATCGTCCGGCTGGACAAGTTACAACAGGATGAATTGAGTGCCGCCTTCATGAGCACCATATTCGAAGGACTTATGGACATAAGCGTGAGAATTCTGCAGTTTCACCCAAGGCGGCTGAGCGTGGATGCCTCTGACCGTGAATTCGGGAGGTTAGCACGTTATGCTCGAAGAAGTTTCTACCGATGCTAAGAAGCGGCGAGGTTCCGTAAGGGACTTAGCCACGAGCTACGCCGAGATCTCCGTCTGCATGAATGCACCTCTTTCTCAAAGCTAGTCAATAAGGCTATCGGTAGCGAGGAGGTAGAGGCTGACTTGAGGCTTCACGCAAGCACATCCGTGATTACGGATCATCATCGGCTCTGGTTCCCGAAGCGCGGGTTTGGGTTCCTAATCTGGCTCTACCACCAGTACACCCGAGGCCATCCTTGGCGCCTCGCCCCAACCAACCGTATTTTCCACCCAAGACATATGGAGGTCCAAGCGCTAATGTGGCCCCACGGCCAAATGTGATCACTTGCTTCAAATGTGGAGAGGCAGGCCACTATATTGAGAGTGTCCCAGAACAACCCCAATCAAAATGGAAAGTCATTGGTCGCGGCAAGCCAGCGAGGAAAGGTTCCCTATGCCAAGCCGGTTGCCACGCTCGTGGCCATGTCAACTATGTCTCTGCTGAAGAAACCTATGAGGATCCCAACGTCGTCCTCGATGCGCTTCTTGTTAATTGCCATCCGGCAAGCTGTTCTTTGATCTTGGAGCATCTCATTCATTTATTTACGAGAGCTATGCTCGTTTGCACAACACCACATTCTGCGACATGCCTACCTCCATGGAAATTCAAACTCCTGGTTCTAGATGGCAAACCTCTAGAATAAGTCATGGGAATGAAATTCTTGTCGACGTGATTAGTTTTCCTTGCATCCCTAATAGCTCTCAAGTCCTCGGACATAAACATCATCTTGGGTATGGACTGGATGTCAGCCCATTATGCCAAGATTGATTGCTCGACTAGAACCGTTCAACTTACCCATCCTTGGGCAAAGCGGTGGATGTTTTAACCCGAGTGTCTAAGCGCCGACTTTACTCATAAATGCCAACCCTCTTCCGGATCTGAAGATATTCCGGTAGTCCGTGATTTCCGGATGTCTTTCGGAAGAACTGCCGGTGTTCCACAGCGGGGATGTCGAGTTAAGTGATAGATCTTATTCCGGAACCGTCCCAATCTCTAGAAGACCTTATAAGATGGCACCCTAGAACTAGCTGAACTTAAGAAACAACTCGATGAGTCCTTGCAAAGGGTTTCATCCGTCCTAGTTCATCTCCATGGGCTTGCCCGTCCTCTTCGTCAAGAAGAAGGATGATGCGGATCGGATGGTTGTAGATTACCGACACTGTCAATTTGGTCACTATCAAGAACAAGTATCCGCTCCCGGGATCAACGACACTGTATGATCAGCTCGCTGGATCCTCGATCTTCTCAAGATGGATTTGAGGTTGGGCTACCATCAAATCAAAATCAGGAGCGAGGACATACCCTAAAGCGGCCTTTGTCACTCGTTATGGCCAATCTGAGTACACCGTCATGTCCTTCGGATTAACCAATGCTCCAGCCACCTTCTCTCGGTTAATGAACTCAATCTTCATGGAGTATTTGGATAAATTAGTCGTGGTATACCTCGATGATATACTCATCTACTCCAAGAATGAGGAAGAACATGCGAACATCTAAGGCTAGTATTGATGAAACTTGAGAGCACCGCCTTTATGCCAAATTCTCTAAATGTGAATTCTGGTTGCGAAGTGACCTATCTAGGACATGTAATTTCTGGTAAGGGTATTGCTGTCAATCGGCGAGTTCAAGCCGTCCTTGATTGGACTCCACTGAATCGGTAAAAGCAAGTTCGGAGTTTCCTCGGGTTAGCGAGCTATTGCCGCCGCTTTGTCGAGAATTTCTCTAAAGTTGCTAAACCTCTAACGAACTCCTCAAGAAAGATAAGAAGTTGAGTGGGCGCCACGAGTCGAGATCAGCTTTCGAGGAACTGAAAAGGCGCTGACATCTGCTCCGTACTTATTCCACCAGATTTTTCTAAGGACTTTATTATCTATTGCGGCGCCTCGCGACAAGGACTAGGTTGCATACTCATGCAAGATCGTCATGTGATTGCCTCGCATCTCGACGATTCGTCCACATGAGGATAACTATCCCACACGATCTAGAGCTTGCGGCGATGGTTCATGCACTCAAAACCTGGCGACATTACCTTTTGGGTAATCGTTGCGAAATCTACTGATCACCAAAGTCTGAAATATATCTTCACCCAACGGTTTGAATCTCGAGGCAAAGGCGTTGGGTCGAGATTGATACAGATTTCGACTTAGGAATATCCTACACCCGAGCAAAGCCAATGTCATGGCTGGCGCACTAAGTCATAAATCTTCTTGTAACAATTTGATGTTACAACAAGGTCAACCAATTCTCCACGAGGAATTTCGTAAGCTTAACCTTCACATTGTTCCTCGAGTTCCTTTCCACCACGGTGGCGAAACCTACCCTACGGATCAGATCATCAAAGCACGGAAGGTAGATCAGGGAATCTCCGTATCAAGAGAAACATCAAGAAAGAGTGCATGATTGTTTCTCCATTGATGAACAAGGTGTCGTGTTCTTTGGAGACCGTCTAGTGGTTCCCAAGGTGCGCAAACTGAGGCGATTGATCCTTAAGGAAGCTCATGACTCTCCTCTCACCATTCATCCGGTAGTACTAAAATGTATCAAGATCTCGCGGAGGTTTTGGTGGACTAGGATGAAGAGAAATCGCTCAATACATTGCTAAGCTGCGGCGTTTGTCGTCGAGTTAAGCGAACATCAACGACCTCTTGGTACCCTTCAACCTTTGGACATTCCTGAATGGAAATGGGATAAAATCGGTATGGATTTCATTACGGGTTTCCCAGGACCAAGAGAGGAATAACGCTATCTTCGTCGTTGTTGATCGTCTTTCCAAAGTAGCCCACTTCCTACCTGTTAGTGAGAGTATAACCGCTAGCCAGCTAGCTGATTTGTACATCTCCCGAATAGTGTCTCTTCATGGTGTTCCATTGGAAATTAACTCAGACCGTGGTAGTCTCTTCACCTCTCGATTTTGGGAAAGTTTCCAAAAGCGCTATGGGAACTTCGTCTCTCCTTTAGCACGCTTTCCATCCCCAATCAAGTGGTCAAGTAGAGCGAGTCAATCAAATCTTAGAGGATATGCTTGAGCTTGTCATCTCTTCGGCATGAATTGGGAGAAATGCCTTCCATTCGCCGAGTTAAACTTATAACAACAGTTATCAAGCGATCAGGCAAAGCCCTTCGAAGTTCTTTATGGGCGAAAATGTGAGCGCCTCTTAACTGGTGAAAGCGGGAGAGACAACTCTTTGGCGGATATGATCGAGGAAGCGAAAAACAAGTTCGCGTTGTTCGTGAAATTTGAAAACAGCCCAATCTCGTCGGAAGAGTCAATATGACCGCAAGCATAAGCCTATGGCTTATGAAATTGGCGAAGGCTTACCTCGGGTTTCTCCTTTAAAGGAACCCATCGATTGACATCAAGGGCAAGTTGGCTCCTCGTTACATTGGACCCTTCGCATTCTTGCCAAGCGAGGAGAAGTTGCCTACCAATTGGAACTACCTCCGCATCTTTCCAAGGTCCATGATGTCTTCCACGTTTCCCAACTCGGCGTTGCTTCTCGGATCCTATCCGTGGAGTGGACCACAAGCGCTTGATCTCCAAGATAACCTCACCTATCGAGAGTACCCCATTCGTATCCTCGATCAAACCGGCGTACCACTCGGCGTCGGAATATCAAGTTTCTAAAGGTTCAATGGTCAAACCATTCCGAGCAAGAAGCAACTTGGGAAAGGGAGGATCGTCTTGACTTGAGTACCCACCTTTTTATAGCAGATCCTAAATCTGGGGCGAGATTCTTTTGAGTGGGGTGAGTTGTCACATCCCGGATAGACCATGCATTAGGGTGTGCATCATGTTTAAATTTCATCTGAATTTGAAATGGGGAAGCGAAACCCAGAACCCCCCTTTAAAATAACTAGGGTTTACTAAAATTTAATTCAATGAATCGAAATGCCCTTCAAAATGCTCATCCTCTTTGTTTGGGTTTAAGATCCATGTCAAAGAAGGTGGGACATTTTCTAGGTCACCTAAGGGTTCTAAATTTAATTTACAAATTTCTGAAATGGGCATTTTAAATTATGGAAAATATTTTAAGTGTTCAAAATTGTTAAACTAAAATGTTTCATGTTGGGAATATTCAACTAGTGACCAGGAGCATTTTGGTAATTTTGAAAAGGTTTTGGTATTTTAAAACCCTAAACAGAATTGCAGAAATAGAAAAGATAAAAAAAGGAAAACTCTTACATGCATGACTTTCGGCCCACTGCCGGCCCAGCCCAGCAGCATGGTAGCTGCTTAGCTCGGCTTGACGAGCGAGGCTAATGCCGGCAGCGCGCAGAAGCGCGCCACGCAGCTAGCCGCCGCCTGCTTCGCCCTCGCCGCCTCGCCGACTCGGGGCGACCCGCGTCGCCCCGAACCCCGGACACCGCACTTCCCCCCCTGCCTCTCTCTCGCTCGCTCTCGACTGGCCGGCGCCATCGCCGACACGCCACCGTCGCCGCCGTGCTCCCGCCGTCACGCACCTCACCGCCATGTCGGCGCTCCGCGCATCCAGTTACCCCTAGCCAGCTAGTCCCCCTCGCTCCAAGACCCCCCGAGGCCACTACTCCGACCTCGCCCGAGTCCAAGGCCGCCGGAGATCCCCATCGTCGCCGCCGCCGCATCAGTCCGCCCCGACCCAGCGAAGCTTCCGCAGGTTCACGTGAACCTAGCTACCTCTCTATCCTCTCCGTTCTCTCCTTCTTGCACCACAATGAGCACCCGGCGATCGCTGAACCCCCGCCCATGGCGCTCGTCGCCGACGAGCCTCCGGTCACCTTTGGCCACACCACTATGTCCATCACACTCACCACTCTCCAGCGAGGCTAACCGTGCACTTCCCGCGCCTCGCCGAGGCCGCTAACCCCTAACCCGTCGGTGGCCGAGCCCCGGTCGCCGCCCGACTCGTCGCCGGCGCCCACTCCGGCCATCCCGACCTAAACTAGCTCCACCAGACACCGCGGCTCACCTCTAGCTACCCGTAGATGCTCTCCGCGTTCCATTTGGAGCCCGGAACGTGCAAAGTCACTTGCTCCGCCGCGTCTGGCCTCGCCGGCGGCTAGACGCCGGTGAGTTGACCTCACCCGTGGGCCCTGTTGACCCTCTGGGTCGATGACAGGTGGACCCCCTCCGGCTAATCTAATTAGGATTAGTTTTAATTAAAACTAATTAGCTAAACTAACCTGACATGCGGGTCCCACTGGTCAGTTTGACCTGGACGACCCCGTTGACCCCTGACGTCATCTTGACCTCATCTTGGCGCATTAATTCAAATTCTGGAATTATTTTTATATAATAAAATCCAGAATATAATTCAAATTTCAAATGCTTATAACTTTTATTCTATAACTCCAAATGCAAAGATTTATATATGAAAATTTATCAGAAAAATACACTCTATCCATTGGTACAGGTTTCATGCATGTTAAAACAAGTTAACTATGCTGAATAACCAGATTAAGATTTTGCACCATTAGGACTAACTCACATGATCTATCATTTGAACCTTTGGTTCAAATGAGATCATCCTATCCCTCAACTTGCATTAGGCCAACACACATTCATCTTGCCATGTCATAGCATGCATCATAATGTTGCATATTGGTTGTATGTTTATTTTGGTGTGTTTTCATGATAGGTTACTGCCCGAAGATAACCTCGATAACCCATCGAAGGCAGTTCTCTACCCAATTCCATCGGGCAAGCAATTCATTGAACATTCGATACAAACCCATGTTCTCGCTTACGCTCTCATTTTACTGCATTAAGACAACGCGATTCAACTGTTGTGTGCTGCGGTAGTTGAACCCACTTCCTTTGCATGACTGTCATTGCCACGATAACTAGATGAAACCCACTAGTATGTGTAGGAGTTGATTGAGCCATGTTTGTGATTCCTACCATGCTATGCTTGCTATGCTTAGAGTTGTGTCAGGTCGGCTCATCGGGATGATGAGCTGGAGTGAAAGGTTGTGTTGGTTCGAGAGTGTAAGTGTTGAACACGATTTGGTAAAGGTATCGATGAGAGGCCATGTAGGAGTACATGGTGGGTTGTTTCATTGAAGCGAACTTAAGAACTGAGATCTGTGTTTGTGATCCATGAACTAGCTACTACCACACATTGGGCCCGAAACCAATGGACCCTCTAAACTTCTTAACCACCCTGTTCATAGTCAAGGGAGTTGCAAGTAGTTTACGGTGTTTGTAGCATCTTTGGGGGGCCGCATAGCGCTGACCTTAGGGGTGGGTTGTGTTGCGGTGAAACCGTGTTGATGTACTGAGAGTGCCGTTTGGTATCTCGGGAACCCTGCACACATCGTTCGGGGCTGTATGGGAAACCTCGGCGGACTCCTGCGGATGGAACCGAATAGGCGATAACTGGACTAGGGACTTGAGTGTTTAGGTAGGCTGTGGCCGACACCACGTTGGGCTTCCGCTTGAAGGTTGCAGTACATGTCGTGTAAGCGGCGATAAGTGGTGAGCGTGTGTGAAGAAGTATACCCTGCGGGGTTAAATATGATCTATTGAATAGCCGTGTCCACGGAGAAGGACTTCTGGGTTACCTATATCAGTTCATAGACAAGTAAATGGATACTACTAAAAGCCTCAAGATAAGTGTGAGTATCGTGGATGGCCCTCTCGGGGATGACGAGAGAGGATCCACGGTGGAGTATTGTGATGGTGATTAGTGGACTCGTATGCGACAAAATGCTTTACAAAGTGTGTCACGTGGGATAGCTTAGCCAAGAGTCAAAGCTGGCTTGCTGCATTTAACTCCACTCCTTCCTTGAGAATGTGCATGTATGATAGGATTACGTGGTAAGACTTCTGAGTACTTTTGTACTCATGTTTGTAATCAATATTTTTAGAGGACTATACTACCCCTCAAGCCAGTTCTATGTAGATGTTGACTTGACGAGTAAGCTAGCCACCCGGTGGCGATCTAAGACTTGTGAAGGGCCATGTAGATAGAAAGGCTCCAACAAGCTTTCTTTCTTTCTAGAGTCGTACTCGAGACTACTTTGCTTCGCATGTGCTTGTATGATTGTATGACTTGAGTGTTGGGTCATGTGACCCCTACTGTATGACTATGTTATGTATGGCTCCTCGGGCCTCTTAAATAAAGTACTTGAGTTGTAGAGTTTTGTTGTGATGCCTTGTTGTATTTACTCATATCGGGCATATTGCGTGTATGATTGAAATGCTTGGTATGAGTGGGATCCGACAATCTAGTTGTTTATCCTTGGCAGCCTCTCATATGGGAAATGTAAGTCTTGTGCTTACGGCGATAGTAGTCCGCTTCTGCCGGTTCACGAGTCTGCTAGCCCAGCACTCTGCTTGGACACTTGGTGGCGGCATGTGATTCATTTCGTTCCTATATACATCCCTTGAAATGTCGCAGCGGTGATACTTGGAGTCCTGCCTAGCCTGCTACAGCCGGGATACGAGTCTGTTAGCCAGTGCTACAGCCCAAGTTCATCGTTGATGACCGACATGCTCGAAGTGTTTCATGTATGCTGTCCCCATAGGTTAGTGCCGCTTTGGGTTCACGACTAGCCATGTCGGCCGGGTTCTTTGTCATGTGGATGCTAGCGACACTATCATATCGTGAGCCAAAAGGCATAAGCGGTCCGGGCCATGGTAAGCGACACCGTGGGGATACCGTCGCAAAGCGTGAGGCATAAGTGATATGAGGTGTTACCGGCTAGGTCGATGTGACTTGGAATCGGGGTCCGTCTACTAGAGTTTCGGCGTGTTTAGTTTTGGCGACTATGCTCGTCTCGTATGCCTCAGTGCGTCTACTACAGTTTGCCGATCCGGTAGCGGACATATACGAATCATGCGCTGATATGTTGCACCGGCGTTTTAAGTCCGAAGGGCATCGTGTTGAAGCAGAATGGTCCATATGGAGTAATGAATGCCGTTGCGGCTTGATCCGCTTCTGCCATCTTGATTTGATGATAGCCGGAGTATGCGTCCAGGAAGCACAATGAATCGTGCCCTGCGGTGGCATCGATGATTTGGTCGATGCGGGGGAGGGGGAAGGGATCCTTTGGGCAGGCTTTATTTAGGTCTTTGAAATCGACACATAGGCGCCAGGATTTGTCCTTCTTTGGTACCATTACCAGGTTTGCTAGCCAATCCGGATGCTTGATGTCTCTGATGAATCCGGCTTCCAATAGTTTGGCTAGCTCCTCTCCCATTGCCTGTCTTTTGGGTTGAGAAAATCATCGAAGGGCCTGTTTGGTGGCTTGAATCCTTTTAGGATATTTAGGCTGTGCTCGATGGCGTGGGATTCTGGCATGTCGAAGGGTGCGAGCAAAGATGTCAGTTTTCTTGTAGAAATTCTCGAGTCACGGTGTCTACATCATGGTTTTCGATGGAGGCCGTCTTTGCGAGGTCCGTTGGGTGGACTTGAATTTGACTATTTCATCCGCTGGTTTAAAAGAGGTGGACTTGGATCTTTTATTAAGTATCACATCGTCCCCTCGTTTCACCGTGGGCGATCGCGGTGAGTTCCTCGGCCGCTAGGGCTTCGGATAGTGCCTCGAGGGCTAGTGCGGCTGTCTTATTTTCGCACGCGAGTGCTATGTTGGATCACTAGCGAGTGATGATTCCGTTGGGAACGGGCATTTTATGCTTCATGTACCCATAATGGGGTATAGATTGAAAATTGTGAATGCCTCTCGTCCTAATAAAGCATGATATCCGCTGTTGAGCGGGGCCACGTGAAAGGTGACCTCTTCGGACCTGTAATTGTCCGTGAGCGAACACTCGTCCGGCGTGATTTTTCTGTGCAGCATGCTTCCGGTTAGGATTATTCCTCTAAAGGTTGTGCTGCTTCGCTCAATCCGGTTCCGATCTATTTCCATTTTTGGAGGGTTTCCTCATAGATGAGGTTTAGTCCGCCGCCGTCCATGAGTACCTTAGTAAGGCGAAAGCCGTCTACTATCGGGCTGAGGACCAATGCGGCTGGTGCCCGGGCAGTTCGGAATTTAGGTTCATCACTGGCATTGAAGGTAATAGCCGTGTCGCTCCATGGATTTATTGTTGCTACTTGGTAGACTTCGGCAAGGTTGCGGAGTTGTCGTTTTCGCATGTTATTTGATGCGAAAGTCTCGAAGACTGTTAACACCGTACTGGTGTTGCTGGGCTGGGATTCTGAAGCTAGAAGCTCTTCGCCACCTGCCGTAGTATCCAACATGCTCGAAGGCTATGAGTTGGAGTGGCGCCCTACGTGCTATGAATTTTGCAGGTCCGTTTAGCCAGCCCTCGATGCAGTTCCGTACCCTTTAGGGGTTTTGGATTTTGGTATTCAACCCGGTGCTTGATAATGATGCACCCTTTGGTTCCGGACTAGGGATGTATTGGGGCGGATTATCCCAAAATTTACTTTCGGTTTTCCAGGCACTCTCCATCGCACAGTACGTTCGTACGATGGTCACCAAGTCAGCAAAGCATGTAATTTCGCGACGACTTATGGCGTTTAGGATTCCCTTGTCCGTGCAATTATTGCAGAAGATTGAGATTGCGTTTTCCTCTCGGCAGTCCTTTATCCTGTCCATAACCGGGAGAATCTGGCCCGATGGTGATGTCTTGTCTCGGCGGGCTCTTGCGAATTAGAGTTAGATCGCATATGTGCGGGCGGGTGGGTGGAGCTAAGTCCGGAACCCTACCCATCTCAAGGCTCGAAGGCGAAGTTTCCAATTTTGGAAGCTTGGATTTACGGGCGTTGTCCAGCGAGTCAGTCCGATGCGACTTTAAGTTGAGTGTTTGATCGAAGCCGTCCCTCGCGGGAATCCGGCATGGGGGTTCGGGATCCGGACATGACTAGTTTTCAATGGGAGAAGCGCCGCCACATTGCTCCTCTACCACCGCAGCGTGGTGGGTGGCACAGGGAGAGTTAATCTCTCGGATCGGTTTTAAGCCCAATCTGATCATAGTCTGCAAGCGACTCCGGAAGGCGATGCGATCCAAGAGCTCATTTGGACGAGAGCTCTATTGGATCCAGCCGCCGGCGAATTCGAGCTGGCGTGAAGATTGCTTTTGGCGACTTGAGAGGTCATTGTCGAGCGATGGCGGACGGAAAGGTCATAAGAAAACCAGCTAGTCGGATAGTTTGGCGGCATGCCAAGGCTCCTTTGGCGAAAATACCGTCCTTGAAGGCGGGGAGGCATCCTTCCTATCGGTGGCGGCACGGAGGAACTCTCAATGAAAGCACCAATGTCGGTGTCAAAACCGGCGGATCTCGGGTAGGGGTCCCGAGCTGTGCGTCTAGGCGGATGGTAATAGGAGACAAGGGACACGATGTTTTACCAGTGTTCGGGCCCTCTTGATGGAGGTAAAACCCTACGTCCTGCTCGATTGATATTGATATTGTGGATGTTTATAAGAGTGGATCTACCACGAGATCAAGGAGGCTAAACCCTAGAAGCTAGCCTATGGTATGATTGTAAGGGTTGTTGTGATTCTAGTCCTACGGACTAAACCCATCCGGTTTATATAGACACCGGAGACGGCTAGGGTTACATAGAGTCAGTTACAATGGTAGGAGATCTACATATCCGTATCGCCAAGCTTGCCTTCCACGCTAAGGAAAGTCCCATCCGGACATGGGGCGAAGTCTTCAATCTTGTATCTTCATAGCCTTGGAGTCCGGTTGATGATGATAGTCCGGCCGATGATAGTCCGGCCGAAGATGGTAGTCCGGCCATCCGGACACCCCCTAATCCTGGACTCCCTCACTGGCCTTGTCGGGATAGGGGACATTCATTACCATATACACATAGGCTAGGCTTCTAGGGTTTAGACATTACGATCTCGTGGTAGCTCAACTCTTGTAATACTCATATTCATCAAGATCAATCAAGCAGGAAGTAGGGTATTACCTCCATAGAGAGGGCCCGAACCTGGGTAAGCATCGTGTCCCCCGTCTCCTATTACCATCGATCCTAGACGCACAGTTCGGGACCCCCTACCCGATATCCGCCGGTTTTGACACAGACATTGGTGCTTTTAGTGAGAGTTCCACCGTGTTGTCGGCAAAGGATTCAGTGGCCCCTTCGATCCTCAGTAATGGCGCCATTCAGGGAGAAACCTTCCTCCCCGGACAAACCTTTGTGTTCGGCGACTTCGTACTGCGGGCCAACTTGCTTGGGCATCTAGAGTAGGTCGATAGCCACACCCCTGGCCATCAGGTCAGATCTGGAAGCTTGAACTGCGCCGCACATACCCGCGGAGACTTGATCTCCGATGGATTCGAGACTGCGGCAGTCGCTCCCCCTCTCTCCGATGAACATGACTTAAATCTCTCATCGGATCACACCCAGGAGATGGATCCTGTTGCTGCAACGGCCTCAGAGCCGAAGTAGATCGTGCCCTCCAAGGCCACAAAGCCCATGGCGTTGGATCCGCACATGGACTCGACATCCTGCAATACTTACATGAATGGAACTCCGGACTCATTTCCGGCTACACGTTTCGGATCAGGTGCGCCTACGGACACCGAGCTGGATCGGTTATCGATTTTCGAATTTGGTGCCGCAGACTTCAGCACTCACCTTTTGCTGACGTACTAAATTCTTTAAAGAACTTATCCTTTGAGGAGGACTCAGAGCCGAACTATGTTCGGTTCGAATTAGAGGCGGATGACGAGGAATTTTGCTTCCCACCCGCCACCCACTTCATAGCCACCGTCGATGACTTAACCGACGTTCTTGACTATGGCTCCTAAGACATCGACGATATGGACGACGACGCCAACAAGGAGCAAGGCCAAGACCCGCCATTTACGAGAGGCTAGACGGCCACCTCTTCGTACGACGTATACATGGTTGATACACCTAAAGAATCTGGCGACGACAAAGAAGAGCCAGACGCGAATAAAACATCTGAGACACAGTCCAAGCGCCGACGCCCCAAACGCCGTCCTAAGCCTCATCGCTCAAAGGACGGCAACACCGGCATCGGAGAGAATAGTACTCCAGGAGATGCCGAAAACAAGGAAGATCCTGTCGAAGCAACATACGAGCAGGAGGAACATGACAACATTTAAGACACCACTGGCGAACTGTCCATAGAAGACGACTCGGAGGATGACAGTTACCGTCCACCCTCCGAGGAGGAGACAATCCTCGGCAACAAAGACTTCATCGTGCCCGAGGATCCTCTGGAGCATGAGCGCTTTAAGCTTCAGCTCATAGCGACTGCAAGGAGCCTGAAAAAGAAACAGCAGCACCTTCAAGCTGTGCAAGATCTGCTCGTCGACAGGTGGACTGATGTCCTAACAGCCAAAGAATACGGCCTCAGGCGCCCAACAAAGAGCTACCCGAAGTGCAGACTGCTACCTCAATTCGATGAGGAAGCACTGGAGCACACATCTCCCTTGCGTAATGCTGAACGACCACCACGTGGTCGAGACAGGGCGGCCGACCTGCCAGCCCGCGGCGGGGATAAAGCAGCAACTCAGGCCGAACAGCAGCCTTCCCCACCGCCTCGTAAAGATAGAGACAGAAGAGTTCGGGGTCACACATACGACCTCTAGCAGATCCTGGACGATAGAGCGGGACATACAAGATCGATCTACGGATCGCGAGGGAGAGCCTCGAGGCACGACGACAGCTACCTATTCGGACGTGATAAATCTAACCACGCCCGGGCCGAATACCGCAGACGGACTCCGTCAGAGCTACGTCACGACGCGGCCCAATATAGAGGCGCCACACACCCTCTCTGCTTCACAGATGAAGTACTGGATCACGAATTCGCTGAGGGGTTCAAGCCTGTCAACATTGAATCATACGACGGCACAACCGATACCGTAGTATGGATCGAGGATTTCATTCTGCATATCCATATTGCTCGAGGAGATGACCTCCACGCCATTAAATATCTCCCGCTAAAGCTCAAAGGGCGAGCTCGGCACTGGCTTAACAGCCTGCCAAAAAATTCTATCGGCTGCTGGGAGGACTTGGAGGAAGCCTTCCTGGACAACTTCCAGGGAACGTATGTCCGGCTACCAGACGATGATGACTTAAGCCACATAGTTCAACAACCCGGAGAATCAGCCAGAAAATTCTGGACTAGGTTCCTAACTAAAAACAACTAGATCATTTACTGTGCGGATGCCGAAGCCCTAGCGGCCTTTAAGCACACCATCCGGGACGAAGGGATCACCCGCCACCTCAGCCAAGAAAACCCGAGGTCCATGGCAGACCTCACGGCACTTATGAACCGCTTCTGCGCGGGAGAACATAGTTAGCTGTGTTGCAGTACAAACACAGCCAACGGAACAGGCCCCTTCGAGGCCAAAAGCAGCACTAGCAAGCTCCAGCGCAATAGACACAAACACCGAAGCAATGGCGATAACTCCGACGACACTACAGTTCACGTCGGATTCAGTGGCTCCAAGTCCGGCCAGCGAAAGAAGCCCTATAAAAAGAACACCGGAGGACCATCCAGCTTGGATTGCATACTCGATCGTCCTTGCTAGATACACGGCACCCCAGACAAACCGGCCAGCCCCACTAACAGAGATTGCCGGGTATTCAAACAAGCTCGTAAGATAAACAACGGAAACAAGGAAGGGGAATCACAGAGCGAGGACGATGACGAAGAGCCCCGGCAGCCGAACACCGGAGGGCAGAAGAAATTTCCCCCTCAAGTCAAAACGGTGAACATGATATATGCTATGCACATCCCCAAAAGGGAGCGTAAGCGAACACTTAGGGATGTCTACGCGGTAGAGCCAGTCGCCCCAAAATTCAATCCGTGGTCATCATTCCCGATCACCTTCGATCGTCGAGATCACCCAACCAGTATCCGCCACGGCGGTTTAGCCGCACTAGTCCTCGACCAAATTATTGACGGCTTTCACCTAACATGAGTCCTGATGGACGGTGGTAGCAGCCTCAACCTGCTCTATCAAGACACAGTGCGGAAAATGGGCATTGACCCCTCACGAATTAAACCAAGAAAGACTACCTTTAAAGGAGTCATACCAGGCCTAGAGGACCGTTGTACGGGCTCAATCACGCTGGAGGTGGTCTTTGGTTCTCCGGACAATTTCCGAAGCGAAGAGTTAATCTTCGATATCGTCCCCTTCCGCAGCGGCTATCACGCGCTGCTCGGACGAACCGCGTTTGCTAGATTCAACACAATTCCACACTATTCTTATCTCAAGCTCAAGATGCCCGGTCCATGCGGCGTCATAACCTTCAATGGCAATACGGAACGCTCCTTTCGAACAGAGGAGCACACCGCCGCCCTAGCAGCAGAAGCACATAACGTCCTTCTCAAGCAGCACCATGGTACGGCTGTCAATCCCTCGGACATCATTAAGAGGTTCCGGACTATGCTGCAACAGGACGACGCGGTGCGTCAAGAGCTCGACTAGCAATTCGGCCTCCGTCCCAATCTCAATGAGGTAGTGGCATTCGTACCACGCGTACACCATTACGCACTCAAAACCCCATGGGTACTGACAGAGGCATACCCCGCTCGCAATCCACAGTACGGCTTGACCGACCCTGGGATCGGCATGCTTTTACTTTACCTTTTTTACGGGTTTTCTTCTCTTTTCGAGGACTACACGGACAACCCGCCAGCAGAACACACCAAGGAGGCAGGGAGCTCTGGCTTACAAGGGAATCCCTAGGTGGTCTCTACTAAACTATTGCCATAATTGCTTTTCATACTTGCACGTAGCTTGCCCTCGGTGGCGGCGTGTTAAATAGAGTTACTTGCTTATCGCATTACTTGTACAAAGTACGCCTCGACATACTAGTTACATCACAATGGTGAATACACGGTAGCGTCAGCTTATTACTTCATTTTCCCGTTTCCTCACCTCGGTATTAATTAGTCATTGCACACGTACACCATGGTACGTATTACTACGCCATGGGCTTCATTACACCCCGCATCACAACAATAAAAGTTTGAACACTTATACAGTATAGTTCGGCACCCCAAACTTATAGCATTATATGCATCGGCTCTGAATCACGTCTTTGGTCAATAGTTCGGTTGCCCGGCTCCTGTGCTTACTACCTTACGTTCCGCTACATCGGCCAGGGTAGTAAAGGGAGAACTACTGCGACTGTGTCCTGGTTCTACCGGATGAGCACCTCAGTAGAGAAAGCCGAAAACTGACTGTCATGATGCGGCCAGAGCCGGTCGGCTGTTCGAGAGGTTCCAAATCGTTGGCGATTTTTTCTGCTTCTTGCGAAGAATCGGTTCTTCCGATTAGGCGTGCATAACGCCCCTAATTCGGCACCCCGAACACTAGGGGCTTCGCCAACTTTATTAATTGTCAAACTCCTATGGCTAAGTGAGGGCAGTAAAGGCCACATAGTCCGATTGCCTTGTTCGTTGTGCTAAACACCTCCTTTAAGGACCAAAATGTGGAGTAAAGAGTGTTTAGATTTATCCCGAACACCCCGTACTATCTACGTGGGGGCAGAAGCCGACGACTGGTCAACCCTCAGATTTAATAAACGGCCGCACAGGAGGTAAAATTTGAATCATAAATAAAATCATTGTTCCATATTACAGAACAAGGTAATACACATGTTCTCATGGGAATATAACATCCTTCGAACATTGCTCTGCCACAAGGCGTGACCCCTCCAGAACACCGTCAAAATAGTGATCGGGTCAACGATGCTCCTTGCCCTCCGGCGATCCCTCGGTCATCCGCTTCTTGGCATCTAGCTTCGCCCAATGCGTCTTGACGCGGGCAAAGGCCATACGCCCACCTTCAATGCAAACCGACCGCTTCACGGCTTCGAGCCGCAGACAGGCACTCATAAGCCGCTGCACAAGTCTGATGTAGCTTCTAGGTATAGGATCGGCAGGCCACAGACGGACTATCAGGTCCTTCATGTCTAGCTCTGCCAACCTATGCAGCTCGACCAACTGCTTTAGCTGGTCGCTGAAGGGTACCGGAAATTTGGATCCCAGATGTTGGGACCAGAATAGCTTCTCAGTAGACATCCCTTCCTCGGCTCTGTAATACTTCAGCATCCGATACACTGTGCAGCAGATCCGCAAACGCCCCTGGAAAATCCAAATTTAGGATAAGTACAAGGAACGTTTCTTCAATATACTTGCTTTGCTTGGTGAAAGACTTACCTGCGGTAATCATCTTGGCCACCTGAATCTCCTGGAGGGCGCTTTGGGCTTCGGCTCGAGCATCTTGTGTGCTCTGGCAAACCTTCGCCAATTCGAACTCTTGCGCCTTACAATCGTGCTCCAGGGACTCAAATCTCTCTATCGCGCTCTGGAGCTGTTGCTGCGCCTCGCCAACCCAGGCCTCGTGCTTCTCGCGCGAGGTGCGTTCCTTGGCTGCTTTGTCCTTGGCCTCGGCTAGCGCCTTCTTAAGGGTTGCCACCTCGGTCGCGGCCCCTAATAAAGTTTATGACAATTTAGTCCATTCGGACTATTCATTTTCTAGAAATATACCTACAGGTTACTACATACCTTGGTTATCCTCTAGCTGCTTCTTCACGAGGCCGAGCTCCTCCTCGGCCTGCTCAAGTTTCTGCTTTAGTCCGGAGACCTCTGCAGCATGAGCAGTGGCTGCCTTAAGCGGTACCTGCTTATTCACATAGACAACTCATGTTAGACTCCAGTGATATTTCTTCTCGATCCTCTGTTCGGCCTTTCTTCACGAACACCAAACAGAGCTTGAGGGGCTACTGTCTATACTGTGATATTTTTTACAATCACTTACCTCAAAGCCCGTTAGAAGGCTAGTGCAGGCTTCGGTTAGTCCGCTTTTGACAAATTGAACCTTCTCTATCATCGTGTCCATAAGGACACGATGTTCATCCACAATAGAGGCGCCTCGTAGCGCCTCCAGTAGATTGTCCGGCGCCTCTGGTTGGACAGAGGTCACCGATGGAATAGGCACATTTCCTCCTTGAAGGGAACGCCGTTCGCTAGACCCTCGAGCCGTGTAGATCTCCGGAATGGTATCTGGTTGAGGTCGAAAGGGAACTCGGGCCCTGTCACCAGTTCCCATGGGGACTTTTTTTTCCCACATGTCCGACGGCCGAAAGATCATCCTGGGACGTCACCCCGATGATCCCCGGAATCTCCCCCCGGCCTGGGAAAGTCTTTTTGGACACCACCTCGTCATCACCCTTGGGTGAGACGGAATGAGAAGGTGGCGGAGATGTGCTAGCCCTCTCCTCCGAGCCCAGCGAATCCTCAGTCGAGGACTGCGGGGAGCCTTCGCGTGCCAGACTACAGTAACAAGGCTTACAATATGTCAATACTATAAAACAGGAAGGCCATACGTTTGCGGATTCTGCTACTTATGAAGCGGCCCGAGGCTTGGTCCGGCAAGGGCGTTCCGGACTGCTATCAATATCCCACACGGAGTTATCCGTTTGGGAGCCTTTAAACTTCTTGGGCTCTTTCGCCTCCGGATCCGGGGGAGCCACCATCTTCTTCCTCCCCAACTCAGGTGGGGAATCGTTTTCTTCTTCCTCCTCTTTGTCGTCATCGGATGAGGAGGAAGTCTCATCTTTGGACGACAGGTCTGGATCGCCTTTTTATCAAGGGCCTTTCTTGGCCCCTTTGGCCGCCTTCTTGGCCGTCTTCTCCGGCACGTCATACGGCGCCGGAAACAACTTCTTCGCCAGAAGTGGGAATTCTTCCTCCTCAGGAAGTGGAGCCAGACAGCTAATCTACTCCGCCACCTCGATCCAGGCCTGGTAAAGTAGATGGAGGAGCTCAGTATCCATCCTCAAAATAAGCTGGTGAAGGGTATACCACGAAAACATTAAAAGACTTACCGAATTGGCCTGGCGCTTTGAGCTAAACCCGCGATTTTCAGTCGTGGGCGGGGGTGTCTCGCCCGCCTTGAAGAGCGCTTTCCAGATGCCTTCGTGCGTTGTGCCGAAGAGCCCTCGCAGCGTCTGGTGCTCGGCAAGGTCGTACTCCCACAAATAGCAAGTCCGGCGTTGACACGGAAGGATCCGGCGAATGAGCATGACCTGGATCACATTCACAAGCTTGATCTTCTTGGTTATCATGTTCTGGACACATGTCTGGAGCCCAGTTATCTCATCCAGGGATCCCCAGGTCAGGCCCTTCTCTTGCCAGGAAGTGAGCCGCATCGGAACTCCGGATCGGAATTCGGGAGCTCCTACCCAATTGGCGTCACGCGGCTTGGTGATGTAAAACCACCCCGACTGCCATCCCTTCACCGTTTCCGCGAAGGAGCCTTCGGTCCAAGTGACGTTGGGCATTTTGCCCACCATGGCGCCTCCACACTCTGCTTGTTGGCCGCTCACCACTTTCGGTTTCACGTTGAAGGTCTTCAGCCATAGGCCGAAGTGAGGCGGGATGCGGAGAAAGGCCTCGCACACGATGATAAATGCTGAGATATTGAGTATAAAGTTGGGAGCCAGATCATGGAAGTCCAACCCGTAGTAAAACATCAATTCACGAACAAATGGATGAAGGGAGAATCCCAGCCCGTGGACGAAATGTGTGAGGAACACAACCCTCTCATTATGCTCGGGGGTAGGGACGATTTGCCCTTTCACCAGGAGTCGGTGAGCAATCTCCTTGGCTAAATAGCCGGCCTCCCAGAGCGCCGTGATGTCCTTCTTCCTGACAGAAGAAGCCATCCACTTGCCTCCAGCTCCAGATCCGGACATGATTGGAGTGCCTTCTTGAACGAGGAAGAACTAAAGCTTGGGCGCAGGAGCTCGAGGACGGAAGGACTGGAGATGAAGAAGGGTGTGGGAAAAGGGAGAGTGTCCTTATCCCCTGATAAAGGCCGCAAATGTCAAGCACCTCCCCACTCGTCCTAAAAACTCGCCTATTCCCAAGGGCTGTATAAATGGCACGGTTGAGTTACTCATGCCCGCATTGATGAGAATCCCGCAATAAAGGGGCACGATCTCTGCTTTGACAAGACGTGCCAATAGCAACCACGTCTCGGAACGTGGGATGGCAGATGAAAAATGGTTCGAAATTATGACCGGACAGACGCAATGTTGTGTCGTAAAGAAGCTGTCAACAGATTGGATTCGTGTAAATATTATATTCTCTCTGCGGTTATACCAGGTCCGGATACAATCATCGCATCCGAAGACTATCTTGGAGTTCGGAGAAAGGGGAACCCGCCTTGCAATGCCGAAGACAATCTACGCGCCGGACTCGTCGTCATTGAAGCCGAGTTAGAGACTCTTGAGGAGTCTGGACTAAAGGGTCCTTAGGCGTCCGATGCATTATCCATGGGCCGGACTAATGGGCTATGAAGACATGAAGACCAAAGACCATACTCGTGTATGGATTGGACTCTCCTTGGCATGGAAGGCAAGCTAGGTGGCCAGCTGTGAAGATTCCTTCTTATGTAACCGACTCCATGTAACCCTAGATCTCTCCGGTGTCTATATAAACCGGAGAGCATAGTCCGGATAGGGGACATTCATTACCATATACACATAGGCTAGGCTTCTAGGGTTTATCCATTACAATCTCGTGGTAGATCAACTCTTGTAATACTCATATTCATCAAGATCAATCAAGCAGGAAGTAGGGTATAACCTCCATAGAGAGGGCCCAAACCTGGGTAAACATCGTGTCACCCGTCTCCTGTTACCATCAATCCTAGACGCACAGTTCGGGACCCCCTACCCGACATCCGCCAATTTTGACACTGACACCAGCGCCCAAGTTCTCATCTCCTTTCCGCTCAGGCAACCATGTCCGGATCCGGTGGTCAGGGAAAGTGGATGGTCTCATTCTTCAAGGAGGACGACATTACTGAGCTCCGAGCAGCCGGATATTTGGCGAAGGGAATCGCCCACCGCTTGTCGGCCGAGGGACAAATCGTCCGCACGCCGGAGCCCAACGAGAGGGTAGTATTCCTTCCTCATTTCTTCTTCGAGCTGGGGTTTCCACTCCACCCTTTCGTCCGCGGGCTGATGTATTACTATGGGATAGATTTCCATCATCTGTCCCCGAATTCCTTCCTCAACATCTCGGCGTTTATCATCGTGTGTGAGGCCTTCCTCCGCATCCAGCCCCACTTCAGGCTATGGCTCAAAGTCTTCAACGTAAAGCCGAAGGTGGTGGATGGCCAGCATGCGGAGTGCGGAGGAGCCATGGTGAGCAAGCTGTCTAATGGCTCCTGGCCTAAGGGCACCTTTGTGGATACGGTAAAGGTGTCAGGACCCCGATTCTAAGTCACACCGATCTAGCCTGTAACACCTCATATCACTTTGTGGCCTCACGCACGGTATTCCCACGGGTGTCGTCTTACCATGGCCCGGGACCGTTTGCATATTTTGGCTCACGTATATGATAGTGCCGCTAGCATCCATATGACAGAGAACCCGGGCCGACATGACTAGTCGTGAACCCAAAGTGGCAGTAACTTACCGGGACAGGCATACTTGAATCAACATCGAGCATGTCGGTCAACAGTGTGCGAATCCGGGCTATAGCACTGGGCTAATAGGACTCCGGGAACCCGGGCTGTAGCAGGCTAGGCAGGACTCCGGATGTCACCGCGTGACATTTCCCGAAGAACAGAACACAGAACGAAGTGAATCACATGCGGCCCGATCAAGTGTTCCGGAGCAGTAGTCTTTGGGCTGGCGGGACTCCGGTGAACCGGGCTGTAGCAGACTACTATGGCTCATGGAAGCACAAGACTACATTTCCCCATAAGAGAGGCTACCAAGGATAAACAACTAGGTTGTCAGATCCCACACATACCAAGCATTTCAATCATACACACAAAATGATCGATCTGTGTAAATACAACATGGCATCACAGCATAACTCTACGACTCAAGTATTTATTCATTAGGCTCCAAGGAGCGAGATGGCATCACAGCATAACTCTCATGACCCAGCATTCATAGCATACAAGTCAAAGCACATGCGGAAGCTTAACATGTCTGAGTACAGACATCTACAAATGAAAAAGGCTGAGAAGCCTGACTATCTACCAGATCCTGCCGAGGGCACAAGATCGTAGCTGAGGTATCAAGCTAAACGTCGAATTCCAAACGGAACTACTAGCGAGACTGACGTCTCTCTGCAAAAACATAAATTAAGCAAACGTGAGTACAAATGTACCCAGCAAGACTTACATCAGAACTAGCTACATATGCATCAGTATGAACAAAGGGGTGGTGGAGTTTGACTGCAGCAAGCCAGCTTTGAATAGTGGCTATCCTGAACTATGACTGCAAGTAACTCTTTGAGGTGGCGCACACGAGTCCACATATTCACCATACCAATACACCACTATGGATCCGCTCCCGTCTACCTACGAGAACGCCATCCATAGCCCTCACGCTTATCTTGCGAGTTTTAGAGTATCCACTTTCACTTGTCTATGAACTGTACAGGCAACCCAGAAGTCCTTTACCGCGGACACGACTATTCGAATAGATAATGTTAACCCTGCAGGGGTGTACTTCTTCACACACGCTCTCACCACTTATCGCCATTTACATGACATGTACTCGGCAACCTTCAAGCGGAAGCCCAACGAGGGTGTCAGCCACGACCTGACTAACCACACAAGTCTCTCGTCCAGGTTTATCACCTATTCGAGTTCCATCCGCAAGGAGATCCGGCCGGGGTGTCACTCACGGCCCCAAACGATGTGTGCAGGGTTCCCAAGTCCACCATCCGGGTGCCACTTGGTACACCGGGCCACTGTGCCTAGTCTGTCCCAAGCCCACCTGTACCGGGTGCCACTTGGTAGACTACTAACACTACCTACAAACACCAGAAACTAGTTGCAACTCCTGGACAGAGATCAAGTTAATTAATAAGCCGAGAGGGCCGAGTTACCGGAACCCAATGTGTGGTAGTAACTGTTCATGGATCACAAACACAAAACTCAGTTCCTGAGGACGGTTTCAATGACATAACCCACCATGTACTCCTACATGGCCTCTCACCGCTACCTTTACCAAATTGTGTTCACACACTTAGCTCTCAACAGTAGGACATGTTCACACACATCCGATTCATCCCCTATGAATCAGACCTGACACAACTCTAAGCAATAGCAGGCACGACAAGCAAGCATGAATGAGTAGGCACATCAGGGCTCAAACAACTCCTACTCATGCTAGTGGCTTTCATCTATTTACTGTGGCAATGACAGGTCATGCAGAGGATAAAGGGGTTCAACTACCGCAGCAAATAACAGATGAATCGTTGTTGTCCTAATGCAGTAAAAGAGAGCAGGAGCGAGAGAGTGGGATTGTATCTAAATGAACAAGGGGGATTTGCTTGCCTGGCACTTCTGAAGATAGTATAGTTCTTCATCGGTGTCATCGAACTCATCGTCGGTACGTCGTCTACTGAGAGGGAACAACACCGGCAAACAAGGAAGAACACAATCAATGCAATGCACAATATGATGCATGATCATGACATGGAAATATGCTATGATCTGGGCTAATGCAACAGCAAGTCATTTTGATTGAAGTGGAATTCAAAACTACATCAAATTCCAACTCCAAAACTATTATCAAAGTTATCCTATTCATGTTTCATCCTAAACAGTGAAGTTAACTTGCTCAAACATGCATGAGAATGATACAGATGGATAGATTGGATTTTTCTGATCATTTTTCATATATAATTTATTTCATTCTGAGCTACGATTGAATTTCTATGATTTTTAGAAGTTTTAACTAATTTCTGGAATTTCTGAATTATTTTAAATCCAAAAAATGATTAAATGCATCAGCATGACATAACCATGAGGTCAGCAGGTCAACAGCGCTAGACCAGGTCAAACCTGACGTGTGGGGTCAGTAACCTGCCGAGTCAGCACGGTCAACTCTGGCACGTGGGTCCCGCTGGGTTATAAACTAATCTTAACCAGGAAAATTAGCCTACTGAGTTAAACATGTGGGTCCCACTGTCAGTGACTCTAGGGGGTTTAGTTAGGCGCTAATGACAACGCCACATCACTAGCTACCGGAGTTGGACGCCGGCGACCATACCCGACGGCGGAGGATCGTCGGAGTTTCTCGGGACGGCGCTACAGGGGTCGGATCGATGCGCTGGAGGCACTAGAGGGATGCCTCACGTGGGAGGCTGCGGGGTGGCCAGGAGCAGCGTCGGCGGCGAACGAGGCGGTGGCCGGAGCTACGGCTCCACGGGCGCGAGGACTGCAGTGCGCTAGCGAGCGAGCTGATGGCCGCATTGGGCTCCTGGGAGCTCCCTGAGCACGCCCGCGTGCTCGGGTTAGCCAGGCGGGGCTGCTACCAACGGTGATGACAGACGCAGCGCCGACGAGCTTCGGTGACGGCGGGGAATGGCACTACAGCACGGGGGCGAGCAAATGGAGAGAGGGGAGATGCGGCGGAGCTCACATCGCATCCGATGGCGTCGTCGGTGAGGTCGGGAACGGTCGGGTTGCTGCGAATCAATGAGGATGGCTGTTGGTGCAGAGGACGAAGACGGCGCCGATGGCAGCCATGTTGTGCTCCTCTGGTTGCTGTCGACGATGGGGACGCGTACGAGGTCGGCGCAGAGCTCCCGAGCATGGCAGCGCGACGAGGGGATGGCGATGGCCACGCGAGCGGCAGCGGTGGCCGGCGGGGCTGTCGGTGGTCGCGTGGAGCAGGGCTAGAGAGGGAGAGAGGCACCAGAGAGATGGGGGTGAGAGGGAAGGTGCTGGGCGTCTCCGTGGCGCGGTTCGAAGGCCGAGGAGGCTGCCACGGCGAAGCAGGAGGTGGAGGACTCTGCGTGCGCGCGTGCGACTTCGCCTCTGCCTACTGGCAGAGGAAGACGACGAGCGACGAGGTAGGTGGGCTGGGCTGGTCAAGCTGGGCCGGCTACAGGTAAGTGGGCCAGTTAGGTTCCTTTCTCTCTCTCTCTTTTATTTAAGTTTTTCTATTACTCTGTAATCTTTGTGACCACTATTGGAAATATATCCTACAGTAAACATTTCAGTTTGGGATTATTTGAGCATTTAAATTATTTTATAGTATTTAAATGCCCAAATGCAAATAAGTAATGATTTAATTCAGAAATCCAGAATGGCCTCGGAAAATGTGCACCATTTTTGGGAGAGGTTCTAGACCAATTCAAAAATGATGAACTTTTGTGAAGGGAATTCTGGGTTCATTGAAATGTTTTTCAGTTGAACCTGGTATTGTTCAGGGGGGTGCTGGGGTTTGTTGCTCACCATTTCAGGTCTAAGAGAAATTTAAACATGATGCAACACAAGACTAGCTAAACCAGAGCAGGCCAGAACCAGGGATGTGACAAAAGGAGTGGCAGAAGCAGTAGTTCTACATCACAGAACCACGCGGCGCTACCTGGGCCGCAACTGCCGCATTCTGCTCCGGCGCTCCTATGCGATTCACCTCCTGGGTCGAGAAGAGTCCGGACTGGTGTTCACCTGACGAGCTGATAGCGTTGCAGACGCGCGTTCAAAGCATGGTGACCAAGAATGGCAAGCTCGTCGACGTGATCCAGGTGATGTTAATTCGCCGGATTCTTTCGTGCCAGTGCCGAAGCCGCCCTCTGTGGGAGTTCAATTCGAAGAAGCACCAGACTTTGGTAAGGCTCTTCGAGACTACTCATGAAGGCACCTGGAAGTTGCTTTTTAAGGGCAACGAGAAGCCACCGGCCATGGAGTCAGACCGTGGTCACAATTGTACACACCCCGCCAGCAAGGTATGCTATTTCTGACGTATCCCCAACCTCATTGTTTCGAGGATGATGTCTGAGCTTTTATTATGGTTCCTTCAGGACTGGATGGAGAGGGCGAAGCGGATCCAGTGTCCGGCTCCGCTGCCTGAAGAACCAGTCATCCCGCATCTAGCGAAGATGCTGGTACCGGCGCCATATAAGGCGCCGGAGAAGAAAGCCAAGAAGAAGGTAAAGGGGGCCAAGAGTGGCCTCCGCCGTAAGGGCACTTCGGACGTTGCGTTCGAAGACGACGAAACTCATTCCTCTGTCCCTGAGGACAATGGCGAGGAAGAGGAGGAAAAGGAAGAAAACAATCCTCCCCTGAGGAGAGGAAGAAGAAGAGGGAGGCTCCGGCGCATCTGGAGGCGGAGACGCCCAAGAAAGGGAAGGGCGTTCCAGCGGTCAACACTGCGTGGGACGTTGATAGCAGTCCGTAACGACGCCCCCGCACTAAGCCCCAGGCCGCATCGTAAGTGACAGGGCTCGTTCGTGCACACATCCAGCCCTTTCTCTCCATTATCTTGATGTAGTTAACTGTATTATTGCAATCCGGCCCGCGACCTAATCCAGCGATCCTCGTCTGGAGGTTCATTGAGTCCCTCGGAGATGGCGAGCCAGTCGCCACCGCCTGCTTACTCCCCCGGGGACAGGGACGACACCGAAGTGCTGTCCCGAAGGGCCGATCCGAACCGGGGAGGAGCCCAGGATGCTCTCGGGGAGGTGCCACGAGGCGAAGCCTCCACTGCCGGACACATGGAGGAGATAATCCCCATGGAGACTGGCGAGGAGGGCCGCATCCAGTTTGGCCCTTAGCCGAATACGATTTCGGAGACCCATATGGCTCCCGAGTCAGGCGAGCAGCCCCCTTTGAAGGAGGGGGTGCGCCGCTTCCGCCGGTGGTCCCTGTCCATCCAGGGGCACTAGACAACCTGATGGAGGCGCTACGAGGCGCCTCCGTTATGGACGAGCACCGTGTCCTTATGGGCACGGTGATTGAGAAGGTTCAGCCCGTCAAGAGTGGACTAAATGAAGCCTGCAGCAACCTGTTGACAGGTTTCGATGTAAGTGACATAGAAAGAGAAAAAAACCTGTAGTCAGTAGCCCCTGAGACACTGTCCGGTGTTCGGTGAGAACAACCGGATAGAGGATCTATTGTAGGAGACTAACATAGCATTTATGCATAAGCAGGCGTCGCTGTTGGCCGCAACCTCGCATGCTGCCGAAGTCTCTGAATTGAGGCAGAGGCTGGAGCGGACCGAGAACGAGCTCGGCGAGGTTACATTGCGGCTTCAGGAGAAGCAAGGTGAGTAACATCTTGCTGTGTGTTTGGAAAGCATAGGCGCTGTGGACTGACTGTAATGTCGTAATATGTGCAGGAGCTGCGACCGAGGTCGAGGCCCTGAGGAAGGCCTTAGGTAAGGCCGAAGAGAAAGCTGTCCAGCAGCAGGCCGCTCGTAAGAAGCTCAAGTCCCGGGTCAAAGAAGTCAAGCAGGAGCTCCAAGATGCAGTGAAAAAATGGGAGACCTTGGAGAATGATGCATCAGCTCAAGAGGCCGAACTCACCAAGGCTCGTCAGAGCGCGTAGACCGCATGAAATGAGGCCCAAGCCACCCTCCAGGAGATCCAGGAGGCCAAGAAGGTCATGGCGGGTAAGGCATTTACGATGCAAAGCAAATATGCGAAGAAGCAATTCTTTTACTAACCCGGGTTCGGAGTTCCCTTGGGGCTTTTGCGGATCTGCCACGCAGCATATCAGACGCTGCCGAGTTCTACCGAGCCGAAGGAGGAGGTTCTACAGAGAAGCTATTCTGGTCGCACTATGCGACGCCAGAGCATCCCGTGTCCTTCACCGATCAGCTGAAGCAGCTGGTGGAGCTGCACAGGGTGGCCGAACTAGCCATGAAGGATATGACAATCCGGTTATGGCCAGCCGAAGCTATGCCCGGCAGCTACTTCGGACTCGTGAGGTTGCTGGTGGAAGCCTGTCCACGGCTGGATGTCGTCAAGCGCTCTGCCTGTATTGAGGGTGTTCGTATGGCCTTCACTCATTGCAAGATGTGGTCGGCGAAAATGAACGCCGTCGAAGTTGCCAGCGGGCCGCCGGAGGGCAAGGAGCACCGCACACCCGAGAGATATTTTGTGGATGTTGCAGAAGGGTCTCAACTTGTGGCAGCTCAATGTTCACAGGACATTGTATTTGAATAAATGTATTCATGTTGCCCTTGCATTGTATTATGGAAACAGAGCCTGTAATGTAATTTTGCTATGCATTAACTGTTTCCTCCTGTGCGGCCGTATTGTTTATGTCGAGGTTGGCGGTCATCGGCTTTCGCCTCGCGTATGTAGTACGGAGGTGTTCGGGATGGGATCTAAATAATCTTTATCCAATTATATGGTCCTTTGGAGGAGTTGTTTAGCGCAACAAACAAGGCAATCAGACTATATGGCTTGAACACCCTCACTTAGCCATAGGATTTTTATAATTAAGCAAGTGCGCAGCCCCTGATCCGAAACAAGGTGTTGTCAGCAGCTGATCGGGAAGCGCAGATCCTTCGCATGACGTGGAAAAGATCTCCAATGATTTTGTAACCCTCGAATAGCTGACCGGCTCTCACCGTATCATGACAGTCAGTTTTCAGCTTTCTCTACTGAGGTGCTCATCCGGTCAAGGCCAGGGCACAATCGCAGTAGTTATCCCTTTACTACCCTAGCCGATAGGGTGGAACGTAGGGTAGCAAGCACAGGAGCCGGGCAACCCAACTATTGACAAAAGACATGATTCAGAGCCAATGCATATAATGCTAAATTCGGGGTGCCGAACTTATGTATAAGAAGTGTTCGGACTGTGCTACCGTATTGTGGGGCGATAAATAGCCCCTGGCGAATATGAGACGTACCAAAAAGTACCGATGTAGCCGATAAGCGGATCGAAACAAAATGAAGTAAGAGGCAAAAACCACTGGGTCGCGAACCATTTTCATTATAACTGGATGGATACGTCAAGGCGTATATTGTACAAATAGTGCGATAGACCTCTGGGCTATTTAACATGCCAGAATCAAGAGGGTGCAGCGTGCGGATCCTGAGAAATAAATATAAATACTGTCAAGAAGACGCATAGAGGTTACTCTACGCACCTATGCTGCTTGCATCCTTTATATGCTGATCTTTCAAAGGGATCGGTCAGTAGGCCCGTGGGAAAAGAAACCTTAAATAAAAAGACAAAGGTGAAAAGTATGTGTGTCCGAGATCGGTCTAGCCGAACTATAGATCCCGGGTTAGCTTCTACCTCCTTGTATATCAATGGGATTTTGAGTGCGTAATTATGTACGCGTGGTGCGAATGCCACTACATCAACGGGACTGGGACGGAGGCCGAACTGCTAATCGAGCTCTTGACGAGCCGTGTTGTCTTGCTGAAGTGTAGTCCGGAACCTCTTGATGGTGTCCGGGGGCTCGACAGCCGCACTATGGTGCTGCTTGAGAAGGCCGCTCTGTACCTCTGCTGCTAGGGCGGCGGTGTGCTCCTCTGTTCGGAGGGAGCGTTCCGTATTGCCATTGACTATTATGATGCCGCGTGGACCGGGCATCTTGAGCTTAAGATAAGCATAGTGTGGCACTGTGTTGAATCTAGCAAACGCTATTCGTCCGAGCAGTGCGTGGTAGCCGCTGCGGAAGGGGACGATGTCGAAGATTAACTCCTCGCTTCGGAAGTTGTCCAGAGTACCGAAGACCACTTCTAGCGGGATTGAGCCCGTACAGCGGGCCTCTACGCCTGGTATGACTCCTTTGAAGGTAGTCTTTGTTGGTTTGATTCGTGATGGGTTAATTCCCATCTTCGGCACTGTGTGTTGATAGAGCAGGTTGAGGCTGCTACCACCGTCCATCAGGACTCGTGTTGGGTGAAACCCGTCAATAATTGGGTCAAGGACTAGTGCGGCTGAACCGCCGTGGCGGATACTAGTTGGGTGGTCTCGGCGATCGAAGGTGATCGGGAACGATGACCACGGATTGAATTTTGGGGCGACTGGCTCTACCGCGTAGACGTCCCTAAGTTCTTGCTTACGCTCCTGCTACCTCCTGAGCACTGCGTTGGTTTTTCCTTGAAGAGGAAAGGGTGATGTAGCAAAGTAGCGTAAGTATTCCCTCAGTTTTTGAGAACCTAGGTATCAATCCAGTAGGAGGCTACACGCGAGTCCCTCGTCCCTTCACAAAACAAATAACTCCTCGCAACCAACGCGATAAGGGGTTGTTAATCCCTTCACGGTCACTTACGAGAGTGAGATCTGATAGATATGATTAGGATAATATTTTTGGTATTTTTGTGATAAAGATGCAAAGTAAAAAAGCAAAGGAAATAACAAAGTGTTGGAGGATTAATATGATGAAGATAGACCCGGGGGCCATAGGTTTCACTAGTGGCTTCTCTCAAGAGCATAAATATTTTACGGTGGGTGAACGAATTACTGTTGAGCAATTGACATAATTGAGCATAGTATGAGAATATCTAGGTATGATCATGTATACATGAATCACGTCCGAGACAAGTAGACCGACTCCTGCCTGCATCTACTACTATTACTCCACTCATCGACCGCTATCCAGCATGCATCTAGAGTATTAAGTTCATGAAAACAGAGTAACGCCTTAAGCAAGATGACATGATGTAGAGGGATAAATTCATGCAATATGATAAAAAAACCATCTTGTTATCCTCGATGGCAACAATACAATACGTGCCTTGCTGCCCCTACTGTCACTGGGAAAGGACACCGCAAGATTGAACCCAAAGCTAAGCACTTCTCCCATTGCAAGAAAGATCAATCTAGTAGGCCAAACCAAACTGATAATTCGAAGAGACTTGCAAAGATAAGCAATCATACATAAAAGAATTCACAGAAGATTCATATATTGTTCATAGATGATCTTGATCATAAACCCACAATTCATTAGTCTCAACAAACACATCGCAAAAAGAAGATTACATCGAATAGATCTCCACGAGAGAGGGGGAGAACATTGTATTGAGATCCAAAAAGAGAGAAGAAGCCAGCTAGCTACTAACTATGGACCCGAAGGTCTGAGGTAAACTACTCACACTTCATCGGAGAGGCTATGGTGTTCTTGTAGAAGCCCTTCATGATGGGTGCCCCCATCGGTGAACTCTAACAGGCCCCAAGATGGGATCTCGTGGGCATGAAGGTTGCGGGCGGCGGAATTAGGTTTTGGCTCCGTGTCGATCGTTTGGGGTACATAGGTATATATAGGAGGAAGGAATATGTCGGTGGAGCAACAGGGGCCCACGAGGGTGGAGGCGCATACAGGGGTGGGGGCCCCTACCTCGTGGCCTCCTCTTTTGTTTCTTGACGTAGGGTCCAAGTCTCCTGGATCATATTCTTCCTAAAAATCACGTTCCCGAAGGTTTCTTTCCGTTTGGACACCGTTTGATATTCCTTTTATGCGAAACTCTAAAATAGGCAAAAAAAACAACAATTCTGGGTTGGGCCTCCGGTTAATAGGTTAGTCCTAAAAATAATATAAAAGTGGATAATAAAGCCCAATAATGTCCAAAACAGTAGATAATATAGCATGGAGCAATAAAAAATTATAGATACGTTGGAGACGTATCGGGCATCTAAGCTTAATTCCTGCTTTCGTCCTCTAGTAGGTAAATGATAAAACAGAACTTTTGATGCGGAGTGCTACTTGGCATAATTTTAATGTAATTCTTCTTAATTGTGGTATGAATATTCAGATCCAAAAGATTCAAGACAAAAGTTTAATATTGACATAAAAATAATAATACTTCAAGCATACTAACAAAGCAATCATGTCTTCTCAAAATAACATGGCCAAAGAAAGTTATCCCAACAAAATCATATAGTCTTGCTATGCTCTATCCTCACCGCACAAAGTATTTAAATCATGCACAACCCCGATGACAAGCCAAGTAATTGTTTCATACTTTTGACATTCTCAAACTTTTTCAATCTTCACGCAATACATGAGCGTGAGCCATGGATATAGCACTATATGTGGAATAGAATGGTGGTTGTGGAGAAGACAAAAAAGGAGAAGGTAGTCTCACACCAACTAGGTGTATCAACGGGATATGGAGATGCCCGTCAATAGATATCAATTTGAGTGAGTAGGGATTGCCATGCAACGGATGCACTAGAGCTATAAGCATATGAAAGCTCAACAAAAGAAACTAAGTGGGTGTGCATCCAACTCGCTTGCTCACGAAGACCTAGGGCATTTTGAGGAAGCCCATCATTGGAATATACAAGCCAAGTTCTATAATGAAAAATTCCCACTAGTATATGAAAGTGACAAAATGAGAGACTCTCTATCATGAAGATCATGGTGCTACTTTGAAGCACAAGTGTGGTAAAAGGATAGTAACATTGTCCCTTCTCTCTTTTTCTCTCATATTTTTTCTTTTTTTATATTTTTTATTTGGGCCTTTTTTTATGGCCTCTTTTATTTCTTTTATTTTTCGTCCGGAGTCTCATACCGACTTGTGGGGGAATCATAGTCTCCATCATCCTTTTCCTCACTTGGGACAATGCTCTAAAAATGAAGATCATCACACTTTTATTTTCTTACAACTCAACAATTACAACTCGATACTTAGAACAAAATATGACTCTATATGAATGCCTCCGGCGGTGTACCGGGATATGCAACGAATCAAGAGTGACATGTATGAAAGAATTATGAATGGTGGCTTTGCCACAAATACGATGTCAACTACATGATCATGCTAAGCAATATGACAATGATGGAGCGTGTCATAATAAACGGAACGGTGGAAAGTTGCATGGCAATATATCTCGGAATGGCTATGGAAATGCCATGATAGGTAGGTATGGTGGCTGTTTTGAGGAAGCTATATGGTGGGTGTATGATGCCGGCGAAAAGTGCGCGGTATTAGAGAGGCTAGCAATGGTGGAAGGAAGAAAAGTGCGTATAATCCGTGGACTCAACATTAGTCATAAAGAACTCATATATTTATTGCAAAAATCTACAAGTTATCAAAGCAAAGTATTACGCGCATGCTCCTAGCCACTACTGGAATCTGGCACTTTGGCATCTGCCATGGCAGATGGCAAAGGCATGGTCGGCGGATGGCAAAGGCTTTGCCATCCGCTAGCAGATGGCAAACAGTTTGTCTGAAACCCTGCCGGCAAAGGCTTCTTTGCCGTCTGCTGGCTCATGGCAAATATCATGTGCCTTTGCCATCAGCTGGCAGATGGCA
Source organism: Aegilops longissima (assembly GCA_021605205.1). Lineage (NCBI taxonomy): Eukaryota > Viridiplantae > Streptophyta > Magnoliopsida > Poales > Poaceae > Aegilops > Aegilops longissima. Next base: position 265,336,293 of record CM038678.1, on the reverse strand, counting down.
AAGCCTCTTAACGGGTTTAGCCCCGTTAGAAGGCTAATGGCATACTTTGCCGTCTGCCAGCAGATGGCAAAGGCTGCATGCTTTGCCGTCTGTGAGCAGATGGCAAAGAGCCCAAATAGGCCAGCCCAAATTTTACATGTAGATGACACGTGGCCTCGTTGCCATCTGCCAGCTGATGGCAAAGCTCTTTGCTATCTGCTAGCAGATGGCAAAGTGACTATATTGCCCCATTTAATTTTTTTTTCTTATATCAGTTCATTTTCACAGAAAATCAAACACAAATATATTTATATGACCAATATAGCATATTCAACACATATTACCAATAGTCATGAACACATATATATCCAACACATGTTACCAATAGTAGCAAGTTTCATCCATACATATACATAGTTTCATCAATATTACACAGTTTCATCCATAGGTAGCAAGTTTCTCAAGGTCAAAACAAAAACTAAATACAAGCACTCCATCAACCCAATCTTCCGTGATCTTAAGAAAATCTGTTAAATGGGAAAGAAGAAAGATAGAAGAAGAAGACTAGAAGAAGAAGATTATTATGATGCGGAAATATGCATGGATTGTCAAAACTTGCATTATCCTACTATCACTAGTACAACAAAGCTGCAGGTTGGCATAGTTCATGAACCATGTACATCACGACAAATACAATATCATCCAATGCTCGACTATGAAAAAAAATTGAACAATTACACCTCACAAAAGCAGAGCATAGAACCAACAATCAAGTAGGAGGAGTATAAGAGGACGTGAGGAGCTCACCGGAGGGGGTTCTAGCCTAGGCCGAGCTTCATCACCATGGATGCGGCTAGGGGAATCAGACGAGTCTACCATCATAGGAGCAGCACCACCACCACCGCCAAAACTGGAATGGCCGGAGCGAATCGCCATCATATGGGTCACCACCACCGAATTGTCTTGCAAGGTGTAAAGTCTCCACATTTCAGTACAAACTAGTGGCGTCAAGAAACAATCAGTAGCAGGAAGAAGGTAAATTCTAGTAACTGATGATTAGTAGACAAAACAGGAAATAGATCGCACCAGTACCAAAGTCCACTGCCGCAAGTCCTAAACATTTCATTCAGATCCTATATGAAACTCACTAGTTTCTCCATTCTGAAAGCTGGGACGATAGATGCCTTCAAGTCTGCGAGTGCAAGAGCGAGGTGGGGATCAGTAAATATCAAGGATGTTGTTGTTCTGGGTTAAGCTAAGTTAAAAAATCAAGGGCATAACAGATTCAAGTCAACTATGTTTTGCTCTATTCATACCTGCAGCAATGCTTCCATGTCCTGCCTGCAGTTACAGGTGCGTCGATCTCCATCCTCTCCTTTGTTTTCGTCATGTTCTTGCCCGTGTGTGTCGTGTGTGTTTCTCTTGCATTCCAGAATTTTTGGTAAGCTATGCCATTCTTTCCCATTATTCAGGTCTTCCTTGCCTTGTCCTTTGACACAGCCATGATTCATTCGGTGTTTTGAATTCTGAGTTGTGTTGTGAGATTAATTTGGTGCAGATTACAATTTCAACGGAGGATGAATGGTTTTTCAGATCAAGTCGAGAATAAATAATTCTTTAGAATATTTTTATTCCGACACAAATATGACGTGGGTCGGATGGTAGATTGATTTTAACCTTTGTAAACAGTATACATTGAGAATTGCTACATCAATTATTCTTTCCTGTGAGTTGAAATAAAATCCTTGTAGTTATGAGCCTGGAAACGGCTTGCTTGTTTTTATTAATTTAGTTTTTCAAGTTCTCGGATAAAATGTTCAGAAGCATGTTCGTGTTATCTCAAAAGCTAAGAAATTGTGAGTGATGCCTACATGTATGAAGAAATAGGTGGATCAATTGTCCCTCTAACAAACAGGGTCATGTCAGATATTGAGATGATCCTTGGTCAAGATATATAAAGCACTAGCAGATACTGAAACTAATGTTTGAGTTGTCCCTCTTAACAAACAGGGTAATGTCAGACTATAAAATTATGAAACCAATATTTCACCTAGCTGTGCCTTTGGCAGACAGCAAGACCTGCATGTAGGAAACCTCACTTGTCTTGAGATGTATTGAATCTTATAGTAATGTAGGTAGCCAAAGCCAGCTCGAATCACTGGACTGATTGATAGATTAGCAACACACGCATATATGAAAGCTAATTGGATAGCCACTGGAAGGTAATTAAGGTGCCTTACATTCATATTTCTTCAACTCACGGTTGTTACAAGCTATGTTTATATTTCTTCAACTCACTGTGATTACAAGCAAGGCGCCACATGCATTTGTATACGCCTATATAGCACCTGACTAAGTAGAATTATTTTCGTCTCTATGCCCCTTATTTCAGTGCATCGTGCTACTGTATACTACTGTTATAATAGCATGTGCATTTTGTAAAATCCCTTAATTATGGCAGCATGTAAAAATTTAAATGTTTCTTGAGTGCGGATTATGGTATAGATTCGTGCAAGTTCTGAAATCTGCAAGTACTGAATTGCATAATAATTATGTAGGATCATAAAAAAGAAGAAGAAGATGATTCAGTTATCAAGAGGATGTCTGAACTCTGAACCAGAAGGACAGGAAATAAAACATGAGGAGGATAATGGAAGAGAAGAAGTAGATATTAGTATGATGAAAGAGAAGAATAGATAATGATGATGGTACTGAAAGAGAAGACGAGACGCACATTGGCTAAGTAAAGAGCTAGACCTGAAATTGCCAATAGAGGGAATGAGGTCCCTTTCTCTATCGGTGCCATCTTAGTTGCCGTCGATTAGGTGCATATTTCACGAGATAATTTTGTTCTAACATGTCTCTAATTTTGATTTTTTCTGTGGATTTCAGAATATAGAAGGTAGCTTCGCAAAAGGGTCACTAACGAGCAAGGTGAGGCCACTGCGTCTATTCCTCTGTTAGTTTGTTTCAAATAAACCACACTAATTTCTCGCAGTATATGTCTCTACAGAGAAATAAGTCCTGGAGAAGGTTTTAGTTCCATCACTGCCTAGGGAAGCAAGTAAGTTGGCACATGTTTTAGCTAGACGTCCTTATGACTCAAAAGAAATGATCTTGTCATATGATGCTCCGCCTAATTTTGTATTACCACATGTACTGAATGATGTAACACTTTCAAGTTTGCAATAAAGTGCCAAGAGTCTTCCTTTCAAAAAAGAAAGTCCTCGAGCAGGTTTCTTCTCTAGAATTGGTCGTATGTTCATGAACAATTTTCTGTTGCTGAAATAAGTCATAGAGTAGGCTTCAGTGAAGACTAATGATCTAGAAGCCGTATATTCATGATCCAAGGCGCATGGACGAGCACAGGCGGCGGCGCATCTTCTTCTCGTTCTATCTATGAAATTGTTATCTTCTCGCAAAAAAATGCAACGATACACAAGCTTTGCGTATTCGCGAATTTTTTTGCAATACATTTGTTATTGTCAAACATTGCTTCAGTCAATGTCTCAATACATTTGTTATTGTCTATAACAACATATTGGTTCATGACTATAACTTAAATCCATCTAATCTTATTTGATCCGTAGCGTAGCACGGGCATCTTACTAGTTAATCATAACAAGGTGGCATGCATAGAAATCTGGAACTAAACTAAGAACTTTGAATTAAAAGAGGAGAAGCAAAGGTTCAGGAATTAGTTGCTCCCCTGCCGACGCATTGGTTGTCGAGGTTGAGGAGGTTGTGTCCATGGCCGCACCATCGACCTGAGGTGCAACCCAACATCCACCGCAGACCCGTCTTTGCGCTCGAAAGAGACGACCGCTTCAGACCCCTCCTAGCTCCCCTCCGACGGTGGTCTCCTCCTTGTTCATCCCCCTTGCTATGGCTTGAGGGTGGCAGGCCAGGCCGTCCCTTGTCACTGGGTGTCGTCGTCCATGCCCAGATCTAGCCACTCCATGGCATCGGGGCAGGGGAGGAAGTGGCCATCCTGTCCATGGCGTCCCGTTGCTCGAGCGACGACGGATCAGAGAGTTAGAGGGGACGTGGTAAAGAAGATAAGGAAGGAGGGATGTGGCAAGGGAAGAGAGGGTATCTGACTCATCGGAGCAACGCTGGAGCCACACCAGCTACGCGATAGCCCAAACCCTAGTGGATCGAGAGGGTCGCGCGAAGAGGGAGCCCCGCTCGTCTGCGGGGACAAGCGCGGAGGTGGCCCTGGCTGGGGCGATGGCGGGGGTCGGGACGAACGAGGCCCGCGCCGGGCCCCGCTGGACTATCCCGCTGTCATCGCCGGAGTAGAATGAGGAGGCAGGCTTGGATGAGGCGAGGAGGGCAGCGAGCGGGGAGGAGGCTGTTGCGCCCTGAGTGCAGCCGCGGCAGTGGACGTGGCGGCGGCGAGCGTGCGCGAACTGGAGAGGATGGAGTGGCAGCGAGATTGCATCTGGGGGCGGCGACGATGGAGTGGGATGGGATAGGGTTTGGGTGGTTGGGCTGCCCGGGGGGTGGGGGTTCTTTTTCTTTCTTTCTCTTTTTTTTATTTAGATAAATGGGATGGATGGATGAATGCCTAGTCATCAATCCATGACACAAACATTTCAACCAATGAGAACAAAAATAACCCCACAGTTTTTTACGGAAAAAAATAACCTATCTCTTTGCCATCCGCGGCAGATGGTAGAGAATCTTGCCGTCTGTGGCGGATGGCAAAGAGTTGGGGATGGTGCGCCGTTACACTCTTGACGGCCACAGATTTGTTAACCTCTTTGCCATCGGTGGCAGATGGCAAGATTATTTGCCATCCACTAGCAGATGGCAAAGAATTGGCTGATGGCAACCATGTTCTTTGCCATCTGTCAGTTCTTTGCCGTCTGTTTTTTATAAGCAGATGGCAAAGACGTTCTTTGCCATCAGCTGGCAGATGGCAAAGAGCTGGCTGATGGCAAATTCCCTGTTTCCAGTAGTGTAGAGGGATAGATTGGTAGGAAAAGACCATCGCTTGTCCCCGACCGCTACTCATAAGGAAGACAATCAATAAATAAATCATGCTCCGACTTCATTACATAACAGTTCACCATGCGTGCATGCTATGGGAATCACAAACTTTAACACAAGTATTTCTCAAATTCACAACTACTCAACTAGCATGACTCTAATATCACCATCTTTATATCTCAAAACAATTATCAAGCATCAAACTTCTCATAGTATTCAACACACTCATAAGAAAGTTTTATTATTCTTGAATACGAAGCATATTAGGATTATTAAAGCAAATTACCATGCTATTTAAGACTCTCAAAATAATCTAAGTGAAGCATGAGAGATCAATAGTTTCTATAAAACAAATCCACCACCGTGCTCTAAAAGATATAATGAAGTCCTAGAGCAAAACTATATAGCTCAAAGGATATAAGCAAAGCACATAGAGTATTCTAACAAATTCCAAATCATGTATGGCTCTCTCAAAAGGTGTGTACAGCAAGGATGATTGTGGTAAACTAAAAGGCAAATACTCAAATCATACAAGACGCTCCAAGCAAAACACATATCATGTGGTGAATAAAAATATAGCTCCAAGTAATGTTACCGATGGAAGTAGACGAAAGAGGGGATGCCTTCCGGGGCATCCCCAAGCATTGGCTTTGTGGTGTCCTTAGATTATCTTGGGGGTGCCATGGGCATCCCCAAGCTTCGGCTCTTGCCACTCCGTGTTCCATAATCCATCAAAAAAATTCACCCAAAACTTGAAAACTTCACAAAACTCAACAGAAATCTTGTGAGCTCCGTTAGCAAAAGAAAACAAAATACCACTTCAAGGTACTGTAATGAACTCATTCTTTATTTATATTGGTCTTAAACCTACTGTATTCCAACTTCTCTATGGTTTATAAACTATTTTACTAGCCATAGATTCATCAAAATAAGCAAACAACACACGAAAAACAAAATCTGTCAAAAACAGAACAGTCTGTAGTAATCTGTAACTAACGCAAACTTCTGGAACTCCAAAAAATCAGCCAAAATAGAAATACCTACGCAATTTGTTTGTTGATCATCAGCAATTGTAATCACTATTTTATCACGTTCTGGTGATTTTTAACAATTGTTTTCATGAACAGAAAGTTTCTGGAAATTACAGCAAGATCAAATAACTATCATCCGAGAAGATCCTATAGGTTTAACTTGGCACAAACACTAATTAAAACATAAAAACACATCTAACCAGAGGCTAGAACAAATATTTATTCCTAAACAGAAGCAAAAGCAAAAAAAAAACTAAAAATAAAATTGGGTTGCCTCTGAACAAGCGCTATCGTTTAACGCCCCTAGCTAGGCATTGGTAATTTTAACGATGCTCACATCAAAGACAAGAATTGAAGAGCAAAGAGAGCCTCATGAAACACGCGACAAACACATCTAAGTCTCAGATACTTCCTATGCATAGGCATCTTATAGCCAAACAAATTATCATAGCAAGCAAAAACTAGCATATGCAAGGAAGCGGAAAGAAACAACAGCAATCTCAACATAACGAGAGGTAATTTATTATCATGAAAATTTCTACGACCATATTTTCCTCTCTCATAATAAATACATGTGGGATCATAAGCAAATTCAACAAAATAGATATCACATAAAATATTTTCAAAACGATCCACATGCATGCAAAGTTGACACTCTTCCGAAATTGTGGGATTAACATTAAGTAAAGTCATGACCTCTCCAAACCCACTTTTATCAAAAATTTCATAAGATTGAATATTCTCAAAATATGTGGGATCTAAAGTTGACACTCTTCCAAATCCACTTTAAAAATTATTGCAAACAATATTATCAATCTCATATTCATCATGTAGATTAAATAAATTTTCAAGACCATAAGAGGAATCACCCCAATCATGATCATTGCAACAAGTAGTAGAAATAGCAAAACTAGCATCTCCAAGCTTAGGGTTTTGCATATTATTAGCACAATTTACATCAAGAGAATTTATAGTAAAATCATTGAAATCATGCTTTTCATCGAGGGAACTATCAAGCATGGGTGCAATAGCAACGATCTCATTTTTAACAAAAGGAACTATAGCAAATTCGTCTTCATAAATATTGGCATCATGGCCACAAGAATAGCAAGCATCATGTTCATCAAGGGATATTTCAACCAAATCATCGGAATCGTCATTATCTATAGATTCATGCATATCATTATTTTCTTCCAAAACAACTGTCATTCTTTCAATAAATTCTTGGACATAGACATTATGAGCAAGGTTTTCAGTGCAATATTTAAGTATGACATGTTGAGAGTAAAATCATACTTTTCAATCAAAGAAGCAACTTCATGAGCACCCTTAAAAATGACAAATTCTTCAATTTGTTCGATATCATAGTAACTATAAACACCCTTTGCATAAGAAGATAAGATTTCATTATCATTGAACTCACATAGATAGGGAAGGTTTTTTTTAGGGTTCTTAGAGCAACAAGTAAAATCACACATTTCACAAAGATTCCAAGCATAGCATAGCAAACTATTTATATGATACCATAAGAGCTTCCCTTTTTCAGACAAACGATGACGCATAAAATGAGCATGCTCATCTAAATATTTCCCATCAACTAGGCTAGTTGGGGTTTCAGCACGAGCGCATAAGGATCGAAGATGATCCAAGTAGAACACTTTAAGTGGATCCATACCAATAGATTTCAGCAAGCGAAGATGCAAGCATATAGAAGGCACATGGCAAGCGAAAAAGAGGCAAATGAAAAAGAGAGGGCGAATAAAATGGCAAGGGTGAAGTGGGGGAGAGGAAAATGAGAGGCAAATGGCAAATAATGTAATGCGGGAGATAAGGGATTTGTGATGGGTACTTGGTATGTTGACTTTTGCCTAGACTCCCCGGCAACGGCGCCAGAAATCTTCTTGCTACCTCTTGAGCACTTTGTTGGATTTCCCCGAAGAGGAGAGGATGATGCAGCAAAGTAGCGTAAGTATTTCCCTCAGTTTTTGAGAACCAAGGTATCCATCCAGTAGGAGGCTACGCTCGAGTCCCTCGTACCTACACAAAACAAATAACTCCATGCAACCAACGTGATAAGGGGTTGTCAATCCCTTCACGGTCACTTACGAGAGTGAGATCTGATAGATATGATAGGATAATTTTTTTGGTATTTTTGGATAAAGATGCAAAGTAAAATAAAAGCAAAGTAAAAAAGCAAAGGAAATAACTAAGTGTTGGAAGATTAATATGATGAAGATAGATCCGGGGCCATAGGTTTCACTACTGGCTTCTATCAAGAGCATAAATATTTTACGGTGGGTGAACGAATTACTGTTGAGCAATTGACAGAATTGAGCATAGTTATGAGAATATCTAGGTATGATCATGTATATAGGCATCACGTCCGAGACAAGTAGACCGACTCCTGCCTGCATCTAATACTATTACTCCGCTCATCGACCGCTGTCGGTGTACTAGAGTAGGGGTACCCTAGTATCCCGAACTCGTGCACGGGCAGTCCCAGCACCCCGCGGCAAGGTTTGCTTGGTGATCGCCAAGGTCCTCCGCGGCTCCATTAGAGCCATTCAAGAACAAAGTATTCAAGCCAAGGAGACAAGGCCCCGGCAAGAGGAGCTTATCGGGAAGGCCAACCAAGGCATTTAGAAGACAAGACCCCGGCAAGAGGAGCTAGCCGGGAAGGCCCGGTGAGCGACAAGCTTCCGGATGCGACAAGGCAACAACCGCGGCAAGGTGCTTGCCGCGATAGATTACCACTCCATTCCTCCGCTCCAGCTCATCCACCAACGTGTCGCCATGGGACCTTTCCAAGCGCGCGGGGCAAGAGGCTGTGAGGCCGGCGGGGCGCGGTGGCAAGCGGTGCTGACAAGATGGCCATCGTGGCGAACGGTGGCGCCCCTGACGGTCACTTTCTGCACTGTTTAGTCGACTTAGACGGGCATTTAATGCTTTTGTCCCCTGCCGTCAGGGTTAGGTAGGATACACTGTACAAGTAGCTGTACCAACCGCAACTCATTTTCCCTTTTTGCCCTTGTCTACGTTGCCACCTGTCGGTGACCCCTTGAGCATATAAAAGGAGGCCCATGCGCAACGTAGAGGAGGTTCGGTTCATTCGAAACCAGAGAACACTCATGCTAGGTCTTGTAGCTCTCAGCGCTCCCTAGCAAGAACACAATATAATCAGACAAGCAGCAGTAGGAGTATTATCTCTCCGGAGAGCTCCGAAGTTGGGTAAACTGCTCGTGTGCTTCGCCTCGATCTGCTCTTCGTGCAACCTCCGCCCCCCACCGAACCGAAAGGGGCTCGGTCCGCCGGTCCCATAGGTGTTCATGGGTCCGATCAGCTTCCCCGACATCTTTGGCGCGCCAGGTAGGGGGCGTCGAGGCTGTGTGAACCTGATCCGGCGCTCACACGAGCAACATCGTCATCATCTTCATCAACATGCCACCGAAGAAGAAGGCTTCGGCGGCTGCGGAGCCGTCCACGTCGATCCCGCCACCACCGGAGAAAATGGGTGGTGGGGTAGACACCGGCGGAAGAACGGGCGTCGGCGAGGGAGCCCACGACGCTGCCAAGTCCAAGGACAAGGCCGCGCAGACCTCGGCGTCCGTGCACGCACCGCGCCCATCTCAGGAGGCGCGGGACCGACAGCATCATGGTATTCATAGTACCATACGCTTGTTGGATCAAGATCGAGCTGGTGGATCCCGAGGCCCTCAAGACCAGCTTGCACGCCGACATGCTTTGGCACGAAGCGAGCACGCGTCGCTGGACGGGATATCGCTCCTTCTAACATAGTTAGAAGTCCGAGCATATCCGCCTCGCGTGCTCGCCATCGCCACCCACCACTCCAGCAGAAGCTTTGGCGAGAGCTCAACTGCTCCTAGATTACCCTCCAACAGCCGACAAGGTCGATGAATGGAGGGCCACCATCCAGAGTCTCATCGGCTTTGCCAACGGCGACACTCCGCGGCAACCGACTACATCGCTGCCGCGGCAAGGTGACAAGGCACGAGCCGGTGGCGACGAAACCTGTGGGGGTGCAACCACCATGCACTCTCCACCCCGAAGGCCAAGATCGCCGACTCGCCGGATCCACCTCGACAGCGACTCCACCGCGTCGTCAGATCCGCGAGCTCGTCGCGATCAATGCCAAGTTCTTCAAGAACGATAGCAAGAAGACGCTCGAACTCGCATCAAGCGCCGAAGAGAAGCGCGACGTCGATCCGACCAGCGCGCTGGGCCCTCTGTCGATATGCATGCGCCAGGGGAACTAGGCGACTTGCCGTACGCGGTAGGTTGCCCTGCGTTCACTCGTGAGCTGCGGCAAGTCCAGTGGCCCAGCAAGAAGAATTTCAAGCCAGATGTACCAGAGAAGTACGATGGCAAGACGCATCCGTCGGAGTTCCTCAGCATCTACACCATTGTGGTGCAAGCTGCCGGGGGGCGAGACGACAAGATTCTGGCCAACTACTTCCCATTGGTACTCAAGCCTAATGTCAGATCTAGGCTCATGCACTTGCCGGACAACTCCATATCCTCTTGGGCGGATCTATGCCATCAGTTTGTCGGTGCCTTCACAGGCGGCCACAAGCCCCATGGCCAAGAGAGCGATCTTCATCTGCTCTCCCAGAAGGAAGGAGAGCCCCTGCGCAAGTTCATTCAGAGATTCAGCCGTGTACAGCACAACATCCCAAATGTCCACCCTGCCGCGGTAATCAGCGCGTACCATCAGAACGTACGGAACCGCATGATGCGGGAGGAGATGGCGATGTACAAGATCAAGGATGTTAGTGAGCTATATGCCCTGGCCGACAAGTGTGCACGTGCTGAGGAAGGGAGGAGACTCCCCGGAGAGAATGTGGATGCAGCAGGATCTGATAGTGAGGGGTCCGCTCCGGCAAAGAAAAGCCGGCGGCGGAACAACAGAAAGAAGAAAGGCAGAGATGTGCTAGTTGTCGAGCAGTCTGGCAACGGAGGTGGCGCCAAGAAAGCCAAAGTTGGTAGCTCCGGCACGGAGGTTGCCGCGGACACCAACTGCCAGGCTGTGGCGGTCGGCCGACAAGGTGACGGCCCAACAAGCAGTATTGCAAGATCCACCGCACCAAGGGCCATGACCTCCAGAGCTGCAAGAAGGTCGAGCAGCTTGTCGAGCAGCAGAAGGCTGAATACGAGCGGCGCGACAAGGAGAAGGCTCAAGAAGGTGCTGGAGGAGCTAGCAAGAAACGTCCTGGCCGGGGAGGACGCCGCGGCAAGGCTAAGCAACGGCAAGGAGATAGACCTCCTCACGGCCGCGACAAGGATGAAGATGACGACGACGATGAAGACATGGAAGATGATGAGGCCGACGAGCAGGAGTTCCAGAAAGCCACAGAGGTCCTGTGCATTGACGGTGGTGCTTCTCTGCATACTTCACACCGCCAACTCAAGCAGTGGATGCGGGAAGTCAATGCGGCAGAACCATCCATCGAGTCACGCAAGCCTCTGAAATGGTCCAGCACGCCTATCATCTTTGATATTGAGGACCACCCTGATCGCATAACCGCGGTCGGGTGCTTGCCAATATTGGTTTCACCAACTATCCGCAACCTCAAGGTCACCAAGATGCTAGTTGACGATGGGGCCGGTTTGAACCTGATCTCCTCCGCGGTACTCCAGAAGCTCCAAATCCCTGACAGCGAGCTCGAAGAGACCGGCACATTTCAAGGAATCAATCCGGGAAGGAGCAAGCCGAAGGGAAAGATCACGTTGCCGGTGACGTTTGGCAGCGAGTTAAACTTCAGGACTGAAAGGGTCACTTTTGATGTTGCTGATTTTCCATTGCCTTACAATGGGATACTTGGCCGTCCAGCACTCGCCAAGTTTATGGCAGCCTCTCATTATGCATACAACTTGCTCAAGATGCCAGGCCCGATAAGTGTCATTTTTGTCCATGGCGACAAGAAGGATGCTCTTATCTGCGCCGACAAGATCTTCCGGGAAGCAGCAGCTGCAACAGATAGCAAGACACTTGCACTGAAGCTCCGGGGAAGAAGAAGACCAAGTCCGGCAAGAGCTCTGATGCCCACTCCGGCAAGCGCACCTCTTCGGAGTGCTGCGCTACCGTCGAGGACGCACCATCGAGCTCCACGGGCAAGTGTAAGAAGACGATGGCAGCTCCACCAAAGACCAAGAGGGTGCCCGCCAAGGAGGACGGCACTAGTGGTACCTTCACCTTCAGTGCCACTCTCGACCCTAAATAGGAAGGCGCGCTCGTTGCTTTCCTGCGGGCGAATGTCGACGTGTTTGCATGGCAACCTTCTGACATCCCTGGTGTTCCCAGGAAAGTAATTGAGCACCATCTTGCCGTCTGTCCTCACGCACGGCCCGTCAAGCAGAAAGTCAGAAAGCAAGTAGTGGAGCGCCAAGAGTTCATCGCAGAAGAGATCAAGAAATTGGAAGCAGCAGGCCTTGTCAGAGGAGTGCTCCACCCTATGTGGTTGGCCAATCCTGTAGTCGTGCGTAAGGCAAACGAAAAATGGAAGCTTTGTATCGACTTGACCGATGTTAATAAAGCTTGCCCCAAAGACCCATTTCCCTTGCCGCGCATCGAACAGATTGTTGACTCCATGGCCGGATGTGATTTGCTTTCATTTCTTGATGCGTACTCAGGATATCATCAGATCTTCATGGCAGAAGAGGATGAGGAGAAAACCGCATTCATCACCCCATGTGGCACATACTGTTTCATACGGATGCCTTTCGGTTTAAAGAATGCCGGTTCAACATTTGCAAGAGTAGTCCATGACGCTTTTGAGCCCCAAATGCACAGAAATGTGGAAGCTTACATGGATGACATAGTGGTCAAAAGCAAGGACAGGGCAACTCTGGTTCAAGATTTAGACGAGACCTTTGCAAATCTGCGCAAAATCAACCTCAAGCTCAACCCCGAGAAGTGTATGTTTGGAGTCCCTTCCGGCAAGCTTCTCGGGTTCTTCGTGTCTCAGCGGGTAATTGAAGCCAATCCCGACAAGATCAAGGCCATTGAGCAGATTGAAGCACCAAAGCGCGTCAAGGATGTACGAAGACTTGCCGGTTGCGTAGCTGCTCTCAGCAGGTTTATCTCTAGGTCTGCTGAGCGCGACCTGCCATTTTTCAAAATCTTGAAAAAGGCAGGTCCAATGAAATGGACTCCCGAAGCGGAGGCTGCGCTGCAGGATTTAAAGAGATACCTGTCCTCCACTCCAATACTTGTCACACCTAGGCCACAAGAGAAGTTGCTGCTATATATAGCGGCAACCAATCAAGTGGTTAGTGCTGCGTTAGTAGCGGAGAGGGAGGCGGACGATGAGCTAGCAACCACGGCAGAAGCATCCAGCGACAAGCAAGGTACTTCACCGGCAAGCTCTGGTCCCGACAAGGATGGATCTGCAGACGCGTGTGAGGAGATCTGAGAAAAGGATGGTGCAGCGTCCGGTTTACTTTGTCGGGCCCGTTCGCAGGAGCTAGGTCAAGGTACTCTCGGGTGCGAAGTTGCTTTTCGGCCTTCTCATGGCCTCGAAAGCTGCACCATTACTTCCAAGCACATGAGATAACGATCGTCACTCGCTTTCATTGAAGAGGATATTGCAAAATCCGAAGCAACAGGCAGGATTGTCGAGTTGGCACTAGAACATCAAGCTTTGGCCTCAAGTTGAAAGCACTTCAACTATCCAAAGCGAGCATCGACAGAGTTCATAGCGGAATGGACGCCAACACAAGACGAAGAAATTCCAGAAACGAGCATCCCCGTCAAGGAAGCAGGCAAAGAGTGGCTAATGTACTTTGATGGTGCTTTCTCGCTGCAAGGCGCCGGTGCTGGCGTGCTGCTTGTAGCACCCACCGGAGAGCACCTCAAGTACATAGTCCAAATGCACTTTCCCAAGGAGCAAGCAACAAACAATACTGCAGAGTATGAAGGTTTGCTTGCAGGTCTCAGGATCGTAGTAGACCTTGGGATCAAGAAGCTCATCGTCAGGGGAGACTCACAGCTTGTCGTCCGCCAAGTGAACAAGGATTACCAGAGACCGTTGATGGAAGCCTACGTTGATGAAGTGAGAAAGCTAGAAGAGCACTTTGACGACCTGCAGATGGAACATGTTCCAAGAGCTCAGAATGATATTGCTGACGGTCTGTCAAAGTGCGCCGCACTCAAGTTACCTGTGAAACCAGGGATTTTTGTGCTCAAGCTGACTCAACCGACTGTAACGCCATCAACTGGACAGAATAAGAAGAGGAAGTTGATTTCTGGTGACTATTTTCCGGCAGAGCTTCCCGAAGCCGCCGCCAAGAAGGTCCCCAGGATCGACACCGACATCGCTTGAGAGCGTCTGCTCCGACAAACCCAAGGGTTTGTTTCGTTGAAGCAGACGCTCCCGACAAGTTTTACTCCGGCAAGCTTGCCGGGGAACGTCAAGCTCCGGTCGAGCCGCAGGTTCTCGCCGTAGAAGCTGATGTTCCCGCAGCAGCAGATGTGCCTTTAGTCCTTGTTGTCGAGCCGCAAGCTCCAACATGGGCACAACAGATTGTCCATTTCCTTCAGACAGGAGAACTTCCCGAAGAGCAAGAAGAAGCGGAAAAAGTAGCCCGGCATTCAAATATGTACCAGTTTGTCGACAACACACTGTACAGAAGAAGACTCAACGGTGTGAAATTGAAGTGTATTCACTAGGAAGAGGGACAAAAGCTGTTGGCAGAGATACATGGAGGCATATGTGGTCATCACATTGGCGCAAGAGCACTTGCCGCAAAGCGCCCGGCAAGGTTTCTTTTGGCCGACAGCCCTCCGTGATGCAACTCGCACAAGTAACCAAGTGTGAAGCGTGCGGCCCATTCCAAGCAAACACACCAGCCAGCTCAAGCTCTCTAGACGATCCCTTTATCCTGGCCATTTTCGGTCTGGGGCTCGACATCCTCGGCCCCTTTCCCCGAGCTGTCGGGGCTTTGAGTACTTGTGCGTTGTAATCGACAAGTTCACAAAGTGGCCGAAGTGGATGCGGTGAGGAAGGTGACAGCACGGTCGGCGATCAAGTTCTTGGTCGATTGTTTGCCGCTTTGGGATTCCTAACAGATCATCATCGACAACGGCACGCAATTCACGAGCCGCACCTTCATGCAAGACGCCCAAGATCTTGGCGCCAAGGTCTCGCTTCGCTTCATTGCTCATCCGAGAAGTAACGGTCAAGCGGAGAGGGCAAATGCTGAAGTGCTGTGTGGGCTCAAGACCAGAACTTTTGACAGGCTGCACAAGTGCGGAAGAAACTGGATTGAGCAGCTACCGGTGGTTCTTTGGTCGATCAGGACGACGCCAAATCGAGCCATCGGCCGACACCTTCGCTCTAGTCTACGGAGCAGAGGCAGTTCTCCCGTGGAACTCGTATCTGGGTCACCTCGAGTGCTCGCTATGATGAGCTTGAGCAAGAGCAGCTGCGACAAGATGACGCGCTGCTCCTTGAGGAGGACCGTCTTCAGGCTGTTGTACGAGCCGCTCGATATCAGCAAGCTTTGCGCCGCTACCATAGCCGCAAAGTTAATGCCAGAAGCCTCGAGGAAGGCGACCTTATTCTTCGGCGCGTTCAGTCCGCCAAGAATTCCAACAAGTTGACGCCGAAGTGGGAAGGCCCTTATCGGGTGAAACAAGTCACTAGGCCTGGCGCTGTCCGCCTTGAGACCGAAGATGGCATTCCGGTGAGCAACTCCTGGAACATCGAGCATCTTCGTAAGTTTTATCCGTAGGGCGCGGTTGCCGGAACCTGTTCCGGCAACCAACTTTTGTACAAGTCTTGCCGATGTTGCATGTAATCCTTTGTACAAGGCCGGGCGCAGATCCCGTGCATAAGTAAAACTCATGTGTTTCGCACAACTTTTCAATTTCATGCTTTCATCATTTTATTGCATGTTTTATCTGACACTTTGTGCAGCACCTACACCCGGTAAGCAATAACGAGCCGCAAGGCTCCATGACTTTATTTTCTCTTCTTTCTCTTTCCTAAAGAAAAGAAGGTTCCCTCGCACACAAGTTAGCCGGGGGGAAGGAGAAGATAATGGTCTGGACCAAGCGTCGCTCGAGGAAATTTTGCCTTACCAGGAAGCAAACGACAGAAAAGCTAAGTTGCCAAAGTTCGAGCAATCAGATTTTAAATTTTTAAGTTATCTTCCTCGAACGACCGTACTTTGTATGGAAAACCTGTGCGCGGAAGAACCAACTCGTAGCTAGTTGCGCTCTTACTTTGTTTCGAGTCCGCTCAACAACTTAAGTGAGCTGCAACTAGTTGCGACAAGGTTGCTTGTCAGAGACGGCACCGCCAAAGCTCTTGACGTGCCGACGTTCAAGACTCTTCATGCAAAGGTGCTCTGACCGACAAGTTCCCTAAAAGCGTAGGGCAAAAACATACAAAGGAAGGAATCAAGTAAAGGAAATAACATTGCAATTACTACCCGAAATAAAGTATATATTACAAGATAACTTGTCGCGGCTCTAATAGATTGTTCTTCTAACATGGCCAGCAGCGACAAGGAAAAGATAAAATTGGCAGCCTAATCTACGCGGTCGCCATCAACCCTCTTGATCTTACCCACCTTGTCCACAATGGGTGCGACAAGGGCCTTGAGTGCATCCACATCAGCATCCGGCGGCAAGGATTTGAGGACGCCGGTGAGGTTGAGGCCTAGATTGCGGAAGGCCACCTTCATCAGCACCTTCTGGAGAGCTCCCGCACAGATCTGGCGCGATTCCTCGGCCAGCTGCTTTGGGATCTCTTCCCGAGTCGCTGGAGAGCCGCCACCACGCCCTTGAAGAACAAGCTGAGCTTGGCGCTGGGTTGGAGGTGCTCGTCGAGGAGTACCGAGATCCACCATCCCCAGCTCCGTCGGCTCCTTGTCGATGGCGGCGGCAACATTCACGAGACACTCGGTCCAAGGCTCCACGTTTTCCTGAAGGTGGTGCCGGGTGGCGATGGCGCTTCGCCGGCAGCGCCTCGTCGGCCTTGATCTTCTCCAGCAAGGCCACCTCCCGCTCCTTGGCACCGTCCAGCGTCTGCATCAAGGTGTTCAGCTTCAGCTCAAGATCTGCTTTAGAGTCCTTGGCGGTGCTGAGCTCCTTGCTCCTCTCGGCGAGACGGCCCTGCAGCTCACCAAGGGTGTAGGCGTCCTTCTCGCGCTCGTGCTTGAGTGCAGCAAGCTCCTCGCCGCTCTTCTAGAGATTGGCCTCCAGCTGCGTCACCTTCGTCTCCAACTCCTTCTTGGCGGCCTCGGCAGCTGCGGCGGCATCCTTTGCTTCCTTAAGAACCCCGCCAAATGTTTCTCCGCGCGCGGCGAGCTCTTCCTCATGACTGTCAAGATTGATCTTCCGCTGCGCCAGCTCGCCTTCCTGCGCAGATAGCTTCTCGCCAGCAAGCCGCTGCCGCTCCTCAACCCCAGCCTTCTCGAGGATGAAGGCTGTGCGCTCCTCGGCGAGTCGCTCCCGCTCCTCTGCCAAGGACCGGAGAGCTTCTTGGTTGGTGCCCCGAAGCTCCTCCGCGCGCTTCTCTATATCTGCTCCCGCCTTCGCGACAAGTGCATCCCGGGATTCCAACTTGGCTTGTCGGGCGCGGTAGAGCGACAGCAGCTTCTTCAGCAGTTGCTCCTCCTCAGACTCGCCGCTGCTGCTGCTTGGCGCGTCAACCAGCGTCAACCCAACGGAGGCGAGCAGCTCCTCGTCGAAGGTCTCTCCTTCGAGCGGCGCCCTGGAGATCGACACCCAGGGGAGCTTGATGAAGACGCCATCGCCGCCTTGGGATAGGGCGCTGGCTGGGGCTCTTCGAGCTCGACGCTGCAGCGATGGCGGAGGGATCGGCGGTCGGCGTAGCGCCTGGCGCTCATGCGGCCTCAGGGCCGTCAGTGCGATCGCCGGACCCCTCGCCAGCCTCTGCGGCAGCAGCCTTGGCGGCCTCTTCGCCGGCGGACTCATCGGCGCCAGCCCCTTCCTCCATGAAGGCGGCGTCGTCAGTATTGCCGCGCACGTCTTCCTCGCCAGCGACCTCAGTCTCCATCGGCTCTGCGGCGGATGGATCTGATGACCAGACAAAGAAAGAACAGTGAAGCAAATATTCAAAAAGGAAAATCAGAAGAAGAAGAACACAAGGGGAGTTTTCAGTCAAGAGGATTACCTGCGATGGGATCTACGGCCGCGGTCTCAATCACCGGAGGGGCGTTGGCGCTATCCCTTTCCGGAGAACTGTCCCTTGCCGGAGAAGCCTCCCTTGCCGGAGAACGCTCCCTTGCCGGGGAATCCTCCCTGCGCGGTGTAGTCGACGCAGATGGCACGTCGGGAGCGGCTTCCGGGCACTCTTGGTGAGGCTGCTCTGCTCCTACACAAACCAACAGTCAGATATCAGTCAGGAAAGAGCACACATGCACGCCCAACAGTAAAGAGTAAACTATATACTTACGCTAGGGGCTGTGCTGGGGGCTGCTTTGAGGAAGAGTTGCCGCGTCCGGCAAGGTGGTCTTGGGCGCGCCTCCTGCTGCCACGGGGGGATCGTCCTCGATGACAACCACCGGAGTCTTGGCTCTCTTCGACGCTCTTTGGGCTAGCGTCCTGAAAAGGAAAGAGCTCAGAATGAAGCAAATCAGATACAAGACGAAGCAACAAAATTGAAGAAATACAAGTACAACACAGAAGCTTACTCTTCTTCTTCCTCGTCGGAGCTGAGCGCGGAGAGATCAAATTCTGGCTCGCCTCCGGTGCGACGAGGCGGAGGAGTGGGTTCCCTTGACCGCTTGGCGGGAGTTGCAGCGGTGGCCTGGGAGGGCCCGCTCCGATTCTTGCAGCAGCGTGAGGTGCTCCTGCAGGCAACTTGATGCTTGGTGGATGGAAGCGCTGTCATGCTGTCGGTTGTTAGCCCGCTCTGCCGACTGCTTGTCTCCAGCCTTGCGAAGACGCCTTCTTGGTGGAGCTGGGGGCTCCGCTTGCGGCAAGCTACTAGATGGTGGGGAGGAGGCGCCCTCGGCGGGTTCGCTCGACTCGGCTTCAGGTTCGGCAAGCTCCTCCTCGCTGGCAAACTCCTTTCGCTCGACAAGGCTTGCCGCCTCTGCTGCCTCTGCCTCCTCCACGGTGAACCCAAATTCGCCAGCGGCAGCAGCTGCTGCCGCCTCTTCCAGCCTGGTGGCGTCGCTGCATCTAAATCGTCGCTGGTGTCGCGGTGAGGCCCTTACGCTTTCGTCGGTGCGGATCGGCACTTCTTCCAAGCTATCGAAGAACACCCACACGACGTCATCTGCAGGCTCTTGCCAGGTTGGGACAATTCCATGCGAGTCGCACGACGGCATCATTGCACGGATGCGGTCGAGCGAAGAATTGTTGCACAACGGAACAACTCCCCTCGGCAACCTAAACCATTCGGGATGATCGGGGTCGTGCTTGAACAGCTCCAGCAGCATCGCATCCAACTCCAAGACAGTGAAATTGAAGTTGAGGCCCGGGCGCAGCCTCATGATATCCGCCGCATTCTGGAACTCCCAAGCAGGTCTCCTCCTCTCCTGCAAGGGAGCGATGCGGCGGCGAAGGAAATCTGCGCCAACGGCACCTACAGTGAGTCCGGCAAGCCTGAGGCGCGGGATCCGGGTGACGGCAATCTTCAATCTAGCATCTTCCGGCGCCAAGTTGCTCCAATCGTTGCCGCGCACTATTGGGGTTTGACGCTGAGCAGTGAAGGGCTGCGGGTTCTCCTCTACAATCCAGCACCAATCTGCCCTCCACTCCTCCCACTTACTGCGGAGCTCTCCTTCCAGATAGGCTTCCTTCTTGCCGATCCTTGACATCCAAGCGATCCCACCGGAAAGAGGCTCTCCTCACTCTACTCGAGGCATGAAGAAATGGCGGAAGAGGGCTACGTTGGGATGGACTCCGACAAAGTTTTCGCAGAGGTGTGCGAAAACTGCCATGGTCAGGACAGCATTGGGGGTGAAATCAAGGAGGCGGAACCCGTAGGTGTTCATGATATCGCAGAAGAATTCAGAGAAGGGCGGGCAGAGCCCGCAATAGAAGAATAATGCGAAGAAAGGATACCCAGTTGGGGCTAGTTCCGAAGCAGCGGCTGGGAGTACCTTCGTGCGCGGATGCGCTCGCGTCTCCGTCGACCAGAAGAGGTAGTAGTTCTCCCTCAGCTCCCTTGCGGCGAGCTGGGGAGGGAAGATGGCCCGCTCCTTCCGCAGCGCCGCGAGCCGCTGCGCCTCGGCCGACTTCACGCCCTTCCCCTTGTCGGCTTTCGGAGCCATGGCGGAGGCGGTGGGGGAGACCGATGGCGTTGGTGGTACTGGTGGCGATGGGGGACGGAGCGCTGCTCTCTTCAGACTTGAGAAGAAGGGGGGAGCAGCGGTGGTTTTCGAGATTGGACAGAAAAATGGCGAGGTGGGCGGACTGCCCCTGTTTCCCCTATTTATAGGGAGGGAGAGGGGGCGGATGTTCCGCTTTTCCGAATAAAGAAACCCCCCACGATCTCTCCCACGACGCCGCGTTCGACCCGTGCTGTTCGTGGGGGACGTGGTGGGTCCGGAGCAAGTTACGGCGTGACCTAGGCCGCGCGTGCCCGTGCCTTGTTTTGGGCCTGGCCCAACAGCGCTCGGCACCGTGTGTGGCCCAGGCCCGGGGGCTCCTGTCGGTGTACTAGAGTAGGGGTACCCTAGTATCCCGAACTCGTGCACGGGCAGTCGCAGCACCCCGCGGCAAGGCTTGCTTGGTGATCGCCAAGGTCCTCCGCGGCTCCATTAGAGCCATTCAAGAACAATGTATTCAAGCCAAGGAGACAAGGCCCCGGCAAGAGGAGCTTGTCGGGAAGGCCAACCAAGGCATTTAGAAGACAAGACCCCGGCAAGAGGAGCTTGCCGGGAAGGCCCGGTGAGCGACAAGCTTCCGGACGCGACAAGGCAACAACCGTGGCAAGGTGCTTGCCGCGACAGATTACCACTCCGTTCCTCCGCTCCAGCTCATCCACCAACGTGTCGCCATGGGAACTTTCCAAGCGCGCGTGGCAAGAGGCTGTGAGGACGGCGGGGCGCGGTGGCAAGCGGTGCTGACAAGATGGCCATCATGGCGAACGGTGGCGCCCCTGACGGTCCCTTTCTGCACTGTTTAGTCGACTTAGACGGGCATTTAATGCTTTTGTCCCCTGCCGTCAGGGTTAGGTAGGATACACTGTACAAGTAGCTATACCAACCGCAACTCATTTTCCCTTTTGCCCTTGTTCACGTTGCCACTGTCGGTGACCCTTGAGCATATAAAAGGAGGCCCATGCATAGCGTAGAGGAGGTTCGGTTCATTGAAACCGAGAGAACACTCACGCTAGGTCTTGTAGCTCTCAGCGCTCCCTAGCAAGAACACAATATAATCAGACAAGCAGCAGTAGGAGTATTATCTCTCCGGAGAGCTCCAAAGCTGGGTAAACTGCTCGTGTGCTTCGCCTCGATCTGCTCTTCGTGCAACCTCCGCCCCCCACCGAACCGAAAGGGGCTCGGTCCGCCGGTCCCATAGGTGTTCGTGGGTCCGATCAGCTTCCCCGACAACCGCTATCCAGCATGCATCTAGAGTATTAAGTTCATGAAAACAGAGTAACGCCTTAAGCAAGATGACATGATGTAGAGGGATAAATTCATGCAATATGATAAAAACCCCCTCTTGTTATCCTCGATGGCAACAATACAATACGTGCCTTGCTGCCCCTACTGTCATTGGGAAAGGACACCGCAAGATTGAACCCAAAGCTAAGCACTTCTCCAATTGCAAGAAAGATCAATCTAGTAGGCGAAACCAAACTGATAATTCGAAGAGACTTGCAAAGATAACCAATCATACATAAAAGAATACAGAGAAGATTCATATTTTGTTCATAGATAATCTTGATCATAAACCCACAATTCATTAGTCTCAACAAACACACCGCAAAAATAAGATTACATCGAATAGATCTCCACGAGAGAGGGGGAGAAAATTGTATTGAGATCCAAAAAGAGAGAAGAAGCCACCTAGCTACTAACTATGGACCCGAAGGTCTAAGGTAAACTACTCACACTTCATCGGAGAGGCTATGGTGTTGATGTAGAAGCCCTCCGTGATGGATGCCCCCTCAGGCGGAGCTCTGGAACAGGCCCCAAGATGGGATCTCATGGGTACAAAAGGTCGTTTGGGGGTACGTAGGTATATATAGGAGAAAGGAATACGTCGGTGGAGCAAGAGGGGGCCCACGAGGGTGGAGGGCGCACCCTGGGGGGTGGGCGTGCCCCCTACCTTGTGGCCTCCTCTTTTGTTTCTTGATGTAGGGTCCAAGTCTCCTGGATCATATTCTTCCTAAAAATCACGTTCCCGAAGGTTTCATTCCGTTTGGACTCCGTTTGATATTCCTTTTCTGCAAAACTCTGAAATAGGCAAAAAGCAGCAATTTTGGGCTGGGCCTCCAATTAATAGGTTAGTCCCAAAAATAATATAGAAGTGGATAATAAAGCCCAATAATGTCCAAAACAGTAGATAATATAGCATGGAGCAATCAAAAATTATAGATACATTGGAGACGTATCAGCTCCCTTTTAGGGATGTGTGTGGCGTATATCATGCTCACTGTTTTGACTTGAGGGGGAAATTTCTTCTGCCCCCCAGTGTTCGGCTGCCGGGGCTCTTCGTCCTCGTCCTCACTTTGTGATCCCTTTTCCTTGTTTTCGGCATTTAACTTGCCAGCCGCTTGAAAACCCAACAATCCCTGTTGGTATGATTAGCTTGCTTATCCGGGAAGCCGTGTATCTGGCACGGACGGTCGAGTATGCAGTCCAGGCTGGAAAGTCCTTCATTGTTCCTTTTGTAGGGCTTCTTCCGTTGGCCGGACTTGGAGCCAGTGAATCCGGCGTTGACCGTGGTGTCATCGGTGTTGTTGCCATTGCTTCAGCGTTTGTGTCTATTGCGCCGGAGCTTGCTAGTGCTATTCTTGGCGTCGGAGGGGCCTGTCTCACTGGCTGTGTTGTTACTACGGGCCAACCAACTGTCCTCTCCCACGCAAAAGCGGGTCATGAGTGCCGTGAGGGCTGCAATGGACTTCGGCTTTTCTTGGCCGAGGTGGCGTGCTAGCCATTCGTCACGGATGCTGTGTTTAAAGGCTGCTAAGGCCTCAACATCCGGACAGTCAACGATCTGGTTCTTTTTGGTTAGAAACCTAGTCCAGAATTTTCTAGCTGATTCTCCAGGTTGTTGAACTATGTGGCTTAAGTCATCGGCCTCTGGTGGTCGGACATAGGTTCCTTGGAAGTTGTCCAGGAAAGCTTCTTCCAAGTCCTCCCAGCTGCCGATAGACTTTTCAGGCAGGCTGTTAAGCCAGTGCCGAGCTGGCCCTTTGAGCTTTAGTGGGAGGTATTTAATGGCGTGGAGGTCATCTCCTCGAGCCATATGGATATGGAGAAAGAAATCCTCGATCCATACTGCGGGATCTGTTGTGCCGTCGTATGATTCGATATTGACGGGCTTGAACCCCTCGAGGAATTCATGATCCAGTACTTCATCTGTGAAGCAGAAAGGATGTGCGGCGCCTCTGTACCGGGCCACATCGTGGCGTAGCTCTGATGGAGTCCGTCTGCGGCATTCGGCCCGGTCGTGGCTAGGTTTGTCACGTCCGAATAGGTATCCGTCATTGCGCCTCGAGGTACAACCTCGTGATCCGATGTCGACCTTGTATGTCCTTCTCTACTGTCCAGTTCTTACCGGAGGTCGTATGTATGGTCCCGGGCTGATCTGTCCCTATTTTTT
Organism: Aegilops longissima; assembly: GCA_021605205.1. NCBI lineage: Eukaryota > Viridiplantae > Streptophyta > Magnoliopsida > Poales > Poaceae > Aegilops > Aegilops longissima. The sequence continues at coordinate 265,312,512 of CM038678.1, read as the reverse complement.
CAAGGCGATGGGGCGGGCTGCTGTTCGGCCTGAGTTGCCGTTTTGTCCCGACGGCGGGGTGGCCGGTCCGCCGCTCTATCCCGACCACGTGGTGGTCGGTCCGTGTTGCGCGAGGGAGGTATGGGATCTGGTGCCTCCTCATCGAACTGAGGTAGCAGTCTGCGTTTTGGGTAGCGCTTGGTTGGGTGCTTGAGGCCGTATACTTCAGCTGTCAGGACATCAGTCCATCTGTCGATGAGCAGATCTTGTTCGGCTTGAAGCTGCTGCGGTTTCTTTTTCAGGCTCCTTGAAGTGGCTATGAGCTGAAGCTTAAAGCGCTCCTGCTCTAGAGGATCCTCAGGTACGATGAAATCGTCGTTGCCGTGGCTTGTCTCCTCCTCGGAGGGTGGACGGTAACTATCGTCGTCTGAGTCATCTTCTATGGCCTGTTGATCAGGGTTGTCTTGCCTGTTGTCGTGTTCCTCCTAATCGGATCTAGCTCGACAGGGTCTTCATTGTTTTCAGCGTCGCCTGGAGTACTATTTTCACCGGTGCCGGTGTTGCCGTCCTTTGTGCGACGAGGCTTAGGTCGGCGTTTGGGGCGCCGGCGCTTGGACTGTGTCTCAGATATTTTATTCGCGTATGGCTCTTCTTTGTCGTCGCCAGTTTCTTTAGGTGTATCAACCATGTACACGTCGTACGAAGAGTGGCCGTCCAATGTCCGGTAAATGGCGGGTCTTGGCCTTGCTCCTTGTTGGCATCGTCGTTCATATCGTCGATGTCTTCGGAGCCATAGTCAAGCACTTCGGTTAAGTCATCAACGGTGGCTATGAAGTGGGTGGTGGGTGGGAAGCAAAATTCCTCATCATCCACCTCTAACTCGAACCGAACATAGTTCGGCTGTAAGTCCTCCTCCAGGGATATGTTCTTTAAAGAATTTAGCACGTCACCAAAAGGTGAGTGCTAGAAGAATTCTGCGGCGCCAAGTTCGAAAATCGACAACTGATCCAGCTCAGTGTTCGTAGGCGCACCTGATCCGGAACGTGTAGCCGGAAACGAGTACGGAGTTCCATTGACGCAAGTATTGCAGGATGTCGAGTCCGTGTGTGGCTCCAACGCCGTGGAATTTGTGGCCTTGGAGGGCATGATCTGCTTCGGTTCTGAGGCTGTTGCAGCAACAGGATCCATCTCCTGGGTGTGATCCGATGACAGATTTAAGTCATGTTCATCGGAGAGAGGGGGAGCGACTGCCGCAGTCTCGAATCCATTGAAGATCAAGTCTCCACGGGTATCCGTGATGCATTTCAAGCTTCCAGATCTGACTTGATGGCCAGGGGCGGGGCTATCGACCTGCTCCAGATGTCCAAGCAAGTTGGCCCGCAGTACGAAGTCGCCGAACACAAAGGTTTGTCCGAGGAGGAAGGTTTCTCCCTGAACGGCGCCATTACTGACAATCAAAGGGGCCATCGATTCCTTTGCTGATGGCATAGTGGAACTCTCAATGAAAGCACCAATGTCGGTGTCAAAACTGGCGGATCTCGGGTAGGGGGTCCCGAACTGTGCGTCTAGGATCGATGGTAACAGGAGACGGGGGACACAATGTTTACCCAGGTTCGGGCGCTCTCTATGGAGGTAATACCCTACTTCCTGCTTGATTGATCTTGATGAATATAAGTGTTACAAGAGTAGATCTACCACGAGATCGTAATGGCTAAACCCTAGAAGCCTAGCCTATGAATATGGTAATGAGTCTGCCCCTATCTGGACTATTCTCTCCGGTGTATATAGACACCGGAGAGATCTAGGGTTACACGGGGTCGGTTATATAAGAAGGAATCTTCACAGCTGGTCGCCTAGCTTGCCTTCCATGCCAAGGAGAGTCCAATCCAGACACGAGTATGGTCTTCGGTCTTCATGTCTTCACAGCCCATCAGTCCGGCCCAAGGATAACAGGCCGGATGCCCGAGGAACCCTTAGTCCAGGACTCCCTTAGTGACCGCAGGAAACGACACACGGTGTTCCCTTGATGCATACTCCAGATACCATCTAATTAAGATGAAGGAATCCAACAAGGCCGCAACGGCATTCATTACCCGGACGGGCCTTTCTGCTTCAACACTATGCCTTTCGGACTAAAAAATGCTGGCGCCACTTACCAACGCATGATTCAAACATGTTTGGAAAAGCAAATTGGCAAGACAGTGGAGGCATACGTAGATGATGTAGTCATGAAAACCAAACATGTCGAATCATTGGTGGATGATCTACGCCTCACATTCGACAACCTCTGAACATATGACATATGGCTCAATTCGGAAAAATGTGTTTTCGGCGTTCCAGCGGGAAAACTACTCGGGATCGTTGTTTCCAATAGGGAATCGAAGCGCACCAGGCCAAAATCAGAGCTTTGTCACAATTGGCAACGCCAACAGACTTAAAGCAGGTCCAAAAACTAGCTGGGTGAGTGGTAGCCTTGAGCCGCTTTATCTCCAGATTGGGAGAAAAGGCGCTGCCCCTTTATCGACTGCTCCGACGCACTGGCCACTTTGAATGGACAGATGCGGCCACAACCGGATTGGAAGAAATCAAAACTTTGTTAGCAAGCAACCCAATCCTTGCCGCACCAAGCATTGGCGAACCTATGTTACTCTACATGTCTGCAATGCACCAGGTGGTGAGTGTCGTACTCTTTGTCGAATGAGAGGAAGAGGGACACAAATTCCCTCTCCAGAAACTAGTGTACTATGTATCGACGGTCCTTACACCATGCAAATCTCGATACCCACACTATCAAAAATAGCACATGTGGTCTTCATGGCATCCCGGAAGTTGCGGCATTACTTTCCAGAGTGTTCGATCTTGGTGGCATCCGAAGTACCACTCAATGACATCATAAGCAATCGGGAGGCCACTGGCCGCATAGCGAAATGGGCCATCGAACTCTTGCCATTTGAGATAACATACAAGCTACGCCAAGCTATTAAGTCCCAGGTGTTGGCCGACTTTGTTGCCGAATGGACAGAAGCCAAACTCCCTAAGGAGTACAACACATACTTCAACTAGATGATGTACATCGACGGCTCCAAAATGTTATCCCGATTGGGGGCTAGTGTCATCCTAACATCCCCTACTGGGGACACAGTCCGCTACGTATTGCAAATCATGTATACTGACTCTAACAACATGGCCGAATAAGAGGCACTACTGCATGGTCTCAGAATGGCTTTTCTATGGGCATACAATGCCTCGAGGTGCGTGGGGATTCGGACTCGGAATATCCCAAATAAATGGAGAATTTGATGCAAAAGATCCAAAGATGGCGGCACACGGCAACACCGTACTCAAAATATCAGATCGGTTTGAGGGGCTCGAGTTTCATCACGTGGCTCGAGACAGTAATCAGGCAGCGGACATCCTTGCTCGAATGGGCGCTAAATGCGACCCCATACTGCCTAACACCATTGTGGAAAGGCTCTTCAAGCCATCCATGGTATGGCAGGACGAGAGCGGCAATAATAATCTGGAACCGATGATACCCCCAGATGCCTAACACAATTCTGATATCATCGGGGGCTCAGGCATTGAAATGACACCTTCCGCCCATGTAATCGTGGCTGTCATTGCTCCATGCACCGAACCCTTCCTGGCCTACCTTAATAAGCGAGAGCTCCTTGATGACCAAAATGAGGCTCGTCACATAGTTTGACGCTCCAAAGCCTACAAAGTTCACGAAGGAGAACTCTACAAGAAAAGTACTACTAGAGTTCTTCAAAGATGTATCTCCGAAGAGGAGGGACGACAACTCTTGACTGAAATACATGCTGGTGTCGGTGGCCATCACGCCGTAGGTCGGGCCCTCATAAGTAAGGCCTTTCGTACAGGTTTCTTATGGCCAATAGCCCGAGCAGACCCACAGGCCCTGGTACAGCGCTGTATCGGATGCCAGGTTTTCGCCAATCAAAGTCATATGCCACCCACCGCCCTGAAAACAATCCCCATTACTTGGCCTTTTGCGGTCTGGGGGCTAGATATGGTCGGGCCCCTTAAAGCGGGAAGCCACAGGAAGAAATATTTGCTGGTTATGGTAGATAAATTCACTAAGTGGATAGAGGCCAAACCAGTAAAAACGGCTGAAGCTGGGCCAGTGATCGACTTTATATCCGGCGTTGTACACCGTTATGGTCTTCCTCACAGCATTATTGCTAACAATGGATCTAACTTCACAGACGATGAGGTGAAAAATTGGTGCGCTAACCTGGGCATTAAGCTCGATTACGCCTCCGTATATCACCCTTAAACAAACGGTCAGGTCGAACGAGCTAATTGCCTGATAAGGAGTGGCATCAAACCCAGACTAGTGCGATCCCTCCGGGAGTCAGATAAACACTGGGTCGAGGAACTTGATTCCGTACTCTTGGAACTATGGACCACGCCGAATCGCACGACCGGATACACACCCTTTTTCGTGGTGTGCGGTGTAGAGGTTGTGTTGCCCTGTGACATTATTCATGACTCACCTCGAGTGCGCATGCATGAAGAGGGAGAAGCCGAGCTTGACCGGCAGGACAACCTAGATGGCCTGGAGGAGGAGCGTGATATTTCAAAATCCCATTCCGCATTCTATCAACAACAGGCTCGGAGATAACAATGCAGAGAAGTCTGGGCTAAGACTTATAATGTCATTGAACTCGTTTTGCGCCTCCTAGATAAGAAGAAGGACAAACTCAGACCAAAATGGGAGAGGCCCCTCCAATATAGATGAAGTTCTCACAGGAGGAGCCTACCACTTTTGATGCATCGGATAATCGCCTAGAGCCGAATCCATGGAATGATGCCCAGCTCTGAAGATTCTACGCATAAGTTCGGCCATACTTATTTTTCATCCATTTTTCTCCTCTTAATTTTGTTTTTTGTTTTCTAGTTTTTATACGATTTCCATGATGTGTTCGGATAAGCCGAACACTTGAGGGGTACACATCCTTAAATGTACACACCCCATCATGACTCGGGGCTTCTTTAAACGAAGCTTTTTATTTTTCAGAGCCTGGAGCTCACAATATAAGTGTCGTTTGCTCATATACATCCTTTTTGCCATTATATGCACCTCTGTGACTTAAGTTTTTGCCCAGCTGGGTTGCCTCGCTCCTATGTTTATGCCCTACGTTCCCAACTATTCAGCTAGGGCGTAAAGGGAGCACCTCTACGATTGTTACAACCGGGTCATCCAGTAATGTACCTCTGTTGGCGTGCTGGGACTGGGGGTACCAGACTTGCCTGCCTGCGGCGCATGGCGTGGCTCCGTCGACGGTCCGGTAAGGCCCAGCTTCAGCAACAACAACCCAAGACCCTCGCGAGGCGGACGAAACAAAGACCTCCCTGGCGGGCGGCCTCACTAGGCTGGCTCCCGAGGAGCGGAGATATCCATGCATGGCGCACCTCATAAGGTTCATATGACGTGAGCCATGACGACCAAGACCAGGCGGGCGGCAACGGGCGCAGTGTATCGGTTTCCTCTTTGGTGCTAAGGAGGCAAGCACAGGCGCGGGGTCCCAAGTAATCAAGCAAATGTTTCCATATAGGTGCAACAAGACCAAGACCGCCAGGACGGCGGGACGGAGATCATCTCAGAGCCCACTGCAGCTTCACCACCAGAGCCTTTTGCACGCGAAGACTACTTTGGTCAGGATAACTTGTACTAGTTGCCTCCCTTCGAATTTGGCTGTTGTGGGATCCCTTCCCGCCTACATTTGGGAAGAGGACCAAGGCCACTATAAATAGAACTTAGCCACCACCAAAGAGGGGGAGGGATCCATTCCACCCTTACCAGCTCGACAGCTCATCGAGCACAAGAACACCTCACCTCCTAAGGCTGTTCCACCACTGTACTAGTTCATCATCATCCCCTCGAGGCAATCAACCACAAAGTTGGAGTAGGGTATTACATCGCAAGGTGGCCCAAACCAGGATAAACCATTGAGCCTCTTGTCCCTTGGGTTCATCGAGCTAGGCCTTGGAATCATTGAGCAGGCAGACTGGGGAGGACGAGTTCTTCGCACGCACCCCAGAGTTCGAACCTCTCAAGGGTCTGCGGAACCCCGAATCCTACATTTGGTGCGCTAGGTAGGGGGTGTGTCGAAGCTTTCTCCGTCCGCCTCGCTTCTCCCTCCGCTTCGCTTCGCCGACCAGCTCCCATGGCCCGCACCGCTCGTCCGGATGGACCGACGAGCGCGCACGGAGGCGCTGCGCCCTCTGGGCTTTCACCCCCGCCTTGTGGCGGGTACAGCGGCCGCCCCAAGTTCAGGCCGGAGATGCCGCCTCGCTACGACGACGCGGCAGATCCGGCAAGTTTCCTCCAGGTCTATGAGGAGGCCGTTTGGGCGGCCGGCGGTGACGACAAGGTCATGGCCAACTGGTTTCCCATGGCCCTCACTAGAGTACCACGCGCCTGGCTTCTCAGCCTGCCAGGATCTTCTGTGGCCTCCTAGGAGGAGCTGTGCGGCCTCTTCGTCGCGTGCTTCACGGCACCGGCGCCCCACGCCGTTGCAGCCCTCGTCGGCGGTTCGCAGACGCCACCCTCGGACTGCCATGTAACCAGTCCTTCCGCCAAGTCAGTGCCGCCCATCATGCAGCAGGGAGATCCTCCGGGGTGGGCGGCACCCAAAGCCGACCTCACCTTCGACTCGAGGGACCATCCCGCGACCACCATGGGCGCAGGCGCGCTTCGATGCTTTCCAACCCCACCAACACTACAAAAAAATACACTTCCGTGATGATACATGTTTGTCACTGTAGGTCGCGTTTTTTATCATGCATGTACATCCATGACAAATTGATGACAGAATCAAGATAGTCATGCATGTGCTGTCGTAGAAGTGTTCCATGACATTACCAAAATTATCATCACGGAAGTGTCCACTTCCATGACGATAAATCGCGCGTCACACAAACTGCTTTCGTCAAGGGTGACCGACACGTGGCATCCACCGTAACGGAACGGCGTTAAGCTATCGGGTCGGGTTGTGGATCCGATAACCCGTTAATAGCCCCGACCAATGGGGATTTTCCACGTGTAAAATCATCATTGGCTGGAGGAAACACGTGTCGGCTCACCATTGGGACAGATGTCATCCGCCATTAGACCAAGGCGCCTATGATACGGGCGACCGTGGCACGCCCAACAAAGGCCCATTCTCGTGAAAAGGTCGCCCGCTTGACTTGGTCAAAAGGTGGCGGGCTGGCCCACGGAAAGCCTGTTAACGACCTGTTCGCATATAGCCCATTTACAGCCCGCTAACCCAGGGCCCGTTATGCCCTATCCGAATTAGGCCCAGTAGCGTCATCTGGGCCGTCCAACATGATTCAGTCTGTTTTAACTTCCGGCCCGTGTGTGGCCCATGACTTCTTTCGGCAAATATGACGACCTTTGTAACTCTTGGCCCATTAACGACCCGTGGTGAAACTGGCCCGTCATAAACAATGTATCACTTTATACCCATTAACGGCCCATTATTCCATTGGGCTGTTTCCAGCCCAAGTTATCTTTCGGCCTTCTCAGGGCCCACTGATTCTTGGGCTCATTTGCAGCATTCGGTTACATACGACCCGTTACTATCATTTTCGCTTAGGGCCAAATTCAGCCCGTCGTTCTACCGTCCGCTTGCGGACCGTTAATACGTTGGGCCGTTTTCATGTCAAAAAAAACCAGTTGGGTTGTTTTCATAGAGTTATCAAATACGGCCTATTAACGGCCCGTTATGGTCCACGAATAGTACGGCCCATGATTGGTGAAATGATGATATGCCCCGTAGAAGGCCCATGGATCCTACGACCCGTATGAGGCCCATGGATAGTACGGCCCGTAGAAGGCCCATGGACCCTACGGCCCGTAGAAGGCCCATTGATTTCTAAGTCCCGTATAGAAGGCCGATGGATCCTACGGCCCGTATAGAAGGCCAATGGTCCTACGGCCGAATGAAGGCCCATGGATCATACGGCCTGCAGGAGGCCCATGGTTACAACAGTCCGTGTGTTGCCATGATTATTTTGGCCTAGTTACCAAAAATAGGCTATTGTGGCCACTAGAAAAACACAGAAAAAGAATTGCAGTGACTACAAGCAAACAACTAAACAAGACAATAATGAAATAAATAAGCAAGCAATTAAGGCTAGCATATTACCACTATTACACATATTACATCCACTGGGCATCAAAGTTCGCCACCAGTGCAAATATAGGGAACAAAGCAGCATATTACATACACTTGGTCACAAAATTGGCCACCAAAGGCAAATAAAGGCGGCAGCAAAACAAGAGCATAACTGAAACAACTTCAGAAGAGCTCAAGAAACGTTATCCTGGGTATCCACCATGCTAGTAATAAGCTTAGCAAGTTGATTAGCTTTGTCCTGTTTGGCGCTAAAATCCTCCAACGCTTGCTGTTGCACCAGAAAGTATGCATCTGAATGCTCCAGGAACTTCCGCAGTCCTTCCGCTTCTTGTCGTAGCACAGCTGATCAATGTCTTTCAGCTTGTAGTTGAGACTCAAGAAACCGAACTGATTTAGACAGTGATTTTGAATAGCTTGTGCAAGCGGTAGTGGCCAGTAACTCAAACACTAAACCAAGACAGGACTTTGGAGTTGTCTCGCTATCTTCAAGATAGTCTTCCTTAGCTGTTTTATCAGCTTTGTTGGAGACCAACAAGGATGTGTCACTATCATGAACCTTATTTGCATTACTTCTTTTACCATGTCACATCCCAGTTAGACCATGCATTAGGGTGTGCATCATGTTTAAATTTCATTTGAATCTGAAATGGGAAGGCAGAAACCCCGTAACACCCCCCTTGATTCAACTAGGGTTTACTAAAATTATTTCAATGAACCTGAAATGCCCTTCAAAATGCTCATCCTCTTTGCTTTGGTTCAGAACCTATGTCAAAGGAGGTGTATCATTTTCTAGGTCAATCAAAGGTCCTTGGATTAATTCACAAGTTTTAAACTTGAGCATTTTAAATTATACAAAATGTTTTAAATGTTCAAAATTGCCAAACTAAATGTTTCATGTTGGAAATATTCCAACAAGGGACCAGGAGCATTTTGGTGATTTTTAAAACAGCTTTGGTATTTTAGAAAACCCCACAAAGTTGCAGGAAATTAGAAAAGTTTAAAAACAGAAAAAACTTACTCGACGCCTCTACCGCCCACCTGCCTGCCCAGCCCAAGAGCAAGGCCAACAGCTGCTTGGCTTGGCCAGCAGCAGCCAGTGCTCTCGGCGGTGGCACCGCATGGGTGCCACGCACCTGGTCGCCGCCGCCGCTCCCTTGTTGCCACCGAGGACCGACCTCTCTCTCTCCCGAACCCCTGGACACTCCTCTCCTCCCGGATCATCTCTCGCTCTTCCCCATCTTGGCCGACGACGCCGCCACAGACCACCGCCAGAGTCGTGCTCCCGCCGTCCGTGCTCCTCCGCACCATGTCCAGAGCTCCGCCAAGACTCCACTACCCCTAGCCAGCCGAGTCCCGCTCGCTCTAGTGCATCGAATCCATTCCACCGACTCGACCGAGCTCGCTGTCGCCGGAGATCCTTTCGCCGCCGCCGTCGCTCCGGTTCATCCCCGACCGACGAAAGCTTCTACGCGACGCCCGTGAGCCTACCTAGCTCCCTTCCTCTCTCTCGCGCCCTCGAGCAACGAGCAACCGAGCCACGCTCACCAAGACCGCCGCCGTGGAGCTCGTCGCCGACGTGCTCCGGTCACTCCGCCACCCCATGGTGTCCGCAGACTCACCGCACCCCAAGGGTCTACCCATGTACTTCCGCACCTCACCGAGCCCTCTAACCCCAAGCCCGTCGTTGGTCGAACCCGCGGCGCCTTGCTCGTCGCGGCGCCAACTCCGCCACCCCGACCCCAACTAACTCCAACGAAGAGACGCTGGTTGCTCCTAGCTACCGTAGCTACCTTCCGCGACTCGCTTGGTCGCGGAATCGCAAAAACACTCCTCCGCGTGTCGGGCTCGCTGGCGACTAGTCGCCGTGCAGCCGACGTGGACGTTGACCATCGTGGGCCCTCGCTGACCCCGACAGTCATCGACAGATGGGGCCCAGCCTCGCTAACTAATAGGTTAGTTTTAATTAAACTTTAGTTTAGTTAATTACACCGACATGCGGGACCCGCTGTCGAGTTTGACCTGGACATCCTGTTGACTTCGACGTCATGTCGACGCATGGTCGACGATTAATTCAATTTCGGATTTATTCTGATATAGTAAATTCCGTAATATAATTCAAATTTCAAATGCTTATAACTTTTAATCTATAACTCCAAATGCAAAGATTTATATATGAAAATTATCAGAAAAATCCACTCTATCCATTGGTACAGGTTTCATGCATGTTAAAGCAAGTTAACTATGCTGTTTAACCAGAATAAGATAATGCACCTTTAGGACTAACTCAATGAGCTATCATTTGAATCCTTGATTCAAATGAGTTCATCCCCGTTATTTCAGCTTGCATTAGGCCAACACACATCCATATTGCCATGTCATAGCATGCATCATATTGTTGCATATTGTCATGTGTGTTTACTTTGTGTGCTTTCATGATAGGTTTCGCCTCGAGGATAACCTCGACTATCCATCCAAGGGCGACTCTACCCTAGTTCCATCAGCAAGCAACTCATTGATCATTCCGATACAAACCCATGTTCTCTCTTCGCTCTCGCATCTGCATTAAGACAACGCGATTCAAACTGTTGTGTGCTGCGGTAGTTGAACCCACTTCCTTTGCATGACCTGTCATTGCCACAAGAACTAGATGAAACCCACTAGTATGTGTAGGAGTTGATTGAGCCATGTTTGTGATTCCTACCATGCTATGCTTGCTATGCTTAGAGTTGTGTCAGTCGGCTCATCGGGATGATGAACTGGAGTGAAAGGTTGTGTTGGTTCGAGAGTGAAAGTGTTGAACACGATTTGGTAAAGGTATCGATGAGAGGCCATGTAGGAGTACATGGTGGGTTGTTTCATTGAAGCCGATCCTAAGAACTGAGATCTGTGTTTGTGATCCATGAATTAGCTACTACCACGCATTGGGCCCGAAACCAATGGACCCTCTCGGCTTCTTAACCACCCTTGTTCTTAGTCCGGAGTTGCAAGTAGTTTCTGGTGTTTGTAGCATGCTGGGGGCCGCACGCAACGCTGACCTTAGGGGTGGGTTGTGTTGCGGTAGGCACGCGGGTCTGTGTACCGAAAGTGCCCGCTTGGTATCTCGGGAACCCTGCACACATCGCTCGGGCTGTATGGGAAACCTCGGCCGACTCTCTGCGGATGGAACCCGAATAGGCGATAAACTGGACTAGGGACTTGAGTGTTTAGGTAGGCTGTGGCCGACACCCACGTTGGGCTTCCGCTTGAAGGTTGCCGAGTACATGTCGTAAACGGCGATAAGTGGTGAGAGCGTGTGAAGAAGTACACCCTGCAGGTTAAATATGATCTATTCGAATAGCCGTGTCCACGGAGAAGGACTTCTGGGTTACCTATATCAGTTCATAGACAAGTAAATGGATACTACTAAAAGCCTCTAGATAAGTGTGAATATCGTGGATGGCCCTCTCGTGGGATGACGAGAGAGGATCCACGGTGGAGTATTGTGATGGTGTTTAATGGACTCGTGTACGACAAATGCTTTACAAAGTGGTGTCACGTAGGATAGCTTAGCCAAGAGTCAAAGCTGGCTTGCTGCAAATAACTCCACCTCCTTTCTTGAGAATGTGCATGTATGATAGGATTCTGTGGTAAGACTTGCTGAGTACCTTTGTACTCATGTTTGCTTAATTAATGTTTTTCAGAGGACAATACTACCCCCTCCGACGGATTCTATGTAGATATTGACTTCGACGAGTGAACTAGCCACCCAGGTGGCGATCTAAGACTTGTGAAGGGCCATTGTAGATAGAAAGGCTCCAACAAGCTTTCTTTCTTTCTAGAGTCCAGACTGCACTAGTTTGCTTCCGCATGTGCTTGTATGATTGTATGACTTGAGTGTTGGGTCATGTGACCCCTACCTGTATGACTATGTTATGTATGGCTCCTGAGCCTCTTAAATAAAGTACTTGAGTTGTAGAGTTTTGTTGTGATGCCTTGTTGTATTTACTCATATCGGGCATATTATGTGTATGATTGAAATGCTTGGTATGAGTGGGATCCGACAAACTAGTTGTTTATCCTTGGCAGCCTCTCTTATGGGGAAATGTAGTCTCGTGCTTCCGAGCGATAGTAGTCCGCTACAGCCGGTTCACCGAGTCCTCGCTAGCCCAAAGACTACCGCTTGGACACTTGACTGGCCGGCATGTGATTCATTTCGTTCTTATGTCTGTCCTTCGGGAAATGTCACGCGGTGGTACTCGAGTCCTGCCTAGCTGCTACAGCCGGGATACGGAGTCCTGTTAGCCCAAAGTGCTACAGCCCGAGTTCATACGCTGATGACCGACATGCTCAAGTGATTCATGTATGCCTGTCCCCATAGGTTAGTGCCGCTTTGGGTTCACGACTAGCCATGTCGGCCCGGTTCTTTGTCATGTGGATGCTAGCGACACTATCATATACGTGAGCCAAAAGGCTAAACGGTCCCGGCCATGGTAAGGCGACACCGTGGGAATACCTGCGTGAGGCCACAAAGTGATATGAGGTGTTACCAGCTAGGTCGATGTGACTTGGAATCGGGTCCCGACAGCGCTGGCATCGAGCAGGGCTGCTGTAGGTTCGCTAAGCCAAACTGGTCAAGTTGAGTCTAGAAATGCTTTAGTTATATGTAGGGAATTGATTGTGGAGGAACGTAAGGCTCTTTTACTCCTTTACCTTATGCCCTCCGATCCGAGTCATCCTCTTCTCATTCGACGTGGGTATAGGACTAGGCTCTCTCTCTCTATCAAGTTCACGTGTTACTAATCCGTAGTAACTTATAGGATTGTTGGTTACATCCTCGCCTGCTACTAAATTTTAGTATGCTATCGTTGAACCGTAACCTTGATATGATGTTGTTGAGTGGTTTTGCAATCTGATTTTGAATGTCTCAAATCTGATTTTGAGCATTTACGATGTTATGCTGCCCGATTTTCCTAGAAATTCTAATGCCTTTGCATTGTGGCTGTGCTTTCAGATGGCCACCGTCCCCGTAACCAAGTGGTTCGCTCGACCCGTTGCATTGGTGTGTGTGGTCACACGGCAATGCTGGTTCGGGTGATGATTGAGTCTGGTTATCGATGGTATCCTGAATATACCGCCGAGGAGCAGTTTAGGATTTCAATCAAAGCCAATATCTATGCATGGTCCGGATTTATCCATCTTATCCGGAGCTATCGAGCCACTTCATCGTTCTTATGGGCTCGAATCACTATTGGAATGTCGTGCAAGATGCAGCCTATTCCATGATGACTATTATTCGAGCTGTAACGCCTTTGCCGGGCAACACCGATTTTCGCTACATGCCAAGATCCTCCACGGGCGCATGGCTACCTTCGTGGTTTGTACAGCGATGCATCCCATGAGGACTCACCTTCGCACTACTACCGAGATGTTGGAGGACAAGGACCGTGAGAATCGGGCCTTGCGATGGAGCTTTTTAATGCCCGCTCGACCACGGGCTACTCGACTAGGTTTGCACCGCCGTGCAAGCCGGATATATGGACATGAGGGACTTGTACCTGTGCGGGCGAGTCTGCCAGACTTTATGGAGTGGCGTGAGGTTGAGGCATCACCTCCTCGTGGGCCTCGCCTGCCACCGCTTGTTGGACCACGGCCACATCCGAGTCCTTATGGTCCACAGCCCCACAGATTGTCTGCTTCCGGACGATCATGTTCCACTTCCAGGCTTGGGTGGTGACTTCTATGAGGACTACTATGGAGCTGCCTGAGATAGTAGTAGTATTCCTAGTGTGGTAATAGTTGTGTTTCCACCGTCCTGCGTGACTCGTGGAATACGACTTAGTGTGTATCGCTCCTAAGTGTAGAAAATAATGTATAGAAGTTGGGATGCTTCCGATGAGATGTAACGCCTTTCCTTATAGTTGTACTCCGTCAGGCTTGTACTAAACTATGAATGGTGTGTATGACCGTTGGTATATATATATGGCAGTTTTATATTACCATTGTCATACGGATGAACATCTTTGCATTCCATGCTATCCATTACCTTCCGCACTTCCTTGTTAAATTCTGCCATCTTGGTTTAAACCTTTGCTTTGTCTCCTAGGATGGTCAACACCAGAACACTCCCGCTGCTCGGAGCAGGAGAAGCTAGTGCAGCCAGAAATGTGAATCTGCCGCAACCGCCATCTTTGGCCGAGGTTATGCCGAAGCGAACGCAATAAGCATGAAACCAATCGCCATCGGAGCGGATCGAACAAAACACCGCACGCCAGCCAAGAAATGATTGGTTTCACTCAATGACTTCGTCAAGTCTGTATCCCCAAAGTTCAAATATTCCGCCGAGCCTCTCGACGCGGATGATTGGCTTCGCAAAGATCCACCACAAGCTGCGCTCCGCTAACGTGGCTGAGGCCGACAAGGTCACCTTTGCCGCTTATCATCTTGAAGGCCCTGCTAGCCTCTCGTGGGAGAATTATGAGGCTATGCGTCCGTTGGACAAGTTACAACTTGGGCTGAATTCAGTGCCGCCTCCGTGAGCATCATATTCCGAAGGTCTTATGGACCGCAAACGGAGGAATTCTGCAGTTTCACCCAAGGTAGGCTGACAAAGGATGCCTACAGCCGTGAGTTTGGGAGGTTAGCACGTTATGCTCCCAAGAAGTTTCTACCGATGCCAAGAAGGTGAAAGGTTCCGCAAGGGACTTAGCCCCGAGCTACGCCGAGATCTCCGTCTGCATGAGTGTACCTCTTCCCGGCTAGTCAATAAGGCTATCAAGACCAAATCAAGGCAGATTGATTTTGAGGCTTCGCAAGCACATCCGTGATTCTCGATCTTCATCCGCTCGATCCCGAAGCGCCGGGTTTGGGTTCCAAATACTGCTCTACCACCTGTGTTCACCCCGAGGCCATCCTTTGAGGCGCCCGCCCCAACCAGCAGATCTTCCGCCCAAGACTTATGGAGGCCCCATCGCTAATGCTGCTCCACGCCCAAATGTGATAACTTGCTTCAAGTGTGGAGAGACGGGCCACTATATCCGAGAGTGTCCCGTAACAACCCCAATCAAGTTGGAAAGTCTCTGGTCGCGGCAAGCCAGCAGGAAAGGTGCCCTATGCTAAACCAGTTGCCACCGCCGTGGCCATGTCAATTATGTTTCGCTGAAGAGACCTATGAGGATCCCAACGCCGCCCTCGGTACGCTTCTTGTTAATTGCCATCCGCAACCGCTTTTTTGATACTGGAGCATCTCATTCATTTATTTCGAGAGCTATGCTCGATTGCACAACACCACATTCGTGACATGCCTACCTCCATGGAAATTAAACTCCCGGTTCTAGATGGCAAACCTCTAGAATAAGTCATGGGAATGAGATTCTTGTCGACAGATTAGTCTTTCTTGCATCTCTAATAGCTCTTAAGTCCTCGGACATAAACATCATCTTGGGTATGGACCGGATGTCAGCCCATTATGCTAAGATTGATTGCTCTACTAGAACTGTTCAACTTACCCATCCTTCGGCAAGACAAAGGAATGTTTTAACCCGAGTGTCTAAGCGCCACTTTACTCCTTAAATGCCAACCCCTTCCGCACCTCAAGATATTCCGGTAGTATGTGATTTTCCGGATGTCTTTCGAGGAACTGCCAGTGTTCCACCGACAGGATGTCGAGTTCGTGATAGATCTTGTTCCCGGAACCGCCCCAATCTCTAGAAGACCTTATAAGATGGCACCCTAGAACTAGCTGAACTTAAGAAACAACTCGATGAGTCCTTGCAAAAGGTTTCATCCGTCCTAGTTCATCTCCATGGGCTTGCCCCCGCCCTCTTCGTCAAGAAGAAGGATGGTACGGATCGGATGGTTGTAGATTACCGACCGTCAATTTGGTCACTATCAAGAACAAGTATCCGCTCCTCAGATCAACGATCCGTATGATCAGCTCGCTGGATCCTCGCCTTTTTCCAAGATGGATTTGAGGTTGGGCTACCATCAAATCAAAATCAAGAACGGGGACATTCCCAAAACGGCCTTTGTCACTCGTTATGGCCAATACGAGTACACCGTCATGTCCTTCGGATTAACCAATGCTCCAGCCACCTTCTCTCGGTTAATGAACTCAATCTTCATGGAGTATTTGGATAAATTCGTCGTGGTATACCTCGATGATATACTCATCTACTCCAAGAATGAGGAAGAACATGCCGAACATCTAAGGCTAGTATTGATGAAACTTCGAGAGCACCGCCTTTATGCCAAATTCTCTAAGTGTGAATTTTGGTTACCAGAAGTGACCTATCTAGGACATGTAATTTCTGGTAAGGGCATTGCTGTCAATCCCGAAGCGAAGTTCAAGCCGTCCTTGATTGGACTCCACCTGAATCGGTCAAGCAAGTTCGAGTTTCTCGGTTTAGCGAGCTATTGCCGCCGCTTCGTCGAGAATTTCTAAAGTTGCTAAACCTCTAACGAACTCCTCAAGAAAGATAAAAGTTCGAATGGACGCCACAAAGGCGAAGTTCAGCTTTCAGAACTGAAAAGACGCTCGACATCTGCTCCCGCATTTGTTCCACCAGATTTCTAAGGACTTTATTATCTATTGCGACGCTCGCGACAAGGACTAGGTTGCATACTCATGCAAGATCGTCATGTGATTGCCTCACGCTTCTCGATAGATAAGGCCCACATGAGGATAACTACCCCCACACGATCTAGAGCTTGCAGCGAGGGTTCATGCACTCAAAACCTGGCGACATTACCTTCGGGTAATCGCTATAAATCTACATCGATCACCAAAGTCTGAAATACATCTTCACCCAACCGGATTTGAATCTCGGCAAAGACGTTGGGTCGAGTTGATTACAGATTTCGACTTAGGAATATCTTACACCCTGTGCAAGGCTAATGTCATGGCTGGCGACTAAGTCGCAAATCTTATTGTAACAATCTGATGTTACAACAAAGTCAACCATTTCTCCACGAGGAATTTCGTAAGCTTAATCTTCACATTGTTCCTCGAGGATTCCTTTCCACCCCGGTGGCGAAACCTACCTTACGGATCAGATCATCAAAGCACGGAAGGTAGATCCGGAATCTCCGTGATCGGGAGAAACATCAAGAAAGGAGTCACAGATTGTTTCTCCATTGATGAACAAGGTGTCGTGTTCTTTGGAGACCGCCTAGTGGTTCCCAAGGTGCGCAACCCGAGGCGATTGATCCTTAAGGAAGCTCATGACTCTCCTCTCACCATTCATCCCGGTAGTACTAAATGTATCAAGACCCACGCCAGAGGTTTTGGTGGACTAGGATGAAGAGAGAAATCGCTCAATACATTGCTAATTGTGACGTCTGTCGTCGAAGTTAAAGCAGAGCATCAACGGCCTGCTGGTACCCTTCAACCTTTGGAAATTCCTGAATGGAAATGGGATAAAATCGGTATGGATTTCATTACCGGGTTTCCAGACCAAGAGAGGGAATAATGCTATCTTCGTTGTCGCCGATCGCCTTTCCAAAGTAGCCCACTTCCTACCCGCTCGTGAGAGTATAACCGCTAGCCAGCTAGCTGATTTGTACATCTCTCGAATAGTGTCTCTTCATGGTGTTCCATTAGAGATTAACTCAGACCGTGGAAGTCTCTTCACCTCTCGATTTTGGGAAAGTTTCCAAAACGCTATGGGAACTCGCTCTCCTTTAGCACCGCTTTCCATCCCCAATCAAGTGGTCAAGTAGAACGAGTCAATCAAATCCTAGAGGATATGCTTCGAGCTTCGTCATCTCTTTCGCATGAATTGGGAGAAATGCCTTCCATTCGCCGAAGTTCGCTTATAACAATAGTTATCAAGCCAGCTCGGCAAAGCCCTTTCAAGTTCTTTATGGACGGAAATGTCGAACGCCTCTTAACTGGTCGAAACCGGGAGAGACAACTCTTTGGCCCGGATATGATTCAGGAAGCGAAGAGCAGGTTTGCGTTGTTCGTGAGAAATTGAAAACAGCCCAATCTCGCCAAAAGAGCCAATATGACCGCAAGCATAAGCCTATGACTTATGAAATTGGCGAGAAGGCTTACCTTCGGTTACTCCTTTGAAGGAACCCATCGATTCGTATCAAAGGCAAGTTGGCTCCTCGTTACATTGGACCCTTTCGCATTCTTGCCAAACGAGGAGAAGTTGCCTACCAATTGAACTACCTCCGCATCTTTCCGAGTCCATGATGTCTTCCACGCTTCCCAACTCAGCGTTGCTTCTCGGATCCTATCCGTGGAGTGGACCATAAACGCTTGATCTCCAAGATAACCTCACCTATCGAGAATATCCCGCTCAGATCCTCGATCAAGCCGAGCGCACCACTCGACGCCGGAATATCAAGTTTCTAAAGGTTCAATGGTCAAACCATTCCGAGCAAGAAGCAACTTGGGAAAGGGAGGATCGTCTTCGACTTGAGTATCCCACCTTTTTCAAGAATAGATCCTAAATCTCGGACGAGATTCTTTTGAGTGGGGGTGAGTTGTCACATCCCAGTTAGACCATGCATTAGGGTGTGCATCATGTTTAAATTTCATTTGAATTTGAAATGGGAAGGCAGAAACCCCGTAACACCCCCCTTAATTCAACTAGGGTTTACTAAAATTATTTCAATGAACCTGAAATGCCCTTCAAAATGCTCATCCTCTTTGCTTTGGTTCAGAACCTATGTCAAAGGAGGTGTATCATTTTCTAGGTCAACCAAAGGTCCTTGGATTAATTCACAAGTTTTAAACTTGAGCATTTTAAATTATACAAAATATTTTAAATGTTCAAAATTGCCAAACTAAATGTTTCATGTTGGAAATATTCCAACAAGGGACCAGGAGCATTTTGGTGATTTTTAAAACAACTTTGGTATTTTAGAAAACCCCACAAAGTTGCAGGAAATTAGAAAAGTTTAAAAACAGAAAAAACTTACTCGACGCCTCTACCGGCCCACCTGCTGCCCAGCCAAACAGCGCTGGGCCAACAGCTGCTTGGCTCGCCAGCAGCAGCCAGTGCTCGGCGGCGGGCACCGCATGGGTGCCACGCACCTGGTCGCCCGCCGCTCCTTCGCAATGCCGAGGACCGACCTCTCTCTCTCCCGAACCCCTGGACACTCCTCTCCTCCCGGATCATCTCTCTCGCCTCCCCATCTTGGCCGACGACGCCGCCACAGACCACCGCCAGTAGTCGTGCTCCCCGCCGTCCGTGCTCCTCCGCACCATGTCCAGAGCTCCGCCAGACTCCACTACCCCTAGCCAGCCGAGTCCCGCTCGCTCTAGTGCATCAATCCATTCCACCGACTCGACCGAGCTCGCCGTCGCCGGAGATCCTTTCGCCGCCGTCGCTCCGGTTCATCCCGACTCGACGAAGCTTCTACGCGACGCACGTGAGCCTACCTAGCTCCCTTCCCTCTCTCTCGCCCCGAGCAACGAGCAACCGAGCCACATTCACCAAGACCCGCGCCGTGGAGCTCGTCGCCGACGTGCTCCCGGTCACTCTCCGCCACCCCATGGTGTCCGCAGACTCACCGCACCCCAAGGGGTCTACCCATGTACTTCCCGCACCTCACCGAGCCCTCTAACCCCAAGCCCGTCGTTGGCCGAACCCCGGCGGCCGCCTAGCTCGTCGCCGGCGCCAACTCCGGCCACCCCGACCCCAACTAACTCCACCAAGAGACGCTGGTTGCTCCTAGCTACCGTAGCTACCTTCCGCGACTCGTTTGGTCGCCGGAATCGTCAAAAACACTCCCTCCGCCGTGTCGGGCTCGCCGGCGGCTAGTCGCCGGTGCAGCCGACGTGGACGTTGACCACTGTGGGCCCTCGTTGACCCCGACAGGTCACTGACAGATGGGGCCCAGCCCTGCTAACTAATAGGTTAGTTTTAATTAAACTTTAGTTAAGTTAATTACCCTGACATGCGGGACCCACTGTCAGGTTTGACTGGACGCCCCTGTTGACTTCGACGTCATGTCGACGCATGGTCGACGATTAATTAAATTTCTGGATTTATTTCGATATAGTAAATTTAGAATATAATTCAAATTTCAAATGCTTATAACTTTTAATCTATAACTCCAAATGCAAAGATTTATATATGAAAAATTATCAGAAAAATCCACTCTATCCATTGGTACAGGTTTCATGCATGTTAAAGCAAGTTAACTATGCTGTTTAACCAGAATAAGATAATGCACCTTTAGGACTAACTCAATGAGCTATCATTTGAATCCTTGATTCAAATGAGTTCATCCCCGTTATTTCAGCTTGCATTAGGCCAACACACATCCATATTGCCATGTCATAGCATGCATCATATTGTTGCATATTGTCATGTGTGTTTACTTTCGGTGTGCTTTCATGATAGGTTACGCCTCGAGGATAACCTCGACTATCCATCCAAGGGCGTATTTCACCCCTGGCCCATCAGCAAGCAACTCATTGATCATTCCGATACAAACCCATGTTCTCGCTTCGCTCTCGCATCGCATTAAGACAACGCGATTCAAACTGTTGTGTGCTGCGGTAGTTGAACCCACTTCCTTTGCATGACCTGTCATTGCCACAAGAATTAGATGAAACCCACTAGTATGTGTAGGAGTTGATTGAGCCATGTTTGTGATTCCTACCATGCTATGCTTGCTATGCTTAGAGTTGTGTCAGTCCGGCTCATCGGGATGATGAACTGGAGTGAAAGGTTGTGTTGGTTCGAGAGTGAAAGTGTTGAACACGATTTGGTAAAGGTATCGATGAGAGGCCATGTAGGAGTACATGGTGGGTTGTTTCATTGAAGCCGATCCTAAGAACTGAGATCTGTGTTTGTGATCCATGAATTAGCTACTACCACGCATTGGGCCCGAAACCAATGGACCCTCTCGGCTTCTTAACCACCCTTGTTCTTAGTCCGGAGTTGCAAGTAGTTTCGTGTTTGTAGCATCTGTGGGGCCGCACGCAACGCTGACCTTAGGGGTGGGTTGTGTTGCGGTAGGCACGTGGGTCTGTGTACCGAAAGTGCCCGTTTGGTATCTCGGGAACCCTGCACACATCGCTCGGGCTGTATGGGAAACCTCGCCGGACTCCTCATGGATGGAACCCGAATAGGCGATAAACCTGGACTAGGGACTTGAGTGTTTAGGTAGGCTGTGGCCGACACCCACGCTGGGCTTCCGCTGAAGGTTGTCGAGTACATGTCGTGTAAACGCGATAAGTGGTGAGAGCGTGTGAAGAAGTACACCCTGCAGGGTTAAATATGATCTATTGAATAGCCGTGTCCACGGAGAAGGACTTCTGGGTTACCTATATCAGTTCATAGACAAGTAAATGGATACTACTAAAAGCCTCAAGATAAGTGTGAGTATCGTGGATGGCCCTCTCGTGGGATGACGAGAGAGGATCCACGGTGGAGTATTGTGATGGTGTTTAATGGACTCGTGTACGACAAATGCTTTACAAAGTGGTGTCACGTAGGATAGCTTAGCCAAGAGTCAAAGCTGGCTTGCTGCAAATAACTCCACCTCCTTTCTTGAGAATGTGCATGTATGATAGGATTCTGTGGTAAGACTTGCTGAGTACCTTTGTACTCATGTTTGCTTAATTAATGTTTTTCAGAGGACAATACTACCCCCTCCGACGGATTCTATGTAGATATTGACTTGATTTAGTGAACTAGCCACCTGTGGCGATCTAAGACTTGTGAAGGGCCATTGTAGATAGAAAGGCTCCAACAAGCTTTCTTTCTTTCTAGAGTCTGTACTCGAGACTAGTTTGCTTCCGCATGTGCTTGTATGATTGTATGATTTGAGTGTTGGGTCATGTGACCCCTACCTGTATGACTATGTTATGTATGGCTCCTGAGCCTCTTAAATAAAGTACTTGAGTTGTAGAGTTTTGTTGTGATGCCTTGTTGTATTTACTCATATCGGGCATATTATGCGGTATGATTGAAATGCTTGGTATGAGTGGGATCCGACAAACTAGTTGTTTATCCTTGAAGCCTCTCTTATGGGGAAATGTAGTCTCATGCTTCGAGCGATAGTAGTCCGCTACAGCCCGGTTCACCGAGTCCGCTAGCCCAAAGACTACCGCTTGGACACTTGACTGGCCGGCATGTGATTCATTTCGTTCCTATGTCTGTCCTTCGGGAAATGTCACGCGGTGGTACTCGAGTCCTGCCTAGCCTGCTACAGCCGGGATACCGAGTCCTGTTAGCCCAAAGGCTACAGCCCGAGTTCATACGCTGATGACCGACATGCTCAAGTGATTCATGTATGCCTGTCCCCATAGGTTAGTGCCGCTTTGGGTTCACGACTAGCCATGTCGGCCCGGGTTCTTTGTCATGTGGATGCTAGCGACACTATCATATACGTGAGCCAAAAGGCGCAAACGGTCCCGGGCCATGGTAAGGCGACACCCGTGGGAAAACCGTGCGTGAGGCCACAAAGTGATATGAGGAGTTACCAGCTAGGTCGATGTGACTTGGAATCGGGGTCCTGACATACCATTTCTTAATAAGGCACTCTTCCCCAATATTCAGTCAACATTCTAAAAGAAGAAACAAGCAGACACATAACAAGTTTAGCATGTACAAGTATATGAAACTCATTTCGGTGAACCAGTTCATTAGTAAGGTGGACAGGATTAAACTACCAAGTCTTCTATTGCCATGTACTAGTACATAATAAAAGCATCAAACAAACATATATGTATGTCCTATGGTCACTGCATTGTCTTGCGAAATCAAAATAGAGACACGGTTCAAATCATATCAGTTCAAGACAAAGCAGCAGTGAAAGAATACAAAGCATGGGAAACTACACGGCACAACAAGATTTCAGATGGGTACCACGGGTCTACATGTACAACAACACTATTGGCTCTGTTGTGATGCTAGTAATGTGCATGATATGAAAGTCAACTGTATACACAATTGAAATTGAAATCAAAAGAGCTATTGATAAGAGCAAACCTGTTAAAGAAACATGCGTGAACATACCTGCCGTGCCATTGGAGTTTCGATTGGATCCTTCAATTTAAAAATAAGTATGTATGAGTAAATACAATGATACAAGAGCAAAGCAATCATAGTTAAAAAAGGTGCGCCTAAGCGAGCGCTTAAGCGCGCCTGGACTCTAGGCGTTGGCAAAACGCATTGCGCATAACTACACTTAATCTTTGCATAACTGTGCTTGTTGAGGAAATCATTAACTGGTAGCTGCTCGGTTGGCTGGCGAGTAGGGGATTAATAGGCTAATCGGCAAGTTAATCGGCCATTTAATCAATTACTCGGGTGATTAATCGGTTAATCGGCTACCTGGTGACCCTACGAGTAGGGATTAATCGGCAAGTTAACTGGTTAATCGGATGAATTCTTGAACAGGGTCAGCGCATAAGCATGCGCTTTGGTTAGTAAAGTGCAAGGTGGTGGCAAAACGCACAATTAACGCCTAGCGCTTTTTTGAACTATGATAGCAATGGAATCTTAAATTAGAACAGTTGTTCTTCAGGTTTAGGCACTTGTTCTACATGAACAGAGTACAGTAAGACCCAAGAATATAATACTTAAAAATAGAAAATGAGCTCATAGACCTTACCACATTCTTGGTTCGGGACCAAGCAGTAACAAGGCGTTCCCAATCATCGCCCAAAGAATGTGTCTCGGGAGAACGTAAGGTAATTTGATGAGTTTCTTTGCCGGTGAAGTACGCTTTCTTCAGCAATTCCGATATCGCCACCAAGAATTCTTGAAGATAGCAGAGGTATTAGCACAGGTTACCTCATCCCGAGTTTCCAAATCGGTCCTTCTATAGAGAAAAATGGGAAAATTTGCTGTATTATAACCATCATGGAGGTAGGATGTATGGGACGAAGCAAAGTAATTTCCATGAATAACATTACTTACACGTAACTCCTGGACAAACACCTGCAACTGGCATTTTCCTTCATCTACAGTATAATATTTCCAAGATTGGAAGATACGCACATACGATTTAACAACATCAAATGCGATAGATGCTAAACTACGACTGGCTGGTTGTGCTTCCTCCACGGGAATAGGCGTACTAACTGGTGGAGCTGTGGTTCGCCGTGATAGTATCGCCCTTTGGGCACCGGAGCTGCCTTACTAACTGCTCTTGTTTGGGAGCTCTGTGGTGGAGATGGTGCTGTGTCAACAGGAACTGGGTTACTATCGGCTGGGGTTGGGGTTAGATTGGGTGAAGCTGGTTCTCTGTCCATGGCAGTAGGGGTACAATCTGCGAGAGTTTGGGTTATGTGTGGTAGTGCTGGTTCTTGTGCATGTACAACCGGGGTGCTATCTCCACCAATAGGTAGCACTGTTTTATTTGAAGACCGTATTTTTATGCCGCTAGATACTGGCATCACCCGCTCCAATTCAAATGGCTGATAAACAGGAAACATAGTTGAATGTACAGACATTGTATGAGAGATAGATGCAATAGATAGTGTGGAAAAAAGAGGGCATGAAATAGTTGACATGTATATTGTTTAACTAAAACGGATAGCATGACATAATTTCACACATATGATGTCTATCTAAACTGGATAGCATAGCATAACATAATCCAAAGATATGATGAATAGCAAAACAGGATCGCATGACATAATTCACCTACATGTTATCTAAGTAATCAGGATCGCATCATTTAATTCACATATGTGATTTATATGCTAAACAGACGGCATTCGATATGATGTCTGAACTAAGAACATGGTGTTGAATATTGTGTATATGATGTCAAAACTATGCAATGCAAGACACCGTATGCATGATATGAGCAGATAATCGCAAAGTTAGAGCATACACCTCAAGAGGGGAATAGGACTGGTCATCTGTCTCTGAATCCATCTCTCGAGGAGCTATCGACCCAACAAGAGATCTGCTCGGCTGTGTAGCACCGTCTACTCCAAGGCCTTGTTTTCACTCCAGATTTTTCCATCTCCCACCCAAATGGCTGATTCACGGTGAAGAGTAGTTTAATGTACAAACATTGTCGACAAATGGAAATGTAATGAAGAAAAGGATGGGCAAGATATCATTCAAATATATGATGCCTGGTTAAACAGGATGGCATTGCACATTTCACATATATTATGGCTGGCTAAAAGACATGAGACTGCATAATTCCCATATATGATATAGAAACTAAACAGTGGCTTACGTAACATGTCTAAACCAAGCAGATGACATATATGATGTCAAAAGTAGGCACTGCAAGGCAACATATGCATGATATGACTAACATCATCATGCCAAGGTAGAGAAAACACCTTGGGGGTAAATAGGAGTGGTCAAGGCCTCAATCCGCCTCGTACAGATATCTTCCTCTCGATTACAACTGGAGAGGGGTGGGGAGGGTTTGCCATTGAACCCACCATGGAGCGATGTCTGCATGACATTGTATTGCAGCGCAAAACTCTTATCTTTTTCTCTACATGTTCAGCATGACTGTGTACAATATTTGACATGCATACGAAAAAATATGGTGAGATTATGTAAGGAGAGCATGCAGAAATTTAGAGTGATGGTAACAACCAGTGAATGGATCCAAAAATAATGATAGCAGGCTGATGATTGCTTTAAATTAATAAAAAGACAGATGATGATTGCTTTACTATTTGTTTCCCACCCAAGATGAACAACATAGGAATACCCTAGGTGAACCAGATATTAGACAGACATACTATTCATTACTGCCTCGAGATATGCCCCACAACTAATTTAGAACTCAAGTTTGAACATGAATTTGGACCTGAGTTGGGAGTCCAAGAGTTGAACAGGACGATAAAGTAGCAGGTAAGTTTAAGCAATGCATAACATAAGCGTAAACAAAAGAGTGCGACCTCTCTTGTGGACCCCGTACTCCTCGTGTTCATCTCTTTGAGTCGATGATGGTGATGCCGTTGGGGTGCGTGCCGTCGGCAGGGAAGGAGATCTGAGGTGGCGAAAGACGGTTAGGAGTCGTGATGTCTGGTTTGGTGGATGCTTCTGTCGATGGAGC
The DNA here is from genome assembly GCA_021605205.1 of Aegilops longissima. Classification (NCBI taxonomy): domain Eukaryota; kingdom Viridiplantae; phylum Streptophyta; class Magnoliopsida; order Poales; family Poaceae; genus Aegilops; species Aegilops longissima. The sequence continues at coordinate 265,286,377 of CM038678.1, read as the reverse complement.
AGCTTAGGTGAGGTGGACAACATCGCGGCAGGAGCAGGACAAACCACACAAAGTTCCCTTCGGCACGTACCTATAACTGAAGTAATTATGTAAGGGCTCATTTGGCTTGCATGATTCTTAAAATGCAGGGATAGGAAAAACACCGGAATAGGATAGGAAAATGCACATGGTAAACAGAGCATTTGTAAACACAGGATTTCTATCAACTTGGGTATTTGGTTTACAGGAATTGCAAGAGCAGAGGAATGCAAAGAAACATGGCCAAAATAAAGAGAAACCATATGAAAGTGTGTACAGTTAGAATGTTATTCTGGCACTAAAGCACTTGGTCTTGTTTTCATGCATAGGATTTTGAAAAGTAGGTCCAGGTGGATGTTTTGCTTCATTCCTTTCAACAAAATGCATGAATAACTGAATAGTAGAGTGCCATTGGAAAATTCCCTATTGCTATGTTTTTCCGTTGAACCAGAATAGCCCTAATGGATCGACGTGAATGTATAGTAATAAGTGATGCAACAAGTGTACAACCTCTTTGTTGTAGCCGTGTCGACCTCAAAGATCATTGGGTTGGTCAAGCGCTTGAGGCAGAGGTGGCTGTCGGAGGTGTGGAGGAAGATCGAGGAATCAGAACGGCGCCTGTGGCACTCGCTCTGTTGTGATGGATCGTTTCGTCATTGGAGCAGCTCCGTGAGCCGTAAGACGCCAAGGCTGAAGCAGCACAAAATGTACATCGCCAATCTCAAGTGGGATTCTAATAGCATCTCCAATAGATGATGTAAAATGGATGTAAAATTAACATCACCAAAAACCACCTGACTACAACAGATGAGGTAAAAACTGTTGACTCTGAAATTAACTGTCAAAACTGAAATTTACTGTGGAATCTGAATGCTACTGTCAAAACTGAATGCAATGGTAGAAGAGAGGCACTTGACATGTAGTTTAGGCAGGCCTGCAGTTCATCTTCAACCTGCACCCCTCGAGCCGCCACCACCACTGCCAAACCGCTGCCCCTGTGCCGCCGCCTCAAACAACTCGCCACCGCTGCCCAGCCAACCCTCTAGGCCCCCGCCCCACCCCAACCCTAAGATAGATAGTGGGTACCTCTCCGCAAGCCCCGCCCCGCCACGGGTGGTTCTTCCTTAACTCCAGCGAGCCCCCCAACCCCTGAAAATCGATTGACCCAAAAGTCGATTCAGTCGACTGAAGTGTGGCTTAATCGGAGCAGAGCAGCAACACAAGCGAGGGGTAGAGCAGCAGCAGCAGCTGGGCGAGCGAGCGATCGAGCGAGAGTCGGAGCAGCAGCAGCAGCGCGAGCGAGCGAGCGAGAGCCGTAGCAGCAGCAGCAGATCCGGCTGGTATGGACGCCGCCGCCGAAGGGGCCTCGCACTTGGGGAGAGCCCCCGTGGAGATGCGGGATGGAGCACCGTCGGCGCCGGGAGGTTGAGTTAAGGAGAAGGTGCGATGCGATGAGTGTACAACCTCTTTGGTGGCGCCGAGTAGGCCTCGGCTTCGTCCGAGGAGTCGGTGAGGATGCTGCGGTTCCGGTGGAGCAGGTTAAGGCGACGTTGTGGGGATGGAGCAGCCGCGATAGATGAGGCGATCGTCGGAGCAGCTCCTTGGAGGTGGAGGACGGGGCGGCTGAACCGGCAGGACGGCGAGATGGACGACGGATCCTCATCCGGGGAGGTGGACGAGGGACGTTGAGCTGTAGCGGTGGACGACGTCGTCGGGGAAGAGGCTCTGGCTGGGCAGCGGTGACGTGCGGACGGAGGAGGGTGGGGTTTCGCGGCTGGAGCAGAGAGGTTATGGCGGCCTAGGATTTTGAATGGCGAAAAGGGGGTGATGGGAGGGGGTGAAGCATGACTTAGGGACGCGCTTGTCCAAAATGTAGGGTGTGTTACAAAAGTACCCCCCACCGATTTGAACTAGCGGCCCTTTCGGCTCAGGATTAGAAGGGGGATTTCGGGTGTCGGGATTTGGTAGCTGGAGGGAGTTTTCGCGCGCGTTGTAATTTCGGGATAGCAAGGCGCGGGTTGTGAAGGCGCTAGTTTTGGGAGCACGATATCTGAATTTTCGGGATATAACAAGATGCGGGTTGAATTTTAGGGACAAGCCTAACGTGTAGTAATATTGTACTTGTACATACCAAATCAATTCGCACTTCCCTCAACCAAAAAGAAAATGAAAAAAATAAATCTATTCACACCACACAAAGAGAGAGTCTTGCCCCGTTTTACTATACAAATACTATTCAAAGCTACTCCCTCCTTCCATCTATATAGGGCCTAATGCGTTTTTCGATACTAACTTTGACCAAATATTAGAGCAATGATATATGACATGCAACTTACACAAAGCACACCGTTAACTTCGTCTGTGAAAGGTTCTTTCAATGACATAATTTTCACATTGTGCATGTCATGACTATTAATCTTGTCAATAGTCAAAGGCGGTCTTAAAAATCTCATTACGCCCTATATAGATGGAAGGAGGGAGTATGAATCCATGTTATGTCCGATTAATTTTTTTCGCTTTGCTGTATAATGCATGTAACCTACTCATACCAACATTTTAGTGCATTCCAAATGTCTATACTACCGCTGCAATTCAACTAAATTTGAATTCGCTTTCTATTTCAATAAGAATCTACAATCATGATTGTTGCTAACTTCAACCATCATTCGTGTATTACCTTAATAACACACCACATGATTACTATAGAGATAGATATGAACTATGTGTACTACATGGACTCGAATTCTATTTTTTGAATACACTTGATGTTGATTCCAAATAATGGTACATTTGATGTACTAACTATAGGATCATAATCTAAACCATGTTCCATACGTACACCGTGTTTATCACACAAAGTATAGTGCCCGGCCCCCTACATTATGACAAGTATTTAGACCTGAGTTGCAAAAGCCACACATTAGCCCAAATTATAATCAATGTTGTACATTATGATATCTTCTTCAAGTATCCGTATCCACCTTTTTATAATGAATTATGATCTTTGTTCGTCTTTTACAACTTCACGATCCTCTTCTATTTGTAGCTAGCTAGCGCTAACTTTCTATCGTGCATGCACACGCCCGCCCCCCTCACACACCCTTACCGCCCCTCCATCGCAAGACGCTCATTATTTCTCTTTAGGTCGCCCACCAGCGGTGTGTGTAAGCCCTGCTCCTTCTTTCCGCACACACCGGTCGATATACCTCTCTAGCCAAGTGTGCCTACAACAAACACATATATACTTCCCTCTTCCATTCACACCGCCCATGCCCCCATATGTCCAATACGATTCCACGCAGTGCACACTCCCCGCCTCTTTTCATTAGTCACATGCTCGCACACTCCTCCCTCGACATGGTAGGCCTCTCGCACCACCTCCTAGCCACACTCTCTCCCCGCCCCGCCTCTCCGACCTTATTTGCTTCTAACACATGCAGGCAGTATAGGAATTGATCTCCCTACATATAGCCAGGTCGACTATAATTCGCTTTCACCAAGCACCGATACACTTACCTCGCTAGTTATGTCTCTCCTTTTCTCGGACACACGACGGTTGATCTTCTTATGTAGTTACGCATGCTTACCACAACCGTATCTTCTCCCTCATCATCCTTGAATACCTCCCGACCCATCTCTCACACGCACGTGCATAGACAGCATGACATCCCCGCCTCTCTTATTGATATTGCACTCATACCCTCCGCTTGTCTAGCAGGCCTCTCCCACCATTTGTGAGACGCCACTCCACCACCAACCCTCCGACGCCTACCTTTGTCTTTTTCCCAACCTTATTCATCTGCTACACATATCCATGGATGTCGATCAATCTCCCTCAATACATAGCTAGGTCTCTCTCCTTCCCTGCACATATACTAGTCGACCGGTCTCTACCCCCCCACACACACACAACACCGATAGTCGAACGTTGTAGGTAGGTATCCATGCCACGGAGAAGAACTGCACCTCTGCCCTCTCAAATTCCAAGAGGCCAGCCGCCCTATATCTTTGCGTGGGCAAGCACAAATTGATGGCACTCTTTATCGATCACAAGCAGCCACACACTTCATCCTTGTTTTCACTTCTATCGATATCTCACGTCCATGACTCCATTTCACACACATTGCATATGTTACGCTTTTTTCGATTGAGATATCATCAACACATTGCCTATGTTTCGCACAAACCATCTCTCTCACACCCACCCACGCACGCATTCGCACCTAAAGAAGAAGTGCACGCAGGACGACGTACTCACGCCTCGTTCCCGCCACACCCGCGGGTACACGGTGGAGTTCGTTTCTGCACGTAAAGGCGCCCACGGATAATTTGACGCTGTAGCGGTTGTTTACTCAAGGAGGGTCGGGTACCACGCCTAGAATATAAAACGATTTCCGTGGGGAAAATGGAAAATGGGTTTGTCTCTCGTGAGTCTCGTCACACAATCTCACACAAGGCCGCCGTGGCCTCTCTCTCTCAGCGTTGGTCAGTGATCCGGCCGCATCCCGTCCGCCGGCGGAAAGGGAGGATGTGCATCCTCTCTCTGTTCGACGGTGTTGAGGCTGCTCGTCCCGATCTGTGGTACCCGCCGTTCTCTCTGACCAAGCTCCGGCGCGGTAGGGCCTTCACCACTTGCTCGCTGCCGCAGTATGGGCAGATCCCGGCCGCCGGCGCCCTCCTAGTAACATCCCGACGACCCTTAGGTACAGCTTCCTCCGGTCTTGCTCCACTGCCCATCTTCCCACGTTGCTGCATGTGGATCTTCTTTAGTTGTTTGCTTAAATCGTATCTCGGCCGGCGTACTTTCCATCTTGCAATCTCGTCCTCAAACCATTTTTGATAAACCACCATGTGCTATCTTTCCCTTTTACATGGAACATGCTTCTTTTTGTCGGCGATGTGTCTTCAACTCGTGTTATTGGGCAGTAATTGTTTCCTTTCGCCTCCTTTTGCAAACAGGCTATCCATTTTCACCTCGTTGCATTGTGGTTTTTGGTGAACTGCACAAATCACTTTTCTCAAGAGTGTTTTGTGCAGTTTCGCCAAAATGTCACACGGGCAACGCTTTTACATTTCGTGGGACTGCGGAAAGGGAGATTGGTTTTGCTATCCTTCTCATCCAACTCCGTGCCTAATCTTCTCCGACAAGAAGTTAGTCCTAAAGAGAGATCGAGAGGTGATCGGCTTCTATTTATGTGTGTTATGTTTCATCATCTAGTTCCACTATTATTGTAATCACATTGAATGGATATCTTTGCAAACAGGGATGGTCCGCCCGATTTTAGTGGAGCTGCACAAAATGATCGGATTGTGGTGTCCTTCATACACCTCTTTTTGGCTACAGAGCTGGGTGAAACTAGCTGCCAAGCAATGAACACTGTGCCAAGGAAATGGAGCCATGCCTACGAACAGCATCGATCAATTCTATTTTTTTCTTTATTTGTACACCTTCTCACAACTTTGTCTTCAATTGTGATGTGAATATTGGCGCTGATCTGCGAACCATTGAGATGCATTAGCCATGGTAGTTTTATTTGTATTTGATGGAATGTTGTAACGAGATAATTTCGAGGCAAGACACATGAATCCTAAGTTGAAACCTTTTTTCCTCTTGGAACCAGAGTTGAAACCTTCATAGCATCACAAAGACAATTTCACCAAAATTATGCGACATATAAACAAATCCTGAAGGATTGATAGCAATGCCGTAAACAATTCAACTTCGTTTCACCGACATGTTGGACATCCTTCATCCGCTCCACCTGCCATGCAGCAATATTGAGTGCACAACACAACTTCGTGGAAAGATTCACCCCGGTCGTTGCATCGCAGTAGTAATGACTAGTGAGTAGTCAAATCACGAGCCCCACCTTCACCACAAGAAGTTGCTCGGACGAAGCAACCATCATTTCTCTGTTCCTTGAACTATTTGGTACTCCCATATTCCCACAAAGAAAGTTGCTCGGGCGAATCAACCATCACTATATCCGCCACGTGTGATGACCACAGAGCTATCCATTCAGATTGCATGTTAAAAAATAAAGGTCGATAACTAATGCGCAAACTTTCAAAAAACTAATGCGGCACTTTGGGCCAACGCGTCGATCGCATTTTGCACGAGAAATTACACACCATGTTTCGTTGACATGTGGTCCCGTTCCAACATATCAGTGAGACGACGGCCGGTAGTAGGAGTATTTCCGAACTGACGTGTAGGACGGGGCGCCCCTTCATGAACCGTGGCAAACTGGCAACCATCCACCAACGCTTCGCCTTTCCCTCTCGATTTGGAACTGCTGTCACACGCTCTTCCTCTCCCTTCTCCATTTTCCTTCAGCCCTTCACGCTTTCTTCTGCCATTGTTCGATCGTCTTCTCCATGGAGGGAACAGGACGGAAACGACCCCGTTATTCTTGCCCCGATCTGAAAGATGACATGGTGGAGGAACTCATTGATCGGTGCGACGTCATCACCTCGGCTAGCATGGCAGGTTCGTTCAAGCCCATTCTTGGCTCAACTAATAACATCATAACAAGGAACCCAAGAGTCAAGGAACGGTTTGATCTCCCCTATCATCTTCGCCGTGATCCTGATGACCGGCACCGTCACGACGGAGGCCTCGCCCTATGCAAGTTGATGCCGCTTGATAATGATACGTATGATGTTAAGATGCCATCGCTTGAGGGCAAGGCCTGGGCAGGTGCAAATGGAGATTGGGTTGTTTACATTGGGTCCAACTGCGAGTGGGAACTTGTGAATGTGTGCAATCGTGACTGGGTTCCACTTCCAAAAATCTCAGCAGACTGCCCAGAGGTTGAGCACACCGGTATTGTACGCACGTTCAAATACAATCATAGTGACTGTCTTCTACGGAATATAGCAATTTCTCGAGTTCCCACCCGCTCTTGGAATTACAAAAACTATGAAGTTGTTGCTATCTTCGACAAGCTTGTTGCCGTCGTTGCTGGTTTGACTTGATGGACATTGCTCAAAAATCAGTTTCTGTACACGGATGAGTACTGTGATGCAATTGAATACGAGGGCCTTGTGTTTGCTGCCACCACTCATGGCACTGTTTTTGCATGGAATCATTATGATTTCGGTACGTTTGTCTTCTACCATAATTATAATTGTTTCATCCACATGCATGCGGGTTAGCAAGTTTCCCTTTACTAATTAACCTTCTTCTTGTGTTTCCAAGGTCCTATGAAAATTCCACCACCTATACATGAAAATTTTTATAACCAAGGGGGAGATGACGATGGTGATGATCACGAGCATGAGGACGAGCAGCGCCCACATACTCGTTGGCGCCTGGCAACTAATTTTGATGGATCACCTCTTCTCATGTGTATACAACCCACTGATGATGTTACTGCTAAGGAAGCAGGTGTAGTCTCCCATGGTCGCACTCTCCGGACCTATTCCAACACCCGTTCCATGGTATTCGGGTTGGATACTAGTGTGCTAGCACCAACACCTTCTCCCTGGTACAGAATTGATAGTCTTGGAGAAAACTCGCTCTTCCTTGGAAAAAACTATCCGATGATGGTGAAAGGTGATCCAACTGCTGTTGACACAACGTTACTATCACCATTTATGAGAAGCAACTGTGTCTATACCTCGGACATAAGCGTGGTTCCCTACCCTGGTACTGATATAGTAGGCCGCTTCAGCCTGGATGACCAGTCCTGCGTTGGTCTCGAGATCGACAATAGATGCCCCGTCCCAGAGAATCACTTGTGGTTCAAAGCAAGTGTTTCCAACGCCGAGGAATGGTTGAGTTGAAGTTCATTTCATTGCTTGTTATTTGTTATGTGGTGAAAACTTTAGTATTTATAATGTATCCTCGTTGTCGATGTGGGTTGATGACCTGTTGTATGTAATAAAATGATATGCCTGTGATAAACTTACTGAATTTATGAATGGCTTTCGAGTTGCTTCTGTGAATGAGTGGTGCGACGAGGCAAAAAAATATTTTCCGAATACATAATTGTACGTGCATTGCAATAGGTTATCGGATGAGGCCAATCATCAACAATAGTAGTACACTATTTGTACTAGCTTCACATGCTTCGTGCGTAAAGCGGGTGTTTTATCAGAGCTATATTGTACTACGTAACCAGCACCTCGAATCCTCGATACTAGTAGTACTATATAGTAAGTAGTAGGACTATTAGGGTGGCATGGGCCGTAACAAGCATTCACGCCCGTGAGTAAGGCACACGCCACCAGATGACTTCCATCTAACACCATATTTCTTGGAGTCCGTATAGATCAATCTCTTCAATCTCATCGTTTCTCTAACTCAGCCATCAGCACAACAAGGGCGAGGTGGGGTTTGCCGATAGTCGGTTTCCTCAACTGCGGTCCCACTTGTAAGGCCAACTCCAACGCTCTATCAATATATGGATGTACTCTTCTTCCCAATACAAAAACTTGCATCCATTCTACTCCTCCATTCTACTACCTCCGTCCCCGGTTTATAGGTCCCTTTGTAGTTTGTGTCAAATTTTGACTAAAGATTTAACTAACAAAATGTTAATGCATGTTAAGAAAAATTATCTCATTGGATTCAGATTTGAACATAGTTTTCAAAAATATAATGTTTGGTGACATGCGTAAACATTTTGTTAGTTTAACCTATGGTCAAAATTTGGCACGAAATATAATGGGGACCAATAAACCCGGATGGAGGTAGTATTTGTCAAAATATATATGTATCTAGACATGTTTTAGTATATAGGCACATCCATTTTTGGACAAATGGAAGTCAAGTATTTTGGAATGGAGGGAGTACACAATTAAATTTTAAGTTAGCTCAACTAGTCTAATCCGAGAGCACCACCGAAGATTTGGTCGGGTTCTTCCTCCTTTTGCCGACACGTGGGACATCCAGCGTCCAAGTCGTGTCATGAAAGAAAATAGAGTGGTAGTTGATAAGTTGAAGCCACGAGATGTGCATCTTGGGTTAAATCAGAATAGAATCTTACTACTCTTGAGTAACTCCAAAAGCGCCACCAAGATCTTTCTTGGATTTGTTTTTCATCACTAGCACGCCGAGGTGAAAGATGTGCAGGTTCGATGGGTCCTCTATGCTTTCAATTACATGTGGGGCGCATGTGAGCAAACAGACGATGGGCTCAAGGTCCGCTGGCTGGCTGAGAAGAGAGATAGAGGAGGCTGAGCACGGACTGCAGGAAATTTGTTCTACGAACCAGCACCTTGATATTCGCGTGTGGTTGTTTCTATAATAAAAAAGGAGGTACCTCTACTTATGTTACTCCCACTACGCCTAGCCTAAGGTTAGTGGGTGACCTTGCGCTTGGCTCTTCGCCTCTTCCGGAAGTCAATGGTTCTACAGTAGTGCTTTTGGCAATCGACACCAAATGAACTGTTGCACGCCCACCGCTAGGCAAAAGTTTCTCCTCAGGTTGCGAGCCATCAAGACGCGCTGGCGAGGGAGAAGGTGTAATCAAGCTTCTCGTCGCTCGTGAGTTGACGGGACACATCAAAGTTATTTACTAGTAGTACGTACTCTCTCCAAAAAAGGGCTAGCCATGTCATTGCTACCATCTCGTGCTCCGTCGTTGAGTACATGCACTATTCACGTGCCATCGAGGAGAAAAATATTGTGTAGGTGCCATCGAAGTGCATGACTCACTTACGGAAAAGGGTTTCCCCGCCCCCCCCGCACGACTCACTTACGCACCGATTATCTGATTATTCCATTTTCTTGCATGACACGTGCACCTTGATGCTAGATGTCTCGCGTGTTGGGAAAAGGATGAACAAAGCTCACGAAAAGAAAAGAGTTGAAGAGCATAGATTCCCGACGACCGAGGAGGAGCAAGGAACCTCGCGGTGGAGCGCCCGCAAGGAACCTTGCTGCTTTTCCCTGTTTTTGCCGCCGCCCACCTATAAACAACTAAAAGAACATGAACTTTTGCTAACCACTAGAAACAGTACATCAGATGCTAAGTTGAAGATGTTTTATACTCCCTCCGCTCCCAAATATAAGTCTTTTTAGATATTTCAATAAGGGACTACATACGAAACAAAATGAGTGAATCTACACTCTAAAATATGTACACAAGCGAACGTACTAACTTCATCCGATCCAACTCATGCACATACGCGCACAACATGGAGCACACAACGCATGTACACAAGACGTGCATGCACACACGCTCGGCCGTAGAATGCACGTGAATAACACATGCATGCGCACACACTCGGCTGCATGGAGGCATGCGCCATCCGCGGCGACGTCCGGTTAGTCGTGCTACGGCGAAGCTCGCACGCAACGGCACATACGCATCTCTTACAGCACCTCTTTTCCGTCGTTGCTCAACGACTAGTCAGAGACGAAGACGACTGCAACCTCGGCCTTAGAGCTAGAATCGATGGAAAAACACGCACGTTGCACGCACACGAGCACATATGGAGTGCCCACGACGTGGTGGTGGTGCGTCCCCAGTCGCCTCTACTCCTTCTGCGCACGTTGTCTATCAAGGTGGCTGCATGCTAATGATAATGTGGGTGAGATCTTCTAGGACTGAGATGATGACGAGGAAAATTATGAGACACAAGGTGACGTACACCATCAAGGTCCTCGGTCAAGGGGGTGCTAGCAAGTGCTTAGATGTGCTTAGAGCAAGTACAATAGAGCTGAGTCAGCGGGCTATAAGGAATAAACAGTATATTTCTGCTTAGTTGGAGGAAAGAGAAGAGGAGAGAGAAGGTAAGCGGGCTCTTCATGAAGAGCCAGCTCTAGCATGTGCTCCTAGGCACTTTGTAGTGCATGTTGACTATAAGATGGGCTGTAGGCTTATAGCCAGCAGCTGGCTATACTATTAATGCTCTTTAGATGAGGTGCTAAGTGCATTAAATGGCTTAGTAACTCAAGTGTTCAATGCAGAGGTGCTTAGTTTATTGGTGCCACATCATATTTTATGCCTACATGGCAGGCTTAGCAGCTATACATGGTGGAGCACTGGAGAGGCCAAGGCTGGTCATAGTGGGGAGTAACTTGTATCAGAACATATTACTATGTTACTCTAAACATCTCTATAAACCGGAAAGGAGGGAGTAGTAACATACACTAGTGTCATATGCAGAGTATGGGAGCACATGATATTTCCCGTCGGACCGATCCCAAGTTGGCTTCTCACCTTCTTGGCCCAACAAAACCCTCCCCCCCCCAAGCGCTTCCCACCGGGCGCCACCTGAGCCCGCCGCTCCATGTTGATGACAAGTCAGGCGACGCGACCTCTCATCGCTTCGCCCGTTGAAGCGGCGCACGACCGAGGGCACCGCCGCACGCCTGCATTTCAGACTACACAAGTGGATAGTAACTTTTAGCGCAAGTACTACTATAATTAGATGACATAAGCAGGCTATAAGGATTTAAATATAGTATTTGTTCTTAGTTGAAGGAGAGACAAGAGGAGAGAGAAGAGAAGCGGATTGTAAACGTGTAGCCGGTTGTACTCCAACATACTCTACTTTGTGAGAAAAAAGGTGGGGCCATTATTAATGATATTGTATTTATACTAAAGGGACTAACGGACGCCTTAATTACTCCATTTTTTTTAGACAAATCTTGGTGGGGCTATTATTGACTTTTTTTTGAGCTATTATTGACTTGGACGTGGGGTTTGGGGGCCAAAGGCCTACTATTATACTCCGACTTGACATGCTCTACCCTAGCCGCCGCCGTATCATATGGTTTCGCACCGTTCCAGATCTTAGCGCCGCCACACAATTCTTCTCCAGCCCTCCTTCTAGCGTGCACCGCGAGAAGGGACAGCAGTCCTCCGGACCCCGCCTTTCGTGATCCTGTACGGGAGAGGGGCGATCAGGTTTTTGGGGAGCACACTCCTGTGACTGCTGCAAGCGACGACTTCCTCAACGATAGCCTTCTTCCCCGACCTCGGTAACCTCTTCATCAACTACATGAGTGACAACATCAACCACATCGGTTCTCTCTCGCTGTACAGTATGTGATTCTATCCTCCTGGTTTAGTCTGCATCATTACTTTGATGTTTGCAATTGTCGTCGTGATCTATTTACTGCTGATTCGGATTAAATATCAACTAAATTGCTCATATATTCAACAACCCAATCGAAAAACCTGATCACAGGCAATTTACTCCGAGTTGTTTTGCTGCACTTTTGAAGCCGCCTACTTTTAAGGGGGTGCAATATAAAAGGTGGCGCACAAGAGCAGTATATTGGTTTCAGATCATGTGCTGCTATGACGCCACTAAGGGTAAGCCTGAGGGCGATCTTAATCCTACACAGCAGGAAGCTTTTCAGAACATGGATACCCTCTTCAAAGCCGCCCTGCTGAGTGTTCTTGACGATTCCATTGTGGATTCGTATATGTTGTTTGACAGCGGCAAAGACATGTGGGCTGCGCTCGAGGCCACGTTTGGGCCCTCGAACGCTGGCAACGAGTTGTACGTCATGGAGCAATTTTGTGACTACAAGATGACTGATGAGCGCTCTGTTGTTCAGCAGACTCATGAGATACAGTCACTCTCTAAGGAACTTGAGTACTTTAAGTGTGTGTTGCCGAACAAATTTGTTGCTGGGACCATCATTGCCAAGCTTCCACCTTCGTGGAACGATTTTGCTACTTCTCTAAAAAACAAGAGACATGAGTTTTCTGTTTTGGATCTCATTAGCACTCTTGATTTTGAGGAGAAGGCGAGAGCAAAAGACACACATGCTCGGGTCGCCGAGGGAGCTTCTAGTGCCCACATGGTACACGAGAAGAACTTCCAGCCCAACCAGCCCCAAAACAACAAGAACAAATCTCAGGGAAAGGCAAGTTTGATGCAAAGAACAAGTCGTCACATTCTACCAACTTCAAGAAGAATTCTCATAACGGAAGGGATACAAACCTCAATTTTGGTAGCACCGCACAAAATTTATATGGCTGCATCTACCGCTGTCGCCTAAACTCATGGTGCTCCGTATTCCTACATTCGTAATTAGGTACAATGACCACCGCAAGATGAAATTAGCTTATTCAGACGCTGACTTGCTGAATGCAGCGGAACGATCCTGTCATGTCCGGAGGAGCAAACAAGCAAGGCAGCCAAGGTGGAAATCAACCAAGGACTTATGAAATTATATGTAATCTTCCTCGTGCAGTTCAAGATCCCTTCATCCAGATGATCGTGTTTTGTCATGCCGAGCTATTGATATGTGCTACTGTTTTGCAACACCGTTTAAGTATAGCTACTATTTTCCTATCTTCTCAGATTCAGGACAATAAATAGGATATCAGGGGAACTGCACAATATGGACCCATGTTGAGTCATCTCAATTGCCTCATGTGTTTGCTGCAAATGCGTCAGCATCAATTGCAAGATGAGGCAGCTAGATAGCTGTGGAGTTGCCAACATGCTCAAAGTGCTCGCAACATTGAGAAGAAACAAGCATGCCCAAGAAGTTAATGCGTGCGCAGGGAGGCCCTTTGCTCAGAGAAGCATCGACCGATTTTCTTTATTTCCACACCTTCTCACAGTTTTGTATATTGGTTATAGTATGGTGAATCATTGAGATGCATAGACATGCTGAACTTTTGTTCTTCTGAATGTTAGTTTAATGTGAGTGTCTGCATCCAGTACCGCATCCTTTAATTTTGTGGATGCACACAGAGAAAATAAATCTCCTTAATTTACTGCATAACCCACCCTATTAAATAGGCCTAGTAACAAACCAGGCACATGCAGTGGCCGGCGGGCACATGCATCCTGCATGCATGGCCAGTCATGCAGCAACGCAAAAGAAGAGAGCAGTTCTTGGGAAAAAGCGAGTAGTTAGTGCAGCGTGCCTTATAAACACGAACAACTCGCTCTCCCGCTTCCATCTCCCCACCCAATTCCCCTCGCTCCCCAATCTTCCTCACTCGTCCAGAAAACCCTACTCACCTTCTTCCTCACTCATACAGAAAACGCCTGCTCCTCTTCTTCCACTCCTACTGTAAATCCCAGCCCTCCTTCTTCCCCACTCAGACCGCCACTAGGCTCGCCTCTCGCTACTCTGCTCAAACCGTGAGCTCGGCGCGACGCCCACAAGGAAAATGGAGTCGGCTGGCCCCAGACCAAGAAGATGAGGCTCCCGCCAAGACCCGAGTAGCTGGGAGAAGCGGGAGCCCCCACCCAGATCTCGAGGAACTGTAGAATCTCCGTGGACCGTGATCAGCGATCTCCCGGACGCCATCCTTGAGGAGATCATCTCGCTTCTCCCCACCAAGGATTGCTGCCGCACACAAGTCCTCTCAACTCGGTGGCGCCTCTATGGTGCACCGCGCCTCAATCTCGATCGCCGCCGACATCTCGTCCTTCCTGAATTTGATCTCATCGAGCCATCGTCTCTTCTCACCAGCAGGGCCCTGCTCAATGCCTCGCATCCCGACAAGCTACCGTTGTCCATATCCGCAAGGTGGATGCTTATCGACATCCCCTGAATTCGAAAACTCCAGCAGTTTGAGTTCTACCATTACCACGAAAGTTTCATACCACGAACATACCAAGAATTCGTGCCCACACCACCGTTGTCCATCTCGCGGTTTTCCTCCTCTCTCCACACCGCCACCTTCGCCCGGTGCCATCTACCAGACGATCTGGTACAAATGCTTCAACTCCCACTGCTAAAAAAACTTTCGCTTGTGGTGGTTTATCTGTCGGAGGCCTCACTGCACAGCATCATCCACTCTAGTTGCCCTACCCTGGAGCGCTTGCTGATTGTTTTGGGAATAGAAATCGGTATCAGTTGTCTCCAAATAAAGTTGCCTCACCTTAAAAGCATTGGAATTTGTTTTGAAGGACAGCAGCTCATCATCGAAGATGCCCCTTCACTTGAAAGGTTGCTCCTTCATAATTGTTATACACCGCCGAAATAATCGTGCCTCTCGCGCCCAAACCGAGACCTTGGGTGTAATTCGTGACCCGCTTAATAATCACAAGGAGTTGGTGTTTGGCTGCTCACCTTTTCGTGTACCGATATTATCATCTACACATTTGTAATCATATGCTGCATCTTTCATTTATGCGCATAAGTTTTATATCATCTTGGAGTACACTTTGGGTACTAATATTATGTTATATGCTCAATGAAGAGTTCGTCCATTGATAGCCTATCAATGAAGCTGGATTCTGTCAAGATCATATATATCAGAATGTATAGTTTTGATCTGGACATAATTATTGGCTTGTTGTGATGCTTTCGATCTCTGGAGAATTTATACATAGAGGTGATGATTTCATGCACATTGAAAGCCCGTATATATTGTACTAGAATTAATTGTTCAGCTGTCGTTCTTTCGACATACTCTTTTTTCAGACCTTAACTGTTTTCAATCTTCATGTCTACTTAGGCAGAACCACATGGACAAAAACATATAACCAATCATTCATGTAATAAGCACATGGATTTTCTCAGTTCTCATGACATTCGTTTGAGGACAATAACGATGGGACGATATGCATCCAACCAGGAAAACAGAAGCTTTGTCACATTCTTCCTGTTGACTGCGAGGTTACTATTGTCCATGAGGCTTAATTTTTACAGCAAGAGATTTCACACGGACAAACATGTTGAACAGCAAAAAATAAGTTTCAGGTGGACAAATGGGCTTCTAAACGTGCTCGGCTTCTATTTACAACAAGTTGTAGACATCCTAAAATAAATTTTTTTGCACAGGATGTTGATATTATGGATCAGACCGATCCATTTGTTTGTGACTGCAAAAAGAGTGGTTGGGTTAGATGTTCTTTGTCATGTTCAATCTGGGTTTTGTCTAAAAATTTGATGAACAATTAATCCTTGGGCTTTTGTACCATTTGTGTGCTTGACTTGCATGTTGTTGCCCTCAGACTCCCCTCGACCTGCCACTACACCGCCGATCTTTCATGGCTGCTGTTCGCTCCCGCCCGAGGCCTTGCCGTCGTTCTCCGCTTGGTTAGCTCGCTGTGCTCGCCGCCGTCTGGTGTTGTCAACATGGTCAACAACCAAGAGGAATCAGGAGATGATTTGTACGTGGAGAGGTGACAAGAGGGACCCACCAGGTCATTGCATTTCGCAAGGTGTGCCTCGTTATTACAAGCCAAAACAATACTTCCTCCTAATTGTTTGACAACTAGGTTCCACGCCATTGTCAATGTAGTCAATAAACGAGAAAATTACACAACGAGCGGATAACACCAGGGACCCAGCAGCTCGCCCAGTTGTTTTTCAGTTTCAGAGACGGAGCTCAACTACGCGCTGTGCGGGGGCTGTGGCTTTTCTAGCCCACGCTTACGCTTTTATTAAGCACATGACGAGCCCAGTTGATATTTTTTTTCTTTCTGAAATTGGCTAGCCCAGTTCTTTTTTTTTGGAGAATACCAAAACCGAGGCCTACTTGCTTTTCTCAGCCCTGCTAGGCTGCAAATCTTTCAAGACGAGGAGGGATAAGAAATGGGCTTCCCCAGAAAACGGGCTATAAGTTGTAAGAAAATGGGCTGTAAATTTTTAAACCAAAGCCAACTGGCAATTGCATTAAAATATCATTTTTTTTTTGAGAATTTCTCTACTCTCTACTCTTATAAAAACCAAAGCCAACTGGCAATTACATTAAAATATCATCTTTTCACCCACAAGATAAACTACTCATACAAATGCATCTTCATGTTCCATGCAACGAACGGGCATCTTGCTAGTTAAGATTCTAAATTTCATTCATTTTTTTTGCGGAGAATTGTTTTTTGAATTTTATTTTGATATAATTTTTTGAAAACTATTTTTAACGTGACTCGAAATTTCGTGATTAAAAGAGTTCGGACCCCACTGAAATATGCAAAATTTCGTTGAATTTTTTAGCAGTGCCCAGAATATATGGTCTGTAATGCTAATAAAAAGAATACAAATTATTGAAAATAATGGCTAATGGGCTGTATGCTGTTTTCCACAGATTTGGAGGCTGACTTCTGGACCTACTAGGTTGACGATGACGCTGTCCTAAATTTTTTTTGACGCGTACGCAAGGCTTTGTCAACTTAGTCAACACACAGCAGTGACTGTTGGATGTCCATCCAACGTCCGCCGTGCTTCTTCAATCTCTGCTCTTCCTGCTCCAGCCGCCCAAACCAGCGCCGGCGGGACTGCCTGCTCCCTCCTTCCCGTGGCTGGTTGTGCTGCCGCCAGGCCATCCCTCTAACCACCCACACATCCTGTTATTTTCCGGCGACGTCGGCCTCACCCCGCAGCCGACCCGATCGGCGCTTCGTTCTCCCCTCGGCAGGCATCCGCTGTCGTGGCTTCACCAGCCCGGTGGTTCTCTTTCAGGCCCGCCCTCGCCCATCGTGGTTTGTGCTCTCGGCGCGGCGAGGTCAACATGGTCAACAAACAACAGCCATCGGAAGAGGTCGCGAGAGGGGTCCACACAGAAAATGCCTCCTTATTACGCAAAATAATGATTCCTCCACCGATAGCTGGGACCGATCGAAGGGTCTCTGTATTTCGCGAAAAAAAGTTCCCCCCGCTGTCAGCTTGGACCCACCGGAAATGCCTCCTTATTACGCACAAAAAAATGAATACTCCCCCTGCTAGCTGGGACTCACCTTGGTGGGAGGCTGACTTGTGGGCCTACTAAGTTTACGGGGACAGAGGGCTTTGTCAACTTAGTCAATATGAACGACTCTAGCTCCAGTGACCATACGATGTCCATCCAACGGCCGTAGTGCTTCTTGAACCTTTGGTCTTCGTGCTCCAGCCGCCCAAAGCAGCGCAGGTCGTGCTGCGTGCTCCTGCCTCCCGTGGTCGGCTGTGATGTCGCGGAGGCCTCACCGCCCCCTACTACTCCCACCGCTGGCCAGGCCATCCCTCTACTCACCCACACCCCCTGTTATTCTGTGGTGATGGCAGCCTCACCTCGTATCCTCTTCATGTGGGCATCCATCGCTGCGTCTTCCCGGCTCCCGTCGTCCCTTCCTAGGCCTCGCCGTCGTCCCGCGGCTGTGGTGCTCTCGGCGCGGCATGGTCAATGTGGTCAACGACCGACTTCCATCGGAAGATCTTGTCGCGCGGAGAGGTCGATACTGGGTCCACGGCGGCCGCAAGGAAGTGCCTCCTTATTACACGCAAAATAATTATTCCTCCACCGACGGGGACCCACGGACGGGCCACCGATTTCGTGAAAAAACGTTTCCTCGATCGCTGGGACCCACCAACTACATCTTCGCACGCAAGGAAGTGCGTCCCGCAAAAAACGATTCGCTTCGTGATCGCTGGGACCCACTAGCTACATCTTCGCACGCAAGGAAGTGCGTCCGGGCAAAAAAAAAAACAAAACGATTCGCCCGATTGCTGGGACCCCACTGCTACATCTTCGCAGGCAAGGAAGTGCCTGACAGTCGGGACCCACCTGGTCGAAGCGTACGTAGCGTTGGCATTCTGGTCGCGAACGTGTATGTACACACTGATCGTAGTAGAGGCGCACACGTACACGTACGTACAGCGGTGAGGGTGCAAGAAAGAAAATACGGCCACGTACGTACATACGGGCAGGGTCTCGAACGCCTATTCGAGCGTACGTACAAGGCTGGGTCGGAACAGAGAAACAGCGTCGTCATCGTGTTCATGGGGAGGCAACGGAATGCGTCGTGTATTCATCGGGAGGCAACGGAATGCGTGGGAGCCAACCGGCTGGGTCGGAATGGAATGCGTCGTCGTGTTCATCAGGAGGGCTTGGACGGAACAGGCGATGGAAACGAGGCATGGCGTACCGCGCAACGGAGGAAATGGCCTTATGTTCGACCGGCCATGTTTGAAACGGGATCCTGTTCATCGGGAGGGGTCTGGCGTACCGCAAAACGGAGGAAACGGACCTCCTACGGTCGAAACGGGGTCCTGTTGATCGGGAGGGGCCTGGCGTACCGCAAAACGGAGGAAACGGACCTCCTACGGTCGAAACGGGGGTCCTGTTGATCGGGAGGGGTGTGGCGTACCGCAAAACGGATGAAACAGACTTGTGTTGGAGCGCTACGGTCGAAACGGGGCGGAGGGTGTGGCGTCGCAAAACGGACTCCACGGGATACCGTTCATCTCCACCGCCGACCTCCTCCAGCCTCCATGGGCTACCGTCGACCTCCTCCAGCCTCCACGGGCTCCTGCTCATCCAGCCTCCACCGCGCTTACTCCACCGCCATCGCTCAACCACCCTCCATTTGCACCCTCCACCGTCTCTGCTCATCCAGCCCTCCACACCACGGGTCCTGTTCAACCACCCTCCATCGCTCTCGCTCATCCAGCCCTCCACACCACGGGTTCCTGCTCATCCGAGGCAACGCCACCGCCATCGCTCATCCAAACCCCCGCAACGCCATTGCTCATCCAGAGGCAGATCGATCGGCTTGATTAGCAGCGAGAGCGGCGAATCGCTCCATCGGGTTCGATTAACAGCCATCGATCGATCGCCGGGTCCGATGAACGCGTAACTGCAAAGTGCAATCACTCGGGTTCAGTTAGAGCCCAACGCCTCGCTCGGCTTCAGTTAGAGCCAATGCCTCGCACACATGCGCGTACGTACGAGAGAAACGCGCATCGCTCGGCCCCCGACCTCCCACCGTAACCGGCAACTCCCCGATATTTTCCTCCCCCTCGCTTCTACCACGGTTTTTTCCGTCATGGACGGCCCAAAGAATGTCATGCAGCTGCCTCTCCGGCCCGCCCAGGACGAATAGCCCATTCTCTGTCATGATTATTTGTCATAGAAGTAGGAGCCCACCACATCTATGATGATACCGGGTTTTGTCACAATTATCGTCATAGAAGTGTCATATGTATGACAGAAAAAAATTTGTTCGGCCCAAAATGTCACAGATGTGTCTTTTTTTTGTAGTGCAACTACAACATGGCAGTAACCAAGACCCTCATCGATGGCGGGGCCACCCTCAACGTGCTCTTCGTGGAAGCTTTCGGCCTGCTTCACGTGCCACATGGCCGGCTCCGCCCCACCAAGCCATTCTCAAGTGTTGTCGACGGCTCCACCAGCCCCCTGGGGCAGATCCGCCTCCCCGTCACCTTTGGCACCCGCTACAACTATCGCACCGAGCTCATCGACTTCGACATTGCCTGCATCGGCCTCCCATACAATGCCATCCTCGGGTACCCAGCCCTAGCCAAGTTCATGGCTGCAACTCACTCTGCCTACAACCTCATGAAGATGCTCGGGAGCAATGGCGTCCTCACGGTGACTGGAGACACCAAGGAGGCCCTGATGGCCCTCAAGCTTGCCTTTAGGGCCACAGCGACAGCACGCCCGGTGGATTAAGGGGCCTCCAAGGTCCCGAGGGCTGCACCGGCAAAAAAGAAGCAGCTGTTCTCTCAAGACCTGGTCACGATGAAGTAGGTGCCAGTCGACAAACATGGGGCATCGGGAGCCACCTTCACCATAGGTGCCAACCTCGCCCCAGACCAAGAAAAGGCACTGGTCGATTTCTTGCGCATGAACAAGGAGGTGTTGGCATGGGAGCCCAAGGACCTGGTTGGAGTCCCATGGAGGGTGATTGAGCATCACCTGAGGGTGTGCCCCAATGTGCGCCTAGTGAACTAGAGGGCGCGGCGGCAGTCCACAAAGAAGAAGTCGTTTATCGTCCTAGAAACCCGCAAGCTGCAAGATGATGGTGTCATTCGGGAGGTGCGGTATAGAATGGTTGGCGAACCCGGTCATCGTCCCCAAGAAAGGCGGGAAAGAACGCATGTGCGTCAACTTCACCAACCTCAACAAGGCTTGCCCTAAAGACCCATTTCTGCTACCGCGCATCGACCAGATCGTCGACTCCATCACCGAGTGCGACCAGATGTGCTTCCTGGACGCATTCTCAGGGTATCACCAAATCAAGATGGCGGTGCAGGATGTCGAGAAGACGGCCTTCCTGAACCCATGTTGGGTGTACTGCTGCACCTGCATGCCCTTTGGGCTGCGTAATGCCAGAGCAACATTCCAGTGGCTGAAGCACATCGTTCTGGGCCAACAGCCTGGGAGGAACGCTGAGACCTACGCCGACGACATAGTAGTGAAGTCTCAGGAGCTGGGGGAGCGCGCTGCCCCGTTCTTCAAGCTGATGAAGAAGAAGGGGTCGTTCGAGTGGACTCCAGAGGCTGACGCGGCATTTCAAACCTCAAGAGATACCTAACCAGCCCACCAGTGATGGTGGCGCCGTGTCCTCTTGATCCCCTGATGCTTTACTTGACCGCCACGCCTCACTCAGCCAGCGCAAGCTGGTGGCCCTCTGGGGGGAGTGCCATGCCAAGGGCCTGCCACACGATGTAGCGCGCCCAGTCGAGATGATGCAGCCCCAAGACGGCGCCCCTGAAGCCTCGGCGGCGCCAACAGATGGCAACCGAGCTCCTAAGGTCCTCCAGCCTCAGGAGGTGCCCCAGGCTCAGGAGGTCTCGAACTCCACCAACACTTCTGCCCTCATCAAGCACCTGGTGTACTTCGCCAGGACGGTACTGCGTGACGTGCGGGCACGCTACCCCATGCCACAGAAGCTCCTGCTCGTGCTCCTTGTCGCCTCACGCAAGCTACGCCACTACTTCCAAGGCCACCCCATTAAGGTCGTCTCAGCTTACCCGCTGGAGAGGGTGCTCCGGAGCCCCAATGCTGCGGGGAGGGTTGCCGAGTGGAACATCGAATTACACGCATTCCAGCTGGAGTTCAGCACCACCAGGGTCATCAAGAGTGTCGCGCTC
Source organism: Aegilops longissima (assembly GCA_021605205.1). NCBI lineage: Eukaryota > Viridiplantae > Streptophyta > Magnoliopsida > Poales > Poaceae > Aegilops > Aegilops longissima. The sequence continues at coordinate 265,264,605 of CM038678.1, read as the reverse complement.
GCCGACTTCGTGTTGGAATGGACTGACGCTCTAGGGCCTGAAGCTGGCGAGGACCGGTCCCTCTCGCTAGGGAGCGAAGCACCAGACGGTTGGGTCATGTACTTTGACGGCACCTTCGCATGTCAGGGCGCGGGGGCTGGAGCCGTGCTCATCACACCCACTCAGGACAAGCTCTACTACGCCGTGCAGCTCTGTTTCCAACACGGCAAAAAGGTCTCCAACAAAATCACGGAGTACGAAGGCTTGATTGCCCGACTCAAGGCCGTGGCCGTTGTCGGCGTCGTGGGAACGGGGGTGCCCAGACTTGCCTACCTGCGACCCACGGCATGGCTCCACCAACGGCCTGGTACGGCCTAGCTTCAGCAGCAACAATGCAAGACCCTCGCGAGGGGGCAAGCCTCACGAGGCGGGCGACACCAAGACCTCCCTGGGGGCGGCCTCACTAGGCTGGCTCCCGAAGAGTGGAGGTATCAATGCAAGGGACACCTCGCGAGGTTCACATGACGACCAAGGCCGGGCGGGCGCCAGCGGGCGCAGTGTACCAGTTTCCTCTTTGGTGGTAAAGAGGTAAGCGTAGGCGAGGTGTCCCGAGGCATCAGGAAAAGGTTTCCATATCGGTGTAGCAAGACCAAGACCAGCAGGATGGCGGGACGGAGGTCATCGCAGAGCCCATAGCAGCATCACCACCAGAGCCTTTGGCAGATGAAGACTACTTTTATTAGGATTGCTTGTACTAGTTGTCTCCCTTCAAAATTGGCCGTTGTGGGATCCCTTCCCTCCTACATTTGGGATAAGGACCAGGGCCTCAATAAGTAGGCCTAGCCACCAGCATAGAGGGGGCGGATCATTCGGACCACCCTCTCACTCACCAGCTCATCGAGCTCAAGAACACCTCTCCTCCTGAGGCTGTTCATCCATTGTACTAGTTCATCCTCAACCCTCAAGGCAATCCTCCACCACACTGGAGTAGGGTATTACACCACAACGGTGGCCCGAACCAGTATAACCCTATGTGTCTCGTGTTCTTTGGGTTCATCGAGCTAGATCGCGGAATCATTGGGTAGACAAGCTGGGGAGAGAGAGTTCTTCGTGAGCACCCCAGAGTTCGAACCTCTCAAGGGTCTGCGGAACCCCGAATCTGACATTTGGCACACCAGGTAGGGGTGCACCGAAGCTTTTCCTCTGTCGATCCGTGCTCCGTCACTCCACCAGCTCCATGCTTGATGCTCCACTACTCCAGGATGCTGCTAATGCGACACTAAGATCAGAGACCCTTCGACGAAACTGTGTGCGATGCAATAATTGCAAACGGTGTTGTAAAAAAAATGTGCAAAACGTTTGCGATGGAGGATGTATCAAACACGGTTCAGATTCTAGTTGCGTGTGCGATGCAGGGCATACTGTTCAGTTCAATTAACTGTTTGCGATGATGTGGAACAAAAGAAACGGGAAGCCAGATGAAGGTGTGTACCATATACAACATACAGTTCACTAGGATGAACTGTGTGTGATCAGGCAACACAATGGAAACGGTTCAACTGAACAACATGTGTGTGATACGCGGCAAACATTTCCGTAATCAGAAATGTGTGCGAAGACCAATAATAACATAGATGATTGCTGCTAATAAGCCGTGTGATTTTGTCTACAGAAGACTAACATGTATAAGGATTTGATTCCACAAAGAGACTGATGTCTGTGTACAAAAGTAGGGGCTCTCCTTTTGACCCCTTTACTTGTGCACGGGCAGTCAGAGCCACGCGCGCCACGGCCACACATAGCAAGGCAAGGGAGGGAGCCCGGAGAAAAGCCAAAGGCACAAGACGGTCAAGGCAACGCCAAGATCAGAAACACAAAAGAGCAACAGGGCGACCCCCGGCAAGGCACTTGCCGGGGCGACCTCCGTGGCCCGCAAGAGCCTTGCCAGGGCAACTTGCCCAAACACCAACAGAGCAAGCCACCCTTTAGCCCACGGGTTTTGACCCAACTAACAATGTTGGAACCACGGCTCGGGAGGCACCTCTATGGTGGCATGAAGATCTTTATCAAGATCATAAACATGCGAGATCTGGTGAGGACCAGAAGACAGCGACCCACGGCGGGGTCCCAGCCGAGGAATCCACAAGACCCCTGGCAAGCACCTTGCCTGGGACAACTGCAACGCCACGGCAAGACCCTTGCCGGGTGCATCCGCAGGGCCACTGCCAGGCCCGCACCAACCAAGGCACCGCCGCCGTTCGAATGCAGCTGCTAGCCCAACCAGCTGGGCACGCACCTGTGTGGCAACATGCGGTTGCATGGTGGCATGCAGATCTTCGTGAAGACCCTACCACCATGCCACCTCAGCTGCCTGCCTGCCTACATGGCTCCGCATGCACCACTGGCCTGGGCGCGTGTCGATGCGAGGCGGAGCGGCGACGGACGGGACGGGCCTCATTCCCGTCCCTGATAAAGCTAAGGGACACCTAAGCGATGCATTAAATGCGTCTTGTCCTGTAATACGGGCGATAAGCTCACAACACTGTAGACCTTTCAACCTCCTCTGTGCCACTGTGGCAGCCCCTTTCGACTAAAAAAGGAGGCCCATGGCATACTTGAGAGGGATTCAGCTCTTTTGGGCAAGTTGCACCCCGTAACTAGCTCAAGAACACTCAATACATCCACCAAAGCAGGACCAGGGTATTACGCATCCACGCGGTCCGAACCTGGGTAAATGATCTATGTGCTTCCTATTTGACCTGCTCTCCTCAGGACCCTGCGCCCGCCAACCGTAGTAGGGATTCTTGTGATCCCATGGGTGTCGTTTTCCACCGACATCTTTGGCGCGTCGGGTAGGGGCGCAGTCGTGAGAATCTGATCTAGCAGTTAGCCTAGCGGTTATTCATCGCCATGGCTCCCAAGAAGAAGACGATCATGGCGATGGGCTTGTCGGGAGCCGAACGACCCGTGCCGGTGCGGACAAGCAGCGGGCCGGTCGCGGACAGAACCCGAGCCGCGGCTCGCGAGCACCAGCATCGCTCTGGCAGTCAGAGCCTGGCGAGCGGCATCGTTCGTGCGCTAGATGACGGCCCGCGCATTGCCAAGTCCAAAGACAGGGCTGGGCCCCCCGCAGGCAGCGTGGGGCCCTCCAGGGGTATCGCCGTGCCACCCACGGGCGGCGCAGCAACCTCCAAGATGCCTACGCCAGCGCCCACGACATGCTCTTCCCAGGTTGCGCGCGACGAGCAGCGCCACCATGCTGGAGACCCGCCGCCGTGGGAAGAGTCCTATGCATCATCTGCGGGACGAAGGAGTCCAGCATGCCCGCCAAAGTGCTGGCAAAAATGGCACGCAGCCGCTGGGCCGTGATAGAGCTCCTTCTAATGTGGTTAGAAGTCGAAGCGCGCCATGGTCCACGCAGCTATCGCCACCACCCACACCAGCAGATGCTTTGGCGTGTGCGCAGCTGCTCCTCGAGTTCCCTCCTGCTGCGGAGAAGCTCGATGAGTGGAGAGCCATCATCCGGAGCCTCGTCGTTGTCGCCAATAAGGATGATCCATGACCGGCGGGGCCCTCTGGACAGTGCTCCGTCGAACCACCGCATGCCAGCGGTGGAGGGGCCGGGGGTGCTGCGGCCACGATGCACTCTCCTCCTCCACGCCAGCCACCGCGGGTGTCAGTCCATCGCGATGACGCTTGTGATAATATTTCCATAGCGTCTTCCGACCCACGGACCAACTGCGACCAATGCCAAGTTCTTCGAGAACGAGCCCACGAAGATGCTCGAACCACTATCGAGCGCCGGCGCGATACATGCTACCAGTCGGATAAACGGGCAGGACCCGCTATGGACCAGTCAACACCGGGGGGCTCCGACGGGCTAACTTACAAGGTGGGTTGCCCGGCCTTTACCCGTGAGCTGCGGCAGTTCCAGTGGCCGTCCCACCGCACGTTCAAGCCTGATGTCGGCGAGAAGTACAACGACAAGACCCATCCATTAGAGTTCCTCAGCATCTACACCATCGCGATGCAAGCTGCTGAAGCTCGCGATGACAAGGTGCTTGCCAATTACTTACCGTTGGCACTGAAGCCCAACGTCATGTCTTGGTTGAAGCACTTGCCGGCGGATTCCATTTCTTATTGGTCAGATCTGTGCCATGAGTGCGTTGGTGCCTTCACCGAGGGCCACCAAGCTCATGGCCAGGTCAATGATTTGCATATCATTCCCTAGAAGGAAGGGGAAACCCTGCGCAACTATATCCAGAGGTTCAGCCGGGTGCAGTACAACATCCCCGATGTTCATCCTGCCGTCATGATCAACACGTTCCATCAGAACATGCGCAACCGCAAGATGCGCGAAGAGCTAGCGATGAACAAGGTTAGGGATGTGGCCGAACTTTATGTTCTGGCCGATAGGTGCGCCCGGGCTAAAGAGGGAAGGAAGTACCCCGACGAGGACGCCGGCGCGGAAACCGACTCTACTGATGAAGACACCGCCTCCCCGACGAAGAAGGGTCGGCGTCGCAACAGGAAACGCAAGGGCAAGACCGTGGTTGCTGTGGAGGGATCCGATAGCACCGGTGCCGCCAAGAAGGCTAAGGCAGACAACCCTGGCAAGGAAATTGCCGGGTGCGCCGCTTGCCGGGCCTTAGCGACTACCGACAAGCCGAGGGGCTCCGACAAGCAGTATTGCAAGATCCATCGCACCAAGGGCCACGACCTCCAGAACTGCCGACAAGTCGAGCTGCTTGCTGAGAAGCAAAAGGCCGAGTATGAGAGGCGGGACAAGGAGAAGGGTCAGGATGGTGCCAAAGGATCCTGCAAGAAGCATGGCGGCCAAGGAGGCTGCCGCGGCAAGGACAACCAACAAGAGAGGCCCGCTCGAGGCCGCGGCAAGAAGCAAGAAGATGACGATCATCACGTGGACGACGATTCCAGCGAGCAAGAGTTTCAGAAGGCTACATAGGCCATGTGCGTCGATGGTGGTGCCTCACTGCATACCTCTCACCACCAACTCAAACAGTGGGCGCGTGAGATTAGAGCAGCGGAGCCCTCGTCCGACGCTCAGAAGCCGCTGAAGTGGTCTAGCATGCCCCCCATCTTTGACATCGAGGACCACCCTGACCGCAAAACTGCGTTTGGTTGCTTGCCATTGTTGGTCTCACCAACGATACGCATCCTCAAGGTGAACAATTTGCTGGTTGACGGCGGGGCCGGTCTGAACTTGATCTCACCCGTTATGATCAAAAGGCTGCAAATTCCTGATGGAGACCTCGAGCAAACGGGCACGTTTCAAGGAGTCAACCCGGGAAGGAGCCAGCCGAAGGGGAAGGTCACGTTGCTTGTGACGTTTGGTGGCGAGTTGAACTACAAGACGGAGAGGATTGTCTTCGATGTAGCCGAGATCCCGTTGCCCTACAACAGGATCATCGGCCGCCCGACACTAGCCAAGTTCATGGCGGTGTCGCACTACACCTACAACACGCTGAAGATGCCTGGGCCAATGAACATCATCACCGTCCCCTCCGACAAAAAAGACGCGCTGATCTGCGCTGACCTACTCTACGGGGAACCAGTTGCAGCAGCTGCCGCCAAGGCACTTGCTCCTGCCACTGAATCCCCGGGAAGGAAGAAGAAGACCGGCAAGACCTCTTGCACCCACTTCGGCAAGCGCACCTCTTTAGAGTGTTGTGCTACCGTCGAGGACATGCCAGAGAACTCCACCGGCAAGGGCAAGAAATCCAGAGCTGCGCCACCAGACACCAAGAAGGTGTTTGTCGGGGAGGATGGCACGGGAGGGGCTTTCACCATAAGCTCCACCCTCGACAGCAAATAGGAAAGCATGCTCGTCACTTTCCTGCGGGAGAATGTTGATCTGTTTGCATGGCAAGCATCTGACATCCCCGGCGTTCCCAGGGAAGTGATTAAGCACCATCTTGATGTCTGTCCCTATGCGTGACCCGTCAAGCAGAAGGTCAGGAAGCAAGCTTTCGAATGGCAGGAGTTCATCACAGTGGAGATCAGGAAATTGGAAGCGGCGGGTTTGGTGAGAGGAGTGCTCCATCCGTCGTGGTTGACCAATCCGGTGGTGGTGCGCATGGCGAACCGGAAGTGGAGGCTGTGTATTGACTACACAGATATCAATAAGGCTTGTCCTAAGGACTCCTTCCCGTTGCCGCGCGTCGACCAAATTGTTGACTCCACGGCCAGGTGTGATCTGTTATCATTCCTCGATGCCTACTCGGGATACCACCATATCTTCATGACAAGAGAAGATGAAGAGAAGACAACATTTATCACCCCATGTGGTATGTATTGCTTTTTACGGATGCCTTTCAGGTTGAAGAGTGTTGGCTCGATGTTTGAAAGAGCGGCCCAAATTGGTTTTGAGCCCAGATACATAGAAATATGGAAGCCTATATGGATGACATAGTGGTCAAAACCAAGGACAGGGTAACTCTTGTACAAGACTTAGAAGAGACGTTTGCCAACCTGAGCAAGATCAACCTCAAGCTGAACCCTGAGAAGTGTGTCTCGGCGTTCCATCCGGCAAACTTCTCGGGTTCATTGTGTCGCAACGTGGGATCGAGGCAAACCCAGACAAGATCAAGGCTATCGAGCAGATTGAGGCGCCCAAGCGGATCAAGGATGTGTGTCGGCTCACTGGCTGCATTGCCGCCATGAGCCAATCCATCTCCAAGTCAGCCGAGTGCGCCCTTCCATTTTTCAAGATCTTGAAGAAGGCGGGCCCAATGGAGTGGACCCCAGAGGCTGAGGCGGCATTGCAAGACCTGAAGAGATACCTTTCCTCTACACCGATAGTAGTTGTGCCTAAACCACAAGAGTCATTGCTGCTGTATCTAGGGGCGACGAATCAAGTGGCCAGTGCCACGCTAGTGGCGCAGAGGGAGGTTGACGAAGAGGCAGTGGCGACGGCAGGACTGGCAGACGGCAAGTCAGAGACTCCCCCGACAGGGCCTGGTGCCAGCAAGGCTCCCGGCAGAGTCTGACGCCATCAGGACAGAGCCCGCACAGTCAAGTGGAGTGGTGTAGAAGAACAAGATGATGCAGCAGCCGGTTTACTTTGTCAGCTCCCTCTTACAGGGGGCTAGGTCAAGGTACTCCGGTGTGCAGAAATTACTCTTCGGCCTCCTTATGGCTTCGAGGAAGCTGCGTCATTACTTCCAAGCCCACGAGATCACTGTCGTCACCCGCCTCCCATTGCAACGGATACTGCATAACCCGGATGCAACCGGAAGGATTGTGGACTGGGCCTTGTTGTTATCAAGCTTTGGGTTGAAGTTTGAAAGTACTTCAACAATCCAGAGTAGAGTCCTTGCAGAGTTCATTGCAGAATGGACCTAAACGGCTGATGAAGAGATCCAGGAGACCACTCTCCCCGGAAAGGAAACAGCTCGCGACTGGATTATGTACTTTGACGGAGCTTTCTCGCTCCAAGGCGCCGGTGCTGGTCTGCTGCTCGTCGCACCCACCGGAGAGCACCTCAAGTACGTAATCCAGATGCACTTTCCTAGGGAGATGTCCACCAAAAACACTGCTGAGTACGAGGGGTTGCTTGCCGGTCTCAGGATCGCGGCATACCTTGGAGTTAAAAAGCTCATCGTCAGGGGTGATTCGCAGCTTGTCGTTAGACAAGTAAACAAAGATTATCTGAGCCCGTTGATGGAGGCCTACGTAGATGAGGTGAGGAAGCTGGAGGAGCGCGTTGACGATATACAAGCGGAGCACATTCCCCGAGCGGAGAACGACATCGCCGATTACCTGTCAAAGCGCGTTGCATTCAAGTTACCTGTGGAACCAGGTACCTGTGGAAGGAGCGCCATTGTTCACTAGCAAGCCTTTTCTTCAGCCTTGGGCGCCATCGTCAGGGAGCGCCTTCCCGTCCGCAGCGTCGCTGTCGGTCGTGTCGTTGGCCCTGGTCGCGGGATCGTCGGCACCACTGGCTGGAGGTGCAGGATTGATGGCAAGGAACTTCTTCAGTAAGGCCTCCACTTGGCCCTTCACGGCCTTGACAGTAGCTGTGTAGCGCTCCTCATCCACAGCCTCAAACAGGACATCAAGGTCGGCATTGGGATCGTGAAGGGGAAGATGGCTGAGGACGCGCGTCAAGGCCGATGAGGAAAGTGCGCGCGCTTCCCCCTCCACCATGGGGCCGATTCCATTGACAACGTCCTCGAGCGCCGTGACGAGCTGAGGAAGTAGCTGGACGGGGCCGTGGTCATCTGTCACCAAAGGCTTTTCTCTCATAGAGTTCCCGTAGCGCCTCGCGGGATCTCTCCTCAAGAGACTTGAGGCCTCGCGATCCTCGGCAAGAACCTTCGCCTTGATTTCCAGCTGGACCCTCTCGGCTTCCACCTCCTTCTGCAGTTTCTTCAGGCAGCCGCGTTCTACGGCCTGCGCCTGCGCCAGCTGCTCCAGCTCAGCATCACGGCCGGTTACCGCTTCTTCTTGAGCCTTCACCTTCTCCTCCCGCACCTCAAGCTGGCAAGCCACGGCAGGCCGTTCCTTGCACAATTTCTCCAACTCGATCTCCGCCGCCCTGCAGCGCTCCTTGGCGGCCTAGGCATCCTTCAGCGCCACCTCGCGGGCGGCGGCGGCTTGGTCGACAGCCCACTTTTCCTCCTCAGAAGCTGCCATGACCCGGCCCAACGCCGCCCTGGCAGACGCGTCGGAGTGCCACCAACCTAAGATCAGCTCCAGACGCCCCGCCACCAGGCGACGGTCAGTGCCTTGAATATCATCCCGGAGCAGGGTTAGCATAGAAAGAGCCTTCTCCAGAGCGTTGGGCGAAGCAGAAGGGTCACAAGCTAGCGGTGTGATGGAAGGAGGAGGCACCTCGGCCAGCAAGCTGAAAACGGGCGCCTCCGGAGCCGGCTTGGCTATGGAGGTAGCTCTCTCCTGGGTACGGTCCTCCCGGCCTCGCGAGGATGACCGGGCCGGAGAGGCGAGAGGGCTGCTGCCGCCCTTCTGCCCCGGAGGAGGTGCGGCCATGCCAGGCTACTGGGTCCCCGAGGGTGCGGCCGCTCCCTCCCTCTTCTTCTTCACCGACAGCACCGGCCTGACGGTGCAAGAAGAGAACGTCAGGAAGCAGCGTCAGAAGCAGGAGAAAGAACAAAATCAGGACAAGATGCTTACTGGTCAACGGTGGCGTAGTCCCGCGGCCTCTTCAGAAGCATGGAGCCCGGGGCCTTGCAGCCTGGGGTGGCTGGCATGCAAGTTCCAGGAGCTGATGAGGCTGCGGCAGCCGGCCCGGCGGCAGCACCGGTCGACGTCAGAACAGTGGCGCCACCTTAGGGGACCCACGCCGAACTGCTCTTTGTCGGAACCCGGCCGAGGGCTTTTTCAGGGGGATGCCCCCGGACCTCATGGTGACCCCAGCGGGGGCCTGGAACTCCCTCACCGGATGGTCGCCGGCCTCGTCATCATCAGGAAGGGCGCGGATGTAACACCCCGGCAGTTAAGCTACAGTAACCACACACAAATGGTGCCATGTCATCAAGATTAATTTTCTAAAGCTCACTTTGATCCAAGCCGAAAGCAAATTCAAATTCCAAAAACAAGTCAAATTATTATTTCTTCAGATAGTAAATTAAAAATGTTCGTTGGGTTGCAAATATTCGCTAACTGGTTTTCATTCATTAACCAACATTTTGGAAGTACTGAAATGCATGGATATAATCAAAACCAGTGACAACAAAATCTTAATGGACCTTTTAAATTCAAACATGATTTTGAGCCTTTCAAAATGACCTCAAAACCTTAGGTGTGTCACCACTATATTGCATACTATTTGTGTGCCAATTTTCAAATGTAACTAAATTCATATGACATTTTTAAAAAATTACAAAATGGTGGAGATAAATAGGAACAGAAAATAAAAAAAGAGGAAGAGGAAGAAACTATTGTGCGGTTGGGCTCTAAGCCAACAGTACACAGCCCAGCCCATGGGGAGGTCATCTTCCTCCCCTGTTCATCCAGAGCGTCGTGGACGCTCGTACGTCGTCCATGGCGTGAATGCCACACACGGCGGCCATCCGCTGCATCCCCCGATGGATAAGAAGGACCCCCTCGATCCCCTCCTAACCCTAGCGCCAACCACCCCCTCCCTCACTCCCTTTCGCTCTCTCTCGAGCGCATCTAGCGCCACGCCACCGTCGACCATGAGGCCAGGAACCTCCCTGCGCTGCCTGGGAACGGACAGGGGGACCGCCTTCTTCTTCTTCATCCTCTCCGTTGCCCCTGGACAAGCCGGAGCCGTCCCTTGCACTCTCCATCGACGACATCTTCGCCGCATACATCGCCATCGTCCGCCGTCGATTGCCTCCGCTCTGGTCCACCTCCGGCCTCCTCGGCCATGCCCCCGAGCTCATAGTGAGCTTCTCCTCCTTCTCCCCCAGTTTCCCCTTCTGATCTGATGCCGTAGGCTGCGCATCCCATCGTGCTCAAAGCTCCATGCCTGCAGCCATGCTTAGCCTCCCATGGTAGCGCCCCTCGCCGTGTCCGGCCGAATGCGCGTCCGCCCTGGCCGCACCCGCGCCGCCTGCTGCTCGTAGCCACCCCCTAGGCGCCTTCCCGCCCATTGCTGCGCTTGTTATCGTTGTTGCGGCGCCGCCTCCCGCCGCCTGCTGCTGATTCTCCTTACGCTGCTACTGCTGCTATTGTCCTACGCTGATGCTCTTGCTGTTGTCTTGCTGCTCCCTGCTACTGCTATCTCCGCTGCTGCTCATGGCCATAGCTGCTGCTGGCCGCTCGTACACTGGCCTTGGTTGTGGCCGTAGCCATGGTTGAGTGCCCTGTGCGGTGCATGTGTGTGCACAGGCGTGAGGCGTGCCATGCCTCTAGCCGGACTATTCAGATTAGATTAGGATCTAATATAATTAGTCAAACTATCTATCCTTTAATAGACACTAACAACAGGGCCCCACCTACTAATTAGGATAAATTAAATTAAAACAAGACACTGTTAAAAAGTAGGAGTCAATGATATGTGGGCCCCCTGACCTCATTGACGACCAACATTGGTCGTCAATCACGACTGTGCATGCTGACTCAGCCCCCTGGACCCCACTGGTCATAAACATAGACTAGCCAATACCCTAGTAACAGAAGTATTTAGGCATTTAAATTCTAATTAAGTAATTTCAGAAAATCAGAAAAAGGGATTTTTAAACTTTGTAAAATAATATAAAATAAATAGTGACTCGGATGGAAAAACTTTGTACATGAAAGTTGCTCAGAACGACGAGACGAACCCGAATACACAGTCTGTTCCTCCGCCACATGTCCCTAGCATAACAAACATGCAACAATCCACCTCCATTTCATCTGCCCGAAAACGTCAAACACAGGGAATACTTTCCTGGATGTTTTCCCCCTTCGCCAGTAGCACCTACTACTACGATAGTTCACCTCTAGCATCGCGTAATGCCATGTTACACTTTGTGATGCTTTGATTGCTCTGTTATTTATTGTGTTCCCCCTCCGTTACTTCTTTCCGGTAGACCCCGAGATTGCTGGCGACCCCCAGTTCGACTACGGTGTTGACGACCCCTCATTCTTACCAGAGCAACCAGGCAAGCCCCCCCCCCCCTTTGATCACCAGATATCGCTTATTCCTTCTCTATACTGTTTGCATTAGAGTAGTGTAGCATGTTACCGCTTCGGTTAATCCTATTCGATGCATAGCATGTCATTGTTGCTCTGCTTGTTACCCTTACCGCTATCCTACCGCTTAGTATAGGATGCTATTGTTCCATCGGTGGCCCTACACTCTTGTCCGTCGCCATGCTATACTTATCGGGCCATGATCACTTCGGAGGTGATCACGGTATATACTATATACTTTATACATGACACATGTGGTGACTAAAGTCGGGTCAGCTCGCTGAGTACCGCAAGTGATTCGATGAGGGGCTGAAGGGACGGTGGCTCCATCCCGGTAGAGGTGGGCCTGGGTTCCCGACAGCCCCATCACATTTGCTACATCGGATTGACAGGCAGGTTGAGACCACCTAGGAGAGAGGTGGGCCTGGCCCTGGTCGGCATTAACGGATACTTAACACGCTTAACGAGATCTTGGTATTTGATCTGAGTCTGGCTACTGGCCTATACGCACTAACCAACTACACGGGAACAGTTATGGGCACTCGACGTCGTGGTATCAGCCGAAGCACTTCATGACGCCAGCGACTGAGCGACGCGCGCCGAATTGGACTGGAACGCCTGCTAGGCAAGGTATGCTTCCGGCCGCGTACGCAACATGCAGGTGTGCAATGGCGATGGGCCAAGACCCCTGCGCGCATAGGATTTAGACCGGCGTGCTGACCTCTCTGTTGTGCCTAGGTGGGGCTGCGACGTGTTGATCTTTCGTGGCCGGGCATGACCCTGAAAAGTATGTCCGGCCAAATGGGATTGAGCGTGTTGGGTTATGTGGTGCACCCCTGTAGGGAAGTTAATCTATTCGAATAGCCGTCACAGTGGAGGAGGTCCGCCCCTAAAGGGTCGCCTCCGAATTGTGCCTCAAGAGGAGAGGTCTCCCCCATAAAGGGTCGCCTCCGAATTGTGCCTCTCCTCCTCGCCGGAATCGCCAGAAGACACCAGTACTGGGGCCACCATCTCCGTGGCCTCGGAAGGCGCTGGCGGCACAAGCCCGCGCCCATCAAAGACAGGCATGACGGCGGCCACCTTCGCCCCATCTGGGTGGCGGTACATTGGAGGATGGGAGGATGGCAGATACCCCTCATCATCCCCGACCAGAAGTGTGGGGACCCCGACTCATAAGTCGTGATCACCGAATGCACGTGTACAGTGATCCCAGAGATCAATGCTCACTGAACACACAGAAGCTGAATATCAAGAGGCTTACATCCATACATACCGTATCACACAAGTAGGACCATTATGGTCAAGTCTTGAGTATAACATCGCAACGGAAATCTTCGTCGATAACTTGGACCCATGCCATCTGCCTTAACCCTACAGGCATTCTGACTGGGAAAGCGTCCTAGCTCGCACGATCGTCACCAAAGAACTCTTCAGTATGCCTTGTCTTTCGTGCCTAGCCAATAAAATAACCAGTGGCAAGCCAATGAGTACTTTGAATGTACTCGTAAGCAACCCATGATTTGGTTCAAAGTAACATTGCAGTTGTATAACAAGTAAGCAACCTAGCTTCAAGCTAGTAGAGATGTCCTATCAACTTGTGAGACATGCATCAATAAACATGGGTAACCTTGAGAACAGGTTACAGATATGAACATAAATAGAGTTTGAATCAATGCCATGTCATTCAACATGTCAAGTCACCACCTTGACACAATTAGTTCCTTTCCACACACACATGCACCGAGAATGTAAAATTTCTGGACATAGTTTAAGTAGCACCTCCCAACTGTCCATGACCGTGGACACGGCCATTCGAATAGTTTGACACTCTGCACAGGTTGTGCACTTTACCCACAAGATCCGGGAAGCTTTCGTGTCATCCACGATCCCGCAGAACCTCAAGTACTCGGGGGAAGCACCCGATCATTACCTTTCCCTAGACGACACTAACATAGGGTGCACTCGGTGATACACGGCCCTCTTGTATAAGCAAAAGATCATGGGACTCTGCCCTTTTCACATTATCACACATACACGAAGGGGCCAACGGTGTGTCCGGTGCCCTGTGAAAATAGTCATGGCCGCCTATCCAAGCACGACCTCGTCCCGAGAGTGACCTCAAGTCACCCCCATCACTAGTAATGTGGGCACCATGCTAGTATCAGTCTAAGTAATCAATAATGCCCCGTCCCATAAAGGGGTAGAGTGGTTGCACATGTTTGGTTGGGATGGTAATCACATATAAATCTAATCCATCATTTTACACACCAAAAATCTCTCTTTGGTACACCACTTCTTCCTCAAGTGGTGACCTTAGTTCAACATCTCCCAAGGGCATTAGGGGCACCCGATGGGGTTCTCGAAAGGGTGTAACCACGAAGGGTTCATGGTACACATGCATCATTATGCATCAACTAGCCTCTTGACATTGCAATCATGAGCAAGGTAAAGTCATAAGTAGGGGTATGCATCATGTGGTGGTTCACAACAAGTTTACCACCGTCATATTTCATCATCATGCACTCGGAAAAAGGGTACCGATGAACAAGAGGGGTGTCATGGTCAAAGGGCTGCTTGCCTGTTTTAACAAAGCCTTCGAGGTCTTCAAATATCACTGGTCCAACTCCAAGCATTTCGTCTACTTCGTCAACTATCGTTGAAAGCAACCATAATAAGCAACACAACAAGGCAGGAAATAAAAGTGCTCTAAAATTATTAATTTGACTTTTCTAGGGCATCTCTGGTTATATGAAAAATAACCAGAGTGGTCTCATTGGAATAGGATCAGTGGTTATTTCTGAACATTTCAATATGATGGAATCAAGGGGCTTATGGATTTGCAAGAAGTGTACAGAATTATAATTTTGGAAATTGAGCAAATGCACCCACTTAACAAGCCATGATTTTAGAAGCATCTAGGAGTTGGTTTCACTGGATTTGGAGTTCAAATGAATTTCTTATGAATTTGCAAAGTTGAGAAATATGAAGAAATGGCTCATTATATTGTGTTGCACAGAAAGTATTAACAAAAATGTTCAGAAACTAAGTTATGAACTTAGAAGCATCTAGGAATTTGAATCATGGCATTTGGATCAATTTTGAGCTCTCTGTGATTTTCTAAAGTTCATCACAGAAATAGGAAAAATAGGATTTGATAAATATTTGTGAAGAAAAGGTCTCTGGAAAAATGTGCATGCTGCACCAACAAGTAGATCATGATTTATAGAGTCGCTAGAAATTTGAATCATCAAATTTGGAGTTAATTTGAGTACTCTATGGATTTTACCAGTCCACAGAAAAAGAAAAAGGAAAGGGGTTTACCTGAATGGGCCGGATCTAGGCGGCGGCGGCGCGCACTGGGCGAGTTTTAGCAGCAGGGCGCCACTGGGCCGGCCCAGCGGCTCGGCCGGATGGGCAAAGGAGGCGACGTCGGAGGTGGGTTCTCGAAGTGCGCCAAGGCGCGAGGAAAGCGGATCGGGCGGAAGCCGTCTCCACTTAAACGGGCGGGGCCCGCCGGTCGGGTCGCTGGCGAGCGGGGCCCGGTGCACAGGCCGTCTCCTACCTCCCGCTCGAACAGAGCAGAGGCAGGGGAGGCGAGGCCGAGCGGGTGCTGGTGCTCTCCCGGGCAGCACGGGCCACCTCCGGCGGCGTACGGCACACCGGTGGATCCAGCGCGACCAGGCACGCCCATCCAGGTGCTCCATGCCCGCGGGGGAGCCCGGGAAGAGAAGGAGCTTCGGGTGCGGCGGACCGGGGTGTCGTCGAGGATGAACTTGACGCCACGGCCTCCGGGGAGTGTAGATGGAGAGCGGGAGAGCTCCGTGGTGGTTGCGGTGATGCAATGACCCCCATAGGTGGAGAGGAGGGGGCTCGGACGACGAAAATTTAGGCGATGGCCGGCGGCTCGGCCCCGGCCATGGATGAGGTTGGAGGGCAGGGAGGAGGTGCGGATTGGACCAGGGAGTGCACAGGAGAGAGAGAGCAAAGGGGATCCAGGGGGGTCAGGGGCGCCCTTATATGGCAAGGCCGCGACTCACCGTGGACGCGGCCTACGGGTGCCCGCGGAAATGGCTAGGATGGCCACAGGAGGAGGCTTGGGGCTGTCTGCGGTGCTCGTGGGGGTGGTGTTGGGTGTAGGGGAGGGAGAGAGAGAGAGGGGCGAGCTCCCGGTGGAGGCACGGGCTCGCGCACGCATTGGCCGGCTCGGGCGGCTCTGGGCACGCGCGGCACTGGAAGGAGAGAGAGGGGAAGGAGGGGGCCAACGAGGTGGCGTGTTGCGGACGTCGAGGCACCTCGACTGGCGCAAGGGGGAGGCTCAAGGTGGGCGGGGGACGCGGCGTCAACAGTCGGGAGCACGCTGACGTGCTCCAGAGCGCGCAAATGGCCGGCACCGCGGCTTTTCCTCGCGTCCTCACGCGCCCAGTTGTGTCTGGCAGCTGCAGGGGGAGTAAACAATGTGACAATGTCATTGGATGCCCTGCGGATCCACTGGAGTGAGGAGGGAGGTTGGGAGAGAGAGAAATGGTGCTGTCCAGAGAGGGAAAAAGAAGTTTTCACCCCCATAATCATGGCTCCTCGGGTAGTGAAAGATGCAGGGGTTAGAGGAGGACCAGATGATGTTGTGGGAGAAAGCTTAGCTCATGGAGATTAGTGGAAATGGCCAAAACATGCATTTTAAATTTCTGCCAGAAGGTGTTTGATGGTGGATTGGGCAAGCAAATGGATTCCAAATGATATGAAGATTAACAGGATCAAGTGTCATATAGAAATTAGGTTGATCACCAAGTTGGAGCTCATTTGAAGAAAGTTGACAATGCAACTTTGGTAAACCCTAGAAATCAACAGAAATGAACTTCCCAAGATTTAGTCATGCAACTCTATTCTCCTTGATGCACCACTTGGTGTAGTGTAATCATTTGAGGTCCTGAACATGTCCACAAAAGTTGAGATCAGAAAGAGAAAGTTGCCAATGTAGAGTTGTTCAAATTTGGTTCTGGACAGGAAGGGTTTTGGGGCTCTTTGATCACGTTAACGTGTTCTCCAACTTGTGCCATTTTGTCTAGATGAATGATTAGACCATTGGAGCATGTTCACAAGGTTTGAGAACATTTGGACATGTTTGTCAGTGTAAAGTTGCTCAAACTTCAAAATGGACAGAAATGGTTTTGAGGGGATTTCATGGGGTTATACTATTCTCCATCACATGATACTTGTCAAGATCATCAAACATGTCATATGTGACATGCTAGAATTTTCTTGGAATTTTTGGAGAATATTTCCTTTGTAAATATTTCAAAAGCTTGAAATATCCAGAAAGGGTTTTTCAGGGATTTGACCAATATTTTGAACTTGACCATGTGTTGAAACTATTATATATCGAAAATATATGTCCATTGAGTCTCCCTAATTTTTCCCAAATATTTTTAAAGCTTTAAAATAATTTTAACCTATTAAAGTCCATTTCTGGCCTAAGGAAAAAGCCTTTGAATAAAATGGGAAAATAACTTCTAAAATTATATTTTTGTGGTTTATAGGTGTCATATATCTAATAGGAGTCAAATATATTTTTGGAAAGATTTTTACTGCCCTTAATTAAGTACTTGCAGTGGAAATCTCAATTCAGGGGTGTTTGGAAAACTAATTTTCAAAAATACTATTTGGCCAAATTATTTTTGTAAGAAATTATTTTTATGTCCTATACACATGGCATGATCATTGGTTCAAGAGTTTGGAGGAAGGAGATGAAGTATAGGAGTTGGAGGATTTATTTGATTTTTAGAGCACTTGCAAACAACAGACAGAATCCAATCAATGCAAAGTCCAAAACACTCAAAAGTTTTTGTCAAACCACATTTTATCATGATTTATCATCTTAAGTGTTGTGCCATGAAAATCAGGGTGTGATAGACCTACCCCCCTTACAAGAATCTCTCCCCCGAGATTCCCAAACTAGGCGCGGAAAGGAGTATGGAGACTTGGATTTGGGGTAGTCTTCACATCCTCATACTGCTTCTGCTTCCGAGTGGTGCTCCATTGAATCTTGAAGTACCTGGTGTTGTAGCTTCTTTATGACGCTCTTAGTTGATCCAGGTTTCTAAGGGGTCTCTCGCGTTAGGTCAGGTTGGATCAGGCCGGAGGTCGATGGCTCGACGATCGATGTCCTTGTGGAAATCGGGTTAGTTAGGAAGTTGGAAACACTTCCGGAGTTGTGACGCATGGAAGATGTTGTGCATCGTGGGTAACTCAGGTGGTAACTCTAGCCGGTAGCCGTCTATTTCTTGTCTTGCAGTGATCTTGGAGAGGCCGATAAATCTTGATGTGAGCTTCCCTTTTGACATGGAAATGCTTGGTTCCTTTGAGGGGTGTTGCTTGCAGATACACCTAGTCTTCGATGAGGAAGTTCACTTATTGACGATGGTGGTTGGTATAGTTCTTCCTCCTTGACATGGCGGTCTTCAGAAATCCCCTAACTAGTTGAACGGTTCTTCTCCCGTCTTCGGGTAGACAAGCATGTCGTCAAATAACGATGACGACCAGCTTGTTCGAGTACTCCGTGAAGAGTTGCCCACGTGGTGCATAGGGTATAGGTTGGGGTATCGGTGGTGGTCTTGGTTGAGTATTGGTAGGGTCTTCTCGACCTAGAGTCAAGGCCCAAGGTCATGATCCAACCATGATGTGGCTTGGTAAAACGT
Organism: Aegilops longissima; assembly: GCA_021605205.1. NCBI lineage: Eukaryota > Viridiplantae > Streptophyta > Magnoliopsida > Poales > Poaceae > Aegilops > Aegilops longissima. Next base: position 265,246,309 of record CM038678.1, on the reverse strand, counting down.
AAGGGTTTCAAGTATTCTGGTGTTCTAGTGAATGTTTGCCATCCCATCCTTGAGCACAGTTCCTGAGATGCCAATTGTTCTATCTAGTCCTCCAAACAGATCACCTTATACCACCGAAAGTACCAACTCGTGTAGGTCAGCTCCAATCATTACAAATGCTATTATTATGCCTCGTGACTCCCGAGAGGAGGTCTAACAAAATCATATATGTCAACTATCCCCAAACTCATATCTTTGCAAATATAATCCATGGGCAGAATATGCAAGCTGCTAAGCTTGAATTAAACATCACAATCCAAGTGCTCAGCCCATTCTTCCAAGGTCTAAGATAAAGCATCTCTATCCTAAGGAAACACGTCGTAAGCCACTCCAAGATCTTGTTTCCTTCCTATGAATCAACTCCAACAACCCATTAACTACCCTAATCACTACATGACCCGGTAGTTCTACAAATCCAATCTCTATGGTGTTCCACAAAATCTTCTAATATCCTATAATTATTAAATCCTTGAAGGGGCTACCTTGCTATGGTCAGTCCACCAATTTCCATTATCATGATCATGTAAATTCCAAGGTCAGGCGTATATAGATCCCTAAATCAACTCCGACAATTAATCCGATCTCCCAGTTTATCGTCCACCGAGAGACATGGTATCATGATCAAGATCATCAATCTAAATCCAATTTACTCCGAACCATGTAGACTTACTCAACATCTAGTCTCCACTTAGGATCACCTATTTAATCCAAATCTCATGTTCCACGAGAATTCCTACATGTTCCCCCCAAGTCATTGTCATAATGTCAACAATCTCCTAGTGATATCATCTGATCATGTCAAATCCTTACACCTCCAAGAATTTCAGCTTGCGAACACAATTATTCTACTAAATCCAATCTACTCAAGGGTAATTAAAGCTATGTTAACCTATTAACTGCTCCCACCAAGTTCATCTACCAACATGAAAGCCTCATAACCCACCAAATAGTCTCAGGTGATCCCTCAAAGTCATTGATATAAACTCATCAAGTCATTTGTCCTCTACTCCTATATCCTCAATTTGGTCTTTCCTATGCCATCGTCAAATTTTGTGCAATATTAGGATGACAATGTGCTTGTTCTCTACATCCACTAGTTCCATAATGAACCCAGTGACGCGTAGGGTTACGGAGGCTTAACTGGCGCTCTTACAATTCTGTTGGTTAAGCACATGGTTAAGCACTCGAGCTGGGGTACGTTGCAAAGTCTCGGAGGGTCTAGGGATGGGCTCCTAATCTTGAGGATCAAACATATCTCTACGGGGTTGCACTTGGTCGAGGAGGCTGCAGCAGAAGTCTTCATTGCTAGTGGGTTGCAGAGGCAGAATCCTTGGTGCATCTTGTCTTGCTGGTCTTCAGTTGATGAGAGAGATGAGAGGGAAAAGTAGCATAGAGGAGGGGGATGCCTAAAGGGGGTTCTATAGTGCAAGTGCAAACGAACAGGTGCCGAAAGGGCCAAACACAAACAATAAAATAAGGCAGGTGATATAGCCGCGTACTAGTTGCCTAGGGCAAAAAGAGCGACTGGTATCGAAACACAAACAAATAAAAACAAGCAACACACAATCATGGTTCTATTTGAACCATCATACGGACTTGACTGCGCATAGGGGGTACACGTCTCATCCTACCCTAGGGGTTCTCGGCCTCAGTAGTCGTGCTTGCTTCGTTCCTCGTGCAGTCCTTTGGATTCTCCTCAGGTGTCGCTAAGTTTCTTGTAATTGTTCGATGAAACAATCTATTTTGAGCCTGAAGATTCCTCAACAACTTCTTGCCTATTGAAGTGGTGGGGTGAAGGTGGCTTCTCGTAGGTGGCATTGACTCGGCCTTCTGTCGTCGTCATAATCGTGATGATCACTTTTGCCTTTTTAAGGTGTCGGCGGTTCCAGGTGGCACTCCTTTATGCAATGACATTTAACAAGGCATAATAGAGGTACAATCTGTCGGACTCATTGTTGAAAATATCGTCACCGAGAGCGGGGGAAGAACAGAACCGTTTCCCTGCTCACTATAGCGAGGCGAACCAAATGGCTAGGTTCTCATCCACCGGTGGTTGCTGATGCAACAACGATAAGGACATGGTTGCTCTTTTAGCGATGTGTATCATGATCTTGTATTTCCTATGCCCTGGTCATCATAGGCCAAGGTTGCATAATCCTGAGGCAATTTCAAGGGTGTCACCATCCTCTGGGTCTTCATGTCCTCACTCCTTGAGGGCGTACCTTCTGTTGGCATCGTCTTGCTGTGGTGTTGCCAATCTTGTGTTCAGAAGAGGTGGGTGAGTGTCTGGCAAGGCGTCTTCCTTCTAGATTATCCACGAGGATTACAAGGAATCCCCTGGTCAGGGGCATAAGGATTCTAGCGACCATTTAAAAAATTTGAAGGGGAAGAGGAAAGTATATCTTAGTTTTTGAAAAACTCAGAAGGGGAAGAGAAGTGTAGATAGTTTTGAAAATTAGTAATAGTTTTGAAAATAGCTTTACCCTAACTAACGACCATGCTAACTAAGGCTTCCTACAGTCAGGATGGCTCTGATACCAGCTCTGTGGGGACCCCGACTCATAAGTCGTGATCACCGAATGCACGTGTATAGTGATCCCAGAGATCAATGCTCACTGAACACACAGAAGCTGAATATCAAGAGTCTTACATCCATACATACCGTCTTAGATAAATTATGAACATTATGGTCGAGTGTTGAGTATAACTTTGCAGCGGAAATCTTCGTCGATAACTTGGACCCATGCCATCTGCCTTAACCCTACATGCATTCTGACTGGGAAGCGTCCTAGCTCGCATGTTCGTCACCAAGGTACTCTTCATTATATCCTATTCTTTCATGCCAGGCCAATAAAATAACTAGTGGAAAGCCAATGAGGACTTTGAATGTACTCGCAAGCAACCCAAGGGTGATAACAGAATAAATATGCAAGGCACTACTGCTAAATTGGCATTTTTGCGGAAAGCTAGTTTTTCTCATGCAAGTATGATCAACATTTATCAAGGACATGAATGCGTCTGCAATAAGCATCAGGAGGTTGCAGACATTAACATCGAAAAGGAGTTGTGAACAACTCGTGCTGAAGCTCATCGTGACTTCCTCACGAACCACATCAACATATTTACCAAACTGTGTTGTTTGTCAGAAACATATGGACGTAGCCCAAGAGCGGTTACCCAACTGTCCTTGACCGTGGACACGGCTATTCGAATAGTTTTACACTCTGCAGAGGTTGCACACTTTACCCACAAGATCCATGGAACTTCCGTGTGATCCACGACCCGCGGTACCTCAAGTAACCGGGGTAAGCACCCGATCACTATCTTTCCCTAGACGACACTAACATAGAGTCCACTTGATTGGTAGTAAACCCCGTGCGCAACATTTCACATATTAAAATTGTGGAGCCTTGCTCCCATATTCATCGCATACCACTGGCACGGGGTACAAATGGTGTGTCCGGTGCCTTGTAAAAACAATCATTGCCGCCCTACCTGGCACGTCCCCGTCCCGAGAGAGCGCAACAACGACTCTCCCATCACTAGTAATGCGGGCTCCAAGCTAGTATCGGCCTAGGTAATCAATAATGCCCTTTCCCATATAAGGGTAGAGTGGTTGCGCATGTAAGGTTGGAATAACGGTCACAACTTAAACCAATCCGTTTTGAAAAACAACACACACACACACACTTGCCTCGGTACACCACTTCGTCATCAAGTGGCTACCCAACTCATCATCTGCCTCAGGCATAAGTGGCACCCGACGGGGTTTTCGAAAAGCCTTTTGAGAATGCTTTTGTCTCCATCACCATGCATATAGCCTGTCCCACTTGCGTAGCAACTACTTTAGCATCCTATCTAGTCCCACCGACATAACCCTCATAGGAAGGTAGGGTCATCCACAATTTAAGTATCAACGAGGAAGTAACGGAGGCAAACCACCCCAACTGGTCACCTCATCATCATGACCCCGATGCAAGCAATAAAAGTGTTATATGACATGCATAAAAAGGGTTTCATAGACATGGTCAACGGGCTTCTTGCCTGGTTCATCAGAGTCTTGAATTCTTCTGGTCCTTCTCCAAGTATTCTGTCTACTTTGCCAACTAACGCCGGAAACAAACAGAGTAAGAAACACAACACGGCAAAATAAAAGTTCTCTAAAATAGGAGTTGGACTTTTCTAGGATACTTCTGGTCATATGAGAAAATTACCAAAGTGGTTTCATTCTAATTGGATCAGTGGATATTTTTGAACATTTCAATATGATGGATTCGAGGGATTTGTGGATTTGCAAGAAGTGAACAGAAATATGTTTTTGAAAAATGAGCAAAGGCACCCATTGAACAAGGGATGATTTTAGAAGCTCTTAGGAGTTGGTTTCACAGGATTTGGAGTTCAAATGATTTTCTTATGAATTTGCAAAGTTGGCTATACATGGATAAATAGACCAATATTTGATGTGGCACATATGGTATTGGAAAAAATGTTCGGAAACTAAGTTTTGCTCTTATAGGTATCTAGGAATTTGAATCATGGGATTTCGATCAAATATGACCTCTCTGTGATTGTCCAAAGTTCATCACAGAAATAGGAAAAATTGGTTTTTATAAATATTTGTGAGTAGCGAGCTTATGGAAAAATATGCAAATGTCACCATCTGATAGAGAATTAATTTATGAACCTCTAGAAGTTTGAATAATCAAATTTGGAGTCCATTTGAATTATTTGTGAATTTTTTAGTTTTACTGGAAAAATAAAAAGGAAAAGGGCTCAACCTTATAATGCGTGCAGGGCGAGGCTTAGCGCCAGAACGCACTGCGGCGGCCCAGCGGCTCGGCTGCACGCGTGCAGGCGGCCACATCAAAGGCGTGTTCCCTGGAGAGCGCTTTCGCCGCAGGGAAGCAGGGAGCCGCGCGGCCCGCCTCCACTTACGCGAGCGAGCGACGCGCGGTGGAGGTTTAAACCTGACTGGCCGGGCCCCCTGTCAGGGTGTGAGGTTTACCGCTGGGCCCCACGGCCGTCGTCGTCAACCTCCATCCAGAGCGACCTGTGAGCTTGCTGGCGGTGATTCCAGGCACGACGAGGCGAGCAGGTGGCACCGGCGTGCTCAGCGCCGAAGCGCGCGTTGGGTGGAAGTGGTGGGGGTCGCCGGGGTGGAGTGGTTCGCCGGTGGCGAAGAAGGCGGCGGCGAGGCTTCGGGAGTCCGTGGCTCCGACCGTTTCCGGCTGCAAAAAGGGTGGGAAGAGAGGGGAAAGAGTCAGTGGCTTGCTGCGGTTCCAGATCAAAGAAGAGGAGCGGTGGAGGAGGCCTGTACATTGCGAACGCCGACGGACCGAGCTCGGGCTTCTCTGGGGACAAATGGGTGGTGTGGGAGGTAGATTGGGAGTGTGGGAGAGCGACAGGGAGCGAGAGAGAGGCTCGGGGTTGCCTTATATGGGCTGGCCGAGGTCCACCGTAGGCGCGGCCTATGGGTGCCCGCGTGATCGGCCCTGGTGGCCGTTAGAGTGGTAAAGGAGGGCTCGGGGGTGCTCGTGGGAGTGGTCTAGGGTGCCAGGGAGAGAAAGGAGGAGTGGGACAAACTGCGGGCGGGGCAAAGGAGCAGCGCGAGCATTGTCCGAGTGGGGCGGCGCTCTGGCGCGAGCTGCAGGAGAGAGAGGAGGGCACGGGAGCAAGTGGGCGACTTGCTGGCGTGGAGCGGACATCAAGGGGCATCGACTAGCACGCGGGGGAGGCTCGAGGTGGTCGAGGGACGCGACGTCAACGGTCGGGAGCACGCTGATGCGCTCGAGAGCGCCCACATGGCTGGCACCCATGGCTTTTTCTTGCGTCCTCACGTGCCCACTTGTGTCTAGTGGCTGCACAGGGGAGTAAACACTGTGGCAAAGGCATTGGATTCTCTGGGGAGCCACTGAATGAGCGGTGGGGTTGAGAGAGAGAGGGACAACTGTTGTCCAGGGAAGAAAAATGGGTCTCTGCCCCCCTTAATCATTGCTACTTGGGCAGCAAACCATGCAGGAGGTAGAGGAGGAGCAGATGAGGTTGTGGGAAAAAGTTCAGCTCATGGAGATTTGTGGAAACGGCCAAAACATGCATTTTAAGTTTCTGCAAGAAGGTGTTTTATGGTGGTTTGGGCTATGTAAGTTGCTCAGCTGGATTTGAGACTTAACAGGAGTGAGTGGAATCACAAAATAGCAGTGTCCACCAGATTTGAGACCAAAAGGAGAAAGTGGCCAATGCAACTTTTGTAAACCCTAGAAATGGGCAGAAGTAGTTTTGTCTAGATCCTATCATGCTACCTTGTTCTCCTTGATGCACCAGTTGGTGTAGTGTCATCATTTGGGGATTACAACATGCTCACAAAAATTGGGGCCAAAAGGAGACAGTTGACAATGTAGAGTTGTTCAAATTTGGTTCTGGACAGAAAGGGTTTTGGGGCAGTTTGATCAAGATATCCTTCTCTCCAACTTGTGCTATTTGGTCTAGATGCGTAATTACACCATTTGAGCATGTGCACCAAGTTTGAGAGCATTTGGACATGTTTGGCAGTGTAGAGTTGCTCAAACTTCAAAATGGACAGAAATGATTTTGAGGGGGTTTGATGATGTTTTCTTTATCTTCAAGGCATGAGGCTTTACAAGATCATCAAATATTTCATATGTGACATGCTAGATTTTCTTGGAATTAATGAACAAAATATCCTATGTAAATATTTCATAAGCTTGAAATATCCAAAAAGTGGTTTTGAGGGATTTGACCAATATTTTGAACATGACCATGTGTTGAAACTCTTATATATGGAAAATATATGTCCACTGAATTTCCCTGATTTTTCTCAAATACTTTTGAAGCTTTGAAATAATTTTAAACTATTAAAGACCATTTCTGGCCTTAAGAAAAAGAAAAATAACTTTGAAAATAATATTTTTGTGGTTTTTGGAAGTCCTATATCTAATAGGAGTCAAATATAATTTTTGAAAGATTTTTCACACCCCAAATAAAGTACTTGCAGTGCAAATCTTAATTCAGGGGTTTTTGGAAAACTAATTTTTGAAAATACTATTTGGCCAAAATATTTTTGCAAGAAATTATTTTTATGTCCTATACACATGGCATGATCATTGGGCAAGGTTTTGGATTAAGGAGAAGGAGTATAAGAGTTGGAGGATTTATTTGATTTTTAGAGCACTTGCAACCAACACACAAAATTCAAATCAAACAAAGACCAAAACACTCAAAAGTTTTTGTCAGACCACATTTTATCATGTTTATTAGCTTAAGTGTTGTGGCATGAAAATCAGGATGTGACAGACCTACCCCCTTAATAGAATCTCGTCCCCGAGATTCCCAGACTAGGCGCGAAAAGGAATACGAAATCTTGGATCTGGGGTAGTCTTCATGTCCTCATGTGGCTTCTGCTTCCGTGTGGTTCTCCATTGATCTTGAAGTACATGATGGTGTGGCTTTGTGTATGACGTTCTGCTTGATCCAGGTTACTAATGGTCTCTCAGATAGGTCAGGTCGGGCCGGAGGTCGATTGCTCGGTGATTGATGCCCTTGTAGAGATCGGGCTAGTAAGGAAGTTGAAAACACTTTCAGAGTTGTGTCGCGTGGAAAACGTTGTGCACAGTGGGTAACTCAGGTGGTAACTCCAGCTGGTAGCCGTCTACCCTTCATCTTGGAGTGATCTCGAAGAGGGCCGATGAATCTTGGTATGAGTTTCCTTGTCATGGAAATGCTTGGTTCCTTAGAGAGGAGTGGTTTGCAGATACGCACGGTCTTCGACGAGGAAGTTCACTTCTTGACGACGGTGGTTGGTGTAGTTCTTCCTTCTGGATATGGCGGTCTTCAAACATCTTCTAACTAGCTAAACGACTCTTCTTCTGTTATTGGGTAGACAAGTATGTCGTCAAATAAAGATGACAACTAACCTGTCCAAGTTCTCCATGAAGTCTATGGGGTACGCAAAGTAGGTTGGGGCATTGGTGGTGGTCCCGGTTGAGTGTTGGCCAGGGTCTACTTGACCTAGAGCGAAAGCCCATGGTCATGATCCGACCATGTTGTGGCTTGGTAGGGCTTAAGGGTTTCAAGGATTCTAGTGTGCGAGTGAACATTTATCATCTTATCTTTAAGCATGGTTTCTGATATGCCAATAGTTCTACCTAGTCCTTCAAACAAATAACCTTATGCCACGGAAAGCATCATTTAGTATAGGTCAAATTAAATCATCACTCATGTTATCCATATTCTCGTGAGTCCTGGAGGTCTAACAAAATCATATATGTCTACGATCCCCAAACTCATATGTATGGCTACCCCTAAAAATCCATGGGTAGAGCATACAAGCTCCCAAGCTTGAATCAAACATGACAATCCAAGTGCTCAGCCTATTCTCCCAAGGTCCATGTTAGTGTATCTCTATCCTAAGGAAATTAACACGTCGTATGCCACTCCAAAATCTTGTTTCCTTCCTATGAATCAACTCCAACAACCCGTTAACTTCCATTAATCACTACATAATCCATTAACTCTACAAATCCAATGTCTATGGTGCTCCACATGATCTCCTAAAGTCCCTATAATCCCCAAATACTTGAAAGGGTGTCTCTACTATAGTATGTCCACCAATTTCCATTATCATGGTCAACTAAACTCCAAGGTCAAATTTATATCAACTTCGACAATTAATCCAATCTCCTAGTTTATTGTCCACCGAGAAACATGGTATCATGGTTGAGATCATCAATCTAAATCCAATTTTTCTCCAAACCACATAGACATACTCAGCATCTATACTCAACTAGGATCACCTACTTAAATCCAAACCTCATGTCCAATGAGAATTCCTACATGCTTCCCCAAAGTCATTATCGTAACGTCAACTATCTCCTATCAATATCCCCTGGCTAAGTCAAATCCTCATACTTCCAAGAATTCAGCTTGCGGTCTTAATTGCCCCACTAAATCCAATTTATCCAGGGGTAATGAAAGCTATGCTACTCTATAATCATGATCCCACCATGTTCATCTACCAACATGGAAGCCTCATAATGCACAAAATAGTCTCAGATAATTCCTCAAGGTCCTTGATACAAACTCATCAATTCACTTGCCCTCTATTCCTATATCCTCAAATTGGTCTTCCCAAAGGCATCGTCGGTTCTGGTGCTATCCTAGGATGATAATGTGCTCGTTCACTATGTCCACTAGTTCCATCATGAACCCAGTGGGAAGCAAGGGTTACTGAGGCTTCACTAGTTCCCTCGCAATTTGTAGGTTAAGCACATGGTTAAGAATTCGAGATGGGGTATCTCGTGAAGTCTCGAAGGGTTTAGGGGTAGGTTTCTAGGCTTGAAGGGTAAACATATGGGGTTGTACTTGGCCGAGGAGGCTGTAGCAAAAGTCTTCAATGTCAGTTGCTTGCCGAGGTGGAATTCTTGGTGAATTTGGTCTAGCTGGTCTTCACAGATGAGAGGGAGAAGTAGCATAGAGGAGGGGAATGCCTAAAGGGGGTTCTATAGTGCAGGTGCAACCAAACGGGTGCCAAAAACGGCCAAACAAAAGAAACAAGGTAAGGAAGGTGATATAGTCGCGTACTTGTTGCCTATGGGAAAAGTGCGACCTATAGCAAAACAAAAACAAATAAAAACAAGCAACACACAATCATGGTTCTATTCGAACCATCATACGGACTTGACTGAGCATAGGGGGTACACGACTCATCCTACCCTCGGTGTTCTCGGACTCAGTAGTCGTGCCTTGTGCCTCGTGCAGTCTTCTGAGTTTTCCTCAGGTTTTGCTACGTCTCTTATTTTGACGAAACGATCTGGGTTGAGCCTGAAGAATCTTCAACAACTTCTCGCATGTTGAAGTGATGGGGTGAAGGTGGCTCCTCGTAGCTGGCATTGACTTGGTCTCCTCTTGTCTTTTTATACATGACGATCCTTTTTGCATTCTAAGGCATCGGCGGTTCCAGGTGGCAATCCTTTATGCAATGACTTTAACAAGGCATATTAGAGGTCCAATCTGTCAAACACATTGTTAACAATATCGTCACCAGGAGCGGGGGATGAAGAGAATTGTTTTCCTGCTCACTATAGTGAGGCGGACCAAATGGCGAGGATCTCATCCACTGGTGGTTGCCGATACAACAACGGTAGTGGCAGGGTTACTCTATTAGCGATGTATATCATGATCTTGCATATCATATGCCCTGATCATTACAGGCTAAGGTCGCATTATCTTGGGGCACTGTTAAGGGTGTCACCATCTTCTGGGTATTCATGTCCTCATTCCTTGAGGATGTATCTTTTGTTGGTATCATCTTGTCGAGGTGTCGCCAATCTTGTGTTCAGAAGATGTGGGTGAATGTCTAACAAGGCATCTTCCTTCTAGATTATCCATGAGGATTACAACGAATCCAGTGGTCAGGAGCATAAGGGTTCTAGCGACCATAACTTTTGAAGGGGAAGAAATCAATAAGGAAAGTATAACTTAGTTTTCGAAAAACTAAGAAGGGAAGAGAAGTATAGATAGTTTTGGAAATAGTTTTAACCCTAACTAACGACCATGCTAACTAAGGCTTCCTACAGTCAGGATGGCTCTGATACCAGCTCTGTGGGGACTCTGACTCATAAGTCGTTATCACCGAATGCATGTGTACAGTGATCCCAGAGATCAATGCTCACTGAACACATAGAAGCTGAATAACAAGAGTCTTACATCCATACATACTGTCTTACATATATTATGACCATTATGGTCGAGTCTTGAGTATAACTTCACAGCGGAAATCTTCGTCGATAACTTGGACCCATGCCATACGCCTTAACCCTACGGGCATTACATTTGGGAAGCGTCCTAGCTCGCATGTTCATCACCAAGGTACTCTTCATTATATCATGTTCTTTCATGACTGGCCAATAAAATAACCAGTGGCAAGCCAATGAGTACTTTGAATGTACTCGCAAGCAAACCAAGGGTGATAACAGAATAATTATGCAAGGCACTACTGCTAAATTGGCATTTTTGCGGAAAGCTAGTTTTTCTCGTGCAAGTATGATCAACATTTATCGAGTACATGAATGCGTCTGCAACAAGCATCAGGAGGTTACAGACATGAACATCGAAAAGGAGTTGTGAACAACTCGTGCTCAAGCTCATCGTGACTTCCTCACGAATCACATCCACATATTTACCAAACCATGTTGTTTGTCAGAAACATATAGACGTAGCCCAAGAGCGGTTACCCAACTGTCCTTGACCGTGGACACGACTATTCGAATAGTTTTACACTCTACAGAGATTGCACACTTTACCCACAAGATCCGAGGAACTTCCGTGTCATCCACGACCCGCGGTACCTCAAGTACCCGGGGTAAGCACTCGATCACTATCTTTCCCTAGACGACCCTAACATAGATTCCACTCGATTAGTACTAACCCACGTGCCCAACATTTCATATCTTAAAATTGTGGAGCCTCGCTCCCATATTCATCACATACCACTAGCACGGGGTAACAACGGGGTGTCCGGTGCCCTGTAAAAACAGTCATGGCCGCCCTACCTGGCACGACCCAGTCTTGAGAGAGCACAACAATGACTCTCCCATCACTAGTAATGCGGGCTCCAAGCTAGTATCGGCCTAGGTAATCAATAATGTCCTTTCCCATATAAGGGTAGAGTGGTTGCGCATGTAAGGTTGGAATAACGGTCGCAACTTAAACAAATCTATTTTGAAAAACAACACACACAATTGCCTCGGTACACCACTTCATCATCAAGTGGCTACCCAACTCATCATCTCCCTCAGGCATAAGTGGCACCCGACGGGGTTTTCGAAAAGCCTTTGAGAATGCTTTTGTCTCCATCACCATGCATATATCCTGTCCCACTTGAGTAGCAACTACTTTAGCTTCCTATCTACTCCCACCGGCATAACCCTCATAGGAAGGTAGGGTCATGCACAATGCAAGTATCAACGAGGAAGTAATGGAGGCAAACCACCCCAAGTGGTCACCTGATCATCATGACCCCGATGCAAGCAATAAAAGTGTTATATGACATGCATAAAAAGGGTTTCATAGACATGGTTAAAGGGCTGCTTGCCTGGTTCATCAGAGTCTTGAATTCTTCTGGTCCTTCTCCAAGTATCCGTCTACTTTGCCAACTAACGCCGGGAACAAACACAGTAAGAAACACAACAAGGAAAAAATAAAAGTGCCCTAAAAGTAGGAGTTTGAATTTTCTAGGATACCTCTGGTCATATGAAAAAATGACCAAAGTGGTTTCATTGGGATTGGATCAGTGGATATTTCTGAACATTTCATTATGATGGATTCGAGGGATTTGTGGATTTGCAAGAAGTGTACAGAAATATGTTTTTGAAAAATGAGCAAAGACACCCATTTAACAAGGGATGATTTTAGAATCTCTTAGGAGTTGGTTCCACTGGATTTGGAGTTCAAATGATTTTTTATGAATTTGCAAAGTTGGCTATACATGGATAAATAGACCAATATTTGATGTGGCATAGATGGTATTGAGAAAAATGTTCAGAAACTAAGTTTTTCTCTTATAGGTATCTAGGAATTTGAATCATGGGATTTGGATCAAATATGAGCTCTCTATGATTTTCCAAAGTTCATCACAGAAATAGGAAAAATGGGTTTCTATAAATATTTGTGAATAGAAAGCTTCTGGAAAAATGTGCAAATATCACCATCTGATAGAGAATTAATTTATGAACCTCTAGAAGTTTGAATAATCAAATTTGGAGTCCATTTGAATTATTTGTGAATATTTAAAGTTTACTGGAAAAAGAAAAAGGAAAAGGGATCAACCTTATAATGCGTGCAGGGCGAGGCTTAGCGCCAGAACGCACTGGGCCAACCCAGCGGCTCGGCTGCACGCGTGCAGGCAGCTACGTCGAAGGCATCTTCCCTGGAGAGCGCTTTCGCCGCAGAGAAGCGGGGAGTCGCGCGGCCCGCCCCCACTTACGCGAGCGAGCGGTGCGCGGTGGAGGTTTAAACCTGACAGGCCGGCCCCCCTGTCAGGGTGTGAGGCTGACCGTTGGGCCCCACGGCCATCGTCGTCAACCTCCGTCCAGAGGGACTGGCGAGCTCGCCGGTGGTGATTCCGGGCACGGCGAGGCGAGCAGGTGGCACCGGCGTGCTCAGCGCCGAAGCGCACGTCGGGTGGAAGTGGTGGGGGTCGCCGGGGTGGAGTGGCTCGCCGGCGGCGAAGAAGCCGACGGTGAGGGTTCGGGAGTCAGTGGCTCCGGCCGTTTCCGACTGCAAAAAGAGTGGGGAAGAGAGGGGAAAGAGTCAGTGGCTCGCTGCGGTTCCAGATTGAGGAAGAGGAGCGGCGAAGGAGCCATGTACCTCGTGAACGCCGACAGACCGAGGCAGCGGAGCTCGAGCTCGATCCCGAGCTCGGGGTTCTCTGGGGACAAATGGGTGGTGCGGGAGGTAGATTGGGAGTGTGGGGGGAGCGACAGGGGGCGAGAGAGAGGCTCAGGGTTGCCTTATATGGGCTGGCCGAGGTCCACCGTAGGTGCGGCCTACGGGTGCCAGCGTGATCGGCTCTGGTGGCTGTTAGAGAGGGAAAGGGGGGCTTGGGGGTGTTCGTGGGAGTGGTCTAGGCTGCCAGGAAGAGAGAGGAGGAGTGGGACGAGCTGCGGGCGGGCCACAGGAGCGACGCGAGCATTCACCGAGCGGGGCGGCGCTCTAGCACGAGCTGTAGGAGAGAGAGCAGGGCGCGGGAGCAAGTGGGCGGCCTGCTGGCGTGGAGCGGATGTCGAGGGGCATCGACTGGCGTGCGAGGGAGGCTCGAGGTGGTCGGGCGACACGGCGTCAATGGTCGGGAGCACGCTGACGCGCTCCAGAGCGCCCACATGGCCGGCACCCACGGCTTTTTCTCGCGTCCTCACATGCCCACTTGTGTCTAGTGGCTGCACAGGGGAGTAAACAATGTGGCAAAGGAATTGGACGCCCTAGGGAGCCACTGAAGGAGCGGTGGGGTTGAGAGAGAGAGAGAGAGAGAGAGAGAGAAAACTGCTATCCAGGGAAGAAAAATGGGTCTCTGCCCCCCTTAATCGTTGCTACTTGGGTAGCAAAGAATGCAGGAGGTAGAGGAGGAGCAGATGAGGCTGTGGGAAAAAGTTCAGCTCATGGAGATTTGTTGAAACGGCCAAAATATGCATTTTAAGTTTCTGCCAGAAGATGTTTGATTGTGGTTTGGGCTATCTAAGTTACTCGGCTGGATTTGAGACTTAACAGGTGTAAGTGGCATCACAAAATAGCAGTGTCCACCAAATTTGAGACCAAAAGGAGAAAGTGGCCAATGCAACTTTTTTAAACCCTAGAAATGGGCAGAAGTAGTTTTGGCTAGATCCTATCATGCTACCTTGTACTCCTTGATGCACCACTTGGTGTAGTGTCACCATTTGGGGATTACAGCATGCGCACAAAAATTGGGCCCAAAAGGAGATAGTTGACAATGTAGAGTTGTTCAAATTTGGTTCTGGACAGAAAGGCTTTTCGGGCACTTTGATCAAGATATCCTTCTCTCCAACTTGTGTTGTTTGGTCTAGATGCATAATTACACCATTTGAGCATGTGCACCAAGTTTGAGAGAACTTGGACATGTTTGGCATTGTAGAGTTGCTCAATCTTCAAAATGGGCACAAATGGTTTTGAGGGGGTTTGATGATGTTTTCTTGATCTTCAAGGCATGAGGCTTTGCAAGATCATCAAATATGTCATATATGACATGCTAGATTTTTCTTGGAATTAATGAAGAAAATTTCCTTTGTAAATATTTCAAAAGCTTGAAATATCCATAAAGGGGTTTTGAGGGATTTGACCAATATTTTGAACATGACCATGTGTTGAAACTCTTATATATGTAAAATATATGTCCACTGAGTTTCCATGATTTTTCTCAAATATTTTTTAAGCTTTAAAATAATTTTAACCTATTAAAGACCATTTCTGGCCTTAAGAAAAAGCCTCTAAATGAAATAGAAAAATAACTTTGAAAATAATATTTTTGTGGTTTTTGGGAGTCCTATATCTAATAGGAGTCAAATATAATTTTTGAAAGATTTTTCACACCCCAAATCAAGTACTTGCAGTGCAAATCTTAATTTAGGGGTTTTTTGAAAACTAATTTTTGAAAATACTGTTTGGCCAAAATATTTTTGCAAGAAATTATTTTTATGTCCTATACACATGGCATGATCATTGGGCAAGGTTTTGGATCAAGGAGGAGTATAAGAGTCAGACCACATTTTATCATGTTTATTAGCTTAAGTGTTGTGGCATGAAAATCAGGATGTGACATTCAACTGCCCCAACACTCCTTCAACAACAGAACCAGGTGACATTTTCCAAGTTTATTTAGCTGGGAGCGCCCCTCGGGCTGCATCATTCCCAGGCCGCGTGGGTCCATCCCTGTGGCATGTATCCCTTTACATCTTTAGCTTACCTTGCTGGTGGCTCCCCTCGGGCTACATCATCCCCAAGCTTAGGGATGGCAATGGGGACAATCCCCTATGGGGACCCCTAAAACATCCCCATACCCATCTATTCCCCCATCACCCCATCCCCACCCCCGTTTACATGCCCGGGGATGATATTTTCCCATAGCCATGCCTCACCATGGAGCGGGGCCCCATTAGGGTCCCCATCCCCATTAGAGAGAGAGAGGGAGGGAGGGAGGGAGGAGAGAGATCACCGTGGAGATGGATGGTTGTAGGAGATGAGGTGATGGTCGTCCGACTGCTGGTGCCTGGGTCGTGGCTGATGAAGACAACGGGATTGGAGAAGCTGATGTGTTAGTGCTACCCACGAACCTTGAGGCCCGATGTTGGGCTTCTCCTGTTGCTGCCGATCTAGGACGTGTTGACTTCATCATCATGGCGGCAGCTAATGTGAGGACGATCGAACGAGGTAGGGTTATTGATTTTTTTAGGGCTGACTGCATTATCTCTATATAGACATATACATGGTCCTACATGTCATATCTAAAATGCAGGTCCCCGTTGGGTATCAGGTATGGGGAATAGGATACCATCCCCATCCCCGTTGTACCCTATGGGGAATAAATAAGTTCAGTAACATCCCTACGGGGAAGATTTTCACCCATCCCCAACTGCTAATGGATGAAATCCCCATTGGTTTGGCGGGTATGCGGCCCCATTGCCGTCCCTACCCAAGCTACTCGTGTCTAGCCCAGTGGCGTGTATCGTTCTTGCATTTACCTAAGCTAGCTCGCCTTGCATGCATAATCTATCCATGTTTGTCGCCTACTTCATTGCTGCCCACCATGGGAGCCACCCGCCGATCGTCTTTCTTCACGGCCCTTCGCATAAGAAGGCTAGGCACGGCGTCTGTGCTCGGGCTCGTCCCTGCAGCATCGATAAATCCAATGGCTGAGCTCTGTCTGGTGGGCCGGCCCCGTTCATGTCACCTCCTGGGGTCGTTGGTGCTTGGCCTTCTCACGCGATAACCTCAGGAGATTCGTTCGGCTCAGGTTGTCTAACCATCTCGTAGGACCACCATAGCCATCAAGAATCAAGACCAGGCACAACCCGCCTTGAGGTAGGGCCTCGTGAGTCCTGCGCTGGCTCACGAGTGCCAAGACACACCTCGTCTAGCCCTGTCGTGCAAGCCACATGTCAGGGTGGGGCTTTACACGCCCCGGGAGGCTCTCCGCAGTAGGGAGTCCCCTCCCATGTACCAATGGAAGCACCATGCTCTGCACTGGCCGTCGACACTGTCGAAGAGCGGCTACGCCCGTGCAAGGGCGGAAGCGCTATGCTCCGCGCTGGTGATAACCAACTGAGGGCGGCCCCACGGCTGCATCAACCTCAGGGAGCCCTTGATCTCAGTGTCCGGCCTCATCGCAACACCTCCCCTCAGGAGAGTCGCGCGAGGGGGCTAGGCATGGGGGCTGCGCTCGTGTCACGCCCAAGTGTACGCCACCCAGCCAGGTCCCCCAGACCTGGTCGTCGCGGGCCCCTCCCGAGCTGAGCCTCGGCGAGGACAAAGGTATGAAGGTCGTTTGCACGTCAAGGGGGACTCCTGAGCATCGAGACTCAGGAGCCTAACTGACAACGTAGCCCGCTAGTCCTTGGTCTCGTCCTGGTGATTCGGACGACCCAACGGTGGCTGAGGTATGCGCGGGGTCGAGCCCTTCCGACGTAGAACACTAGACATGCTCTTGCATCTCCTTTCCGTAAAGCTGTTTGCACGTCAAGGGGGACTCCTGAGCATCATTACTCAGGAGCCTAACTGGTCATGTAGCCCCTCACTCCTTGGTCTCATCCTGGTGATCCGGACGACCCAACGGCGGCTGAGGTATGCACGGGGCCGGGCTCTGCTGACGTAGAACATAAAGCAAATAGGAAGGAAATCGCAAAATCTCAAAGCAAATATTACAAGACATATTGTTCTCACAATACCAAATGCAAGTTCAAACGCCTCCACGAGGCATGGTGGATGTTGCAGGAGTTAAACAAGAAAGGAGCCGCAAGCAAGTCATCCCTGGACACCGCCGGTGCCCGCAAGAGGCACTCCTTCTGATGGCATCGCCTTCACCTGTACCACCGGCCGGGGCTGTAGGATTAGTAGCACCGCTGGTCGAAGGCGCGGGAGCGAAGGCGCGGAACTTCTTCAGTAGGGCCTCCACCTGACCCTTCACGGCTGCGGCTGCGGCGGCGCAGTGCTCGTCATCCATGGGCTCCAGCAGCTCATCAAGGCGGGCAGCAGGATCACAAAGATGGAGGTGGTTGAAGATGCGCGTCAGCGCAGCTGAAGAAAGGACGTGAGCCTCTACCTTTGCCATGGGTCCAAAGCCGCTCACGATTTCCTCAAGCGCCTCAACCAAGTAGGGAAGCAGCTGGGCGGGGCTGTCCTCGTCGGTGGTCAGCGGCTTCTCCAAGCCCTTCTGATAGAGTGCCTTCAGCGCCACGTGAGACCTCTCCTCGAGGAGCGCGAAGGCCGCGCGGTCCTTGGCCAGAACCTTCGCCTTGGCGTCAAGTTAGGCCTTCTCCGCCTTCACCTTCCGCTCCAACTCCTCCAGCCGGCCGCGCTCAGCGGCTTGCGCCTTCGCCGACTGCTCAAGCTCGGTGTAGCGACCCTTGATGGCGTCTTCCCGGGCCTTCATCTTCTCCTCCTCCGCCTTGCGGCTACGGCCTTCTTCTGCGCGCTCGTTTTGCAGGTTCCTCAGCTCGGCCTCCAATGCCCGGCAGCGATCCTGGGCGGCCTCGACGTCCTTCAGCGCCGCCTTGCGAGCAGCTACTGCCTGGTTGGCAGCCTGCTTCTCCCCCTCGGAGGTTGCCGTGGCCTGGCTCAGCGCCGCCCAAATGGACAAGTCAGAATGAAGCCAGCCTGAGACCAGCTCCAGGCACCCGGCCACCAGGTGGGGGTCGGTGCCCTGAAGATCTTCTCGCAGCCGGGTCATCTCAGAAAGAGCGCGCTCCAAAACGACAGGGGAGGCGGAAGGACCTGGAGTCAATGGTGTAGCGGGAGGAGGAGGAGAAGGTCTCATGACCACAGCCTTGGAGATCGGGGGCTCCTGAGCCTCGGAGACCTCAGCAGCCGAGCCGGACACCGGTGCCTCCGGAGCCAGGGGGCCACGGGGGCTGACTCCTCCTGAGGATTCTTCCCCAGACTTCGTGAGGATGACCGAGCCGGAGAAACATGAGCGCCAACGCTGCCCTTCTCCACAGAGGGAGACGCAGCCGGAGTAGGCAGGTTGGTCCCGAGCAGCACCACTGCCTCCTCCTTCCTCTTCTTCGCCGCATGCGTCGGCCTGATAGCACAGCGGAGAAGCGTCAAGGTCAAGCAGCAGAAGCAAGAACGAAACAAGGCAAGAGCACTTACTGGTCCACAGCGGTGTAGTCCACCCTCCTCTTGCTAAGCTTGAAGCCCGAGAGCCTCCCAGCCTGGGGCGCGGGCGCACGGGGTCCAGGGGCAGAGGAAGGTACAGCAAATGGACCAGAAGCAGCCCCAGGCAGCGTCAGAACAGGAGCGTCATCTCGGGAAACCAACGCCGACCTGCCCCTCGTCGGGATCATGGGCGGCTCCCCCCTTTGGAGGTCATCGGTCTCGTCGTCGTCAGGCGTGGTGCGAAGGAGGTCAGCCTTGCGCAAGGGGGAGGTCTCCCCAATCCCCTCGTCTTCCTCCTCTTCCTCCTCCTTGCGAGAGTCATCAGAAGACACTTCCACCGGCGCCGTCGCAGCCGGGACCACAGGAGGCGCTGGCGGCACCAGCCCGCGCCCATCATAGGTTGGCCTGGAAGCCACGACCTGCGCCCCGTCCTTGCGGCGGAACAAGGGAACAAAGGCACTCGACGGATATTCCTGGTCGTCCCCGACCAGGAGGCGGAGAGCCGCAGCCAGCTCTTCGTCGGCAAGGCTTCCGGGCTCAAGCGGAGCTTATCTTCTTCGCCCCCAAGCCTCCATAAGGGGCGCATACGCGCCTGAAGCGGGGCCACGCGCAGCATCAGGAATTCCCTCAGGAGCATGGCCCCTGTCACCTTCGCCGCCTTCGCGTTGCCCAGCTTCAGGTTGACGTTTATCTTCTCCAGCACCGACGTCACCCGGTCGTCAGTGAGCTTCGCATGAGACCACCCCGCATCAGACTAGGGCATCTCCATTGGCAGCACCAAGCGTGGGTGGACGCACTTGGAGTCCATCATGACCCACTTGCTCCTGAAGCTGTCGACCTTCTTCCCAGCCTTCGAGATCGAGTTGGCCTTGCCGGCCGCGATGAAGTTGGCGCACCCGGAGGTACGACCATCGTTGATGCGAAGGAAGAAGAAGTGGCACAGCAGAGCCACGGATGGCATCACACCGACATACGCCTCGCAGTAGAAGGAGAAGATGGACAGAAGGAGAAAAGAGTTGGGATGAAGATGCAGCGCCTGCAGACCATAATAGCCAAGGACCTCATAGAAGAAGTCGGAGATGGGGGGAACCAGCCCGGGATGGCGCTGCTCATGAAGAAGGGGAAGAAGGTGCTCCACGTAGCTCGGTCTTCCCCCTCTTGTTGCTCTCTCCCGCCGTTAGTACGCGCGTGATGGCGAGGTTCTTCTCGGAGACATTGGGCGCATCCAGAGCCGGCTCGTACCAGGCGGGCGACGAAGAAACCTTGACCTTCCGGGGCACCATTGGTCGCTGATTCGGAAGGGGTTGGGAGAAGCTCTAGAGACTTTGGAAGCGAGGGGCGAGAAAGGGGATCTGGAGCAAGGCGGAAGAAATCAATGAAAGCAAGCGTAGCCCATGCCATCCTTTTGTCAGAGGGCGGTTGCCGAGGCAGCGTGGGGAAGCGGAGACGCCCACGTCCAATCAATCGCCACACGTCAAGCGGGGCCGCGGGCTGTTGGGCACGCGGCGCTCCGCACTTGCCCTTTGTCTTCGCCTCGAAGCCAAGTCCGAGCGCGCCTTGGGCTGGGGGGCTACTGTTGGCGTCCTGGGAAATGGGGTCGCCAGATTTGCCTGCCTGCGACCCACAGCGTGGCTCTACCAGCGGCCCAGTACGACCCGTCTTCACCAACAAACACTCAAGACCCTCGCGAGGAGCCAAGCCTCGTGAGGTGGATGACACAAGACCTCCTCGGGAGCGGCCTCACCAGGCTGGCTCGCGAGAGGCGGAGAGATCAAGGCAAGGGACACCTCGCGAGGTTCAAGTGACGCAAACCATGACAACTGGAGCCAGGCATGCGCCAGCACGCGCGGTGTCCTCGTTTCCTATTTGGTGCTAAAGGGACAAGCGCTGGCGAGGAGTACCGAGGCATCAGGCAAAGGTTTCCATATCGGTGCAATGAGACCAAGACCAACAGGACGGCAGGATGGAGGTCACCATGGAGCCC
Source organism: Aegilops longissima (assembly GCA_021605205.1). Lineage (NCBI taxonomy): Eukaryota > Viridiplantae > Streptophyta > Magnoliopsida > Poales > Poaceae > Aegilops > Aegilops longissima. The sequence goes on along the minus strand of CM038678.1, from coordinate 265,225,389 downwards.
AAGACGGCATCACCACCAGAGCCTTTGGCAGGCGAAGACTACTTTTGCCCGGATAACTTGTACTAGCTGTCCCCCTTCAAATTGGCCATTGTGGCATCCCTTCCCGCTCAATATTTGGGGAGAGGACTAGGGCCTCTGTAAATAGGACTAGCCACCATAGTAGGAGGCAACTCATCTTTGACAGGATCCACTCCATCCTCACACCCACCAAGCACAAGAACACCTCTCCTCAGGAGGTTGTTCTTCCCCTTGTACTGTTCATCCTCAGCCCGAGAGGCAATCCACCACCACCACACTGGAGTATGGTATTACAGCACATGGGTGGCCTGAACCAGTATAAATCTTGTGTCTCTTGTGTTGCAAATTCGTCGAGCTAGGCTTTGAGAACGCAGTGAGGGTGAGTGTGTGATTAGGTAGGGAGAGATGTTCACGAGCACCCCAGTGTTCGAACCTCAAGGGTTTTGCCGGAACCCGAAATCTGACAGGGGCAGCCTCACTAGGCTGGCTCCTGAGGAGCGGAGATATCTATGGAAGGGGCACCTCGCGAGGTGCGCGTGACGTGAGCTGTGACGATCGAGGCCAGGCGGGCGCCAGCGGCCGCAGAGTACCAGTTGCATTTTTGGTGCTAAAGAGGCAAGCGCAGGCGAGGAGTCCCGAGGCATCAGGCAAAGGTTTCCATATCGGTGCAACGATACCAAGACCAACAGGATGGCCGGACGGAGGTCACGGCGGAGCCCACGGCGGTGTCACCACCAGAGCCTTTGGCAGGCGAAGACCACCTTTTGTCAGGATAGCTTGTACTAGTTGTCTCCCTTCAAACTTGGCTGTTGTGGGATCACTTCCCGCCTAACATTTGGGAAGAGGACCTGGGCCTCTATAAATAGGACTAGCCACCACCATGGGGAGGCACCTCATCTTGGATTGGACTCATTTCACCAAGGCCAACTCACCAGCTCACCGAGCTCTAGAACACCTCTTCTCAGGAGGCTGCTCGTACCTTGTATTGTTTATCCTCAGCCTACAAGGAAATCCACCACACCACACTGGAGTAGGGTATTACACCGCAACGGTGGCCTGAACCAGTATAAAGCCTCGTGTCTCTTGTTCTTTGGGTTCATCGAGCTAGGCCTTGAGATTGTTGCGAGAGCGAGCTAGGGAGAGAGAGAGAGAGAGATCTTCGTGCACACCCCAGTGTTTGAACCTCAAGGGTTTGCCGGAACCGGTAATTCGACAATCTCTTATATGCATGATTACTTATAGCCTTGTATTTCTTCTTCGAATCTTTGTTTTAGTTAGGCTGACTAGATCGATTTTTCTTGCCATGGGAAGAGGTCCTTTGTGATGGGTTCGATCTTACGGTGCTCAATCCCAGTGATAGAAAGGGAAATGACACGTATGTATCATTGCTATTAAGATAACAAGATGGGGATATTCCTACATGAATAGATCTTGTCTACATCATGTCATCGTTCTTATTGCATTACTCTGTTTCTCCATGAACATAATACACCAGATGCATGCTGGATAGCGGTTGATGTGTGGAGTAATAGTAGTAGATGCAGGCAGGATGCCTATGTAATGATCATTGCCTGGATATCATCATGATTATTTGAAGTTCTATCAATTGCCCAACCGTAAATTTCTTCCGACCGTATGGTATTTTTCTCGAGAGAAGCCACTAGTGAAATCTACGGCCCTCGGGTATCTTCTTTATCATATTTGCATTTGAGATCTATTTTTTATTTTCTTTTATTTTCAGGTCTATTAATCCAAAAACACAAAAATACCTTGCTGCAATTTATTGTTATTTATTGTATCTCGCGTAGCCGCAAGATCTATTTATCTATTCTACTATAGTTTTTCCTATCTTTTTACCTGTGAGGGATTGACAACCCCACTTTTACGTCGGGTTGCAAGTATTTGTTCTTTGTGTGCAGGTACCGTTTATGTAGTTTTGTGTGGTTCACCTACTGTTTCGATGACCTTGGTCTCATCACTAAGGGAAATACCTACCGTAGTTGTCTTGTATCATTCCTTCCTCTTTGGGGAAATACCGACGTAGTTCAAGCCGCATCAAACGGAATTTCTGGCGCCATTGCTGGGGAGACATCATCAACATCTACGAGGTTCCTAATCACAAATCTCATCTCCTTGCAATTTACATTATTTTCCATTTGCCTCTCGTTTTCATCTCCCCCACTTCACAAAAGTTTGTCGTTTTATCTGCCCTTTTTTTGCCTTTTTCTCGTCAGATCTTTTGTTTGCAGGTGTTGACATGTGCCTTCTATATGCTTGCATCTTCGCTTGCTAAAAATCTATTGATATGGATCCTCATCCACTTGCTAATCTTTTTTAAAGATCCAATCGTGATGAACCAATTGCTAGTGAGTTGAGTGTACTACATTATCTTTATGAAGTTTTGCTTGAGATTCGTGAATCTAAAAATTGTGATGAAGAAATTTATGAAGTGATTCATCATAGATCCTTGAATAAAAAGCATGATTGCAATGATTTTAGTATAAATTCTTTTAATGTCAATTGTGCTAATAATATGCAAAACTCCAAGCTTGGGGATGCCAATTTTGATATGTCCACTACTTATTGCAATGATCATGATTGGGGTGATTCTTCTTATGATTTTGAAATTTTATTTAAGCCTCATGATGAATATGTTTAGACAAATATTCAAAGTTGGTTTGGAAGAGTGTCAACTCTAGGTAAAAATAATACCACATATTTGGAGAAGATTCAATCTTAATAATTTTTTGATAAAAGTGGGTTTGGAGAGGTCATGACTTCTATTTGATGATAATCCCACTATTTTGGAAGAGTGTCAACTTTGGGTGCATGTGGATCATGAAGAGAAATTTTTATATGATAGATATATTATTGAATTTTATTATGATATTACGTGCAATCATTTTGAGAGGGGGAAATATGGTAATAGAAAATTGCATGTTATTAAATTACCTCTCTTCATGTTGAGATTGCTATTGTTTCTTCCTCCTTCCTTGCATATGCTAGATATTTCTTGTCTTGATAATTTGTTTGCTTATAAAATTCCTATGCATAGGAAGCATGTTAGACTTAAATATTTTTGTCACATGTCTTATGATGCTCTGTTTATGTTACAATTATTATCTTTCATGTGAGCATCAATAAAATCTCAAGCCTATCTTGATGGCTATAAAGAAAGAGCTTGTTGGGAGGCAACCCAATGAATAAAATCTATTTTTGTCTTTTTATTTCTACTCTTGAGTGTTTTCACAATTATGATATTTTTATGATTGTGTTTTTTAAGTTCTAATTAGTGTTTGTGACAATCAAAGCCTTTGGGATCATGTTGGGTGATAGTTGCTTTGGTATTGTTGGAAAACATAAACTTTTGCGTGCAGTAAAATAATTTTCAAAAATCACAGAAGCGACGCAAAATTATGAATTTCTTACACAAGTTTGATATACAAATTGCCCACGTTGTCCTAATTTTTCATAATTTTTGGCGTTACAGAAGTGTTCGAAGTTTTCAGATTGCTACGGACTGTACTGTTTTTGACAGATTCTGTTTTCTTTGTGTTGTGTGCTTATTTTGATGAATCTATGGACTCTATTGGGGGGTTTGGGCCATACAAAAGTTGGAATACAGTAGATATAATGGAAAAATAAAATATGAATGGGTTTGTAAAAGTACTTATAGAAGTGATTTGCTTTGTCATACTAACGGATCTCACGAAGATTTTGTTGAGTTTTGTGTGATTGAAGTTTTCATGTTTTGGGTGAGATCACGATGAATGAAGGAATAAGGAGTAAGAAGAGCCTAAGCTTGGGGATTCCCATGGCATCCCAAGCTATTATCTAAAAGATAAGCAAGCAACTAAAGTTGGGGATGCCCGAGTGGCATACCCTCTTTCTTCTAACGACCATCACTATTTTACTTGGAGCTATATATTTACTCGTCACATATCATGAGTTTTGCTTGGAGCGTCTTGTATGATATGAGTCTTTGCTAGTTTTGCTTTTTGTTTTTAGTCAAGTATCCTTGCTGTACACACCTATTCGAGAGAGCCAAAATTAGCTATGACTTGTTAAAATTGCTCTCTATGATTCACTTAAATCTTTATGAGCTATGGAATCGCTCTAGTGCTTCACTTATATCTTTTTGAGCACGGTGTGCTTTTGAAGAAATGCTCTCATGATTCACTTAGATTTATTTGAGAGTTAGTAAATTTTTTAAGAAATTCTCTCATGCTTCACTTAAATTATTTTGAGAGAAGAAAGTTTTTATGATCATGTTCTTTACTTAGATTTGTTTGAGCTATCAAAAGAAACATATATAGTTAGTCCCATAGTGATAGATATTCAAGAGGGATATAATAAAAACTTTGATGAAGATCATTGGACGAAATAAACATGATTCCTTAAAATAGTTTTGCGATATGATGATATAATATGTGAGTCATGTTGATGAGTAATTATGCTTTAGTAAGAATATTGGTGTTAAAGTTTGTGATTCCCTATGCAAGCACGAAAGTCAATAGTTATGCAATGAAATTACATCCTACTTGTGGTGCATTATTTGGTGTTAGTTATGCTTAATGCTCGCTTATGAGATTTTTCATTTCATGGTTGGATGCTGCTCAATCTTTCGCTAGCCTTCATTTGAACTAAGTATGATCACTACTTGTGCATCGAAAATCCTTAAACCAGTTTTGCCATATGAGTCCACTATACTTACCTATATGCGGTATTCTTTTGCTGTTCTAAGAAAATTTGTATGTACCATCTCTAATTTTCAGAATAAATTTCCTTTTTGTGTGCTCGTACCGCTCATGAAACGGTAGGGGGTGGCTGATATTTTTCTATGCTAGATGTGTTATTCTCAAGATGAGTGTTTATTCACTTGTCATTGCACGGGATTACAGCAAAGGTATAGGGATGCCCAGTCCTGAAATGAAAAATGAATTTACTTTATGTTTTGAAATAATAAATTCCTTGGAAAGTGTTGGTATGGACGGCACCCGTGGATTCGGTTAGCCATGGAATGTGAAAGTATGGTGGAAAAAGGAATAAACTTTATTTTTTGTTTGGGAACTGCCTATGATATATCTAGCATGGAAAGTATTGGGAACTACTCGATCATTTTCTTTGACAAGAAAGGCATGCCACCCAAAATGTTTTATCTTTAGCTTTTTAGCTTTGAGCTCTGGCACCTCTACAAATCCCTACTTCCCTCTGCGAAGGGCCTTTCTATTTACTTTATGCAATTTTTTTGAGTCTCCATCTTCTCTAATAAAGCACGAACTAAGGGGCACTATGATCGTACTTGAGCATTGGGTGTAGCTAATATGCGAGTGTGTTTCATGAATGGATCAATGATTGAGCATAATGGCCTAGGGATAACTTACTTTAGTGTTGATATTTTGAAAGACATGGTTGCTTGTTGATATGCTTGAGTATTGAAATCTTCATGTCAAAACTAGACTATTGCTTTGAATCATATAAAAGTCCAAATGTCCATGCTACAAAGAAAAGAATATGTGATGAACATGATAGGCAGCATTCCACATAGAAAATTCTGTTTTTATCATTTACCTATTGGAGGACGAGCAGGAATTAAGCTTGGGGATGCTGATACGTCTCCAACGTATCTATAATTTTTGATTGTTTCATGCTATTATATTATCATTCTTGGATGTTTTACAATCATTTTATAGCAACTTTATATCATTTTTTCAGACTAACCTATTGATATAGTGCCCAGTGCCAGTTGTTTTTTTGCTTGTTTTTTACTTCGCATAAAATCAATACCAAACGGAGTCCAAACGGAGCAAAACTTTTTGGAGATTTTTTTGGACCAGAAGACACAAGTTGGGACAAGGAAGTACCATAGGGGGGCTGCGAGGGGAGCACAACCCACCTGGGCGCGCCTACCACAGATCTAATCTAGACACCATCACGGAGGGGTTCATCATTGTCATTGGTGGCTCTCTGATGATGCATGAGTAGTTCATTGTAGACCTTCGGGTCCGTAGTTAGTAGCTAGATGGATTACTCTCTCTCTTTTGATTCTCAATACAATGGTCTGTTGGAGATCTATTTTTTGTAACTCTTTTTGCGGTGTGTTGTTGGGATCCGATGAACTTTGAATTTATGATCAGATCTATGTTTTTATCCATGAAAGTTATTTGAGTCTTTTGATCTCTTATATGCATGATTAGTTATAGCCTTGTAATTCTTCTTCAAATCTTTGGTTTAGTTAGGCAAACAAGATCGATTTTTCTTGCCATGGGAAGAGGTGCTTTGTGATGGGTTCGATCTTACAGTCCTCAATCCCAGTGACAGAAAGGGAAATGACACATATGTATCATTGCTATTAAGGATAACAATATGGGGTATATTCCTACATGAATAGATCTTGTCTACATCATGTCATCATTTTTATTGCATTACTCTGTTTCTCAATGAAATTAATACACTAGATGCATGCTGGATAGCGGTTGATGTGTGGAGTAATATAGTAGATGCAGGTAGGAGATGGTCTACTAATCTTGGACGTGATGCCTATGTAATGCTCATTGCCTGGATATCGTCATGATTATTTGAAGTTCAATCAATTGCCCAACAATAATTGGTTACCCATTGTATGCTATTTTTCTCGAGATAAGCCACTAGTGAAATCTACAGCCCCGGGGTCTCTTCTTTATCATATTTGCATTCCAGATCTTTTTTTATTTACTTTTATTTTCAGATATATTAATCCAAAAACACAAAAATACCTTGCTGCAATTTATTTATATTTATTTTATCTTGCGTTCCCGCGAGATCTATTTATCGAATCTACTACAATTTTCCTATCTTTTTACCTGTGAGGGATTGACAACCCCTCTTTTACATCGGGTTGCAAGTATTTGTTCTTCGTGTGTAGGTACTGTTTACGTAGTGTTGCATGGTTCTCCTACGGGTTCGATAACCTTGGTCTCATCACTGATGGAAATATCTACCGTAGCTGTGCTCCATCATCCCTTCCTCTTTGGGGAAATACCGACGTAGTTCAAGCCGCATCAGAGCCCACCTTGGAGGTCAATATAAAGGGGAGTGGGCGCACCACTTAGGGTTGAAGTTTTTCTGCACCCATTCCCATGCCGCGGGACCAGACCTAGCAGCCCGCCGCCAGACGCTCCCCCGCACGTGTGGATACCATGGAGGCATCGCACTTGCGGTGCTCAGACGAACTGTTCGAGGGATCTGCGAGGAACCGTTAGCGGGATATCACCATTCATGGGACTTTGCTATTCGCGGGAAATCGGTGACGCGAGGAGGAGATGCTCCGTGAGATCGATTACATGCATCAACAACTCTACTTTTGCAGCGGTGACTGCGCGTCTAGTGGTACACCCGATCCCATGATCTATTTCCAACAGCATGATTTGGGTGTGCGGTAGAATTTTTTATTGGCGCTTGCGTAGAGTACCGCATGTTCCAACACTATCACCCTCATCCGAGGCACCGTGGCCTTTCGAGGATTGGACGTGGTCTGCTTGGGCTGCTTGGGCTATTTCTCAGCGGAACTCGCTGCCTCTGCGCGTGTGTGCTTCGAGCTGTGAGTCGGCCATCCCATAGCAGTCGGCTACTGAGCTCCCCTACCTTGCCACTTGGATCATGCAACGCCTTCGGATGGGGTTCCTTGGGGGCCTCGTAGGACAGGGATGACTCGTCTTCCACGTCAACCTCAGAGCTTTCATCCTCATCACTTTCCTTTTCGTTGTTGTCGTTGTTGGACTCCTTCGAGTAGTGGCGCTCGGTGTCGCTTATCACATCCTCGGACGACCGGTCGACCACCGGAATCTCGGAGATCATGTTCTAAAAATCCTAAAGGACAAACACATCACAACACTGGAATCAGGTACACAAGGAATAACACATGGACAATCCGGCTGAGCACTAGATGCGTACCTCTAGGGGTTGTAGGTCCCTGGAGTATGGAGGCACCCTCTTGGCCCCCCTCGGGTTGTCTCGAGGACAAGTGATTGATCGGATCTTGGCCTCCATGTCCTTCTCGGCAAGGTAGTTCGGGTGCACCCGAGTGGGACCACTCGGCCCTTCGTACATCCATATCGGGTGGGCTCTACCCTGTAGCGGCTGGATCGACCGAGTGAGGAACGTCCCTAGCAGATCCAACCCGTTCACGCCGGCATTCACGACACTAAAGAAGGTGATGCCCAAGATACCAACGTCTGCCTTCTCCTCCTTCATCACTGAAAGGGACTCGTGAGGCCACACCCACTCTGCCGAGTAGGGCGGGAGACCTGACTGGTTGATCGCCTCGGGCATGTCTCTGCAGTAGAACCAGGTTCCTTGCCACCCCTTGATGGAGTCTGAAAACTCATTTTAGGAAAGGCGCTGCCGCCCCAGAGATCGATGCCCAAGCCCCTGCATAGCTGGGTGACTTGGTTCTTCTCACCAGTCGGTGAATCTTTCTTGACGGCCATCGACTGTCAAGTGAAGACGTGCTTGAAGAGCCAACAATGCGGGTGACAACCGAGGAAGTTTTCATAGAGGGAGATGAAAGCGAAAAGGTAGATGATGGAATTTGGAGGGAGGTGGTGGAGTTGCACATGGAAATAATCGAGGAATGCCCGGATGAAAGGGTTGGGAGGCATCGAGAATCCCCTCTCGATGTGGGTGACTAGTAGAATGCGCTCGTCCTCCTGCGGCACTGACTCGACCTCCCCCAGGCACGGAAGGTGCCACCCGTTCTGAGGGATGAGTCCCTCCGCCGTGAACTCTTCCAGCCGCCTGGCCAAGAGCGCGAAGGGATCTAGTCCCCCGCAGTGCCTCCAGCCGCCCTACCGGAGCTGGAGGAGGTGGTTTTCCCAGCCTTCTCCGCCTTGGCTGTGGAGTCTCTCTCCATTGTTGTGAAGGTTGTGAGCACTCGAGTGGAGAGGATAATAGGAGGCACAGGAGCAGAGAGAAGGGGATCTGGGCCACTGGCCTCGGCCTCCAAATCATTTATATCATGAAACAAATCGCAAGGGGTGGTAGGTGCCAGATCTTGCACGGATCTCCGGATCAATGGCGCGTGCAATGGCGTGTCACATAGAATAGATGCGGCACATGGAGGATTTCGTGCATGAAAATCAAGGCACCGAGCCCCCACTTTCCCCACTAACCCACGTCGTTACCACTTCTACACGTCACACACATATTCAATTCCTGGGATTTTTGGAGCAAATCAATCCGATTGATACCAGCGATTCCTTTCCTAAAGGACGTATGTCAGTCTGACTGCCCACCCTCCGTAGGGACCCGTGCACTTGGCCACACTAAACACCCGACTGAAATCCTCTTAAGGATCGCAATGAGGGGAGCTTGACACCCATTCGTGGGTTTACTTGGCCCTCTCATTAGGTTCCAAGGTGCATCACTTGTAAATCTGGATTCATAGACGGCCCTCCCTGGCGTTCCCCTGCGATAAGGAGTGGCACCTCTCTGGAGAATCATACCACACACCAGTCGGATTTCGGGTTCCGGCAAAACCCTTGAGGTTTGAACACTGGGGTGCGCACGAAGATCTCTCCTCCCCCAAGCTCACGCCCTCACCACGATCTCCAAGCTTAGCGCGTCAAACTCACAGAACAAGAGCCACAAGGTTTATACTGGTTCGGGCCACCGTTGTGGTGTAATACCCTACTCTAGTGTGGTGTGGTGGATTGACTCTCGGGCTGAGGATGAACAGTTACAAGGGAAGAGAAGCCTCCTTGGGAGAGGTGCTCTTGTGCTTGGTGAGCTTGTAAGGTGGCTGGTGGTCTCAATGATCCGTCCCCTGCTAAGGTGGTGGCTAGTCCAATTTATAGAGGCCCTAGTCCTCTTCCCAAATATTGAGCGGGAAGGGATCCGACAATGGCCAAATTTGAAGGGAGATAACTAGTACAAGTTATCCTGACTAAAGGTGGTCTTCGCCTGCCAAAGGCTCTGGTGGTGATGCCGTCTTGGGCTCCACGGTGACCTCCATCCTGCCGTCTTGCTGGTCTTAGTCTCGTTGCACCGATATGGAAACCTTTGCCCGATGCCTCGGGACTCCTCGCCTGCGCTTGCCCCTTTAGCACCAAAGAGGAAACCAGGACACTGCGCGCGCTGGCGCCAGCCTGGCGCCCGCCTGGCATGGCTTACGTCACGGGAACCTCGCGAGGTGCCCCTGGCCTTGATCCCTCCGCCCCTTGCGAGCCAGCCTGGTTAGGCCGCCCCCGACGAGGTCTTGCATCGTCCTCCTCGCGAGAGTCTTGAGTGTTTGATGGTGAAGATGGGCCGTACAGGGCCGCGGAGTGGAGCCACGCCGTGGGCCGCAGGCAGGCAACTCTGGGGACCCCCGTTCCTAGGACGCCGACAGTATCCCCCGGGCCCAAGGCATGCTCGGAGTTGGCTTCGAGGCGAAGCCAAGGGGCAAGTGTGGAGCGCCGCGGGCCCCAACAACCTGCGGCCTCGCTTGGCACATGGCGGTTGATTGGACGTGGGCGTCTCTGCTTCCCCACGCTACCTCGGCAACGTCCTGATTTGACAAGTCCCTTCTGCATGCAGAGAAAAATCATCATTACCTGTGATCATGGGGATCGTCGGTAGGCCTTCTCCCTCTATAAATGATGAAGGGGGGCGGATCCCCCGTCGCTCATCTCTTCCTGCTCTGCTCGCTTCTTCTTCCTTGCTTCATCTCTAGTAGCGACACCCCATGACGCCGATACGGAGGTTCTCGGCTGCGAAGAAGGGGAAAACCGCCCGCGACCAGCCCGGGCCACTTCCACTGAAGAAGAGGCTGGCCCACCGCCGTGACACAGTCATGAGACCGGCGGTTTCAAGGCCTTGGTGCGAGTGGCCACCTCCCGGGTATCCGCTGCCTCTGTACGCCCAAGCCGTGGGCTCCGGAGGAAGAGGCGGTGAGCGACGCCGCCCATGCTGTGGCCGGGGTCGTCGCGCCGCGATGACGCCTGTTGTCGTCCCGAGGGCCCATGCCACGAATTCCTCGCACGAACTCCTGATGTGGGCGGCGATGCCCCCACGCACTTGGATTTGCTTTCCGTAGTTCTTCTCTACCGAGATGCCACCGAGGGGCCCCCTAGAGCTTTGGCTGCAGCACGCGGACTGCGACGCCCCGGCGACCGGAGCGGACGTTGAGGCCGTCTCCGTAGGCAAGATCTTCATGACCCGCGGCTGGGGCGAGGTTGCTCGAGTTTGCCATGCAGAAGGAGACCTCGCCATCCATTTTGAGTACAATGGCGGCTCCACCATGTTCTTCAAGGTCTTCAACGAGGAAGGCCGCCGCCTGGAGTGCTATCCAGGAGGGGGTTGTCGGGGCGGCGTAGCGTCTGTCGGTGAATCTGCTGCTGGCTTCGCTAGTAGCTCCTCCAGCAGCAGTGGTGGTGCTTGAGAGTCCAGTGATTCTCCTGAGCCCTACGAGACCCCGGAGACGCGCGACGATAGCTACGTGCCCCCGAGCTCTCGCCGCGCCCGGAGCAAGACCGGAGCGCTTGGCCGCCGCCGTCGCTGATCTGGATGGGGTTGGCACCGGCCTCCGGTGGCCCACTGTTGATGATGGCGTTGGCCATGTCGACGCGTGTAGATAGGGCTCCTAGAAACTCCCTTCTTTTGTTCCTTGCGAGGAATCGAGACGGATCCCGCGGGGGCGTGTAAAGGGTCTGTAATATATTTCTTCGATGTTATCCTTATTATGAAAATTTTGCGGACGCATGTCTTGCTTCTGCTCGGTCTCCCGTTTCCATCCCCACGGCAGCTTGGCGCTCTACGCCGACAGGTCCCGGTCCCCAGGAAGGCTGCAGCCGTCGCTGGTATGCCAGGTCGCGATGCCGTGGTCAAGGCCAGGAGGTGAGCGGCCCGAGGTCCAGTAAGAGCTCCTGAGGTGCGATGCTCAAGAGGTCCCCTTTAGCACACAAGCAGACACCGAGTAGTAGGAAAGGGAGGCGAAGTTGCCGCAACAAGGCTGCGACTAGTGAGAATCTTATGCCGTAACGCTTGGTCGACCCGAGCGCGAGACTTATGTTTGCAGCCGGGAGCCGGTTCCTTGCGCGCCACCAGACTCGCGCGCTGGTAGCTGTTGTGTAGCCAGTTTAGGCCCTTGCGAGCCTCCCCCTCTTCTCCATGCTCTTCTATATGCTCTACATCCTCAGGTCCCGACCCTCGAGTGAGCTCAGCCGCCACTGGTATGCCAGGTCACGATGCCATGGTCAAGGCCAGGGGGTGAGCGTTGGAGAACCAGTAAGAGCTCCTGAGTTGCAATGCTCAGGAGCTCCCCTTTTAACGCGCAAGAGAATTACATGGGAGAAGAGGGAGCCCACGGTGCCACCTTCTGTTGTCCTCAGGAGGTTCCTGCAGGTTAGCGCGGGAAGAGACACTAATTGCCACTACGATTGCTGGTCTACCGCTGGTTGCGCCACAAGAAGATGAAGGCACTGAGGTCCTGGTGAGGTGACATGCGCGGGGCGGGCCGCGAGTCAGAGCTCGACCGCTCAGATTTGTCATCGTCATAGGGACGGACCCGAGCACAAGCACCGAGCTAGCGTGGGTAGCACCTGTTGGAATGAGCATGAGGCAGATTGGCGACGCGGGCGGTTATGATGGGTGATAGTCAGGCAGGCGACAACCATAGATAGACTATGCATGGAAAGAGAACTAGCTTAGGTAAATGCAAGAATGATACATGCCACTGGGACGGACCCGAGCGTCCTGGGGATGCTGCGGCCCGAGGGGTGCCCCCAGCAGAGTAGGATAAAGATGCAAAAGGATACATGCCGCAGGGACAGCCCCGTGCGACCTGGGAATAATGCGGCTTGAGGGGCGCTGCCAGCTAAAAAACTTGGAAAATGTCACCTTGTTCCATTGACGAAGGGATGTTGGGGCAGCTGAAGATGCATGGTGAAGGGGTTGCTCCTCATGAGCCACCGGGCTCTGATCCTCGGGAGGCTCTGGGGGTCCAGGCGGTTCCTCGAGGACCGTCTCCACCTCCGCTAGGACTGTGTCGTGCCTGGTCTCCTGGGCCGCCAGGACGCTCCGCAGGTTGCGCTGCTAGGCAGCCGCCATGCTCGGCAGGCCGAATGGCATGCGAACATAGCTGTGGGGTGGGCCCTCGCAACATCCCACGCACGAAGGCCACAAGAGCTCCTGAGATGCGGCCCTGTTGAGCCCTAGGATGTCGATGCAGACGCGCAGCCCGCCATCCTCGCCTGGATGGGGAGCTGCGCCAGGTGGGCGGCGGTCGCCGCGCATGGCTCTTGCTTCTTGAAGCTCCTGAGTGGTCTTGGCGATGAACTCCTGAGCGTCGAGAACTCCTTACCCGCTGTCCTTATGAGGGAAACGTGCCGTGAAGCACGCCTCCATATGGTGCCCGAGCGCCTCCCTCGTGATGTTGGCTAGGTCTGAGGCCCTCCAGAAGAGAGCCCCCGAGCCTCGCTCGAGGAGGGCGCCAGGCGCGCCTTCCTATGCAAGGGAGGGAGGCGCCCCAGGCGCGGGCGCTGATCCTGATGTGGCACCACTAGAGGCGCCGCTCCCCCGAGGCCCCGTACAGAGTAGCTGCTCCTTCTTGGGGATGGCCTCAGGAGGGTATATGGTGCCTTGGTTGTCGGGGTCTTCGATTGCTACGGCTTGGAAGGCTCGCTAGAGGGAGCACACCGCATATCTTTCTTCGCAGGGGATTGTGATGATCCCACCGCTTCCTGGCATCTTGAGGACGTTATAACCTTGGTGGGTTACTGCCATGAACTTGGCCAGCGCTGGGTACCCGAGGATGGCACTGTATGGCAGACGGATGTGGGATACAACGAAGTCGATGAGCTTGGTGCGGTAGTTGTCATGTTGTCTGAAGGTGACAGGGAGATGGACCTGCCCTATTGGGGTGGTGGAGCCGTCGGTCACTCCTGAGAAGGGCTTGGTAGGCTGAAGCTGATCGTACGGCACTCGGAGGCTGTTGAATGTCTTGAAGGACAGGATGTTAAGCCCAGCGCCGCCGTCAATGAGGGTCTTGGTGACTTGAACGTTGCTGATGACGGGTGAGGCGCCCTTCCTCAGCTCTTGTGCACTTGGTCGCCAGGTTGAATAGCTCGAGAACTGTGCATAGCCCCTCATGGATGGCGAGCTCCTCCTTCATCTTGACGTCGTGGATGCCACCAGAAAATGCCAAAATGATGGCCTCGTCCGTCACCTTGGGGATCTTGAGACGAACATTGTTGAAGCGCTGGATGTACTTCTGCAGGGTCTCTCCTGGTTGTTGCCTGGTGCGGCGCAGGTCACCCGCGGCCGAAGGCAGGTTCAGGAGCCACGAGTGAGCACCATCCTTGAGAGCCATGGGGAACCAGTTCACCATGATTTTCTTGTTGTCGTTGGCCGCCTCGATGCTCAGCTCATAGAGCTGCAAGAACTCCGCGGGGTCGGGGGTGTCGTCGTAGCGAGGAGGCAGATCCAGCTTGAACTTGCCCGGCTAGACGATGCCACGCATCTCAGTAGTGAAGGCGCGGCAGCCTGCTGTGGCCACCGGGGCCCTTTGTGGCGGTTGGGCCTGCCCCTGGTGTCCGCGCACCGCTGTCGCAGGTTGGCACGGCCTTGTCACGGTGGCGCCGGGAGCGCGGGAGCATTCTCTTGCGGCCGCGGAACTTCTTGGCAGCTTCCTTCTTCGCGCGCGGGCGCCCGACATGGTGGGTCACGTCGGGGGTCCGCGCGCCTTGGCGCCAGAGCGTCGTCTTGGTGCGGAGGTGGTGGAGGTGCTCCATGAGCTATGTCACCCGCAGCTGGCGGTGGGCGAGGCAGCGAGAGGGAGGGTGCGGGGGATCCCTCAGCGGCGCTGACGACCAGTCCTCGTAGAGGTCGTCGACCGGGCGATAGCGCAGGAGCTCGCGTGCCATGAGCAGCGCTGCTAGCGCATTCGTGGGAGCGCGACGAGCGTGAGACAATGAGCCGGCTGGGTCAGTGATGGAGTGGCGGTGCGGCCATCCCGCCACACGGAGGGGTGCCGCGAGGACTCTTGCTGCTCGTTTCCTGCCGGACCGGTGGCGGCCTTGGCGGCGGGTGACGGAGAACGACGGGGAGGCCCGCCGACGGGGGCAGTCTGAGCCACACCGCCAACAAGGGCGGCCTGGCACTCAGCGCGGGCTAATGCGTGTCTGACATGGATGCGATGAAGCGATGGGACGTGGATCAGCGGAAGGAAAGCTTCGGCCAAATGTCAGATTTCGGGTTCCAGCAAAACCCTTGAGGTTCGAACACTAGGGTGCGCACAAAGATCTCTCCTCCCCCAAGCTCACACCCTCACCGCGATCTCCAAGCTTAGTGCGTGGAACTCAGAGAACAAGAGACACATGGTTTATAATGGTTTGGGCCACCGTTGTGGTGTAATACCCTACTCCAGTGTGGTGTGGTGGATTGCCTCTCGGGCTGAGGATGAACAGTTCCAAGGGAAGAATAGCCTCCTCAGGAGAGGTGCTCTTATGCTTGGTGAGCTTGTAAGGTGGCTGGTGGTCCGAATGATCTGTCCCCTGCTAAGGTGGTGGCTAGTCCTATTTATAGAGGCCCTGGTCCTCTTCCCAAATATTGAGCGGGAAGGGATCCCACAATGGCCAAATTTGAAGGGAGACAACTAGTACAAGTTATCCTGACTAAAGGTGGTCTTCGCCTGCCAAAGGCTCTGGTGGTGACGCCATCTTGGGCTCCACGGTGACCTCCATCTGTCGGGACCCCGATCCTAAGTCACACTGATCTAGCATGTAACACATCATATCACTTTGCGGCCTCACGCACGGTATTCCCACGGGTGTCGCCTTACCATGGCCCGGGACCGTTTGCGTCTTTTGGCTCACGTATATGATAGTGTCGCTAGCATCCATATGACAAAGAACCCGGGCCGACATGGCTAGTCGTGAACCCAAAGCGGCGCTAACCTATGGGGACAGGCATACATGAATCACATCGAGCATGTCGGTCATCAACGTATATATTCGGGCTGTAGCACTGGGCTAACAGGACTCCGGTATCCCGGCTGTAGCAGGCTAGGCGGGACTCCGAATAACACGCGTGACATTTCCCGAAGGGACAGACATAGAACAGTGAAACACATGCCGCCATCAAGTGTCCAAGCAGTAGTCTTTGGGCTAGCAGGACTCCGTGAACTGGGCTGTAGTGGACTACTATCGCTCGAAGCACGAGACTACATTTCCCCATAAGAGAGGCTACCAAGGATAAACAACTAGGTTGTCGGATCCCACACATAGCAATACAAGTTACACGTACGCATAACATGCAAGTATGTGCTGTACAACATGGCATCACAACATAACGCAAACTCATATAGATAAAGGCTCAGAAGAGCCACATAGCAATAAATACAAACAGGGGTCACATGACCCATCATTCAGAGCATACAAGCAACAAGCGGAAGCATTACATGTCTGAGTACAGACATCTACAAAAGAAAAAGGCGGAGAAGCCTGACTATTTACAAGACCCTCCCAAGGTACAAGATCGTAGCTGAGGTAACAAGCTACTCGTCGAAGTCCAAGCGGAACTACTAGTAAGACCGAAGTCTCCGCTGCAAAAACATAAATAAAGCAACGTGAGTACAAAGGTACTCAGCAAGACTTACATCAGATCCTATCATACATGCATTAGTGTCAAAGGTAATGTGGAGTTTAGTTGCAGCAAGCCAGCTTTGACTCTGTGGCTATCCTGTTCTACGACTACAAGAATCTCTTGAGGTGAGACAATGTACACGAGTCCACTAATCACCACATCAATACACTACTACGGATTCATTCCCGTCTCCATACGAGAGGGCCATCCATAGCACTCACACTTGTCTTGAGCATTTTAGAGAATCCACTGCAAGTTGTCTATGTACTACGTAAGCATCCAAGAAGTCCATAACCGAGGACACGGCTATTCGAATAGATCATGATAACCCTGCAGGGGTGTACTTCTTCACACACGCCTCGCCTCTTACCGCCATATACACGTCATGTATCTCGGCAACCTTCAAGCGGAAGCTTTGGCGAGGGTGTCGCCACGACCGACTAACCACACAAGACTCTAGTCCGGGCTTATCGCCTATTCGGGTTCCATCCGCAAGGAGATCCGGCCGGGTGTCGCCACGGCCCCAAACGATGTGAGCAGGGTTCCCAAGCCCACCAACCGGGTGCCACTTGGTACACCGTGCCACACTGTGCCTAGTCTGTCCCAAGCCCATTCGCCGGGTGCCACTTGGTAGAAAAATAGCACTACCTACAAACACCGAAACTAGTTGCGACTCACGGACAGAGGTCAAGTTGATTAATAAGTCGAGAGGGTCGAGTTACGGAACCCAATGTGTGGTAGTATCGAGTCATTGGACAACATACATAGAACTTCGTGCTTAAGGACGGTTCCAGTGAGACAACCCACCATGTACTCCTACATGGCCTCTCACCGCTACCTTTACCAAATCGTGTTCACACACTTCACTCTCAAAGCATCGGAACATAGAAGCTGTACTCAATTCATTCCCAATGAATCAGACGACACAACTCTAAGCAATAGCAGGCATAGCATGGTAGGAACACAACATGGCTCAATCAACTCCTACACATGCTAGTGGGTTTTAACTATTTCTTGTGGCAATGACAGTCATGCAGAGGAATGGGTTCAACTACGCAGCACAAAGTAGCAGGTGAATCGCTGTTGTCCTAATGCAATAAGCGAGAGCAGGAGCGAGAGAGTAGGATTGTATCGGAATGAACAAGGGATTTGCTTGCCCGGTAAGTCAACAAGGAAGGCACCGCTTCATAGAGCAGTACTCTGAACGTCTCAGGAGCAGGGACCTATCGAGGAGGAGCAGTGCGGCAATCAATACACAATCATATGCAACAATATGATGCATGAACATGGCATGTAGATGTGATGCTGTTTGAGTTAATGCAACTGGTATTCGATTGAATGAAGTCCATTTGAACCAAAGGTTCAAATGCAATTCCAAAGTAAGCTCTTATAAATGCCATTTTAGAGTTTCACTTATACAGCATGTATAAGTTGGTTTGTCATGCATGAAACTAGTACAGATGGATAGATTGAATTTTTCTGATAATTTTTCATATATAAATTATTTGAATCTGAGCTACGGTTGAATTTCTATGAATTTTTGAAGTTTTGAATATATTCTGGAATTTCCTGATTTAAATTAATTCCAGAAAATGAAATATTGCGCCAGCATGACGTCATGCCTGCGTCAGCAGGTCAACTGCAGCTGGCCAGGGTCAAACCTGACGCGTGGGGGCCACACGTCAGTGACACGGGTTAACCGGGGGGGTTAGCTTAGTTTAATTAGAGATTAGGGGCACTAGGGCCCACCGGTCAGTGTCAGGAGGGGTTAGGTTAGTTGGTGATTAGCCTTAAGCTAATCACCTGACGGGCCGGACCCACGTGGCAGGCTCAGGCGACAGGGCTCGTCGCCGGCGGCCTCTGGACGCGGCGGAGTCCGCGCCACGGCCACGGGGCGCTCGAGAGCACCGGGCGTAGCTGGGCTCGCGCACTAAGTAGAGCAAAGGGACGAGCTGGGGGGGCCGGGGCTCGCCGGAGCGGAGCTCGCGGCGGCGGCCGGAGCTCGGGCTCGAGCGGGGACGCGGCTACGGCGTACTGGGACGAGAACGGAGAGGGGAAGGAGGAGGAGAAGCTCACGGCGGTCACGACGAACGGGGCGGCGAGGTCGGGGAAGAACCGAAGCAGTCGTGGCGGCGGAGGGGATCTCCGGCAACCGGAGACGGAGACGAAGGCGACGGCGGCGCTCCAGGGCTTCCTGCGCCACGTGACTCGACGGGGAGGTAGCAGGCGGCGGCGCGGAACTAGTGGACACGGGGAGAGGGCGAGGGGGAGACGGTGGCCACGGCGGCGAGCAGCGGCGCTCTCGGTGGCGTTCGGTGCGGTGGGAGAGAGGGTGACAGAGGAGAGGAGGAGCACGGGGAAGGGTGCGAGAGAGGTCGGGGTGGCTGCGTGGCGCCTCCGGGGCAACCAGACGAGGAGGGAGAGGCCAGGCAGGTAGGGAGGGAGGTGGCGTGGCGCGGGCGGAGCTGGCTGGCCGGGCATCGCGCCCATCCTCTGTCGGGGAGGAAGACGACAGGAGGGAGGGAGGCTGGGCAGGGGCTGGCCATTTGGGCGGCCAAAGTCCGCATAGTGTGGGCAAAGACAGAGCTAAGCGCCTGTAAATCAGGTAAGTTTACCTATTTCGCTTCCTTTTTTATTTTCGACATTTGTTTTGATTTAAATAAAATACTAAGCCAATTTATTTAATTATGCCAATTTTTGCAGGAGCTTACTATATTACTCCAGAGCTCCTCAACAAAAGACATAATTTTTGGACAATATTTTATATATATAATAATATATATCCAAAGCAAATATTTACCGTATTAATTCCAAATGCCCAAAATAAATACTTATGAGATCCTAAAAATATTGGTTAGATTGTTATCTCTGTCCAATATTTTCAGAGGGCCACATGAGCATTTTCTTGGACTCTTTTGGAGCAATTTTTTTATTTAGGTCATTTCCAAAAGTGATTCTGAGGGTTTCACAAATCCCCATTTCAAAATTAACTGGAATTTAAACATGATGCACAATGACTAGCTAGCCTTGAGCATACCAGCACTAGGGATGTGACATCCATCCTGCCGTCCTGCTGGTCTTGGTCTCGTTGCACCGATATGGAAACCTTTGTCTGATGCCTCGGGACTCCTCGCCTGCGCTTGCCTCTTTAGCACCAAAGAGGAAATGAGGACACTGCGCACGCTGGCGCCCGCCTGGTGCCCGCCTGGCCCCAGTTGTCATGGCTTACGTCAAGGGAACCACGCGAGGTGCCCCTGGCCTTGATCTCTCCTCCCCTTGAGAGCCAGCCTGGTTAGGCCGCCCCCGAGGAGGTCTTGCATCATCTGCCTCGCGAGGCTTGGCCCCTTGCGAGAGTCCTAAGTGTTTGCTGGTGAAGATGGGCCGTATAGGGCCGCGGTTGGAGCCACGTCATGGGCCACAGGCAGGCAAGTCTGGGGACCCCCGTTCCCAGGACACCGACAGCACGACGTTTCCACTCAGGTTTTAATGGCATGCCCTCACTCGGCCCTAAGTCTATCTGCTCCGAGAGACAAATGAATGCCACCAGGTTTTTCTTGGCGATCAACGACACCCAGCCATCGGGGTAACTTGTAGTCCAGAATCTATTGTGTTTTTGTCCAAGGAACAACAAACCATGACTGAGAAACGTATTCTGGGTTCTCCAGCAGCACTCGGACTTAACCAAAGGACGGCCTCGTTTGTCCTACGAAACCTCAACCGATTTGGAGGCTAATGATGAGGGCACCTGTTACAGGTAGGGTCAGGGACCCATCATATGGAGCCCACATGGGTCCACACACCACTATGGGTAGGTCCCTAGACCATACCAGCATTCATATGCATATATCAGGAACTCCACTCAGACGCCTCGACGGCACTCGAACGTCCACCTGTCACTCGGCTAGACAACCACCACTCGAACTAAAGATGTGAAGGATGACGTGGGAGTTGTAATGATAGAGGAATCTAATGTCGCCCTTAAGGCGGAGTCAATACTATCGTTATGTAACGCCCCGGATTCGATGCGCCAGGTGTCTGCCAGTTATTCGTCGTTGTTGCCTTGTCATTTGCTTGCATGTTGCACTTTGCCATGTCATCATCTGCATTTTATATCATGTCATCATGTGTATCGCTTTTGAATACGTGTTCGTCTCATGCTTCCGAGCATTTTCCCCGCTGTCCGTTTTCCAATCCGGCACTCCTATGTCTCCCGGCGCCCTCTTTTACCTCTTTTCGTGTGCGGGTGTTAAACTTTCTCGGAATGGACCGAGGTTTGTCAAGCGGCCTTGGTATAGCACCGGTAGACCGCCTGTCAAGTTTCGTGCCATTTGGAGGTCGTTTGGTACTCCAACGGTTAACCGGGTAACCGCAAAGGCCTCTTTCGTGTGCAGCCCAACACCCCTTCCAAAGTGGCCCAAAACCCAGCAAACTCCCCTCCATGCTCTCGGTCGTTCGATCACGATCGCGTGGCCGAAAACCGCACCTCATTTGGACTCTCCTAGCTCCCTATGTCTATATAAACATCTCCCCCTCCGAAATTCGCGGTCAAATCCCCCCCTAACCCTAGTTTTTCTCCTCTGCGCCGCGCCGGACGCGTCCGCTGGCGCCGGACACGTCCGCCGCCGTCCCTCGGCGAATCAGACGCCGCCACGTCAGCTCCCCGCCGCCGTCTCCACTGCAGGACCGCTGCCCATCGCGAGCCCGCCTTCGCCGCCTCGGGCCCAGCGCGCCGCCGCTGCTGCCCGTCCGACCCGCCGCGCCATGCGGCGCCTTGCGCCGCTATCGCTGGCGCTGCCCGAAGGGCTCGCCAGATGCCGCCGCCACGGTGTTTCGCCGCCGCTGCGGCGCCGCCGCCGGCGCCGCCCGCTCGCCGCCCGCTCCGGTGGCCGGTGGCCGGCTTCTCCGCCTGCCCGCCGGCGCCGCCTGAAGCGCCTCCCGCCGCCGCGGTTGCTCCGCCGTCCGGCGAGCCCCGCCGCCTCCGCCCGCGGATCCCGCATCGCCGCCGCCGCGGTGCCTCCCGGCCCTCCGCCGCCGTCCCTGTCGTCTCCGACGAAGCTCCGGCCGAATCCGAGGGAGTGGACGAGATCCACCACTCCCTCGAACCAAACGCGCAAGCCCCGTCCCGGATCTCGTCATCCCGCTCCGTCCGATCCCGTTGACTTTCTCGGAGAGGTTGATTTTCTCCAAGTCCCCGTGCTTGCAGTTATTTTCATGCATTTTCTTCATGCCATAACTCTGTCATCGTTTGTCCGTTTTGCACGTGTAATATGTCAAAATGTTCGTCTCGACGAGTACATCATTTCATCTCATTGCATCATTTTCATTTGAGCTCATCTTGATGCCCGAAATGCTGTTGGAAGAGTGCTATGTGATGTGAGTTTCAGATTCTTATCAGAACATGCACTTTTGTCATTTTTGCCATGATTGATGTGTGCACCCTATGAACTTGAGTCCTACATGTGTTTTGTAATATGCCATGCCATCTTTACAGGGGTGTATGCCATGTATTTTTGTGATCTCTGTGGTGACTAGCACAAGCATGCAAACTAGGCTTCATGATTGTGCTGATTTCAGCCCTGTTTTGCTGATATTTTTATGCCATGTAAACTTGATGCTACCGAGAGATCCATGCTTATTTTGAGATACTTCAGTAAGGATGTTTTGAACATATGGTTATGCTCTATCCATACATGCCCTTGTTTGCAATTACGGAGTGCCATAGCTTGAGTCAATCGAGCTCTACTTTTGCACTAAAATGTTTCCTGGCAGATTGTTTACATGTTATTCAATTTTGCCAAGGTTGTTGTAGTTGATCCGTGTATGCTATGATGTTGTTCTTGCCATGTATAGCTTCTATGCCATGTCTTCTTACTGTGAGTTGCCTTTCCATGCCATGTATTGCTCTGTCGTGAGTGGTTCAAGGTCACCAACATGCCTACTTATTGTTGTTCCTGCCATGTTTGAATCTGTAATATAACTTGCTATGTTTACATGGGTGCCATCATATCTTCTGGTCCTTTTTGGCTCATGGTCACTAAAGGACTTTTGTTCTATGCAATTAGTAGATTCATGCCATGCCTTTGTTTGCCATTTTAAGTTCCTGTAGCATGTTGTTTCATAGCTCTAAACATTGCAACCTGATGTTATTTCCTGATAAGTCTGAAACTGTTATTATTTGCAATCTTGCCATGTGTTTTTGAGCATGTTCTAGTGATTTCTGGAGATAGCTCAGTGTTCATGTTTTGTCATGCTTTACCTGTACATCATGCCCATTCCTTTTTTTTTCTTGTTGAGGTCCTGTAGCTTGTTGTTTTGATGCTTGCAATATGCCTAGTTGCTGTTTTGGACAGATTATTGTCATGACTTGTATAGGGTGTATGTGTTGCACCGTTGCTCCGTTTTGAGTGTGCTCTATATGAAACTTGCTTGATTTTGCATGTAGCTCCATATTATCATGTTGCATCCTTGTTTTGAGGTGTTTTCTTGATGTTTGTATGCATTTTGCATCAATGCCATGCTTAACTTGTTTTGCTCATATCTTCTAGGCCGTAGCTCCGAATTAAATGAACTTTATATGTAACTTGACTAGAATTTCGTGTAGATCATCATGGTGCATCTTAACTTTCTGTTTAACAACTTGAACATAAGGTTTATTCAGATCTGGACCAATTTCGAAATATGAATATGAGGACTTACCGGAACTTTTATGTGTTGTTTCCGGCCTCATTTAAACTTGCTTTGATGTGTTGGTCTTGCATGCATCATCTCTTGCCATGAGTAGCTTCATGTAGCTTTGTCATGCATCATGCTTATGTGCATCATGTCTTGTTCATGTGTGGTGTGTTTACCATGTTGTGTGCTTCTTCTCGATAGTTCCCGTTTCGTTGCGATCGTGAGGATTCGTTCGTCTACGCTTGGTTCATCTTCGTGGCTTCATCTTCTTCATGAACTCGTTCTTCTTCCTTGCGGGATTTCAGGCAAGATGACCGCTACCCTGGATCTCACTACTATCATTGCTATGCTAGTTGCTTCGTTCTATCGCTATGCGGCGCTACCTATTACCTGTTTATCAAGCCATCCCAAATTGCCATGTCAGCCTCTAACCT
This sequence comes from Aegilops longissima, assembly GCA_021605205.1. Classification (NCBI taxonomy): domain Eukaryota; kingdom Viridiplantae; phylum Streptophyta; class Magnoliopsida; order Poales; family Poaceae; genus Aegilops; species Aegilops longissima. The sequence continues at coordinate 265,201,666 of CM038678.1, read as the reverse complement.
TTGACACCCTTCCTAGCAAACCGTTGTTTGGCTATGTTACCGCTTTGCTCAGCCCTCTTATAGCGTTGTTAGTTGCGGTGAAGATGAAGTTTGTTCCTTGTTGAACATGGAGATGTTGTTCCTCGTTGGAACATGTTTACTTGTTGGGTTATCACAATATATCTTATATTATTAATGCATCTATATACTTGGTAAAGGTTGGAAGGCTCGGCCTTATGCCTGGTGTTTTGTTCCACTCTTGCCGCCCTAGTTTCCGCCATATCGGTATTATGTTCCCGGATTTTGCGTCCCTAACGCGGTCGGGTGATTTATGGGACCCCTTGACAGTTCGCTTTGAATAAGACTCTCCAAAGAAGGCCCAACATTGGTTTTACCATTTGCCTCACCACCACCTATATTTCCTTGGGAGTAATTAACCCAAGGGTCATCTTTATTCAGCCCCCGGCCAATGCTTGTCTAAGTGTTGGCCCGAACCGAGTAGATCTGGGGCCACCTTGAGGCAACCCGAGGTTTGGTTTTACTCGAGGATGTCTCATCCGTGTTGCCTCGAGAACGAGATATGTGCAGCTCCTATCGGGATTGTCGGCGATCGGGCGGCTTTGCTGGTCTTGTTTTATTATCGCCGAAATGTCTTGTAGCCGGATTCCGAGACTGATCGGGTCTTCCCGGGAGAAGGAATATCCTTCGTTGATCGCGAGAGCTTATCATGGGCTTGTTGGGACACCCCTGCAGGTATAAACTTTCGAGAGCCGCGCCCGCATGTTATGTGGCGATGGGAATTTGTTAATATCCGGTTGTAGTAAACTTGAAGCAAACTCTTCTAAAATACACCAACCGTAGCGTACTCGTGAGTGTCTCTTTTCGGGTTGATCGAGAGGAGAACACGGTTTCTTGGGTTATGTCGACGAAGTAGGAGTTCAGGATCACTTCTTGATCATTACTATTTGTCGACCGTTCCTTTGTTTGTCTTCTCGCTCTCATTTGCGTATGTTAGCCACCATATATGCTTAGCTGCTGCTGCAACCTCACCACTTTACCCCTTCCTTTTCGCTTTAAGCTTTGCTAGTCTTGATACCCATGGTAATGGGATTGCTGAGTCCTCGTGGCTCATAGATTACTACACCAACAGTTGCAGGTACAGGTTTGCGATGTTCATGATGCGAGAGCGATGTTTGCTTGTGTTGGAGTTCTTCTTCTTCTTCGTCGATCAGGGGATAGGTTCCAGGTCGGCAGCCTAGGCTAGCAGGGTGGATGTCGTTTGAGTTTCTGTTTATGTTTCATCCATGGTCGGATGTTGATCTTGTATATGATGTTGATGTATTCTTGTGGCATTTGTGCCTTATGTATGTATCCCTATCTATTATGTAATGTTGATGCAATGATATCCACCTTGCAAAAGCGTTTCAATATGCGGGTCTATCCTTGGTGGGACCGTCGAGTTCCTTTTGGATAGGGTCGCATATTGGGCGTGACACGTTACCTCTAACTGCTATAGTAGAGGCTCTTTACACGTGTAACTGATGCAATCAATGTCATTAAGTGCCCTGGCGGCACGGAGGGCATGGGGCCACGACGCACTCTATATAAGCTGCACTCCACCTCCTAAGCCAGGGTCAAGCAACCTTTGTAACTTTATCCATCAAAACGAAATCAAGCCTCAGGGCAAGGGATGTAGGGCTGTTACGTCCACCGAGAGGGGCCTGAACTCGCTAAACACCGAATGTTACACCCGCGTTGTAGCTTGGACTTGCCCCTTATTCGTACACCTAGTACTCATTTTCAGGATCTTAACACTGATAGGTGGTCAATGGACAAAGAATTAAGCATTATATCTCAGGTATGCCTATTAATGTTGGAACTAACATTATTCATACCGTGACATCAGAAAATACATCAAAGAGACCTTCTAGAACACTCCAGAACCCTGAAAAGGAAGAGGTATGCGATACGGTAAGTAAACTGACTCAAAAAATTCCATAAAAATAATGTTTTCAGTTTTGGAATATTGGGAAAAAAATAAGAAACACCCGAGAAGGTCACACAAGTGGCCAAAAGGTACCAGGGTGCGCCTGCCCGCCCTGGCGCGCTCTTGTAGATAGTCGGCCCCTTGTGAGCTTTCCTGACTGTGTTTTCTTATGGTATACTTGTCTTGGAAGATAAAAATTCTTTATATATACCCACGCACGGTTTGACCATCGCATCGTGTGTTCTTGTTTCGTGCTGTTTTCTGTCAGATCTATCAAGTCAGGCATCATGTCTTCTCCCTCCTGCAACAATGTAGAAGACGATGCTTGGCTGCTGAAGATGGAGCTAAGGAGAGAGGAAACAAAGGAATCCACCAAGGAGGACAAGGTCGAAGAAGTTGCAGGGGATCAAACCCAAGAAGGAGGGCAAGCCATGCCCATGGAGGAAAATGCGAAAGAGGGAGATATCCTTCAACATTTCTATGATCATCACACTGCATCTGAAATTGAAGCCCTAAGGGCCTTTGAAACGGTTTGCATTCAGAATACATATCTCACTTGTGAAGTTATTTTGTTGGAAGAGCAAAACATCGCCCTTTGGAGCATCAACCGTAGATTGGACTACCTACTAAGGCTGAAGTGCGAGCCCGCCACTTTGTCACCACCATGATCATCGAAGAAAGAAACTTGAGCACACAGGTATGAGCACTCCCCTTGACTTGTTCCAAGGGGAGGTCCCCCAGTATTGTATCACCACCACTTCTATTATCTTTACCTATTTTAGTATGATTCTTAGTTATTTCGTGATTTGGTTGAATAAAAGCTTAGGATGATCTATTTTTGGCTAGTTTTGTGATCTATCCATATATGTAATCGAGTTGAGAGGTATACAATAAAGATTAGTTTGAGTTTTTGCTTCTTTACTTTAATATTTCAATCCTAGCAATGAAAATAATGAAAAATATCATGAAAAGTAATGACATTACATAACGAAAAGTATAAGTGGTAAAATTTATTGAGAGTTGAGAAACATATCATTGTTCAATGATGCAATTCATGAAAGAATTAAAAAGGGAAGAGACGATTCACATGCAAATATACCATCTTGGACATCATTTATGATTGTGAGCCCTCATTAACTATTTTATGCCAAATTGTTGATGTTGGACAAGGAAGACAATGTAATGAATTATGTTTACTTATATTCACATAGAAGTTATATTTTCGTAGATCCTCCAACATGTGGTGCTTGCCCAACATCTTTGCTAGCCTAAAATCGGCACTAAGTAAAGATACTACATGTGCATCCAAAAACCATAAACCCAATTTCATGTTATGAAACACTGGTACGCGCCAGTGCAATACAAACAGTTTTTAACCCCTTTCCGCGATGGCATTTGGAACCGTCACCAAGTGAGTGTGGGCGATAAGGGGTCCTTCCCACATGACCCAAAAACCGTCGGGGATAGGGAGCTAAGATTCATGTACAGTACTCCTACTCGTTTGTGCTCACATTGCCATCGCAATCGATATTCTGTGGTGCTACATTTACGATGTGCGGCCCAACACAAACGGTTCACTATTATAGAACGTGTACGATAAGCATACAATCACACACATTTAATTTTCCCAAACCGCATGTGATAACTAATTAAGAACATTAGCTAATCGTCGTACGAGTGTCGGACAGGATTACAAAACGTCGGACCGTCGTAACATCGTCGTACACAACAACTATCGCACACGCTATTCTGTGGTGCAATGTTTATGATGCATACTTCATTAGAAATAGTTCATGGTTGCGAATCGTGTACGGTAAGGCAACTAACACAAACGTTTAGTTTGCCTGCGCTTTGTGATATTTTCCGACATCACACACGCTTTCAAATGGCAACTGTGTGCATGCTTGCACACATTTCCTCTCTATGAACTGTGTCGTATTATGGTGTACATCGCAAACATTTGTGTTTTACCAACCGTGTGTGCCGTAACAACCTGGAGGGCGTAATTTCACCATAATTTAATTGTTGTTATTTCAAATTGTACCAGATTTGGATTTGAATTTGAATGTATGTTGTAGCTTTATTCATATCCATCAGGTTCAAACAACCAATGCATTATTCGATTCATAGGTACATATGTTCAATAATTACATAAGAACCAAATAAAGAATGATGAACCACAGTTGTATACTTGTACTATTAAAGACGGTAAAGAAAGAGGTGAAATAAATTCTGGTTGCTGAACAAGGTGAAGCGGAATGCCCATATTGTGCCCTCCTCCATGCAGAAGGCACGCACGACTCTAGTCCAACCGCATGTGATGGCCGACCGCCCATCCTTCATGGTCTTCCTGAAACATCTAGGAAATAATCATGTTCTGGTAGAAATACTTTAACCTTTGCATGCCCACCAATCATGTAGTTTGAGAGGTAATCTTGAGTAATCTGCTTTGGCAACCACTGCAAAGGAAAAAGATTCAGACATTGTCATCTAACACAACTCATTATGGCCAATAAAAAGAAGGTTGCAGAGTTCTTACTTACCATCCTGTAGTTCGCTGTTATCTTGGATAAAGTGTAAACAAATAGTTTAGTTGCCATCTTTTGACCCATTTTACTAACAATCTTTATCAGCTTCCTCACTTGATGCTGGTTCATCGATATCTCATTGCCCCATATGCAGTAAGGGTCGAAGCGCGGATCTTTACCAATGACATATGTACCTAGAAGCACCAAGTTAATATTGGAAGCTAAACAGCAATTGCACGAGTATGTAGTACAACACTCTATTATAATATCTTATAACATCCAATATACTCACTTATTAGATGAATTAACATCTTATATTATGGACCGGAAGGAGTTTATTGCATTCTTACAAATTATCGGCTGATTAACTACTGTTGTACCCATGGGTTAGAGTTAGTTTGAGCTAGTCCCGGCTCAAATATCCCTAAAGTATATCCCAACATGACGACTAGTTTGAGCTAGTTGCACCTAACCCACCCAAAAACACATATCCAACCCAAGAGGTGCTAATTGGAGCTAGTTCTCCTAGTGCATTTATTGTCAATCTAACCCTGTCATCCAAACACCTCTTTGGATGGAGTTAGTTCAGGGTTAGTCATGACCTAGAAACTAACTCTAACCTCTAGCTAAGTTGAGTATCCAAACAGGGTTGTGTTGTTGTTTTTGTTGCTGCTGCTCTTGTACGTATATCTAGACATCACCAGAACATTAAGGTAACACTCTTCCTTGTTGCTATGTAGCCTAGGATTCCATATTTAGACATTAAGTACAGTGCATGTTGCTATGTAGCATTAGATATATTACATATGGACCTATTTAACTTAATGATAAATGGGTTACAAATATATTCAGTTAAAAGTTTGATTCACCGATTAGTCGCTTATCAGCCCCCGGCCTATATGGTACCAGCTACCGATATCCTGAATAGTGAGTATATAAGCCATGGGATGAAACTAACATCGATGGAAAACAACATTCGTTGCCAAAATTGTCCTGTGTAGGTACATCGAGAGGCATGTTAAGCACAACAATATCCAAAAGATAGCTTCAGTGTGCAGGTTTAACCACGCTAGTAAAGCAAAACAAGTGGAAAGGTGTGCTAACCACAACATGCCTAAAATTTAACAACCAGCAAACATAGTCATTCAAACTGGTATTGTGCCGGTCTAAGTACACATGTTATTGTTAAGTAAAAATGGAAAGGCGTGTTAACTACAAGATGCAGCAACCAAATCTAGTCATTCATAGTGGTATTGTTGAAACTGGTACTGATAAATTGAACAACAGAGTTCATACTTGCACATATAGAACATCATGTTGTGAATAACTGGAATAAAGAAGGCATACTATTAACAACCAAAGATAGCATTTGAAACTGGACATATGCTAACTACAAACAACCGAACAATCAAAAAACTTTAGAAGAGGCATATGATTTTTATAACAGGCTTAACAGCAAGAAAATATATGCACTACTATCAGTATGTTTAAAACTGGATTGATGAAATGTACTGTAGAGTAAACAATTGCACATATAGAGCATCACGTTGTGAACAACTGAAATAAACAAGGCATACTGCAAACAACCAAATATAGCAATTAAAACTGGACATATTCTCACTACACTACAAAAGGGACTCGACAAAACAAATCATGGGTTTCCCCCTGTGAAGAGGCACGACAAAACAAATCATGGGTTTCCTCACTTGTCATAGAAGGGCTCATTCCCGTGGGAAGAGCACGGACCCTGGATGCGCTCCATGTTATCGCAGATGGGCTCCTTCCCCTTAGAAGAGCATGACTGTAGGGTGCCCTCCCTGATGTTGCAGACGGGCTCTTTCCCCTTGTAAGAGCAGATGGGCTCTTTCTCCTTGGAAGAGCCGGAGAGGGTTCCCTCCTCGTGATCGCCGTCGATAAGGTATGACTTGGAAGCTGTGGATCCCAAGCCAGCGTCACAGAACGTGTCCTTCATAAATGACAAAAGTGGCTCGATGGCGATGTAGGATGGAAAATAGTTGACAGCGAGCCAGAGTAGATCAGCGACGGGGCCATGGATGAGATCGATGGCGGTTGAACCCGAGGGGTTGGGGGTGGGCCACTTAACCTGTGACATATCCCGCCTCAGGTCGTCGTTGTCAATCACCTCGATGTCATAGCCGGCGTCCGAGATATACCCGCATACTCTAGCCCGTTGCTTGAGTGCCTGTGGCCATTAATGGTCATCAGCTTCCACGGTGATGTCGGTCGAAGAGACTGCGATACACCTCTTTTGGGCCAGTCGCTCCTAGAGCTCCACGGGAAGCGTAGCCTGGCTTAGGCTGCGATGCTCTAGAGTGGGGGATGGGGATCTGTGGGAAAGGAGGCGTATGGCAGACGTCATCTAAGAAACTCAGGGCGGCCTGGGTATGGAGATGGGTGGGTAAGATGCATGGGCAAACCGACAGATGTTGACAATGGAGGCCTTGCGGCCGCAGCGGCGGGGAAGTTTCTAGGGTTTCCAGTGAGGGAGGGGTGTGTGTGTGTGCGCGCGCCCGAGGAGGTTTTGGCGGGGGTGTGTTTGAGGAAATGACGCGAGTACTAAAAATTTTACTACGTGCGAGTCAAACGCAGGAGTGAAATGCCGAGGCTATTGAAAATTTTGATGATGGTGCATCGCACACGGTCCGGATAGAACACCGTGTGTTACGAAACAGAAAATCCCTCGAGGCGGGCAGATATTTTCAAGGGATGCAGGCGGGATTGGGAACAAGAAACATCACACACGGTCCCGAGATAACAATCGTGTGTTGTAAAACAGAAAAACCCTCGAGGCAAGCAGATATTTTCAAGGGATGCAGGCGGGATTGGGAACAAGAAACATCACACACGGTTCCGGAGATAACAACTGTGTGTTATGAAACAGAAAAACCCTCGAGGCGGGCATCTATTTTTGAGGGATACAGGCGGGATTGGGAACATGAAACATCACGCACGGTCCGGAGATAACAATCATGTGTTATGAAATAGAAAAACCCTCGAGGCGGGCAGATATTTTTGAGGGATACTGGCAGGATTGGGAACAAGAAAAATCACACACGGTCGAAACACAATAAACTAGCGGGGTGACCCGTGCATTTGCGTGGCCATATTTTTATATATTACCATATACAATGTAAACTCTCTCATGTCAATTTTTTTTATCTTCCATATACTTATTAATTGATTTTCTGTCTCTACAGAATTATATTTTCTGGTTTTCGATTCCGTAGCAAGATTTAAGTTCAACTTCTAAAAAGTAGCCAATATACATAGCTTGTGAACTCATGTTTTATTGTTGACGTAGAAACTATAATAAAAAGCTCATATGTTTTATTGGTTGATTTTTCTAGAAGTTTTAGACAATTATAATATTTAGTTTTTTTCTTATGGGGTTCGTTTATTGTAGGATTATATCGTTGAACTTTTTCAAGGTTTCCTTCACACTATATTTCATATTTAGGTTTCCATCCACTTAGAACTCTTAATAATATCTTTTTTTGTCCAATGGAGAAACCAAACAACCTTTTGTGCAACCACATTTAATGAAAATACTAAATAACATGTTTCAATGTTCACGGTAATATAGTGAAACTGAGGCATTGCCTTTATATCTCTTCCACTCATTCATTGGTTTCTTTTCATTGTCATTTTATTAGGAGATATTCAGTAAATGTTAAATCTTAATAATTTTCTTCCAAATCTTACTGTTTTTAGTATTTAAATAAAACTTTCGTCGTCTGCCCCCACGACATCCTCGTTGGTCATATTGTAGTCATGTTTTTTTATTTAAACTACTTCATGGCCAACATATTTTCTATTGTGTTCATATTCTTGTGATTAGCTTTGTTGCTTAGATATCTAAGTGAAATATGAATATCATCTCCGTATTTTTTAGAAAATGCTAAGATACAATATTTCGTTCTCTTTTCTAGCATGCATGAATTGAACGGTGATGTATATGCGGATGTGCATATGCAAGATAAACAGGAAGGAACCCTAACAAAAAAGATAAACAGGAAGGCAGGAAATAACAAAAGCACGAAAGTGTTCATAAATTTTTGGTCATAGATATGTAAGAGATAGAAGGAAAGTATATAACGTCATTTGTGTGACATCCGTCATTAAAATCTGCTTGGTTCCTCGTAATTATATCAACTTGCTTTGTTTGCTTCTAACCTTCAGTACTATATCTAAAACCATTCTTTGCTGTGTTTGTGATATGATCGTTCACAATCTTACATAGAGAAAATATAGTTTGGAACAATCTAAAAAATCAGAATTCCTTGTTTTGGAGCTAGTTGTTTTTTCCATGAATCATGTCTTGAGAGTTATAAGAAAAGGGGTACACAAATGAAACATACCTTGTGAATGTGGCTCCATGCGGCCGGCCAGATGCTCATTGCTCGGCGGAGGAACTTGGTTCACATAGTCACATTTAAAAGAGAAAGAGAAAAGCTAAATTGAGAGAACAAATCAAGGGACATTTCTCTAATTCTTTCTGTTTAGCAAATCTGATTGGAATTAAACACCAACTGTCGTATATTCCGAACATTCATAGCTCATCTGAGCCGATCTTTCAACATGTGTATGTCTATGAGGACGGTTTGTCTAATTCATTCTATAGTTTATCTTCTTCCGTATGTGTATGCAATAGGCTCAGTTCTATGAATCAAACATAAGAATTATTCATATGTGACAGATGTTGTACGTAAAATATTCATATTTTAATCTCGACCATTCTAATATTTGAGGGAATGCCATCCGACACACTTTATTTCATCATAGAACTATCACATCATTTACAAAGTCTGGAAGTAAAATAGTCATACATTGCTAATTTTGATTCATACGTTGACTTAGCTAAATTGTGGTTGGTCTCCAGGCCAGCTGTTTTTTTCTAACGAAAGAAGCATGTACTCCCTCCGTCTAGGTGTGTAAGTCATCTTACGAAAATCAAATAATCCCAAAACACTTAGGCACGGTACATTAACTCTCATCTCGTTTCTTGTTTCATGACATATCAACCAATAAGAGATGTGGGTCATGCATGCTTTAAATGATTTGAGACTACCAAACACTACATGCATTGGTTAGTTAGATTTGCATGCATTGTTATTAATTAGCAAAACACATTAAGTTCTTCTCGTTTTCCCCTCCACCTTGGTCACGGTGCGCAACGTAAGATGACTTACACACCTAGACGGAGGGAGTACATGTAACTATTGGTATCCAGCCCAGCCGGTTTTTTTTTCAATTTTTCTAGGTTAGTCTGGCCAATATATTTGTAGAACAGTCCGACTGGTATCTACCGGGCCGTTGTTTTGTCTTTCTTAGATCAATGTTGCGACGTATGCCTTCCTTCACACTCTAACTTTGAATTGACCCGAAAGAATTGTCCAATCCGTTTGAGAGGAAAATTAATGCCTTTGATTAGCACGTACAGTACATGCATTGGTTTTTTTCCTTTAAAACCACGTACGTGCAGTAGACTCCCTTTTTTCTTGAACTTAGCGGACTCCTTTTCTAAAAGGCATGTATGGGGACTGCCCAAGGATGGAGTGCTCTGGAGATGGCGACGGCGACTCCCCGCCCGCAGTGGACATCGCCCACGCCGCTCCCTCCAGCCTCTGCACCGCCTGCCCCGGCCGTGGCGCCGCTCCCTTCGCCCGCCCCGTCCCTGCGCCCTGCCTTCGGCGGGCCGACCTCGCCGACGAGGACCTGCTCCCCTCTCCCGCCGCTCCCCGTCGCACTGCACATCCCGGCCGGGCCGGTGGCTTAGCCCCCATGTGAGGGGTTCTAGCTCCTGCTCGCGGCTGTCGCGGTCGCCGACGTCGCCTTTGAGCTCCGCTCGGGCTAATGGGAGGGAAGGCACGACCTTGCGAAGCAGTCCAGCCCGCCTCCGGCGCAATCGAACCTCCGCAGTGGCCGGCCGCTCCAACAGGGGCCCGGCCCTCACGTCGTGGCGCCACGCGCTAGCTGACCCGCGCCTGCGTTCGGTGTCGGCTCCGGCCTCTCCGGCGGCTCGCCATGGCCCGGTCCCCTCGGCCCCTTTGGCTTGGTCTTCCCCATTCCGCCCATTCATCACCATGTTCGGGTCATCCTCCCTTCGCTTCCAAGCTTCCCGGCCCCTTTGACGTCCCTGGCTGGCCATCGCCGGCGGCGTGCTGGCGGCGGCGGTGACGCCTGCCCCTCCGAGGGAAACCCTATGGGTTCCATCTCCTCCACTCCCCCTGGGCCGTCCCTCGCCCGAGCCTGGCCTTTTGGTCCGTGGCCCAGCCCACCAGGCACCTGCGCTGACTGGGCACGCCCCTCTTGGACTAGGCCGGCCTGCGGCTGCTGAGCCGCCTCTGTGCCCTAGGCCCGCGGCTCCAGTGGCCTCGATATGGCTCCCCCGGGACCTCCCGACCGCCTCGTCTTCCCCCACCCCCGCCGCCACCCTCGACTCGTCCCGCGCCTCTGCTTCCCCGCTCGACGTGACTCTCCCCTCTCCCTCCCCGCTAGCCACCGTGGGTGCCTCTCCCCCTCACCTGCCTACCTCGCCGCGGCTGGCCATGCCCTGCGAGTGGGACGACGGTGAGGCCCGGCACAGTCGACGCGCCGAAGATCACCGCGACCCCCCTCGCTCATCTCCCGACACACTTCGCTGTGAGGAGGAGCTCCCACGCGAGCTCCGAGAGCTCCTCGACGGCCGCCACGACGACTGATGTTCTCCGTCCCGCCGTGACAACCGGGGACGTTCCCACTCCCGGCCCACCGGCATCCTCTGGGGACTGGTGCGCCCGGCGCCGCTCGCCGTCCCCGACCCCTCATCGTGGCCGGAGCCCCACCCCGTCCCACTCGGCACGCCTCCCGTCTCCCCACTCCCAAGCTCAACCGCCGCACCTGCATCCCGGAAGTATCGCCCTCCCCCACGGCCGCTCCTTCGGCCGGCCTCCGCTGCCACACCGGGCGGCGGCCCATCCCGCGGCCGCCAGGGCCTCGCCAAGAGGAAGAAGCGTCGCGGCCATTCCCGGGTGCCCCCTCCACCTCGGGCCCCGTCTCCAACCTCCCTCGCCCCCCTGCTTCAACTGCGGGGTGGCTAGTCTCTTGCAAGTCAACTATGTCAACCCCCAGTGTTACTACATCTGCAAGGATCCTGGCCATGCCGCCCTCGTGTGTCCGGATAGACCGGTGACCTCGGACCTCATGATGTATGGTCACGGCATCGAGGGGCTGGGCTTCTTCCCTCTCGAGGTCCCCGACATCCCGCCCCCAGCCCCACACTGCAGGCTATTCTCACTGTGGTCAACGGGGTGGCCTCTCCAAAGATGATTGAGGCCGAGCTCAACCTCGTCTACTGTCGTAAGTGGGACTGGGTGGTCACTCCTACCGCTGGCCACATCCTCACCGTGGTCTTCCCCGACTCTGTAAGCTAGGGATACGCCACCCGCAGTGGCCGGATCACCCTCGCCCTCAACCAACTCGTCGTCGACATCACCGAGCCAATCCCTGATGCGAAGGCGGTGGCCGTTCTGGATACCGCTTGGATCCTTGTGGCCGGCCTCCCCGACATTGCCCGGTCGGAGCCCGTCATCCACCAGATGTAGAATAAGCTCATCACGGTCACCATATACATTTTGTGGTGCTAACCAACCTGTGGTTGGATGGTTAGGAGGACAGTGGTTTTCCCAGCCCACCAGGGTCAAAGTCCGGGTGCTCGCATTTATCCCGGATTAATTTCAGTATTTTCCAGAGATGTGCGTTCAGTGGGAGGAGACGTTCACCTCAACTACGAGGCACCCATGGTGACTTCGTAAAATCTCAGGATCATATGTTGGCTCACTCACTCGAAGGTGCTCATAGGGGTAAGGTCTGCGTGTGTGCGCTTATAGCAGTGAGTGTTTGCGTGTATTTATGAGAGCTTGCGTATGTACTGTGTTAAAAAAATACATGTCGTGATTATAAGGTCACTAGCTCACCCATACAACTCCATATTTTGTTGATGACATGATCAATTGACCAGTCAAACGTTCCATGTGGCGCAACTAGTGTTGCACCATCAGCACGGCGCGTATATGAAACAAAGAAATGGTAGTTTGTGTCAGATGTTGGGTTCCGGCAAACCCTTAAGGTTCGAACACTGGGTTGCGCCCGAAGTCTTTCCCTCCTACCAATCTACGCCCTAGCTCGCTAAGATCTCATGGATTTAACTCGATTTAACTAGCAACACAGAAAGACATGAGATTTATACTGGTCCGGGTCATCGTTGTGGTGTAATACCCTACTCCAGTGTGGTGGTGGTGGATTACCTCTTGGGCTGATGATGAATAGTACAGAGGGAAGAACAACCTCCTGAGGTTGAGGTGTTCTTGTGCTTGGTGACTTAGCGGGTGAGAGCTAGATGAACTGCTCGATCCCCCCTACTGTGGTGGCTCGCTCTACTTATATAGGCCCTGGTCCTCTTCCCAAATATTGAGCAGGAAGGGAGCCAACAACGGCGGGCAAATTTGAAGAGGGACAACTAGTACAAGCTATCCTGACAAAAGTGGTCTTTGCGTGCGAAAGGCTTTTGTGGTGACGCCGTCTTGGACTCAATGATGACCTCCCTCTTGCCGTCCTCCTGGTCTTGGTCTCGTTGCACCAATATTGCAACCTTTGTCTGATGTCTCGGTACTCCTCGCCTGCGCTGGCCTCCTTAGCACCAAAGAGGAAACAAGGACGCTGCACGCTGGCGCCCGCCTGGCGCCGATCATCATGGCTCACGTCACGAGAGCCTCGTGAGGTTTGCCCCGCCTTGATATCTCCGCTCCTCGTGAGCCCGCCTGACTAGGCCACTCGTGAGGAGGTCTTGCATCGTCCACCTCGCGAGGCTTGGCCCCTCGCGAGGGTCTTGGATGCCTTGTTGATGAAGATGGGCCATACGGCCTGCTGGCTTAGCCACGCCGTGGGCCGCAGGCAGGCAAGTCTGGGGACCCCCTTTCCCAGAACGCTGACAGTTTGAGTCTCTACTGTATTAATAAAATACATTTTATGGTGATCATACGGTCACTTGCTCACCATACAGCTTCGTAATTTGTTGATGACACGATCAATTGACCAGTTAAACGGTCCACATTCCGCAGCGCAAATTACCATGGGCCCACCCGTTAGTGTGTATATGAAAGACAGAAATGGTAATAAATTAGTGGTCGGTGCGGATTCGAAGTCGTGAGACCTCTGGTTGGCAGCCCGCACCCCCTAACCACAGCGGACAAGGATCGCCTTGTGATAATAAGCTGAGCAGACCGTTTTAATTGCACGAACGCATGAGCCACTGTGGTGAATACAAACTCATCGCGCATGCGCACAAACACGCCCGCAACGCCCGCATGCATACATGGAATACTCACACGTACCGATTTAGCGACAGTTCAGTTGACTGAATCGACTTTTGGGTCAGTCGATTTTCAGGGGGTGAGGGGCTCGTCAGAGTTAAGGAAGAACTAGCCGTAGCGGGGAGGGGGGCTCGCCGGAGAGGTACCCCGCTATCTATCTTAGGGTTCAAGGTGGGGCGGTGGGGACGCGATGGTGGGGCGGTGGCGTGGGGATCGCCGGTGAAAAAGCTCGACACTGGGGGCCTAGACGGATGGTCGGGCGGCGGCGGACCGGCATGGGGAGTGGTTTCGGGCGGGCGGGCGGCGAGGCGGCGCGGAGGGCCGCCAGCAGCTGGGCGGCGAGGGCCGGGCGGCGAGGCCGGTAGTGGCTGGCGGCTCAGGGGCGTGGAGGTTCAAGATGAACTGCAGGACCTTGATTTCATATCCAACTGCTGGAAAATCGACTGAGCAGAGATAAAAAAGTCAGTCGACTGACGTGTAGCCTCACCCCGCAAATACAAATGCACGCACGCAACACTTGCACGAACACACACACGCATGCAGGCGTGCAACACTGACACATACACATGCACTCATATGGACGCATGCACGCACGCACACATGCATGCAACATTGAAACCTACACATGCACGCACGCAACACTCGCACGCCTGCATGCACACAACACACGACGCAAGACACACGCTCAACCAATACGTGCATGCACCCTTTGTTAAGGACATGGACTATTATGGGTATTAATCAAGCTTATTTGTGATAAGCAGAACATTGATGTTTGCATCGTTCTTTATGAATCACAATGTATCGAACGGGCTATCAACATATATATGAAAAATTTAAAATTCTCTTATATTATATAGTAGGCTTATCTACATGAAATAGATGACATCACACTCAATGAATAATAATCGGTCTTTGAAATGCCCACTCCTAACCGCCCTGGCCCACCAAAAGCTCCTCTGCCGTGCGCTACCTGCGTTGGGTCACTGACATACAGGCCAGGTACCCAACGAGCCCATACGTCTGTGGAAGAACGGCGCAATGTCGTACGTCAGAGTCGAGGGCGCCGCTTGTTGCACGCCCGACTGCACACGCCTCTTTCCACATTCAAACGCCTCCATGGAAACTGTGTGGCAGCCGAGAAACCCACTCTAGACACACATACGTTCATGAACAGGCCAGCATTAAGCGTAACGCCGGCCGAGCTCCTCCCGTCCGCCGTCAATTTAATCTCATATTTAAATGAGGCCAGACGCCGGCACACCTCCACCACTCCCCTATCTCCTCCTTCACCATTTTGTCCACTCTTGCAATGTCTTACGAAGAGTAGTTATCCGGCATCCAAGCCGGCTGGGTGGCCCGCTGAGCCTGCCGGATACGAGCTATGCAGCTCGCTAGTCCATCTCCTTCCCACGCCCGACGGAGCCAGTTGCCACCCCAAGCCGGCACGCGGTTCAGCAACTCGCCGCTCTAGGCCAGCTCGCCGAGGAGCGGCGAGCTGCTCCACGCCGGCTCGGCGGGGAGCACGGGCGTCGTCGCTGCCGTGCACGCTGCCGCCTCGTACCGCGCCTCCCGTGTCTGCGACCGCGTCTCCCGTTTCTGTGGTCGAGACTCCCATGCATGCGGCCGCAAAATGCAATAAGAGACAGAAGACGGGTGCGCAGAGAGCGATGAGTCAGTGGCCGGCTCCTCCGTGTCCGCCGCCATCAACGAGGAGAAGTAGAACACGGGAGGCCGCCGCCGCTTGGATCCAATGAAGGCTATCGCGGAGGCGATGCCAACGTACACAACATGTGTCTTGCCGGATCCTTTTGTTGCGAGGACCTTCATCGACCCCGCGTGGGCTCCACGAAAGGGGAGAAGCCCCCTTCCATCTCCATCTTGGGCATCAACCAATGATGTTAGTTAAGTAGTGGGGAAGCGAGTCGTCCTTTGCGCTGAAGCATATACCTCCGGGGCTCCCGGCAGTTCGGTGATTGTGCTGCTGGACATGAGGAAGACAAATGGATCGGCGGGAGACCATTTAGGCTAGGTATTATTATACCTGTGTTGTTCAGGAATAGCACCGCTTAGTTGATTTGAATCTAATGAAATCGATCATGTTTCTATGAAAATCCGTTATTTTATATGAATTCCATCATTATTTATATGAAATATCGCCGTGTTTGCATGAATTTCGTCCGGTTGGTTGAGTTGTTGTCAGAATGTGTGCGACTACGGTTGGATGGCATAATTTACGGGTCACCGGTCGGTCTGTGGCCGGCTCGGGCGTCGTGGTGGGACAAAAAAAGCACAGCTCGTGCGAGCTCATCTCCACCGCACGCTCTGGAGGATGCATGAGCACCCGAGCTCTTCCTCGCTCATCGATGGCAAAGGCACGGGTGGACAAAAGGGTCGCCAATATTTTGGCTACCTCGGACAAGATCCAAATAGCCCCTCCTAGACCCACCCCTCCCAGCACATTCAAATCCCTCGTTCGCCGTGATATTTTGCCATGTGTTGTTTCCATGGAATAGCAAGATGCCCGTGCATTGCATGGAACATCAAGATGCATTTTTTTTAGAAAACACCTGTTGTGGTTGACCCATGCAGGAGTAATCCCATGTGTAAAAACTAATGATATCTCGAGAATTTGATCAAAAAAATGGTATCTCGAGAATTTCATCGAAAAATGATATCTCGAGAAAGATGAGAGATAACATGAGGAGGAGTTGGGCCTGGTGGTGACTGGTGGTCGGACAGGGCGGAGGCATGGTGATGGACGGCCCAGAAGCGGCCACCATGCTAGATTGTTCCAGAGACTTCCTTTTTTAATTGCTCAGCAATGAGGTTCTGGGAGATAAGGATGAACGAGGCAAGACCTTATCTGTAAATGTGGAGAGAGGTGAGGGTATCTTTTGTAAAATTTTCATAGTTTACTTTCTATCCGTCAGATATAGACCGGACGGTCTATATTACAAGATGGCAGGCACACCATCATCACAAACTCGGTTTTTTAATAAGAGTAGAGATATTTTGCTGTGTGAAAACAAATTTAAATATGAACGAATAATCGGTGTCCGCGGTCTTCTGCCGGGAGCCCGGGACACAGTTGGATGGCCTCATAGTAGTAGTAGTGTAGAGTACTACTAGTACTACTAGATAGAGAGTGTTTAGTACTGTATCTACATACTAATTGCAACACATGCATGTGTTAGCAGTATAATGACCAGATATGGATTTGATGGTAAGACTTGTGTAAGTTGGTGTCATATTATTCCTCTAACATGTGGTCAAAGTTAGCCTCCAAAACGCAGTTTATACCCTATATGGATTGAGGGAGTACATGCATTGCCGAGGTTTCTCTTAATCCTTGTGTGCAACATTTTTATTGAAGCTTGAAATGTAAAAAAAACATGTGAATGGGAGGGACTACTACAACCCTTCCAAAAGAACTGTAGTACTAATGGTATCGTACTCCCTCCATTCACCTTCTCACATGCTCAGTACTTTTGCGAACTATGGTAGTAAGAAACTTATTCCACCACTTAGCATCTATTATGGATGCATTGTGGATTTGAAATTGATTCATATAGACCGGAAAGTAGGAACTTAGGGCATCCACAATGTATGCTTTTTGTTTCCTCTAAGCCCTCTCTCCTCTTAGAGGGAGGCCTCTATACATTGCATGAACTGCCTCTAACAAAAAATTGGCTAGCATCATGTCTAAACTTAGAGGCTGCCTAGGAAGCATAAGAAAGTAGGAGTACAAGAGAAGTAGTACTGATTGGACAAATGTGTTCCTAATCAATACTTTTTAAATTTCTGCTAGGGCCCACCTTAGAGGCTGGTTAGATCTCTATACATTGTTGTTTTTTCATTTCAGAAGAGGCAAACCATGTGGGGCCTACCTTAGAGGCAAGGCTCTATACACGGGAGATGCTCTGTACATATTACTTTTGATGTGTCCCGTCAACTCGGAGAACGAGGAGAAGCTTGCTTAGTAAGCCGCTTCCCCCGCCCACGGGCGCGGTGGCTCGCACAGTCGCAGGACGAGGAGAAGCTTGCTTACTATGCCTACGCCCGCTCCCTCGCCCACGCGCGCGGTGGCTCGCGGGACGAGGAGACCTTTTTACTACTCACTCCGTTACTCCTCCTCCCTAATTGGTTAGAGAGATTATCATATTGTTTGAAATATATGTCTTTTCGTAGTAGGAGTAGTACAGTGGTACATAGGAGTAGTACTAGAACAATTTCCTTGGAGTCTGTGGTGCAGCAAGCTAACCTAGGCTATGTTACTACATCCTCCTTTCCAGTTTATGGCTCAATTTCAAAATCTCTCCAACCAAGGTAGATGGTGAGTGGTGGAATTAATTTCGTAGTTTGCACAAGTAATTAGTACACTCATTTTTCTCAAGAAGTTATGTTTACCGATGCATTAATTACAATGAATGCATGCATGGCCACTAAATTTCCATGAACTTCTACATGCATTCGTGAGTTTTCTGTTGATACTGCTTGAATTGAGTGATTTAATGCACCTCGAAATCCAAACATGTGATAGTACTACTAGTAGAATTTAGACTTATACATTGAAAAAACATTTTTTTAGATGATCCCTATAAACCGGAAAGGAGGGACTAGTAGTAGTACTACCTCCATAGTGGGTATGTACTCCGTGAAATCAGATTTTCCCGAAACTAAGTTGCTCAACCTTTATTTGATTGTTTCCCTTCCTGCCTCATTGCCTCGAACAGACTATGCCAAACTCCCTTTCCTGCCACGTGGGAGAAGACCCGCCCTCTCCTTTTTTAGTCCGGGTTTGTATCGATGGATCGCGCAAAGCACCAAAAACCAAGCCGTGTCTTGTACTCCTCCGTCGTACTAAAAGAGTGGAGACACTCGCTTTCATGAATTTTGTACTTCCTCTCGCCGACATGTGGGACATATAGCAACCGGGTCGACATGTCATGCATCAAATAACAGTGCAGAACAGCAGGGGGGATGCACCCCAGCGTAGTGCCCCAGTAGTAGTAATGAGCAATGAAACGTGAAATCACAATGCCGCACCTTCCTAGAAGGACGAAGCAACCATTATTTCACACTTCGCTAAATCCGCTTCGCCATCATCTCCTTCAAGAAAGCCATCTATTGCTTCTGCCATTGTTCTGCCTCAAGAGGGACGCACATCGCCTTGGTACACCATGACACGTGGGACCGCATGACAGGCCATGCTCCCCCGCCCACCGCTCGGTAAAATCACCTCATTTTTACTACTTCCTCTGTCTTGGTTTACAGGGCATGCACGTTGTTCTGGGTTGAGAATTTAACTAGCTATATATGTGATGAACAATATATGTTTGGAAACTACATCCGCTTAAGAATCCAATGATATACTTTTTGTGACATAGTAACTAATATTTAGTTAGTCAAATGGATGACCTATAACTATGTGCACGCCCTATAAACCGAGACGGAGGGAGTAGTATATTTTTAGATCAATATAGTCGGGATTCACCAAGGAGCCAAACTAAGTGGTAGGCTGCTCCTCAGGGTCAGTCCGCACATGAAATGGCGACACACTTAACAGGACCCCTTTCGCCGACATGTGGCTCATCCACTATCTTGTTCCACGTGCGATGCACCAAATTATAGTTCGGAGCAGCGGTTGGACTTGGAGGTACCCCGATCGTAGCGCCGCAGTAGTGGTAAATGAGTGATGAGGGGTCAAATCACAAAACACCACCTTCCTCGCATTAAGCTGGACAGATGGAGCAACCATCATTTCACTCTAGGGCACAAGAGCATAAAGAAAAGAGAAAACCAGTGATGCGTGTGGCAGCTACCTAGGGCACCCTAGGGTAGGAGCCTCCACTACAAATCCGCTTCTCCCTCGTCTTCTTGAAGAAAACCGATGATGCGTGTGACAGGTATGGTTTGTAGGAGTACTACGGCATGAAGGGCCACGACGTAGTAAATGGGAGAGGGATTGAGTTCGAGTCGATGCCTTAACACGGGTCGGCCACTTGGTTTTACGGAAACGAGGCAACATTTTGGGTTCGGGGACCACTTAAGATATATGTAGTACAAACAATTGTGGACGTAGTTTCGACCAAAAGGCAATGACGCATGGGCCCCGCATTTTGATATACCCGCGGCCGCGTGAAATTTGCTACTCAAAATAATGCATAAAAGTTCCTCCAAAACATCTATAACGAATGGGAAGTGAATGTATGCTCAAAATGAAAATATAATACAAAGAGAAAAAGTGAATTGGAGTTAAAAGAATGACAGTTCTAACAAAAATGTGAATGTGAACTACATATGTGTGCATGTGACCAAAACATACATTGCCAATACAAAATCTAATGCAAGAAATACCTTATGAGTAACATGCACGAATTGATGATGTGGTGCTTGCATGCATAGGTTACAAAAACAATGTGATTTATTACTTGCATGCAAGACGTGTTCTTGTGCCATAGTTGCAAGTCCAGGAAAAAAGCTACTAGTGGGTTGTACTAGCTATTTACGAATAGAGAAGATGTATACATGGAATTTGTAGGGAAAGAGATGACATGTCTCTCAATTCCTATGAGTAGGGATTGGAAAAGAGATTTCATTTGGTTCACATCATAGGAACTTTTCTATTGAATCTAGAGATGACATGTATCTCAATTCCTATGAGGAGGGATTAGAAAAGGGATGTCATTTGGTTCACATCATAGGAACTTTTCTATTGAATATACGCTAATGTTTATTTTCCTTTGAAATTGTGGGAGTACATGAATCCGTTCATATGAACCAAATGGCGCTAAAGATATAAAAATGATATCATGTTTATTTTCCTTTGAAATGTGGAGTATATGAATCTATTCCTATGAACCAATTGGCTCTAAAGGAAAAAAATCCTATAAAAAACATATCATATAGAGTTCCTTGATATTCCTCCACATCAAAGGATGGGTGAAATTGCTGCAGGTCATACGACGGTCTTTATTTGTACACTCCTCCCCCATCTTTATAGTTACCTCTCGAAGATGAATGAAATGATATATACTGGGTACTCTATATGTGCATTTTGGTATACAAAAACTCGGTAAAAGTTTGCGAGGTTCGAATTTTCAATAGAGCTATATGAACTACATTTTGGAATGGAGGGAGGAGCATACGGCAGTTGCTAACACTCATGTGGAAGATTTGTGTGTCGGGGGACTGGCTGTTCTGTTAAATGACATGGCAAAACTGACACTGTCGGATGCCGATCTAACAGTTTTTACGGCGTTCGTCAGGAAACAGATTTTGGCGAACGTTTGTCAGATATGATTTACGGACACATGCATTGCATTGATACACGCACCCTCATGAGTCATGACTCTCCCGAGTCCTCTCGCACCCACCATCTATCTGTAGGTAGATGTCACACACATATGTGCTCTTCACACCCTACCCCCAGAACTTCTAAAAAATAAAAGACATCCCACACCTTTTATTTTAACTCACACGTCGCACACTTATACTATTACTCTTGTGGCGGACGTTCTTTGGGCGTAGTATATTGTACTCTCATGAAGTGAAGCGGTGCATGCACGCACTAGTACTCTCACACCCACTCATGGATACACGTAGGAGCGCTTTTTTTAAGCTAGGAGCGCATTTGTTTACAAAGAGGCATCCCAATTGACATTTTGACTAGTCTAGTTTTCACCTTGATGGAGGGTCGGGGACCGCATGTGAATGATACAGTATTGTGCGTCCTGGACACGGTGGCACGTTATTGATCGAGTTTTATTTTTACTTGAACTTTTAATGAAAATAGTGGTTCACACGTATTCAATTTAATTATGGTCGGTACAACAAAATCACTCCACTATATATATAAGCTGGAGCCTTGGCACTTGCTTTACTAGGGTTCCTCTCTTTCACTCTCTCATGCTCTCCAGATCTAAGCAAGATATAGGTGGCCACACACTCTCTCTGCTCACGGCTGGTCACAAATCTGGCCAGACCACCTCGACGGGGGTAGGCTGTAGTGTCACATCCCTAGTTCTGGTAATGCTTAGTGCTTGCATTAGAGTGCTGCATCATGTTTAAATTCTTTTGAATTTGAAGTGGGGATTGATCAAACCCTAGCACTAGATCAAATCAAATAGGTCCAACATAAAATCATTTTCAATGAACCTGAGATGCCCTTCTAAAATGTCCATCAGTTTTGCCATGGGTTAGAATCTTGGCCAAAATTGGTTCACATTTTTCTAGGACACATAAGGTCATTGGATTAAATCATTAACTATTTGCATTTGGGCATTTAAATGCTCAAATAATTCTAGAAATAAGTGTGGGCTGTTGGAAATTATCTAAACAGAGCCTATGATTATTTCCATGATTTTTGTTAGTGTCTAACTATTTTTAATAAAGCCACAAACTTACAGAAAAATAGGAAAACAGAAATTAAAAGAGAGGGAGGGAACTTACCTGGCCGCAGCCCACCAGCCGACCCACCTGGCGGCCCAGCGCTGTGCTGGCACATGCCAGCCAGCTGCTTCGTCCCTGCCAGGCAGGCACAAAGGTGACGCCGGCGAGCACGAGCTCGCCACGGCGTCAACTGCTTCCCGCCACTGCCTCGATGCCCTGGACAATGCCACGTTTTCCCCTGGACCGCCTCGTCCTCTCCCATGCCTCTCTTCTCCACTGCTCTCCTTCTCCCGCTGCTGCCGAGCGCCTCGCAGCGCATCGACGACCACCACCGCGGCCACTGGCCACCCCACGCCTCGCCGACGCGCCAAGAAGCTCCGCCTCGTCCCCCTCTTCCTCCGCACCAAGATGTAAGGCGCCGAAAGCCCCTGGATGCCGCCAGCTCCGCCGTTCCCCTCCTCGGCCACCGAGGACCGCCGCCGTGATTCGCCGCCTCCCAAGCATCCCCGAACTCACTGGCCATCCCTACAACACCGCTGTGAGCCCCCGAGCGTTTTCCTCCTCCCCCCACGCTCGTCCGCGTCTTATAACCACCATGGCCATCGGAGCCGATAGCTCGTCGCCGCCGGCCATGTCGCCATCGTGGCCACGGCCGTGCAAGCTTGCACCCGAGCTCACCACTGCACTCAGTACATCCCCACGAGTCGAACGCGGCAACCTAGCATGTTTTCCGCCGAGGCCCGAACTCCGGCCGCCGTGGACGTGCTCTCCGCTGTTGTTCCCGGCCACCCCAGCACCAACCACCGCCATCGTTGGATGCGCCACACCGCCAGCTACCCGTAGCACCCACCCGCGCATCGAACCGTGGCCGGAGCAGCGTTTCCGACGCTCTCCGTCGTCTCGGCCTCGCCGGCGACTCAACGCCTGCAGGTTTGAACCTGCTGGCCAGGGGTTTGACCCCGCTGACCAAGTTGACCCCGGGTGGGCCTAGTTTGACCCCTCGGTGTCTATGACAAATGGGACCCGCCTGCTAATTAAGTTAGGATTAGGACTAACTAAAAATTAGTTAGACTAATGACACTGACACGCGAGACCCACTGGTCAGTTTGACCTGGACCGCCCCGTTGACCTGCTGACATCATAGTGACCTACTGCTGACGCAGTAACTCCTTTTCTGGATTTATTCTTATACAGGAAATTCCAGAAAACAGCCAAAACTTCTAAAAACCATAGAAAATCAACCGTAGCTCCAAATCAAACAAATTATATATGAAAAATGATCAGAAAAATGCAATCTATCCATCTGTACCATTTTCATGCATGTTGGAACAACTTAAACTTGCTGTTTAGGACAATTCAATTAAATGGCATTTAAGAAAGCAGATATGGAGTTTGAATTCGAACCTAGTGTTCAAACCAACTCCATTTAACTTGTTGCTAGTTGCATTAGGCCAATTAACAGCATATTGGCATGTCACATTCATGCATCATTTTGTTGCATGGCATTGATTGTGTTTCTTCTTATTGTCAGTGGGTGTTCCCTCTCGATAGACGTGGTTCCGACGATGAGTTCGATGACACCGATGAAGAACTATATTATCTTCAGAAGTGCGAGGGAAGCAAAACCCCCTTGTTCATTCCGATACAATCCCACTCTCACGCTCATGCTCTCTTTTACTGCATTAGGACAACAACGATTCAACTGTTACATGCTGCGGTAGTTGAACCCCTTTCCTTTGCATGACCTGTCATTGCCACAGCAAATAGATGAAACCCACTAGCATGAGTAGGAGTTGTTTGAGCCCTGTTGTGCCTACTTATTCATACTTGTTTTTCATGCCTGCTATGCTTAGAGTTGTGTCAGTTCTGATTCATCGGGGATGAATTGGAACAGTGATGAACATGTCCTACTATGTGTGAGCTAAGTGTGTGAACATGATTTGGTAAAGGTAGCGGTGAGAGGCAATGTAGGAGTACATGGTGGGTTGTCTCATTGAAGCCGTCCTCAGGAACTGAGTTCTGTGTTTGTGATCCATGAAACAGTTACTACCACACATTGGGCCCGAAACCAATGGACCCTCTCAGCTTCTTAATCACCCTTGTCCTCTGTCCAGGAGTTGCAAGTAGTTTCTGGTGTTTGTAGTATGCTGAAGGTCGTGGGCAGCGCTGACCCGAGGGGTGGGCTGTGATGCGGTAGGCATGTGGCCGAGTATGCCGGGCGCCCGTTTGGTGTGGCAGAACCCTGTACACATCGTTCGGGGCCGTATGTGGAAACCTCGGCCGGACTCCCTGCGGATGCAACCTGAATAGGCGATAAACCTGTACTAGAGACTTGACTGTTTAGGTAGGCTGTGGCCGACACCCACGTTGGGCTTCGCTGAAGGTTGCCGAGTACATGTCATGTAAACGGCGGTAAGTGGTGAGAGCATGTGAAGAAGTACACCCCGCAGGTTAACATCATCTATTCAATAGCCGTGTCCATGTAAAGGACTTCGGGTTGCCTATAACAGTTCATAGACAAGTGAAAGTGGATACTCTAAAATGCGCAAGATAAGTGTGAGTGCTATGGATGGCGTTCTCGTAGGGAGACGGGAGCAGATCCATAGTGGTGTATTGATATGGTGAATATGTGAACTCGTGTGCGCCACCTCAAAAGAGTTACTTACAGTCGTAGTTCAGGATAGCCACCGAGTCAAAGCTGGCTTGCTGCTGTTAAACTCCACCACCCCCTTTGTTGATACCGATGCATATGTAGTTAGTATTGATGTAAGTCTTGCTGGGTACATTTGTACTCACATTTGCCTATTTTATGTTTTTGCAGAGAGACTTCGGTCTCGCTAGTAGTTCCGCATGGACTTCGATGTTTAGCTTGTTACCTCAGCTACAATCTTGTGCCCTCGGCAGGATCTGGTAGATAGTCATGCTTCTCAGCCTTTTTCATTTATAGTTGTCTGTACTCAGACATGTTAAGCTTCCGCATGTATTTGACTTGTATGCTCTGAATGCTGGGTCGAGAGACCCATGTTTGTAATATCTCGCTCCTCGGAGCCTAATGATTAAATACCCGAGTCGTAGAGTTATGTTGTGATGCCATGTTGTATTTACACATATCGAGCATATTGTGTGTATGATTGAAATGCTTGTTATGTGTGGGATCCGACAACCTAGTTGTTTATCCTTGGTAGCCTCTCTTATGGGGAAATGTAGTCTTGTGCTTCCATGAGCCATAGTAGTCCGCTACTGCCGGTTCACCGGAGTCCTGCTAGCCCAAAGACTCTGCTCCGGAACACTTGATCTGGCGGCATGTGATTCACTTCGTTCTCGTGTCTGTCCCTTCGGGAAATGTCATGCGGTGACATCCGAGTCCTACCTAGCTGCTACAGCCGGGTTCCCGAGTCCTGTTAGCCCAGTGCTACAGCCCGGATTCGCACGCTGCTGAACGACATGCTCAATGTTGATTCATGTATGCCTGTCCCCGTAAGTTAGTGCCACTTTGGGTTCCCGACTAGTTCGGCCCGGGTTCTCTGTCATATGGATGCTAGCGACACTATCATATACGTGAGCCAAAAGGTGCAAATGGTCCCGGGCCATGGTAAGGCGACACCCATGGGAATACCGTGCGCGAGGGCGCAAAGTGATATGAGGTGTTAGAGGCTAGATTGGTGTGACTTAGAATTGGGGTCCTGACAGCTTTGGTATCAGAGCCTGACTGCCTGTAGCATTACCAAGCCAAACTGGTCGAAGTTGAGTCTAGAAATGCTTTAGTTATATGTAGGGGAATTTATTGTGGGATGGAACGTAAGGCTCTTTTTACTCCTTATCCCTTAGGCCCTCTGATCTGAGCCATCTTATCTTTTCCTGCGGGGTTAAGGAACCAGGCTTTCTCTTCTTTCTATCAGGATAACGTGTTATTAATCCGTAGAGTTATAAGATTGTTGGATTTAAGCCTCAGTTCAGTTCCTACTATCTCCGTGTATTCATTGCTGATCTCAGAACCTTGATATTATGATGATCGAGTGGTTATGCCACCATTCTGTAGCATGTCTCAAATCTTTTTGAGAATTTACAGCCGTTATGCTGTCCGAGTCATCCCAGGTTTCTAAATAGTCTGATGCATTTGCAAATTCCTTTTTAACGTTCTGAAGATCCTTTGTGCCAGATCAACCACCCTAACTAGTGTGTTGAGGTATTTCATTGCCTCAACATTTATGTTGGAGCTATTATTATGACCCTAGGTGTCTAGAGTATCAACTAGTAATTTAGCCATGCTTTTGTTCCCAGAGTGATCATTCTGTCCAACATTCTCGAAAGCATCCCGTGATGCAATTTAGCTAGTAGGTATTCCATTCCTGGGTTTTGAACCCGAGATTCACCCTACTTACTTCATGTTGATAGTGTTTGCTCGTCCCTTTAGGATATTAGTAACCTTTGTGATAGTCTTCGAGGTCCGTGCTATATCATTCTTCCGAATACCATGAACCATCCTTGGCAGAAGTTCCTCGTTGAACCAAAAGATCACAACAAGAGTGCTCTTGATGAGTTCCCCATTATATGTTGTGACTCTGCCAGTTATACTTTTCTGCATGGGTTATCCGGAAGAAATATGTTGAACTCGTTCGACATATTAATCTATGCACCCACAACTCAGAAAATCGTATGTTCCTTTGAGTTGTCCCTTTTTAGTTGTTTTCTGACCTTCGTCTATCAATTGATAGTCAAGAGTATGAGTGCCTTCGTTCATGGATGCCTATTACTCTTGTGGTCCGTCAAGCCATTCTATTCCGTAATGACTAAGAGAAACAAACTCCAATACCTTATCCATATCCAGGATTGGGTCAAAGAAGTTGTACTCCGCAAATCAAAATGCCAATCCAGCTTTTGATTCTGTTCTACCTTGGAGCATTTCCATCTTTATATCAAGAATTTCATGGGAATTGCACACCAGCCTACGAACTCTTGATACAATGATACTCTTTCCATCATTATTCATTCCTCGGTCCATGTGTTAATATAATCGGAATGCCGACAAGTGAATCGTGATGTGTGAAGTCTATACTCCTAGCAACTTTGTTGCTCGGTAGTTAATGGACACTACTCTCATTCTTAGCGTGTTGGTTCTTGAATCATCATTCTAAGATAGGTTGTGCTACCTAGTCCATATCCCTGCTGCACTCTTCGATCAATGAGTTCGGATTGTGTCAATCCCTTGCTCGTTTGATTATATCGTCTTGCCCTGAAAAGCAAGATTGTTCTCGAGCTTAGTATCATATCGGTGGCTCGTGATTTTTTCGAATATCTTCTCGGAAGTATCACCAGGTTGTCACCTGATAGCTATGTTGAGTTCGTGGTCAAGTTGGTTTCTTGTAAACTAGACATTCTCCAAGAATCTGTGTGGGATACCCCTGAGCTAGTTGGTCAAGCTAAACAACAACTTGGAGAGTTGGAAGATAAAAGCTTGTCTAACTTAGTTAATTTCGAAAGGGATATCCTTGTGTGTGTGTGTGTGTGTGTGTGTTGAAGAGAGATGATATCTTCATCGATTGTTCCTCGTGATCGGTTGTTGAATCTATTGTCTTGTCCAAACCTTGATTTGAGTGTGGGCTATCCTTAAATCAAATCAGAACCAACGATATTCGTAATGTTGTCTTACTCGTGGTTGATTCCTCGAGCATACACCATTACGTCTTTTGGTCTGACCAATACTATCACATTGTTCACATAATGGTGGAAGTCCAGTGATATGGAAATTCCGATGAGTTGCTGTTGAGCCCATCAGCAGCATCTTGTCTCCTCCATGATTCATGTTGAACATTAAGCTAGTGTTGGAAACTTTTGAAAGCATTTGCTAATGCTAGCTCATGAAGCATATGTTTGGATGTGAGTAGTGACTTCCTCCAGTTCATGTGCATTTGATGCAAGTTGTCGCCGTGGATTCGAGAAAGTTAATGTTGCTTCCTCTGGAATCACCCCAAATCAGTCATGCATACGTGCGAAGTATTCTTTGGTTTTGTCACGCCCAATATGCGACCCTATCCAAAAGGAACTCGAAGGTCCCACCAAGGATAGACCCGCATATTGAAACGCTTTTGCAAGGTGGATATCATTACATCAACATTACATAATAGATGGGGATACATACATAAGGAATACAATGCCACACGAATACATCAATACAACATACAAGATCAACATCCGACTACGGATGAAACATAAACAGAAACTCAAACAATATCCACCTCGCTAGCCCAGCTGCCGACTGAACCTATCCCCGATCGAAGATGCGATGAAGAACTCCAACACAAATAAACATCGCTCTCGCCATGATCATCGCATAACCTGTACCGCAATCGGTGTTGTAGTAATCAGAGCCACGAGGACTCAGCAATCCCATTACCATGGGTATCAAGACTAGCAAAGCTTAATGGGAAAGGAAGGGATAAAGTGGTGAGGTTGCAGCAGCGGCTAAGCATATATGGTGGCTAACATACGCAAATGAGAGCGAGAAGAGAAACAAAGGAACGATCGTCAACTAGTAATGATCAAGAAGTGATCCTGAACTCCTACTTACGCCAGACATAACCCAGAAACCGTGTTCTCCTCTCGATCAACCCGAAAAGAGACACTCACGGTTACGCTACGGTTGGTGTATTTTAGAAGAGTTTACTTCAAGTTTACTACAACCGGATATTAACAAATTCCCATCTCGCCACATAACCACGGGCACGGCTTTCGAAAGTTCAAACCTGCAGGGTGTCCCAACTTAGCCCATGATAAGCTCTCGCGATCAACGAAGGATATTCTTCTCCCGGAAGACCCGATCAGTCTCGAATCCGGCTACAAGATATTTCGACGGTAATAAAACAAGAACAGCAAAGCCGCCCGATGCGCCGACAATCCCGATAGGAGCTGCACATATCTCGTTCTCAGGGAAACACCGGATAGGTCAGCCTACGACTAAAACCAGCCCTCGAGTTGCCCGTGGTGGCCCCTTGATCTGCCGGTTCGAACCAGCACTTAAAGAAGCACCGCCCGGGGGCTAAATAAAGATGACCCTCGGGTTGGCCGACCCAAGGAAAGGGTATAGGTGGTGGTGAGGCAAATGGTAAAACCAAGGTTGGGCCTTTTTGGAGGAGTCTTATTCAAAGCGAACTGTCAAGGGGTCCCATAAATCACCCAACCGCGTTAGGGACGCAAAATCCGGGAAGATAATACCGATATGACGGAAACTAGGGCAGCAAGAGTGGAACAAAACACCAGGCATAAGGCCGAGCCTTCCACCCTTTACCAAGTGTATAGATGCATTAATAATATAGAAGATAGTGTGATATCCCAACATAAACATAATCCAACATGGAGCAATCTTCATCTTCACCTGCAACTAGCAACGCTATAAGAGGGGCTGAGCAAAAGCGGTAACATAGCCAAACAACGGTTTGCTAGGAAGGTTGACAAAGGTTAGAGGTTCATGCAATTTGGGAGGCTTGAGCAGCAAGTGGTAGGTAACGCAGCATAGCGATAGAACGAAGAAACTAGCATAGCAATGATAGTAATGAGATCCAAGGTGACGGTCATCTTGCCTGAAATCCCGCAAGGAAGAAGAACGAGTCCATGAAGAAGATGAACGGGAGTAGTCGAATGAATCCTCATAATCGCAACATTACCGGAACCGAGAAGCAACACCGGAAAGAAACAAACAACATGATAAATGCACAAGCATAAACATGGCACGATGCACAATCAAGTATGATGCATGTCCGGTTTAATGAGGCATGGCATGGCAAAGTGCAACAAACGATGCTACAAGTTAAGTGGAGCTCAATATGCAACGAGTTGCATATTGACAAAACACCACATGCAATTATTTAGTTTGATCTCGTTTAGGTACTCAACAATATTAAATGTTGTTAAACATGGCAAGAGGTGAAGCATAAGTAAACTATCTATTTAGGCAAGTTTAAATGAGGCCGGAACAACAAACAACAATTCCGGAAAATCCCCATGTGCATATTTCGAATTTGCTACTGTTCTGTCCTAAAACATATTTTATTTTTGTTAAACAGGAAAATAAACTGCACCATGTTAAAGTAGGCATTTTTCCACCCCATTTACATATAAAGTTTATTTAAAATGGAGCTACGGTTATTTAGTTATGAAATAAATCATTTTAACATGGCATTTGAGAAAATTTAAACAAACAGCATTTTAAACATATTAAACATGAATGAAAGTGGCATATTGTGAAACTAGATATAATTCTAAGCATTTTACATATATAAATCATTTTAATCTGATGCACGGTTTGTGAATTATTAATGCATGAACATGGAGGGTTTTTCTGTAAAACAGCAGATCCTGGAATAATAGCTAAATCGTTCCGCGGGAAAAACATGGATAGGGCCGAATCTGGTCAGCCCAAAAGTGCACAGGAGAGGGGGCGGGGCTGCTCACCCTGGGCCAAGGCCCGTTGGAGGAGAGGTGAGGCCGGCAGGGAGCTGCGCTGGGCCGGCCTGCCTGTGGCCCACGCGGGCGCTGGAGCTGGGCCAGGGGCGCGGTCAACACACGCAGGCGACGCGCGGTCGTGGCTCGAGGCGGGGTGTCGACCTTCTGCTCAAAGCAGAAGCAGAAGCAGAGGAGGAGGCGGCCGGACTTGGCGCGGCGGCTCGACGCAGGGGACTTGGCGCGGCGATGGGGATCCGACGGATCTAGTCGAGGACGTGGCCGGAGGCGGGCGAGGAGCTGAGGCCATGGCGGCGGTGTCCTGGTTCAGAGAGAGAGATGTGAGAGGAGGGAGCATAAGGGAGAGATGGAGGGCAGGGGCACCGCGACCTGGTGCTGCTCGCGGGAGCAGCGGCGGCGAGGAGGAAGACCTCGGGTGGCTCAAGGCAGCGGCGAGCGCGGGGCGATGCAGGAAGCAGCAGCAGGCAACGACGGCTTCAGGAACTTGACGGGGCAACGGACCCGTGCGGACTGGAGGAGCTCGAGGGGAAATGGTGGAGCACGGGCGACGGAGACTCGCGGGATCACGCCGACGAGGAGGTTCCTAGCGACGCCCGGGGCGGCGGCCATCCATGGCGTCTGCGCAGATCATGTTGGGCCTGAAGAAGAAAAAGAGAGAGAGACCGCGAGGTGAGAGAGGGATACGGGAAGAAGGGAAATAGGAGGAAGCAGAGGAGAGGGACGCGACGGTCCTGTTGGTTCGGTCAGCCAGCGGCGGGGCTGCTGGTGGCCTCGATCCCCTCCAGGATCGAGCAGGGATGTGGCTAGAATCGAGGAGAGGTGGGGATGCACTGGTTGGTGGGGATCGATAGATGGGTGGATCGACGGGACTCGGTGGCAGGGAAGATCGAGGAAGGAGGAGGCTGCGGCTGGTTGGTCTGGTGAAGAAAACGAGGGAGGATTTTTGGATTGGGGGAAGAACCCGAGGTGGGAGGGGACAAGAGGAGTGGCGGCGGCGACGGGTGGATGGGACAAGGTACCTAGGTTTTAGGGTTAGTATTTATATAACAAGTGAATTTTGGATAGGGGTATTTGGTCCCTCCGATCTTAATCGGATGGTCTAGAAATAAATAGATAGGGAGTCCAAATAAGAAAACGGAGATGTTTTGTAGATGTTTGGAGATGATCCGAACCCAACGGTGATGACTGTCCGGGTCGGGTTCGGGGGAGTTTCAGACACGCGCGTGAGGGGGTTGGTAAAGTGTGGAGGGGGTCAAACGGCCAGACAAGAGGGAACGAGAAGCCGGTTGGTCTGAGAGAGGTCAACGGGGACAAGAGCCTGACAAAATAACAACGGAGGCAAAGAGAGAAGGGGCAACTACGAACGGCTACGAGTTTTATGAAAATATGCAAATGCAATGCGCATGATGCTATGAGATGAGATGCCTGACATGAACACAATGCAAAACAACAGACAAAACCCAACCACAAAGGAAATAACATATCGCATCTTCGGAAAAGGCAAGAGTTGGAGTTACGAATATGGAAAGTTGCATCCGGGGCGTTACAACACTCCACCACTACGAGAGGATCTCGTCCCGAGATCTAGGATGGCACCGGAGGGAAAAGGAAGAGGAAGATAAGAGGTAAAACTAAGTTGCTTCTTCGACAAAAGAGTGAAACCAAAGAACCTTGAGAGGTTGAAAAGTTGAAAGAAGAACACAACAGAGTTGAACAAAATTGGTAGTACTCCGATAGAAAAGAGAAACAAGGAACATCATGTGAACCTTGGAGTTGCAAAGCTATGAATGACGAGCACAATGGACAAGAAGGAATTGAAACCACTCTGGTTGAAACGAGATAAATAAGAAACAAGGAAGATCAAATTCGGACAACACTCCGGTTGAAAAGAGATGCAAGACTTGATAAGATGAAAAGAACTTGAGCAGAGGACATAACACTCCAGTTAAATGGATAAGCATGAAAAGAACACGATCTTTACAAAACGAGGTGATGGGTGAAGAGAGCAACATCACAATGCCTCCGGAAACAAAGCATGATAGTTAGATAGTTGGAATGAATAGAACGAAGAATGAAACCAACATCTCCTACCATAAATGAATTTGAAAGAGCATCCTTACGAAGTAGAATTGAACGAAGTTGTTTGGAAAAACAACAATGGTAAGAATAAGCTTGTAGCGGGCTTATGGAAAACATCTCGAGACTCTGAGGTGACAACCGGCCACTAATGGAAACCATTGATTTGATTGAGAGCACCAAAAGATGAAAACTTCTTCCACCAAGAGGATAAGAGCAAGCTTGGGTCATGCATAATCACCACAAATAGCAACAACCCTTAAGGAAAGGCTTTAGGTGACATCTGACACAAGATAACTCCAACGAAGAAGTTGATTTGTCAAAAAGATCTCTTGAACGAAGAGGAAATGATGGATTTAAAATACCTCATTCTTGACAACATATGAATCATGAAACATGAACGAAATTGTCAAGAGTGACATAACACCACCTCAAAGATAAGGTAGAAAGAATTGCACTTCGAAATGCAAGAAGAAGAATACTTGAACGCCTCAAAACAAAACATGTGTTGAACACTATATTTATTTTAGAGTATAGCTTGGCGGATCATAACTTCGAGAGAAATCTTGAAGAACAATTGAAGAGTGAAGAGAATCCTTGACGAACCATCATGTAGAGCCTCCAGTAAGCAAAAGGATGAAAGAATAGGATCCAAGCCTAGAAATGATTTAGAAGGAGCTCGCGATGAGATAATGCCGAAAACTTGGAACTCCAGAAAAGAAAGGTGAATCAACTCGAACTGAGAATTACTTCATCATGAACAATCTCCGGAAGAAAAGAATTGAATCACCTCGAGGAAATAAGAATAAGGTTTATTGCATGCTTATCCTTCATCAAATTAAATTGATGGCAAGCAATGGATTTTGCGTACTACTTATTCCCATAGAAAGGATTAAGAGAGATATAGCGCAAACTTGAGAAGGTATTGATGGAACCACCGGTGGAATTTGGAAACAACGAATGAATTAATATGATAACGAAGGAAGTGAAATCTTGAACGAACCACCATAAGAATTGAAAATGAACGTAGCAAAGGCAAGAAGAATTGGAGAAAAAGAAAACGAAGATACTTGAGAGGATTTAGATACATGAGAACAAAGAGATCACGAACTGATTAGAGGATATTTGAATGATGCACCGGTAAGATTTGGAGAATGATAGCCACACGCTGAGAATGAAGAATTATGACATGATGGCCTTCGGAGGAAAGAAATGAAACAACTCATGAAATGCTCCGGATGGGTGAAAAGAATTCCCACAATCGAAAACAATTATGAGAGGATGGCATCAAACTTGAAGTACGCATCTTTGGAAGAACGGGTAAGGATTTAAGAGGAACTCTTCTTCGGTCTTCACATGCTGAGAATGACGAGGAGAAACACCACCAAATTGTTGAGAAACTCCGGAAGGATTAAAAGAGGAAACGTTGAGCCAGAGATGAAAAGATTTTGAAAGCGGCCTAGGAGAATGCATGTGATTGATGAAAATTGATTGTTACGTCAAACTTTGAATTGAATTTGAGAATAGTTCTGGGAAAATTAGAAGAGTCAGGTAAGATCCTGGAAAAAGACCTGTGGGTTAGGGCCCACTCAAAAGAAACATCGTTGAAGGATTAGTTGAAATAAAGATTGCACCGGTAGAATTAAATGGCTTGAATGAGATAACAACCTCAAAATAACTTGAACGGATCTGGAATGAAAAGACGAGCCTTCTGAGATATCTTCAACACTCCAGAACAAATGAATAGCGAGAAGTGAATGATTAAGAGGTGCATCGGTAAGAGAAAGCATTTGCAGCAAGGAAAGGAATGTGATCAACACTGAAAGCTTGAGTTAAATCCACCGGAAAAGAGTACGAGAATGAAGAATGATGAACTTGGAGCTGTTGAGCATCTTCATGAGGGATCACTGGATCAGAACATTGATTCAAAAGAGTGAAGAGACTTCACATGAATAAATGGATACTTGATTAAAATATATAAGTCCTTGCAGAAAAGGGTGGGAGGGCGGGAAAACAAAGACAGCTTGGGGACGGATGAAACGGACACCGTTGAGAAAACTTAGAATTGATCTCGCAAATGTTGAAATGATCGGATCCACTTGATGAGAAGCACGCCGGTTGGAAAAGAATTAACATGACGACCTCGATGATCAAGAAGGATTAGTATTCACATAGCAATATGAGAACACCGTTTAGGAAAGGTATGGATTCAACATTTGACTTCAAAGCAACTCGAATACCACAAATAAAACAAAACAAAGGATTTGGCTTGCAGAATAAGCCGGAACAAATACATATGATAGAGATTTACCCAATCTCATATCATGCATCTGTCGGAAAGATATTCTAGGAGCTACTTGAATTCCCACCTATAAACTCCCGAAACTTTCTGGTTATGCAATCTGGTGTTGGGGATATAGGGCACACAAAATATATCACCCAAACTAACAATACCTAGATCCAGCTGTATCCGTCCTTCAACACATAACCAAGAAACCTTCGGAAATCGTGTACCTCAACCTTCGAAAAGCAACAGTTATACAAGCTATGGCAATACTCCCGAACTCCCCAGTATTGGGTGGCGTCGAGGTTATCTCACCAACAACTGCATAAAAGAGATTTTCGATGTCGGCAAAACTCAGGTATTCCAGAACTGCAACGATAAAATTGTTACGACAACACCTTGGAGCTCAACTCCCCGGACACCGCCACAACCCCTAAATGTCGAGGCACCAAGAACAATGTTCTCGCCACAAGACTATCGGAACGATCCCAAGATACCCGCGTGATCCTAAAAAAAATTCATGAAATTTGAGGAGAGAAAAGACAAAACATCTACGTCAGGAGGCCTCACCAGAGCGACGAAGGGACTGAGGAGTAAAAAGAATCCTACTCTCCGATATATATAATCCTAAGACTCAAAATAGTTTTCTTCTAGACTCAACAACAGCCAACAAACAAGGGGCTCCTAAGGTCGGTCGAGGCTCGATACTAACTTGAACACGCCCAATATGCGACCCTATCCAAAAGGAACTCAAGGTCCCACCAAGGATAGACCCGATATTGAAACGCTTTTGCAAGGTGGATATCATTACATCAACATTACATAATAGATGGGGATACATACATAAGGCATACAATGCCACATGAATACATCAATACAACATACAAGATCAACATCCGACTACGGATGAAACATAAACAGAAACTCAAACAATATCCACCTCGCTAGCCCAGGCTGCCGACCGAACCTATCCCCGATCAAGAAGCGGATGAAGAACTCCAACACAAATAAACATCGCTCTCGCGCCATGATCATCGTGATAACCTGTACTGCAACTGGTGTTGTAGTAATCTGTGAGCCACGAGGACTCAAAGAATCCCATTACCATGGGTATCAAGACTAGCAAAGCTTAATGGGAAAGGAAGGGATAAAGTGGTGAGGTTGCGAGCGGCTAAGCATATATGGTGGCTAACATACGCAAATGAGAGCGAGAAGAGAAACAAAGGAACGGTCGTCAACTAGTAATGATCAAGAAGTGATCCTGAACTCCTACTTACGTCAGACATAACCCAGGAACCGTGTTCTCCTCTCGATCAACCCCGAAAAGAGACACTCACGGTTACGCACACGGTTGGTGTATTTTAGAAGAGTTTACTTCAAGTTTACTACAACCGGATATTAACAAATTCCCATCTGCCACATAACCGCGGGCACGGCTTTCGAAAGTTCAAACCCTGCAGGGGTGTCCCAACTTAGCCCATGATAAGCTCTCGCGATCAACGAAGGATATTCCTTCTCCCCGGGAAGACCCGATCAATCTCGGAATCCCGGCTACAAGACCAGCAAAGCCGCCCGATGCACCGACAATCCCGATAGGAGCTGCACATATCTCGTTCTCAGGGCAACACCGGATAGATCAGCCTACCAGTAAAACCAGCCCTCGAGTTGCCCCGTGGTGGCCCCGCAGTCTGCCCGGTTCGAACCAGCACTTAGAGAAGCACTGGCCCGGGGGGGCTAAAATAAAGATGACCCTCGGGTTGGCCGACCCAAGGGAAAGGGTATAGGTGGTGGTGAGGCAAATGGTAAAACCAAGGTTGGGCCTTCTTTGGAGGAGTCTTATTCAAAGCGAACTGTCAAGGGGGTCCCATAAATCACCCAACCGCGTTAGGGACGCAAAATCCGGGAACATAATACCGAAATGACGGAAACTAGGGCGGCAAGAGTGGAACAAAACACCAGGCATAAGGCCGAGCCTTCCACCCTTTACCAAGTGTATAGATGCATTAATAATATAGAAGATATTGTGATATCCCAACATAAACATAATCCAACATGGAGCAATCTTCATCTTCACCTGCAACTAGCAACGCTATAAGAGGGGCTGAGCAAAGGCGGTAACATAGCCAAACAACGGTTTGCTAGGAAGGTTGACAAAGGTTAGAGGTTCATGCAATTTGGGAGGCTTGAGCAGCAAGTGGTAGGTAACGCAGCATAGCGATAGAACGAAGCAACTAGCATAGCAATGATAGTAATGAGATCCAAGGTGACGGTCATCTTGCCTGAAATCCCGCAAGGAAGAAGAACGAGTCCGTGAAGAAGATGAACGGGAGTAGTCGAATGAATCCTCATAATCGCAACATTACCGGAACCGAGAAGCAACACCGGAAAGAAACAAACAACATGGTAAATGCACAAGCATAAACATGGCATGATGCACAATCAAGTATGATGCATGTCCGGTTTAATGAGGCATGGCATGGCAAAGTGCAACAAACGATGCTACAAGTTAAGTGGAGCTCAATATGCAACGAGTTGCATATTGACAAAACACCACATGCAATTATTTAGTTTGATCTCGTTTAGGTACTCAACAATATTAAATGTTGTTAAACATGGCAAGAGGTGAAGCATAAGTAAACTATCTATTTAGGCAAGTTTAAATGAGGCCGGAACAACAAACAACAATTCAGGAAAATCCCCATGTGCATATTTCGAATTTGCTACTGTTCTGTCCTAAAACATATTTTATTGTTGTTAAACAGGAAAATAAACTGCACCATGTTAAACTAGGCATTTTTCCACCCCATTTACATATAAAGTTTATTTAAAATGGAGCTACGGTTATTTAGTTATGAAATAAATCATTTTAACATGGCATTTGAGCAACTTTAAACAAACAGCATTTTAAACATATTAAACATGAATGAAAGTGGCATATTGTGAAACTAGAAATAATTCTAAGCATTTTACATATATAAATCATTTTAATCCGATGCACGGTTTGTGAATTATTAATGCATGAACATGGAGGGTTTTTCTGTAAAACAGCAGATCCTGGAATAATAGCTAAATCGTTCCGCGGCAAAAAACATGGATTGGGCCGAATCTGGTCAGCCCAAAAGTGCACAGGAGAGGGGGCGGGGCTGCTCACCCTGGGCCAAGGCCTGTTGGAGGAGAGGTGAGGCCGGCAGGGAGCTGCGCTGGGCCGGCCTGCCTGTGGCCCACGCGGGCGCTGGAGCTGGGCCAGGGGCGCGGTCAACACACGCAGGCGACGCGTGGTCGTGGCTCGAGGCGGGGTGTCGACCTTCTGCTCAAAGCAGAAGCAGAAGCAGAGGAGTAGGAGGCCGGACTTGGCGCGGCGGCTCGACACAGGGGACTTGGCGCGACGATGGGGATCTGGCGGATCCAGTCGAGGACGTGGCCGGAGGCGGGCGGGGAGCTGAGGCCATGGTGGCGGCGTCCTGGTTCAGAGAGAGAGAGATGTGAGAGGAGGGAGCATAAGGGAGAGATGGAGGGCAGGGGCACCGCGACCTGGTGTTGCTCGCGGGAGCAGCGGCGGCGAGAAGGAAGACCTCGGGTGGCTCAAGGCAGCGGCGAGCGCGGGGCGATGCAGGAAGCAGCAGCAGGCAACGACGGCTTCAGGAACTTGACGGGGCAACGGAGCCGTGTGGATTGGAGGAGCTCGAGGGGAAATGGTGGAGCATGGGCGACGGAGACTCGCGGGATCACGCCGACGAGGAGGTTCCTAGCGACGCCCGGGGCGGCGGCAATCCATGGCGTCTGCGCAGATCATGTTGGCCCTGAAGAAGAAAAAGAGAGAGAGACCGTGAGCTGAGAGAGAGATACGGGAAGAAGGGAAACAGGAGGAAGCAGAGGAGAGGGACGCGACGGTCCTGTTGGTTCGGTCAGCCAGCGGCGGGGCTGCTGGTGGCCTCGATCCCCTCCAGGATCGAGCAGGGATGTGGCTAGAATCGAGGAGAGGTGGGGATGCACTGGTTGGTGGGGATCGATAGATGGGTGGATCGACGGGACTGGGTGGCAGGGAAGATCGAGGAAGGAGGAGGCTGCGGCTGGTTGGTCTGGTGAAGAAAACGAGGGAGGATTTTTGGATTGGGGGAAGAACCCGAGGTGGGAGGGGACAAGAGGAGTGGCGGCGGCGACGGGTGGATGGGACAAGGTCCCTAGGTTTTAGGGTTAGTCTTTATATAACAAGTGAATTTTGGATAGGGGTATTTGGTCCCTCCGATCTTAATCGGATGGTCTAGAAATAAATAGATAGGGAGTCCAAATAAGAAAACGGAGATGTTTTGTAGATGTTTAGATGATCCAACCCAACGGTGATGACTGTCCGGTCGGGTTCGGGAGTTTCAGACACGCTGTGAGGGGTTGGTAAAGTGTGGAGGGGGTCAAACGGCGGACAAGAGGGAACGAGAAGCCGTTGGTGCGAGAGAGGTCAACGGGACAAGAGCCTGACAAAATAACAACGGAGGCAAAGAGAGAAGGGGCAACTACGAACGGCTACGAGTTTTATGAAAATATGCAAATGCAATGCGCATGATGCTATGAGATGAGATGCCTGACATGAACACAATGCAAAACAACAGACAAAACCCAACCACAAAGGAAATAACATATCGCATCTCCGGAAAAGGCAAGAGTTGGAGTTACGAATATGGAAAGTTGCATCCGGGGCGTTACAGGTTTGGAGACTTGCAACTTCCATTCTATATGCGTCCCTAGCACACCAAGCCACCGACTGATTTGTTCAAGGAGAAGGAGTTCCTTCATAAGAGCTAATCCGGACTTATTTAGGGACTTCGATATCCTCGTTGATGGTTCCCCACCTGAACTCGGTAGTGTTTTATTATAAGACTACTATGTGGTCATGCTTGTCTCGGACAATGTGTTCACATGTTGTAGCAGAACCAGCTCATGTTTTGGAGCTTGCTATCGTAGTTCATTCCTCGAGAATCTCACAACGTCATCTTGTCGATTTGTGTTGCAAACTTTCATTCTTCTTCCTAGACTTGATGAGTCTGGAATATTCTGACACCAACCAGATCTGAATCTCAGGCAGATATGATGATTGGAACATTTCCCAAGAACTACAATATTGGTCTCTCTGTAACCCGGTAAAGTGGATGTCGTGGCCAACACACCCAACCAGAAGACCTATTATTGTAGTACCTTGATTGGGAAAGTTGGCCACCTCCCCACAAGGATTTCGTAGGATACTACTTCTGTAGTTATTCCTTACGGATTCTTGTGCTCCCGAAGTCCGAGCTTCTACTTGATGTTCAAGATACCAAACCATATTAAATGGGATATTCTAGTACATCAAGGAGAACATTAGAAGCAGAGTGCTAAATGTCTCTCAGTCGATCATCCAGATTTTGTTTCCTTGGCCTCGCTAGGGTGAAATCTGAGTAGATGTTATCTTCCTTTGCATCTGCATTGTCCATCCCTATTATCATGGTAGTATGTTGGGTTGCCAGGATCCTTGACACGGATGTTGGTAGAACCTTGATGAATATGGAAATGCTTAAGTTCTTGAGAGCACGCGCAAGAAAAATCATCCCTTGCGTTGTCTTCAACAAGGTAGTCCACATCATCCATTCTAGCCCGAGTGTGTTGTTCTTCCGTACTCCGTCAAACGATCGTTCTAAATTTTCTCAGGCTGGTGAGAGGAGTTCCATTGATCTATGTATCAAAAGTAATTCCTTTTGTCACTTGAGGGAATAATCCTACGAATCACCTTCCCCAAGGTGCCCCGTTATGGAATCATGGCAATTTTTCCTCGCTACTTTGAAACCCTCGTCAAATTGTTTCTTCCGTCCCTCCTGATGCATGTTCTGCCTCTCAGCTCCAGAGATGTTTCTATGTCTCATTCTGTGTATTGATCTTGTGATCATTAAGATGATCCTAAGTTGCTGGGATCTCAGGAAGATCGATTCTTCTAAAATTCTCTCTTTCTACTCATTGTCATGTTGGATGTAGTTCTCAAAGCAAGATGTCGAAATCAAGGTGATGCAATGAATCAACATCCTCAAGAAAGACATCTGGATCGTGAAGATTGTGTTGGCTTTGTTTCCCATCAGCCTTCTTACCTCACGTCTTGAATCTCGGGACGAGATTCTTGTTTAGTGGGGGTGAGTTGTCACATCCCTAGTTCTGGTAATGCTTAGTGCTTGCATTAGAGTGCTGCATCATGTTTAAATTCTTTTGAATTTGAAGTGGGGATTTATCAAACCCTAGCACCATATCAAATCAAATAGGTTCAACATAAAATCATTTTCAATGAACCTGAGATGCCCTTCTAAAATGTCCATCAGTTTTGCCTTGGGTTAGAACCTTGGCCAAAATTGGTTCACATTTTTCTAGGACACATAAGGTCACTGGATTAAATCATTACCTATTTTCATTTGGGCATTTAAATGCTATAAAATATTTTAAATGCTCAAATAATTCTGGAAATAAGTGTGGGCTGTTGGAAATTATCTAAACAGAGCCTATGATTATTTCCAGGATTTTTGTAAGTGTCTAACTATTTTTAATAAAGCCACAAACTTACAGAAAAATAGGAAAATAGAAATTAAAAGACAGGGAGGGAACTTACCTGGACGTAGCCCACCAGCCGGCCCACCTGGCGGCCTAGCATTGTGCTGGCCCATGCCAGCCAGCTGCTTCGTCCCCGCCAGGCAGGCACAAAGGTGACGCCGGCGAGCACGAGCTCCCCACGGCGTCAGCTGCTTCCCGCCGCTACCTCGACGTCCTGGACAACGCCATGTTTTCCCCTGGACTGCCTCGTCCTCTCCCGTGCCTCTCTTCTCCTCTGCTCTCCTTCTCCCGCTGCTGCCGAAGGCCAGAAGGCCGACGACGCGCACCCATGCCACTGCCACCCCACGCCTCGCCGACACGCCAAGAAGCTCCACCTCGTCCCCCTCTTCCTCCTCACCAAGATGTAAGGCGCCGGAAGCCCCTAGACGCTGCCAGCTCCGCCGTTCCCCTCCCCGGCCACCGAGGAACGCCTCCGTTGATTCGCCGCCTCCCGAGCTTCCCCGAGCACACTGGCCATCCCTACAACACCGCTGTGAGCCACCGAGCGTTTTCCCCCTCTCCCCGCGCTCGTCCGCGTCCTCTAACCACCATGTCCATCGGAGCCGATAGGTCCTCGCCGCCGGCCATGTTGCCACCGTGGCCACGGCCGTGCAAGCTTGCACCCGAGCTCACCACTACACTCAGTACATCCCCACGAGTCGAACGCGGCCACCCCCACGTCCTGTTGTGCAACCTACCATGTTTTTCCCCGAGGCCCGAACTCTGGCCTCCGCGGACGTGCTCGCCGCCGTTGTTCCCGGCCACCCCAGCACCAACCACCGCCACCGTTGGATGCGCCACACCGCCAGCTACCCGTAGCACCCACCCATGCATCGAACCGTGGCCGGAGCAGCGTTTCCGACGCTCTCCGTCGTCTCGGCCTCGCCGGTGACTCAACGCCGGCAGGTTTGACCCTGCTGACCAAGTTGACCCTAGGTGGGCCCAGTTTGACCCCTCTGTGTCTATGACAAATGGGACCCGCCTGCTAATTAAGTTAGGATTAGGACTAATTAAAAATTAGTTAGACTAATGACACTGACACACGGGACCCACTGGTCAGTTTGACCTGGACCGCCCCGTTGACCTGCTGACGTCACATTGACGTAGTGCTGACGCAGTAACTCCTTTTCTAGATTTATTCTTATACAGGAAATTCCAGAAAATAGCCAAAACTTCTAAAAACCATAGAAAATCAACCGTTGCTCCAAGTCAAACAAATTATATATGAAAAATGATTAGAAAAATGAAATCTATCCATATGTACCATTTTCATGCATGTTGGAACAACTTAAACTTGCTGTTTAGGACAATTCAATTAAATGGCATTTAAGAAAGCACATATGGAGTTTGAATTTGAACCTAGTGTTCAAACCAACTCCATTTAACTTGTTGCTAGTTGCATTAGGCCAATTAACAGCATATTGGCATGTCACATTCATGCATCATTTTGTTGCATGGCATTGATTGTGTTTCTTCTTATTGTCAGTGGTTGTTCCCTCTCGATAGACGTGGTTCCGACGATGAGTTCGATGACACCGATGAAGAACTATATTATCTTCAGAAGTGCCAGGTAAGCAAAACCCCCTTGTTCATTCCGATACAATCCCACTCTCACGCTCCTGCTCTCTTTTAATGCATTAGGA
This sequence comes from Aegilops longissima, assembly GCA_021605205.1. NCBI lineage: Eukaryota > Viridiplantae > Streptophyta > Magnoliopsida > Poales > Poaceae > Aegilops > Aegilops longissima. Next base: position 265,158,350 of record CM038678.1, on the reverse strand, counting down.
CAACAACGATTCAACTGTTACATGCTGCGGTAGTTGAACTCCTTTCCTCTGCATGACCTGTCATTGCCACAGTAAATAGATGAAACCCACTAGCATGAGTAGGAGTTGTTTGAGCCCCGTTGTGCCTACTCATTCATGCTTGTTTGTCATGCCTGCTATGCTTAGAGTTGTGTCAGGTCTGATTCATCGGCGATGAATTGGAATAGTGATGAACATGTCCTACTATGTGTGAGCTAAGTGTGTGAACACGATTTGGTAATGGTAGCGGTGAGAGGCCATGTAGGAGCACATGGTGGGTTGTCTCATTGAAGCTGTCCTCAGGAACTTGAGTTCTGTGTTTGTGATCCATGAAATAGTTACTACCACGCATTGGGCCCGAAACCAATGGACCCTATCGGCTTCTTAATCACCCTTGTCCTCTGTCTAGGAGTTGCAAGTAGTTTCTGGTGTTTGTAGTATGCTGGAGGCCGTGGGCAGCGCTGACCCGAGGGGTGGGCTGTGATGCGGTAGGCACGTGGCCGGGTATGCCGGGCGCCCGTTTGGTGTCGCGGAACCCTGTACACATCGTTCGGGGCCGTATGTGGAAACCTTGGCCGGACTCCCTGCGGATGGAACCTGAATAGGCGATAAACCTGTAGTAGAGACTTGAGTGTTTAGGTAGGCTGTGGCCGACACCCACGTTGGGCTTCCGCTTGAAGGTTGCCGAGTACATGTCCTGTAAACGGCGGTTAGTGGTGAGCGCGTGTGTGAAGAAGTACACCCCTGCAGGGTTAACATCATCTATTTGAATAGCTGTGTCCGTGGTAAAGGACTTCTGGGTTGCCTATAACAGTTCACAGACAAGTGAAAGTGGATACTCTAAAATGCGCAAGATAAGTGTGAGTGCTATGGATGGCGTTCTCGTAGGGAGACGGGAGCGGATCCATAGTGGTGTATTGATATGGTGAATATGTGGACTCGTGTGCGCCACCTCAAAAGAGTTACCTGCAGTCGTAGTTTAGGATAGCCACCGAGTCAAAGCTGGCTTGCTGCTGTTAAACTCCACCACCCCCTTTGTTGATACCGATGCATATGTAGTTAGTTCTGATGTAAGTCTTGCTGGGTAAATTTGTACTCACGTTTGCCTATTTTATGTTTTTGCAGAGAGACTTCGGTCTCACTAGTAGTTCCGCGTGGACTTTGATGTTTAGCTTGTTACCTCAGCTACGATCTTGTGCCCTCGGCAGGATCTGGTAGATAGTCAGGCTTCTCAGCCTTTTTCATTTATAGTTGTCTATACTCAGACATGTTAAGCTTCCGCATGTGTTTGACTTGTATGCTCTGAATGCTGGGTCGAGAGACCCATGTTTGTAATATCTCGCTCCTCGGAGCCTAATGAATAAATACTTGAGTCGTAGAGTTATGTTGTGATGCCATTTTGTATTTACACATATCGAGCATATTGTGTGTATGATTGAAATGCTTGGTATGTGTGGGATCCGACAACCTAGTTGTTTATCCTTGGTAGCCTCTATTACGGGGAAATGTAGTCTTGTGCTTCCATGAGCCATAGTAGTCCGCTACAGCCCGGTTCACCGGAGTCTCGCTAGCCCAAAGACTACCGCCGGAACACTTGGTCGGCGGCATGTGATTCACTTCGTTCTGTGTACATCCTTCGGGAAATGTCACGCGGTGACATCCGAGTCCGCCTAGCCTGCTACAGCCCGGGTTCCCGAGTCCTATTAGCCCAAAGGCTACAGCCCGGATTCGCTGCATCGCGACCGACATGCTCGATGTTGATTCATGTATGCCTGTCCCCGTAAGTTAGTGCCACTTTGGGTTCACGACTAGTCATGTCGGCCCGGGTTCTCTGTCATATGGATGCTAGCGACACTATCATATACGTGAGCCAAAAGGCGCAACAGGTCCCGGGCCATGGTAAGGCGACACCCGTGGGAATACCATGCGTGAGGCCGCAAAGTGATATGAGGTGTTACAGGCTAGATCGGTGTGACCTAGAATCGGGGTCCTGACATGTAGGCACATCGGTCACGCGGTCGTCGGTAGCGAGGGAGGAGGCCAACAGCTGCCCGCGTGTCCCGATCGGCGGCCGTGTCATTCCCTCCAAGACAGCATCGGCTCGGGAGGGCCTCTGACCCATTCTTCCTCCTTGCGGTATTGTGGCCAAGATGCGGCCTCCCAACGCCATCTTTGCCACATGCCAACGACCCTTAGGTATATATTCCTTCGAAACTTATCTTGCTCTACAACCCGAGCTCCCCGCATGGCAGCGTTTGGATATTCTTCTACTTCCGTCGGCTGTTCCAAAGCCATCAAGACTTTTACTATTATTAGAGGTAAAGCTAGTTCATACAGTCGAATCTAAGAATTGGTTCAAACATGGAAGAAAGTGGGAAAGTAGTAGCATGAATCTAGGACTTGGTTCTAAGAGGAAACGGGGGAATGTAGTAGATAGTGGCAACCCAACCGGTCTCTTAGCTAAAAAGGCGAAGAAAGCGTGGTGAATGGTGAAGGGTGGGTGGAAGTGGACCCGCCTCTTGGTCTAAAAAGGAAAGAAAGTGAGGAATCTTGGGGGACAACACAAATGAGAATGAGCAGGTCTAGATTTCCTGTGCTCACATAGGAAAATGTCATCGAGGAGACAAAAAATGGGACAAATGCAGACATGCTGCGTGAGTGTTTGCCGCTCTCGGCAACCACACCTGCCTCACCACATTATGCCCCTGCTGCCCCTACATCCATATCGCTACCGTTAATGTAAAATCACATGAAGCAATAAGCAATGCCACCTAATGTCACTATTAACTAATGGTCTAGTGCCGTCGATAAATTGAAGCAATGCCACCTAGTTTCACTATTAAGTAATGGTCTAGTGCCATCGATAAATTGAAGCAATGCCACCACCATTTTATGAAGTGCTTCCGTCTTGCTTTCTTTCCCATGAATTGTGTTTTTGTAGTTACACTTAAATCTCACACCGCTAACATTCCTTTATTCCTAGCTATCGTCCTCTAACCGCTCATCTTCCAGGTATTCCTACATTGGTAGTAATTAGGTAGAATGACCAGCGCAATCTAAAAGAAGTTGATTCGTACGTTTTACTTCCTAATTGCACTGCAGGGGCGAGCGAAAACAACTGCATCCTAGTAGGGAATGCACTTTCTCCCAGTTCATCCATGGACCGAGGACTAGCTGGCATGGTTGCACGAAGGTTTTTGGGACAGGTGCGCAGACAAGAGGCATTGCAGTTTGCTTATTTCTGCAAATAGCGGTTCTTAAATTTAGTGTGACTACACAAGAAGTTTAGTTGGTCAGTACACTACATGGTTCAGTTCAGCATTCCGACTAAGAACACAATTATAATTGGTTATTCTGGAATGAGAGAACCTAACCCTCGATGGTGGCAACAAGAAAAACCAGAGTGAACTCCAGGAAATTAAAGCCTGCCTAGTGACGCCCTTTGCTCAGAGAAGCCTTGCTTGATTTATACTATTTTGTAAACCTTCTCACAACTTTGTCTTTTGCTGTGAACTAGTATATGTTTGTTATGTTCTATGAATCATTGAGATGTATAAAATTGCTTAACTTATGCTGTTCAAGTATTTTATGAATCCGATTTTAATGTGAATGTTCCACATGAACGTTAGACTAGCCTGTGAACGTCGTCAACAACCGAGAGGAACAAGGAGATGACTATACGTGGAGAGGATGATAGTAGGGACCCACCAGGGTCATGGCAGTATGCAAGCAAGTGCCTCGTTATTACAAGCCCAAAAAAATGGTTCCTCCTAATGGTTGGACATCTGGGGCTCACGCCATTGTCGACGTAGTCAATAACCGAGAGAATTACACAACAAGCGCTGACACCAGGGGCCCAGCAGGTCGCAGAGTTGTTATTTACTTTTTTTTAGGAACAAGCAGTTGTTAACTATACTAGTTTTAGAGACGTATTAGGGTAACAACGGGGTTGTGCGGTGGCTGTGGCCCGTCTAGCCAGGGTTTTATTTATGTTTACCACATCATGAGCCCAGTTGTGTTTTTTTCTTACTAAAAATGGCTAGCCCGGTTCTACTTTTTTTAAAGAAATACCCAAACGAGGCCTACTTGCTTTGTCAGCCTTGCTGGGCTGCAAATCTCTCAAGATGAGGAGAGTTTCATCCGGCTTGCCAATAAAATGGGCTATCAGTAATGAGAAATGGGCTGTACATTTTTAAAACACATCAACTAGGAATTAGTTTCATTTTTTTTTCATTTCAAGAATTTAAATTCCATTGATGTTTATGCATGGACAATTATTTGGATTTTATATTTATATAAATTTATTTTTCAAATTAGTTTGAATGTGACTCAAAATTTCAGGATTAAAAACTCTTGCCCGCGCCAAAATATGCAAAATTTCGTATAATTTTTAACCGTAGCCACAATATGGGCTGTAATTCTAACAAAAAGAAGATGGGCTCCCAAAAAATACTTAAGAATTAACAAAGGGCTGTAAATTATTAGAAATAATTGCAAATGGGCTATATACTGTTTTCCACACATTTGAGGCTGACTTGTGCGCCTACTATAGGTTGACGCGTACGCTTTCCTAAAAAAAGGTTGACGCACACACAACGCCGTGTCAACTTAGTCAACACACGGGAGCAGCGACTGTTGGATGTCCATCCAACGACTGTCATGCTTCTTCAATCCATGCTCTTCCTGCTCCAGCCGCTCAAACAAGCGCCGGCGGGACTGCCTGCTCCCTCCTCCTGCGGCCAGTTGTGCTGCCGTGGAGGCCTCACCGCCCCACCGTACTCCCATAGCTGGCCTAGCAATCCCTCTACTCACCGACACCTTCTGTTATTCTCCAGCGACGGCAGACGAACCAGTAAACACTCGTAGTCCCCTCCGCGTGGGAAACAACTATCGAGTCTTCCCTGACTCCATGTCATTCCCTTCCTAGGCCTCACCGTCGTCCACCGCCCTGGTGGTCTCGGCGCGGCGTGGTCAACCCGGTCAACGAATGACATCCATCAGAAGTGGACTGTACGTGGAGAGGCTGGCAGCTGGTTCCACGACCACACGCAAGGAAGTGCCTACTTATTACGCGCAAAATAACGATTCCTCCACCTGACAGCTAGGACCCACCGGAAGGGCCTCTGTAGTTCCCGAAAAAACGTTCCCCCCGCTGACAGCTCGGACCCACCAACTATATCTTCGCACGCAAGGAAGTGACTCCTTATCACGCACAAAAAAATGAATACCCCCTGCTAGCTAGGACCCAACATAGTGTGAGGAAGACTTGTGGGCCTACTAAGTTGATGCAGACAGAGGGCTTTGTCAACTTAGACAATATGAACGATTCTAGCTCCAGTGACCATACGATGTACATCTAGCGGCCGTAGTGCTTCTTCAACCTCTAGTCTTCTTGTTCTAGCCGCCCAAACTAGCGCCGTTCGTGCCGCCTTCTCTTGCCTCCTGTTGCCAGCTGTGCTACCGCGAAGGCCTCAACGCCCCTTACTACTCCCGCTGCTAGCCAGGCTATCCCTCTACTCACCCACACCCCCGTTATTATGCGGCGACGGCAGCCTCACCTCGCAGCCAAACCAGTCAACCCTCTTACTCCTCTCCACGTGGGAATCCACTACCGCGCCTTCCCCGGCTCCGCGTCATCCCCTTCCTAGGCCTTGCTGTCGTCCACCGCCTTGGTGCTCTCGGCGCGGCGTGCTCAATTTGGTCAAGGAACAGACTTCAATCGGAAGAGTACTACACGTGGAGAGGCTGCCAGCTGGGTCCACTTCCGCAGCAAGGAAGTGCCTCCTTATTACGTGCAAAATAATGATTCCTCCACCTGACAGTAGGGACCCACCGTACGGGCCAGCGTATTTCATGAAAAAAATGTTTCCCTCCTGACTGCTGGGACCCACCAGCTACATCTTCGCACGCAAGGAAGTGCGTCCATATTACGGGCAAAAAATATGATTCTCCCCCTGACAGCTGGGACCCACTAGCTATATCTTCGCACGCAAGGAAGTGCCTCCTTATCCTCCCTGACAATCGGGATCCACCTGGTCGAAGCGTACGTAGCGTTGTCATTTTGGTCGCCAATGTGTACGTACATACTGGTCAATCGGTCTGTTTGCAGGCTGCAGCGATGAACGGTGGTTGAGTAAGGAGGGGCATTTGTCGTAGTAGAGGCGCGGACGTAGCATGTCACGCAGTCCCATCAATACCGTGTACACGTATGTACAACCTGGGCGCAAGAAAGTAAATATGGCCATGTACGTACATACAGGCAGGGTCTCGAACGCCTACTCGCGCATACGTACGGCCAGGGCTCGTGTACATGGAGAGGCAGCGGGGAGCAGCGACGGCGTCCTGTTCATTGACAGCCAACCGGCTGGGTCGAAATGGAGAAACTACATCGTCGTGTTCATCGGGAGACAACGGAATGCGTCATGTTCATCAGGAGCCAACCAACTTAGACAGAACAGCTGAGATGAGGCCTGGCGTACCGCAGAACAGAGGAAATAGCCTTGTGTTCGACCACGTACGGTCTAAACGAGATCCTGTTCACCGGGAGGGGTCTGGCGTACCACAAAACGGAGGAAACAGACTTCTCTTCGACCTCCTACGGTCAAAACGGCGTCCTGTTGATCGAGAGGGGTGTGGCGTACCACAAAACAAAGGGAACGGACTTCTCTTCGACCTCCTACGGTCGAAACAGGGGTCCTGTTCATCGGGAGGGGTGTGGCGTACCTCAAAACAGGACTCCACGGGCTACTGTTCATCCACCATCTACTACCTCTCTCTAGCCTCCACGGGCTACTGTTCATCCACCGTCGACCTCCTCCACCCTCCACTTGCAACTGTTCATCCAAGGCCTGCCTCCACTAGCTACTGTTCATCCACGGGCTCCTATTCATGCAGCCTCCACCGGCTACTATTCATCCAGCCCTCTCGAGGGGGTCCTGTTCAACCAGCCCTCCATGGGCTACTGTTCATCCAGCCCTCCACCAGCTACTGTTCAACCAGCCCTCCACCAGCGTTGTTCATCCAGCCCTCCACGGGGTCCTGTTCATCCACCCCCAACTGGCTCGATCGGGGTCCTGTTCATCCAGCGGCAACAACCTCTACTACCACGGGGTCCTGTTCATCCAACCCCCACCAGAAACTGTTCATCCAACCCCCAACAACGCTCACTATTCATCAAGAGGTAGCAGGGTCGATCAGCTTCAGTTAGCAGGAGTAGCGAAGGAATCGCTCGATCGGGTGCAGTTAAAAGCCAGATCGATCAATCACTCGAGTTCAGTAACGCGTAGCCTACAGTGCAATTGCTCGGGTTCAGTAGGCAAACGCCTCGCTCGGGTTTAGTTAGATCCCAACGCCTCACACCCACGCACCCACGAGAGAAACTCACAATCCCTCCGTGCATCACTCGGCCCCAACCACCCACCGTAACCGGGAACTCCCTGATATTTTCCTTGCCCTCGCTTCTACCACTGTTTTTTCTGTCATGGACGGCCCAAAGAATGTCATGCAGCTGCGTCTTCGGCCCGCCAAGACGAAAAGCCCATTTTCTGTCATGATTTTTTATCATAGAAGTAGGAGCCCACCACATCTATGATGATACCGGGTTTTGTCACAATTTTTGTCATAGAAGTGTCATAAGCATGACAGAAAAAAAATTCCGTTCGGCCCAAAATGTCACGGATGTGTCTTTTTTTTGTAGTGAGCACAGTAACGATGTGGTGACAGCACCGACCGGTAGGACGATGACTCTGACTCTGGCTGAGCACCAGACACACCATCACCGTCAGGCGGTGGCACCACCATCTACACCTGCATCTCCTCCCCGGCAAGGTGAATTGCCGGGGAGTTGGGTGCAGGGGTAGGGATGGTGCCCCTGGCTCATCCAGCAGCCTTCCAGCTGGGCCCCGAGAGGCTTCCTCGCGGGCTACAGCTTCGTTCGCCCTGCCGCGTCCTGCTGGACCTAGTGGTGGCGGTGGACGGGTCGTCTCCGCCGATCTCTTCACCATCACCTTCGCCCGCGACTTCCTGGTCTTGTGGGGCTACCTTTCCTAGAGCCCGACAAGGTCAGGCTGGGCTTCTGCCTAGGCGCCCCTTTTCCCTCTTCACCTCCTTTCGCAATGCCTAGGAGGAGAGGGACAAGAAAGGGCATCACGGGGCTCTTATTTTTTTTCAATCTAAAATGTGTAGGCATTTGCCAAATTTTAATCTAAATTATGTAATGTTTTTACCCATGTTTGTGTTATGTAAGGCCTGTACTTGTTGATTAGCATATTAATGAAAAAGATAAACTTGTCGGGCACTTGTGCATGTAATATGTCTATGCAGAGGTAAAATGCCTCTATACACTTAAGTAAACAAGTTTTCCCCGGTAGGCTATCCTGCCAGTACCCTTAGTTTGCTGCCGCGGAACCTTCTTGCCAAAGGCCACTACAACCATCCTGACCGAAGCAACGTTCGAGTCGAGGGACGGGAGCACCTAAGTTTCAAAGGTGGCGAGGTTTTCTTATGCACAAGTTTTTACTTACTAAACACGTATGGATAAGAGAGAACTTATCTGTTTGGGCTAGCCGGGGATCACAAGGTAGGCTTGTCTTTCCTTTTCCTCTTTGGGACTGAATCCACAATAGGAGGCTGGAGTTTGGTGCAGATGAAAATGATGCCTCATGCGATCTTATCTACATGAACAAGCTATACTCATGATATCCTCATGCATGCATGCAATTTGTTGGGCCCCCAGCGCTTCATTTATGTCTCTATTGCTCAGGGTCTGCGCCTCGCTTTGTAGAAGGGGTTACATGCAACAGAGACAATGCCTGTACAAAAGGGTGGCTGCTGGGCAGGGCTTGACAGCCGCGCCTTACGGGTAGAACTTGCGGATATTCTCAATGTTCCATGTGTTTTGCAACTGAATGCCATCTCTGGTCTCCAAATGGACTGCGCCAGGTCTGGTGACTTGTACTACCCGGTAAGAGGCTTCCCGCTTCGGCGTCAACTTGTTTGTACCCTTGGCAGACTGGACGCGCCTAAGGACAAGGTCGCCTTCCTCAAAACTCTAGGCATGAACCCTGCGGTTATGATAACGACGCAGGGCTTGCTGGTAGCGTGTAGGACGCGTAGCAGCTCGGAGACAGTTCTCCTCGAGTAGCAAAGAGTTGTCACGTTGGTATTGTTCCTACGCTACTTTATCATAGGCAAGCACTTGAGGTGACCCGTAAATGAGTCCCGTGGGGATAACTGCTTCTACCGCGTAGACTAGGGAGAAGGGAGTCTGCTCGGTAGCTCGATTTGGTGTCATTCTGAGGGACCAAAGAACCACCGGCAGCTCGTCGATCCACATCCTGCCACACTTCTACAGCTTACCAAATGTTCTCGTCTTGAGTCCTCGCAACACTTCAGCGTTCACCCTCTCAGCTTGCTCGTTGCTTCTTGGATGAGCAATAGAGGTGAATGAGATCTTGCTTCCGAGGGCATGAACATATTGCATGAAGGAGTGGCTCGTGAATTGGGTTCCATTGTCGGTGATGACCCGAGCAGGGACTCCGAAGCGGCACACCAATCCTTTCAAGAACTTGATAGCTGATTGAGCAGTCACCTTTCTCACGGGCTCTACTTCTGGCCACTTTGTAAACTTGTCGATTGCAACAAACAAGAATTCAAAGCCCCTGGTAGCACGGGGGAAGGGGCCCAAGATGTCGAGCCCCCAGACCGAAAATGGCCATGACAAAGGGATTGTCTGAAGAGCTTGGGCAGGCAGGTGGATATTCTTGGAATGGAACTAGCAGGCTTCACATTTGGTGACTAACTCAACTGCATCTTGGAGGGCTGTGGGACAGTAAAATCCTTGCCATAAAACTTCTCCAACCAGATCGCTCGATCCAATGTGTGAGCCGCACATACCCTTGTGTATCTCTGCCAGCAGTTTTTTCCTTCTTCCTAGCAAATGCACCTCAATTTCACACTGCTGGGCCTCCTTCTGTATAGTGTGTCGTCAACGAACTGATACATGTTGGCCCTCCGGGCAACTCTTTCATCTTCTTCTTGGTCTTTCAGAAGTTCTCCAGTTTGGAGGAAATGGACTATGTGTCGTGCCCAAGTTGGAGCCTGAGGCGCTAATGAGGACTAGCGGCACCTCCTCATTCGTGGGAGTGCATTCCTTGACCACGGGAACCGGTGGCCTGGCGGGAGGATGTGGCTCAACGACCAAAGGGGAGTTGCTTCCACCAGACTCTCTGTCGGGAGCCTCGAGAGGTTCTACCGGAAGAGGCTTGCCGGAGTCCAGTTTCCTTCCCTTTCTGGCCATTGTTGCCAGGAATACAGAGGGCTGAGTCAGATGGAGAACAAAGGTTCCTGGTTCTACAGGGAGCTTTTGCACAATGCACTTTGGTAGATGATCAAAAATGTTGTTTTCCGCACAGGGTACGTGCTTTGTTTGCAATCCGTCAAAGCACTCCTCCAACTTTCTCACTTCCTCGATGTATGCGTCCATCAATTGACTTTGGTAATCCTCAAGTTGTGAGTCTCCGCGGATGATCAACTTCTTGATCCCCAGTTCTCTTGCAATCCTGAGCCCGGCAAGGAGCCCTTCGTACTCTGTAGTATTGTTGGTAGCCTTTTCCTAGGGAAAATGCATCTCGACGACGTACTTCAGGTGTTCCCCGGTGGGAGCAACAAGAAGCACGCCAGTCCCTGCACCTTGTAGGGAGAAGGCACCATCGAAATACATGATCAACTCTTGGGGTGCTTCCTTGCATGGAATAACTGTCTCCAACATTTCTTCATCAAGAGTTGGCGTCCACTCTGCAATAAAATCTGCCAATGCTCTGCTCCGAATAGGTGACGTGCTCTCAAACTTCAAACCAAAGCTAGATAACTCCAAGGCCCATTCCACTATCTTGCCGGTGGCCTCAGGGTTTCGGAGTATCCGTTGCAAAGGGAAATGGGTGACAATCATGATCTCGTAAGCTTGGAAGTACTGGCGCAGTTTCCTTGAGGTCATGACAAGGACAAAAATCAACTGTTGCACACCAGAGTACCTGGATCTAGCCCCCTGCAACTGGGAGCTGACGAAGTACACTGGGCGCTACACCACCTTCTTCTTTACCACAACCTTGGGGTCACCTTCACTGCCTTGCTCTTCTCTGTCTTGATCTGAATTTGGCCTTGCCGGGGTGTGCTCACTTTCCTCTCCGGAGGGGACATTGGTTGTGGCTTCTGCTTCTTCCACTTCCTGCTGCAGCACTAGTGCTGCACTAACCACTTGATTAGTTCTCGCCAAATATAGCAGCAATGGCTCTTGTGGTTTGGGGCCGACCAAAGTGGACACAGAGGAAAGGTAGGCCTTCAAATCTTGTAGTGCAAAATCTGGCTCTGGAGTCCACTCCACGGGTCCTGCCTTCTTCAAGATTTTGAAGAACGGCAAGGCACGCTCAGCAGAATTGGCAATGAATCTGCAAAGTGCGGCAACACATCTAGTCAAATGCCCTATGATTAACTGTCTTGGGTGCTTGAATCTGCTCGATAGCCGTGATCTTGTCGGGGTTGGCCTCTATCCCCCGGTGGGATAGAAAGAAGCCAAGTAGCTAGCCGGAAGGAACGCCAAACACACACTTCCCCGTGTTCAGCTTCAACATGATCTTGCATAGATTAGAAAACGTCTCTTCTAAATTCTGAATGAGGGTTAATCTATCCTTCTTGACCAAAATATCATCCATGCAAGCTTCAATGTTTCTGTGCAACTATGACTCAAAAAAATCCGGACTGCCCTTGCAAAAGTGGATCCGGCGCTCTTCAACCCGAAAAGGCATCCGTACAAAGCAGTATGTGCCACACGAGGTGATGAATGCGGTCTTCTCTTCGTCTTCTTTGGACATAAAGAAATGATGGTATCCAGAGTATGCATCCAGAAAAGAGAGCAAGTCACACTCGGAGGTTGAATCCATAATCTGGTCGATGCGCAACAAGGGAAATGGGTCCTTCGGACATGCCTTGTTTAGATCCGTAAAATCTATGCAAAGCCTCCGTTTCCCATTAGCCTTGCGTACCACCACATGATTTGCTAACCACGTTGGATGTAGTACTCCTCTAACCAGCCCAGCTCCCTCAAGTTTCTTGATCTCCTCAGTAATGAACTGCTGCCGCTCCAAGTCTAGCTTCCGGACTTTCTGTTTGACAGGTCGGGCATGTGGGGCAGATAGCAAGGTGGTGCACGATTGCCTCCCTGGGAACACCAGGGATATTAGATGGTCGCGACACAAACACATCGATATTCACCCGCAGGAAGGCAACGAGCACGGTTTCCTATTTGTCATCGAAGGTGGCACTGATAGTGAAAGTACCATCAGCACCAGCCAGCCCTGCCGGGACCTTTTTCACAGCGCACTCTGAAGAGGCACACTTCCCGGATTCCTAGCTAGCGTCCCTGTAAGCTTTCTTCTTTCCTTTACTTTCCTTCGCTGGAACAGTGGCTTCAGCGGCCTCTGCCGCGACTACTTCCCGGTACATCTTGTCCATGCAAATTATTTCGTCCTTCTCGTCTGATGGAATGGAAATGACGCATATCGACCCTGGCATCTTCAAGGTGTTGTACACATAGTGGGATGCTTCCGTAAATTTGGCGAGAGCTGGGCGACCAAGGATTCCATTGTACGGCAGGGGGAGGTCGAGCACATCAAACACGATCTTCTCAGTCCGGTAATTCAACTCTCCCTCGAATGTCGCCAACAATGTGATATTCCCCTTAGGACGACTCCTGTCGGGGTTGATTCCTTGAAATGTACACGTAACCTTGAGCTCTTCCTCTGCTATCTGAAGTTTGCTAATGACCTTTGGAGAAATCAGATTCAACACGGCCCCGCCGTCAACCAACATTTTGTGACATTGAGGTTGCGGATTGTTATTGAGACCAACATCGGCAAGCACCCTACCGTAGTGGTGCGGTCAGGATAATCCTTTTCGTCAAATATGATAGGCATGCGGGACCACTTGAGTGGCCTTCAAGAATCTTCCGCTGGCTCCACGACATTGACTTCATCCGCCCACTATTTAAGTTGGCATTGGGAGGAATGCAGAGATGCACCCCGTCAATTCATAGGGCGTTAGTGGCTTTTTGGAATTCCTGCTCGTAGTTTCCTCTTCATCTCCTTCATCACTCTCATCATTGCAATCCTCCTTCTCACGGCCTCTGGCGGGTTTTCCTTGATTCTGAGGAGCCTTGCCGGGGCGGCTTGCTCTACCGCCTTGGCCCTTCCCGCTAGTGCTATTCTGAACTTTTCCTTATCACGCTTCTCATATTCAACCCTCTACTTCTTGACGAGCTACTCAACCTGATGACACTCCTGGAGATCGTGGCCCTTGGTCTGATGGATCTTTTAGTATGGCCCATCACCTTTCCTATTCTTCTCGGCAGCCACGGCTTCCTGACAATCAGTTCATGCGGCAACTTCCTTGCTGGGTACCTAAGTCTTGGCCTTCTTGCCGGTACTATGCTTGCGCGATCCCTCAACGGTCATCACTGCCTTATCCTTGCGCGTTTTATTGCGCTTCTTGTTCTTCTTCTTCTGCCTGGTGGCCTCATCATCATCCTCTGAGTCGATGTCGATGCCATCCTCTTCTCCCGGGAGCCTCCTCCCCTCCTCCACTCGAGCACACTTATCCACTAGAGTGTAAAGCTCCTTCACAGTCTTGGGAAATCGTACATTCGTCTTGGAACGTATCCGACGATTGCGCACGTTGGACTGGAACGCAGCTATCACAACTGCTGGGTGCATGTCTGGAATATTTTTGTGGACACGGCTGAACCTCTACATATACTTCCGCAGAGTCTCTCCTTCTTTCTGCGGGAGAAGCTGCAAGTCATTGGGCCGCCCTGGTTCTTGATGGCCGCTCGTGAAGGCGCGAACATACTCATCGCATAGGGCTGCCCAAGTCAAAATGGAGTTCTCTGACAGGTGCATCAGCCAAGACCTCACATTTGGCTTGAGTGCGAAAGTGAAGTAGTTGGCAAACACCTTCTCAAGTGTTCCCCCGGCAGCTTGAACAGCCACGGTGTAGATGCTCAAGAACTCTATCGCGTTCAACCTCTGATACGTCCCTTTTGCATCATGCTTTTATATCAATATTTATTGCATTATGGGCTGTTATTTCACGTTATGTCACAATACTTATGTCCATTCTCTCTTATTTTACAAGGTTTATATGAAGAGGGAGAATGCCGGCAGCTGGAATTCTGGGCTGGAAAAGGAGCAAATATTGGATACCTATTCTGCGCAACTCCAAAAGTCCTGAAACTCCACGGAATACCTTAAAATAAATAAAGAAAAATCGTCGCCGAAGATGAAGGCCAGGGGGCCCACACCCTGCTCACGAGGGTGCCCCCCCGGGGCGCGCCCCCTACCTCGTGGGCCCCCTGGTGGCTCTCCGGTGCCCATCTTCTCCTATATGAAGTCTTTCGTCAAGAAAAAAACAAGAAGCAACCTTTCGGGACGAGACTCCGCCGCCACGAGGCGGAACCTTGGCGGAACCAATCTAGGGCTCCGGCAGAGCTGTTCTGCCGGGGACACTTCCCTCCGGGAGGGGGAAATCATCGTCATCATCATCACCAACGCTCCTCTCATCGGGAGAGGGCAATCTCCATCAACACCTTCATCAGCACCATCTCATCTCCAAACCCTAGTTCATCTCTTGTATCCAATTCTTGTCTCCAACTCCGGGATTGGTGCTAGTAGGTCGCTAGTAGTGTTGATTACTCCTTGTAGTTGATGCTAGTTGGTTTACTTGGTGGAAGATCATATGTTCAGATCCTTAATGCATATTATTACCCCTCTGATTATGAACATGAATATGCTTTGTGAGTAGTTACGTTTGTTCCTGAGGACAAGGGACAAGTCTTGCTATTAGTAGTCATGTTAATTTGTTATTCATTCGATATTTTGATGAGATGTATGTTGTCTAGCCTCTAGTGGTGTTATGTGAACGTCGACTACATAACACTTCACCATTATTTGGGCCTAGAGGAAGGCATTGGGAAGTAATAAGTAGATGATGGGTTGCTAGAGTGACAGAAGCTTAAACCCTAGTTTATGCGTTGCTTTGTAAGGGGCTGATTTGGATCCATATGTTTCATGCTATGGTTAGGTTTACCTTAATACTTTTGTTGTAGTTGCGGATGCTTGCAATAGAGGTTAATCATAAGTGGGATGCTTGTTCAAGTAAGAACAGCACCCAAGCACCGGTCCACCCACATATCAAATTATCAAAGTACCGAACGCGAATCATATGAGCGTGATGAAAACTAGCTTGACGATATTCCCATGTGTCCTCGGGAGCGCTTTTCCTATTATAAGAGTTTGTCCAGGCTTTTCCTTTGCTACAAAAAGGATTGGCCACCTTGCTGCACTTTATTTACTCTTGTTACTTGTTGCTCGTTACAATTTACCTGATCACAAAACTATCTGTTACCACTTATTTCAGTACTTGCAGAGAATACCTTGCTGAAAACCGCTTATCATTTCCTTCTGCTCCTTGTTGGGTTCTACACTCTTACTTATTGAAAGGACTACGATAGATCCCCTATACTAGTGGGTCATCAAGACTCTTTTCTAGCGCCGTTGCCGGGGAGTGTAGCGCCTTTGGTAGGTGGAATTTGGTAAGGAAAAATTTATATAGTGTGCTCAAATTTACTGTCACTTGTTACTATGGAAAGTAATTCTTTGAGGGGCTTGTTTGGCGTATCTTCACCCCGTCCAGTAGAGAAAAGAGTTGCTCCTCAACCTACTGAACCTATGGAAAATGAAACTCCTTTTGAAGTTCCTTCGGGTATGATGGAAAAACTGCTAGTGAATACTTTTGTAGGAGATGGAACAAAGCATCCTGATGAACACTTAATATATGTGGATGTGGTGTGTGGATTATTTAAGCTTGCAGTTATACCCGATGATGTTGTCAAGAAGAAGTTCTTCCCTTTATCTTTGAAGGGAGATGCATTGACATGGTATAGGCTATGTGATGGTATGGGATCATGGAACTACAAAAGACTGAAATTGGAATTTCATCAAAAATATTATCCTATGCATCTTGTTCATCGTGATCGCAATTATATATATAATTTTTGGCCTCGCAAAGGAGAAAGCATTGCTCAAGCTTGGGGGAGGCTTAAATCAATGTTATATTCATGCCCCAATCATGAGCTCCCAAGAGAAATCATTATTCAAAGTTTTTATGCTCGGCTTTCTGATAACAATCGCACCATGCTTGATACTTCTTGTGCTGGCTCTTTTATGATGAAGACTATTGAATTCAGATGGAATTTATTGGATAGAATTAAACGCAACTCTGAAGATTGGGATCTCGACGAAGGTAAGGAGTCAGGTATGACACCTAAGTTTGATTGTGTTAAATATTTTATGGATACTGATATTTTCCGAAAGTTTAGCACTAAATATGGACTTGACTTTGAGATAGTAGCTTCTTTCTGCGAATCTTTTGCTACTTATGTTGATCTCTCCAAGGAGAAGTGGTTTAAATATCATCCTCCCATAGAAGTAAAAGTAGCTGCACCTATTAAAGTTGAAGAAAAGACTGTCACTTATAATGATCCTATTGTTCCCACTTCTTCTGTTGAGAAACCACCTTTCCCTGTTAGAATGAAGGATCATTATAAAGCTTCAACTGTGGTTCGTAAAAGCAATATTAGAACTTATACACCTCCTGAGCAAGTCAAAGTAGAACCTAATATTGCTATTGTTAAAGATCTCTTGTCTGATAATATCGATGGGCATGTTATTCAGTTCAATGGTGAAACTGCTAGAATTGCTAAACCGTGTACTAAAGATAAACATAGACCTGTGGTAGGCGTGCCTGTTATTTCTGTTAAAATAGGAGATCATTGTTATCATGGCTCATGTGATATGGGTGCTAGTGCTAGTGTAATACCTATAGATTTATAAAAAGAAATTATGCATGATATTGCACCTATTGAGTTGGAAGATATTGATGTCACAATTAAGCTTGCTAATAGAGATACTATGTCGCCAGTGGGAATTGTTAGAGATGTTGAAGTCTTGTGTGGGAAAACTAAATATCCTGCTGATTTTCTTGTTATTGGTTCCCCACAAGATAGCTTTTGTCCCATTATATTTGGTAGACCCTTCTTGAATACTATTAATGCTAGGATAGACTGCGAAAAGAATGTTGTTACTATTGGCTTGGATGATATGATTCATGAGTTGAATTTCTCTAAATTTAGTTAACAACATCATGAGGAAGAATTGCCTAGTAAGGATGAAATTATTGGTCTTGCTTCTATTGTCGTACCCCCTAGTGATCCTTTACAACACTATTTGCTAGACCATGAAAATGATATGTTCATGAATGAAAGAAGGGAAATATATGAAGTATTCTTTAAACAGAACCTATTACGCAACACAATTTGCTGTTGAAATCCTAGGGATCCTCCTCCACCCAAGGGTGATCCGTGTTTGAGCTTAAACCGTTGCCTGATAATCTTAAATATGCTTATCTTCATGAAAAGAAAATATATCCTGTTATTATTAGTGCTAACCTTTCAGAGCATGAAGAAGAAAGATTATTGAAAACTCTGAAGAAGCACCGTGACGCTATTGGATATACTCTTGATGATCTTAAGGGCATTAGTCCCACTCTATGTCAACATAAAATAAATTTGGAAGCGGATGCCAAACCAGTTCGTGATCCTCAACGACGTTTCAATCCTAAAATGAAAGAAGTGGTAAGAAAAGAAATACTCAAGCTTCTGGAGGCA
This sequence comes from Aegilops longissima, assembly GCA_021605205.1. Lineage (NCBI taxonomy): Eukaryota > Viridiplantae > Streptophyta > Magnoliopsida > Poales > Poaceae > Aegilops > Aegilops longissima. The sequence continues at coordinate 265,140,559 of CM038678.1, read as the reverse complement.
GATATAATTTATCCCGTTGCTGATAGTCAGTGGGTAAGTCCTGTCGATTGTGTCCCTAAGAAAGGAGGTATTACTGTTGTTCCTAATGATAAAGATGAATTGATCCCGCAAAGAATTATCACAGGTTATAGGATGGTAATTTATTTCCGCAAATTAAATAAAGCTACTAAGAAAGATCATTACCCCTTACCTTTTATTGATCAAATGCTAGAAAGATTATGCAAACATACACATTATTGCTTTCTAGATGGTTATTCTGGTTTCTCTCAAATACCTGTGTCGGCTAAAGAATAATCAAAGACTACTTTTACATGCCTTTTTGGTACTTTTGCTTATAGACGTATGCCTTTTGGTCTATGTAATGCACCTGCTACCTTTCAAAGATGCATGATGGCTATATTCTCTGACTTTTGTGAAAAGATTTGTGAGGTTTTCATGGACGACTTTTCCGTCTATGGATCCTCTTTTGATGATTGCTTGAGCAACTTGATCGAGTTTTGCAGAGATGCGAAGAAACTACTCTTGTCTTGAATTGGGAAAGTGCCACTTTATGGTTAATGAAGGTATTGTCTTGGGGCACAAAGTTCCTGAAAGAGGTATTGAAGTTGATAAAACCAAGGTTGATGCTATTGAAAAGATGCCATGTCCCAAGGACATCAAAGGTATAAGAAGTTTCCTTTGTCACGCCGGATTTTGTAGGAGGTTCAATAAGGACTTCTCAAAATTTTCTCGGCCTCTGACTAGTTTATTACAAAAAAGATGTACCATTTGTCTTTGATGATGATTGTGTAGAAGCATTTGAAATACTTAAGAAAGCATTAGTCTCTACACCTGTTGTTCAGCCACCTGATTGGAATTTAGCCTTTGAAATTATGTGTGATGCAAGTGATTATGCTGTTGGTGCTGTTCTAGGGCAAAGAGTTGATAAGAAATTAAATGTTATCCATTATGCTAGTAAGACTCTAGACAATGCTCAAAGAAATTATGCTACTACCGAAAAGGAACTGTTAGCAGTTGTATTTGCTTGTGATAAATTCAGACCCTGTATTGTTGATTCTAAAGTAACTATTCACACTGATCATGCTGCTATTAAATATCTTATGGAAAAGAAAGATGCAAAACCTAGACTTATTAGATGGGTTCTCTTGCTGCAAGAATTTGATTTGCATATTGTTGATAGAAAAGGAGCTGAGAACCCCGTTGCAGATAACTTATCTAGGTTAGAGAATGTTCTTGATGACCCACTACCTATTGATGATAGCTTTCTTGATGAACAATTAAATGTCATAAGCACTTCTCGTAGCACTCCATGGTATGCTGATTATGCTAATTATATTGTTGCTAAATTTATACCACCTAGCTTCACATACCAGCAAAATAAAAAGTTTTTCTATGATTTGCGACATTACTTTTGGGATGACCCACATCTTTATAAAGAAGGAGTAGATGGTGTTATTAGACGTTGTGTACCTGAGCATGAACAGGAACAGATCCTACGCAAGTGTCACTCCGAAGCTTATGGAGGACACCACGCTGGAGATAGAACTGCACATAAGGTATTGCAATCCGGTTTTTATTGGCCCACTCTCTTCAAAGATGCCCGTAAGTTTGTTTTGTCTTGCGATGAATGTCAAAGAATAGGTAATATTAGTAGACGTCAAGAAATTCCTATGAATTATTCACTTGTTATAGAACCATTTGATGTTTGGGGCATTGATTATATGGGACCTTTTCCTGCCTCTAATGGATATACACATATTTTGGTTGCTGTAGATTACGTTACTAAGTGGGTAGAAGCTATTCCAACTAGTAGTGCTGATGATAACACTTCTATTAAAATGCTTAAGGAAGTTATTTTTCTGAGGTTTGGAGTCCCTAGATATTTAATGACTGATGGTGGTTCACACTTTATTCATGGTGCTTTCCGTAAAATGCTTGCTAAATATGACGTTAATCATAGAACTGTGTCTCCTTATCACCCGCAGTCTAGTGGTCAAGTAGAATTGAGAAATAGAGAGATCAAATTAATTTTGCAAAAGACTGTTAATAGGTCTAGAAAGAATTGGTCCAAGAAACTTGATGATGCATTATGGGCCTATAGAACTGCATATAAGAATCCTATGGGTATGTCTCCGTATAAAATGGTCTATGGAAAAGCATATCATTTACCTCTCGAACTAGAACATAAGGCATATTGGGCTATTAAAGAGCTCAACTATGATTTCAAACTTGCCGGTGAGAAAAGGTTATTTGATATTAGCTCACTTGATGAATGGAGAACCCAAGCTTATGAAAATGCTAAGCTGTTTAAAGAAAAGGTTAAAAGATGGCATGACAAAAGGATACAAAAGCGTGAGTTTAATGTAGGTGATTATGTATTGCTATACAACTCTCGTTTAAGATTTTTTGCAGGAAAACTTCTCTCTAAATGGGAAGGTCCCTACGTTATCGAGGAGGTCTATCGTTCCGGTGCTATAAAAATCAACAACTTCGAAGGCACAAATCCGAAGGTGGTAAACGGTCAAAGGATCAAACACTATATTTCAGGTAATCCTATAAATGTTGAAACCAATATTATTGAAACCGTAACCCCGGAGGAATACATAAGGGACACTTTCCAGACCATTTCAGAATCCGAAAAGGAATAGGTATGTGATACGGTAAGTAAACCGACTCCAAAACAATTTTTAAGGCAATATTTCTCAGTTTTGGAATATTTAGAAAAATAGAAAAATAAGTGGCAATCCGGGAAGGACACGAGGGCCCCACGAGGGTGGTGGGCGCGCCCCCTACCTCGTGAGCACCTCATGTGCCCTTCGGACTCCGTTTTCTTGCACGATACGTATTTTGATCGGTAAAAATTCATTATATATTCTCCCTAAGATTTTGACTCCCATATCACGCAAATCTCCTCTGTTTTTGTTTTGAGCTGTTGCTGCCGCAGATTAGAGCAAGTTGTCGTCTCAAGAGTCAGTCGGGGAGAGCCGGGTATCTAATCCGGCACCGGAACCAAGGGCAAACAGCGACGCTGACCACTTTGGGCCACCAACAGAGGAAGAGATGGAGGCCGACCTGATGAGGGTAGATGCCATGGAAGATCAAGAAGTCACCTCTCGCCTCCAAGCCGGGTTTACGATGGGGGAACTACAGAGCTCAGCTATTCCAAACTCGGTTATCCCTTCCAATGTTAGGTTTCTTTCTTATGAAAATATGAGGAGGAGTGTCTCTTGTTCTCCCGTAGCTATGCAACACCCTTGGGTGCAAGGAGCTTTACCCGTTACAGGAAAGCTTCGCAAGGAAATAATGGACCTCTAGAAGCAAGTCAATAAGCTCGAGGAGGAGAACCGTATCTTGAGGGGAATCATCGCCAAGAATATTACACCAACACCAAAGAGGGAGACATAACCACATGGGTATTGGCACTCCCCTTGGCAACTGCCAAGCTTGGGGGAGGTGCCCCGGTATCGTATCACCATCACAACTCCTATCTTCACCGTCTTTCTTAGTTCGATCCTTTTAGTAGTATCCTGATTTAGTAGAATAAAGTCATGTCATGATCTAGTTTTGAGGGTTTGCTTAGTGATCTATCGTTGTAATCGAGTCTGTGAGCTATATAATAAAGTTTAGTGTTGAGTCAAGGGCTTGATTATTTTGCCATGATCTTGGGTGAATAAAAGAAAAAGAATAAAAATAATCTAAGAGTTCATATTGATCTTATTGAAAGTAATGACTTCACATAGAAAGAGTATGATGATTAAAAGTTGTTGGGAGTTGGCAAATATAGCTTTGGTCATCGTTGCAATTAATAGGAAGTAATAAGGAAAGAGAGGTTTCACATATAGATATATTATCATCAACATATTTTATGATTGGGAGCACTCATTAAAATATGACATGCTAAAGAGTTGAGGTTGGACAAGGAAGAAAACATGATGGGTTATGTTTTCTTACATCTGAGATAAAATATGTTGTCATGGATCCTCTAACGTGTTGAGCTTGCCTTTCCCCCTCATGCTAGCCAAATTCTCAGCACCAAGTAGAGATACTACTTGTGCTTCCAAATACCTTTATACCAGTTTTGCCATGAGAGTCCACCATATCTACCAATGGATTGAGTAAGATCCTTCGAGAAGTTGTTATTAGTGCGAAGCAATAAAAATTACCCTAAATATGTATGATTGATTGGTGTGGGAGAAATAAGCTTTATACGATCTTGTGATATGAAAGTAATAAAAGCGACGGACTGCATAATAAAGGTTCATATCACAAGGGGCAATATAAAATGACGTTCTTTCGCATTGAGATTTTGTGCATCCAACCATAAAAGCGCATGGCAACCTCTGCTTCCCTCTGCCAAGGGCCTATCTTTTATTATTATCCTCTACCTTATGCTAGAGTCACGGTGATCTTCACCTTTCCTTTTTCATTTTATCCTTTGGCAAGCTCAGCATGTTGGAAAGAACATGATATACATATCTAGTTGGATGTAGGGGAGCATGAGTTATTATTATTGACATTACCCTTGAAGTAAAAGGTTATGGGGCAAAACTATAAGCCCATATCTTTCTCTGTGTCCGATTAAAACTCTGTAACCACAAGTATTGTGTGAGTTTTAGCAATTATGAAGGACTAAATGATAGTTGAGTATGTGGATTTGCTTTTAAGCTCTGACATAGACTCTTTCTGATGTTATGATAAATTGCGATTGCTTCAATGACTGAGGTTATAACTTGTTGGTGCTCAATAAGGTTTCTGATTCATACTTTCGCATTGTGAAAAGATCATCACTTGAACATAAGTAATCATATGACAAAATCTATATATGTTGCTGTTATGAGAATAATCATGATGCCTGCATGTCCGTATTTTATTTTTATCGACGCCTCTACCTCTAAACTTGAGGACATATTTATTGTTATCGGCTTTTCGCTTGAGGACAAGCGAGGTCTAAGCTTGGGGGAGTGCTTTTATATCGATATTTATTGCATTATGGGTTGTTATTTCACGTTATGTCACAATACTTATGTCCACTCTCTCTTATTTTACAAGGTTTATATGAAGAGGGAGAATGCCGGCAGCTGGAATTCTGGGCTGAAAAAGGAGCAAATATTGGAGACCTATTCTGCGCAACTCCAAAAGTCCTGAAACTCCACGGAATACCTTAAAATAAATAAAGAAAAATCATCGCCGAAGATGAAGGCCAGGGGGCCCACACCATGCTCACGAGTGTGGGGGGCACCCCCCTAGGGCGCGCCCCCCTACCTCGTGGGCCCCCTGGTGGCTCTCCGACGCCCATCTTCTCCTATATGAATTTCGTCAAGAAAAAACAAGAAGCAACCTTTCGGGACGAGACTCCGCCGCCACGAGGCGGAACCTTGGCGGAACGAATCTAGGGCTTCGGCAGAGCTGTTCATTGGGACACTTCCTCTCGGGGGGGAAATCATCGTCATCATCATCACCAACGCTCCTCTCATCGGGAAGGGGCAATCTCCATCAACATCTTCATCAGCACCATCTCATCTCCAAACCCTAGTTCATCTCTTGTATCCAATTCTTGTCTCCAACTCCGGGATTGGTGCTAGTAGGTTGCTAGTAGTGTTGATTACTCCTTGTAGTTGATGCTAGTTGGTTTACTTGGTGGAAGATCATATGTTCAGATCCTTAATGCATATTATTACCCCTCTGATTATGAACATGAATATGCTTTGTGAGTAGTTACGTTTGTTCCTGAGGACAAGGGAGAAGTCTTGCTATTAGTAGTCATGTGAATTTAGTATTCGTTCGATATTTTGATGAGATGTATGTTGTCTAGCCTGTAGTGGTGTTATGTGAACGTCGACTACATAACACTTCACCATTATTTGGGCCTAGAGGAAGGCATTGGGAAGTAATAAGAAGATGATGGGTTGCTAGAGTGACAGAAGCTTAAACCCTAGTTTATGCGTTGCTTTGTAAGGGGCTGATTTGGATCCATATGTTTCATTCTATGGTTAGGTTTACCTTAATACTTTTGTTGTAGTTGCGGATGCTTGCAATAGAGGTTAATCATAAGTGGGATGCTTGTTCAAGTAAGAACATCAACCAAGCACCGGTCCACCCACATATCAAATTATCAAAGTACCGAACGCAAATCATATGAGCGTTATGAAAACTAGCTTGACGATATTCCCATGTGTCCTCGGAAGCGCTTTTCCTATTATAAGAGTTTGTCTAGGCTTGTCCTTTGCTACAAAAAGGATTGGGCCACCTTGCTGCACTTTATTTACTCTTGTTACTTGTTGTTCGTTACAATTTACCTTATCACAAAACTATCTGTTACCACTTATTTCAAAACTTGCAGAGAATACCTTTCTGAAAACCGCTTATCATTTCCTTCTGCTCCTCGCTGGGTTCGACACTCTTACTTATCGAAAGGACTATGATAGATCCCCTATACTTGTGGGTCATCAGCCTCCCATCATACTTCTCTGGTATCTTTGGCTTGAACATGCGAGTGGATGGCCAACGGACTTGCCGCAACTCACGGGTGAAAGCAGGGCACCTAGCCTTGAAAGGCAAGTACCCGCCTCCGACAAGCGTGGGTTTGTCGACGTCGGGGCCATCACGCTTGTTGGACTGGCAGTGGGTGTCGCGGCGTCGCTCGATGGTGACACGCGCACCTTCCCTTTGCCTGTCCTCTAGGACTCGCCGTTGGCCTTGACACACTCGAGGATAGGATGAAGCCATCAATATATCGTCGGGTTCTGGGTCGCGCGGCTCCTGTGCTGGCTGCCGTGGAGGAGACTGCATCGTAGGTGCGGGCCCTTCCGCACGACCAGTAGCATGGGCCGTTGTCCTTGCGTCAGGAGGCCGTGGCGAGCAAGCTCGTGGCGATCCTCCCGCGTTGGCGAAACCAATCAGGCTTTGAATAGTGGCTCTCCACTCATCCATTTGATCGGCTGTCGGCGGAAATCTCAACAGCAGTTGGGTTCGCGCCATGGCCTCTGAAGCGGTGCTTGGCATGGATGTCAATGAAGATTATAATGTCGCCCAGCTCCTGATGGTGCCGGTAGTGGTTGCGTCGTTCTCCCATCGCTGTGAGCCACTCGCCAAGACGACATGGTGACGAGGTGGAGGAGCTTGTGGACCAGTGACTCCATTTGGTGCATTGGCTGTGTCAGCTTGCTCCGGGGGTGGTGCATGTCCTGCGGTCACGCCCGCAGCTGGGGTGGCTAGAGGATTGCTATTTGCCCCAGAGCGAGTTCCACCGCTGTCGCTGTGGCCTTCGGCTGGGCGAGGAGGCACGGACGAAATGATCTCTCCACTCGCACCTCGTAGAGCGTGGGCACTGGGATGTTGTTGCTGTTGTCCTTCTCTGGTGCCTCCTGTTCCTGTTTCGGCCACAGGGGAGGTTATGATGCCGCCGCCTGCGCTGACCACATCCCCCGCAGCGTCACATCCCCAGGCGTCCCCGTAGCCCCCGCGCCATCGGTAGTCGCGTGCTGCGGGGCCCTGAAAGAGGACGGCTAGGCGGCGGCACCGAGTTTCTTCTTGGGCGCCATGGACGATGGAGCTGGCGATGAAGAGAATGATGATGAAGATGACGCGCTGCGTATGCTTCTCGGGTTCGCGCAAGCGCTTCCCCCCTACCTGTCGTGCCAAAGATGTCGTGGGAAACCATGACCACCTATGGGGCCATGAGCCCCTTGTGGTTCGGCAGGGGGTACGACCATGTTACACAAAGAGCAGAGAGCCTCGCGCAGCACGACAGAGATCACATGGGCAATTTTACCCAGGTTCGGGCTGCCGCGGGGCATAAAACCATACTCCTGCTTTGGTGGATTGATGGTGGATTGTGGTGGAAAGGCGGCGCTCTGGCCCGGCAGGGTTGCCACGGGGCAAGAGCAGCTACGTGCGTATGAGTGTACAAGGGTCTGAATCCTTTCTATGGTTGCCACGGACCTCCTTTTGTAGATCAAGGGGTCACCAAAGTGGCAAATCAGTCATTGTCACTACTAGGAAAACCCTTACCAGTAGCGCTGGTTTTTGTGTTATTAGTAGCGCGGGCAAGCGCACTACTGCTATGGCGCTACAACTATTTTTAGCAGTAGTGCTTGTTCTAACCAGCACTACTACTACCTATGTCTAGTAGTAGCGCGCCTCTGCCCATCGCTACTGCTAATACTAGTAGCATGGCTCTACAACCAATGCTACTAGTAAGGCAGCGCTGCTACTTGTAACATCCCAAAATTCTAAATTTTGGAATGTTATAAACAAATAGATAGTTTTGATTGTTGTTTGATTGATTGACTGAAAGTGAGTGAATTTGAAACTTTTTGAAAGTCAAATGAGAGGGAATAAAAGGACTTTCCCAAACTTTCACTTTGCTTTTATGATCCTCGTGAATTCAAATTCTTTTCATCACAAAACCCTGGAGAGAAGATAACATGACTTCTTCCATTTTAAATAAATGAAAAGGGATTTGAAAAGATTTGAATCTCATTTGGAAACATTTCAATTCTCAAACTTCAAGCAACTCAATGATTTTCATGAGAGAAGATAAAATGACTTCTTCAAAACATATGAAATATGATTTGGGAGTTTAAAAGGATCAAGTTTTAAAGTGCTTTTGGAAATTATTTTCAATTTGGAGTTATTTGGGTTTTATTCAAATTATTTTATCCAAAAATAAAATATATGGAAAATAGGGTAACATGATTCCCTACATCAGAAAATTGGAGAGAAATAAATTTAAATTAATTTTGGTATTTTTAAAATGATTTTTACTGGATTTTACTAGAGCAGAAGCACTCTTTGCTTTATTTGAATTTGTGTGTATTCTATTTGACTTTAGAAAAATGTTCATCTTCTAGGAAATCTTTTTATGAAAATTTTGATATATAATATGCCTATATAAAATTCTATTTTGGTTTTATTTATTCAGATTTCCTTTTCTGTTTCTAAAAACTGCTGGCGCTTTGGGACTAACTGTCATGCCCACGCACAAACATAATAGCATGGGCGCTCCTTTGTTTTTTTTTTTTCCCTCCTCCTAAATGGGCCAGGCCCAGCCAGCTTTTCCCTTCCAGTTTTTTTTCTTCCTTCATTGAAAGAAAAACAACGCGTACACGCACGCGGCCTGGCCGAAGTCTTAGCCCAATACGTATGATTTTTTTTTAAATTTATCTGCGTATGTATACGTTTAGTCCCACATTGCCTAGCTTTTAACCCCTAAGCCTCTTTTCCACCAATAAATATAGACCCATAAAGCCTCCAAAAATCATCCGATTCGGGGTAAATCAATATTTTGGTTTGACTAGATTCCTTAAAGAAAAATATTTTTCTCCTCTCCGGCGTGACTTCTTCCCTCTCCGAAGTTGTCTTTTCTCTACCTTATAAAGTATATTTCTTTGTATTTTTTTCCCATATCTTATTTTTCTTCCGTAAAACAGCTTGGTCCTGATTTTTCGAATAGCCATAACTTTTTACTCGTTCATCCAAATTAGATAAAACCAGCGCCTATAGTTTCGTCTTGTTTTCACCTATCCAGTTAACCTGTCATGTCAACTTTTTGAAATTTTCAAATTTCGAAATTTGTTCAGATTCATATTCAAACTTCTTTTGTTCATAACTTGAGTTCCGTAACTCCGTTTGAGTTGATTCTTTTTGCAAAGCGAAGCTCTTGACCTAAACTTTCTGATAAGGCCAAATTCACATAATTTTGGTACTGTTAGAAATTGTTTTATGTTGCAAGAGTTATTTGCTTGGTTTTGATGTTTTCCGATTTGTTTTCTTCGTTCTTTCCGATCTTTTGAGTGATTGCTTATGTGTGGTTACTGTTGATTGCTTACGATAGATTGACCGGAGTGTGACGAGTAGAACTATCAAGAGTTTTGAGTGCGAATCATCTTCATCAACATTGCAGGCAAGTAACACATTGATCATATACTTTTCATACCCAGTTTTTATGCATTAGAGCAATCCTCAAACATTTTAATGATTAGGATCTAATTAAATTGTGGGTTTTGGGAAGTAGTTGAGGTAGTACCTATTAACTGTTTATTTTCAAACCCTTGGGAGTTACTTCTGCGTTTGCTTATTATGCCATGCTATGCTAATAGATGTGGATTGGGTGAGCGTATCCATGACAGATGTGAGATTGTTAAATTAATGGTTTATTTAAGGTGGCAACTTAAACACACATCTGGGTGGATTGAGGCACCTGGTTTCCATCAGACTTACTGTATTTCTTTGGACCGCCACCCAGGCCCAAAGGGATCATGAGATTATTCAAACTAGAAGCTTCCGTGTGCAGCCACAAGCCATTATGGGCTCTGGCATAGTTGATTAAGTTGTGCGAACTCTTACGGGTAGACTAGCAGATGTAGGGGAAAGTAGGTGTACCGGTCTACCAACATGTAGGGTGCTAGCGCTTCCGAAAGACAGTGTCTCGGTCATCCGTTTCTCAAACATCATGTAGTGCGAGAAATCCAATGGAGGCATTCGAGTCTTGTGGGGAAAAGTGCGCAAACCTCTGTAGAGTGTATAAACTAATCATGATTAGCCGTGTCCCCGGTTATGGACATCTTGAGTATCTAGTTCTTGGATTATCCTGTTGATCTCATCACGTTACTTAATATAATTTGTTTGGGTTTAATGAGTACTTTTAATTGGGATTGAGGATGCTGTCAACCATTCTCAATGTTTAACAACCACCATGATAGTTAAATAAATTTATTCCTTTGTAGTAGAGAAAAATTGGCTTTTCGCAAAAACTGTAACCATAGAGCTTTCCACCAGCCATATATGCATGTGGTATAGCTTATTCTTTCATTACTCTCTATGTGTTACATTGCGGCATATTCCATGTCTTGACCCGTTTTGGATGCAACTTTTCATGTTGCGAGACTTTTCGAACGACAGTAAGTGATACGTTAGGGTTATGATTTCTACACTCAACTTTGCCGTTGGTGTTGATGGGAATCCACAACCTTGTTACTTCCGCTATTTGGATTGAGGTAATAGTATTTACGTTACTTTATACATGTGATTTACCTCTGTTATAAATCCTCGAGTCTCGTGTGTGTCGAGATACCAATCCGAGGATGACACTTAAGCACGAGACTTGATCCATTCGGTCGGGTCGCTACAAGATGGTATCGAGCACATGTTGGTATGAGGACGTGACCCTAGAAACTGGCAAGCCCATAGGAAAGATTTTTCTCTACAACTTCATTTTCAAAAAGATCTTTTACCTCTCTTCTGAGCTTATTCAAATATGTCTTTTCAGTGAGAACATACCCCTGTTCCCTTTTGACCACTCGAAGATTTGACCGATGAGACCACTCCAAGTGGACAAGATATCGGACAACTAAGACCATTTGGAATGAAGAGGATTTTACTGTGTAAATGGAAACTACAACTGTTGAAGACTCCGAACACTAGGAGATTTTGAAGGCTCTGAAGAATTCCCAGATTTTTATGACCTAGGAAGGTTACGCTTATGGAATTTGACAGACTATGGAAGTTATCAATACCCGAGATCAAGGTGTATCGGAGAAAGACTGGAACATGGAGCATTAGAATTCAAAGTTTTATCAAGAAAACCCGAAGACAGGAGATATCAACTATGGAATGAAAGCTCAGGGCAGTAACATGGGCATAGACATGGCTAACCATGGTGTTATCGCTCGTTTATGCTATTGCCACCGTGCTGAGTTAAGCATGCATATGCATGGAAGGATTGGATGGAAGAAGGCTGATGGAGCACCTATCAGCAAGATGAAGTTTTAACCTTAGCCGGTGTATCACCAGGATCTGGAGTGTTACATCAAGAAGTTAAGATGGACCTACAAGAAGCAGTATTTGACAAGGAGGCAATTCATGAAGAACTCAGGACCCAGAAGCTGAAAGTAGCCAAGCTGGAGGAGCAAAACCTCGAGATACCGGAGATTTGTCAGGAACTGAAGGACAGTGGGATCATGGTTCATGTCGAGGTTGATGAAACCTAGAAGTTTGGAATGCAACTCCAGGACTGTTAAAGGACGTCACAAGAGAGTTCGTGTCAACAGATATGATCTGGCAAAAGGACAAGCATGATCAGAAGAAGCCATCGGAGACATGAACAAGACTTGAAGAGTTTGGTGATGTTGAAGATTTATTGAACTTTAGAAGACCAAACCCCAGTTATATACCTACGTTAGATGCGACGATTGTGAGCTGTCATTTGTTTGATGTTTTTCCGGCAGCCACAATAAAATCTGTCTTTTCAAAACTTTTATTTGTATTGTGTGCATCCCTCTCTATCTCTCTTATCTCACCCCAAAACCATGGACCCATTAGAGGATGGAGATGAGCTTGTATTTTCTGGACCGATGAGTCAATTGGAGACAGACCGATGGATTCAGAACATGGAGGATCACATGGAGAATAACCCTATAGCCGGAAAGGATATAGCCCAGCATGCTCTTCCGTTCTTTGAAAGAGGTGCTGCTACCTGGGTGGAGGATGTACCAAACCATCAATGGATGGAAAGTAATAACCACTTGGAAAGAATTTAAGTGGACTTTGTTAAGGTCTTGGTTGTGTCCTAGAAATTGAAGCCTTATGGAAATGATATGGAGAAAGTGCATGCAAGCTTTGTGGAGAAATAGGACACAACCATAAAGAAAACAAGGACGAATACCCTCATAATCGGAGGATTACCAAACGAGTTAGCCGAGGATCTCAGGGAACTTCGGTTGGAGATTGTTCCCAAAGGTTTTGTTGCAGCAATGGAAGTTCAGTCTACCTTGTTGGGAAAGATCCGTGAAGCTCAGAAGTATGACAAAGAGATTGCTGAGATAAAAGAGAGGATGAGCAAAGGAAAGGCCAAAGGTTTTCGTAAGGATGAGCACGACACCTTGTGGTTTGAGGATAGTGTACATGTACCCAATAATGCAGAGATCAGGAAGTTAATACTTCAGGAGGCTCATGACTCTCCATACTCGATTCGCCCTGGAAACACCAAGATGTATTTGGACTTGAAGGAGCGTTTCTGGTGGACTGGTATGAAGAAGGATATTGCAGAGTATGTAGTCGTAGGTGATGTATGCCAGAGAGAGTAAGAGCAGAGCTTCAGAAGCCAGCAGGATTACTACAGCCTATGCCGATAACCGAATGGAAGTAGGATAAGCTTGGCATGGATTTCATTACCGGATTTCCCAGAACCCGAACGGGATATGATTCTATCTGGGTAGTAGTTGATTCGCTTGACCAAAGTGGCTCACTATATCCCAGTGAAAACCGCCTATACAAGTGCGAAGTTGGCCAAGATATAATTGACAAGGATCGTATGTCTGCATGGAGTTCCGAGGACCATCGTAGAGGAACACAGTTTACCTCAAAGTTTTGGAATCAGCTGCACCAGACTTTGGGTACTAGGCTAGAGTTCAGTACAGCCTTTCATCCACAGACAGATGGATAGACTGAGAGAGTAAATCAGATTCTGGAGGACATGTTGAGAACTTGAGTGCTAGATTATGGATCCGGTGGGGATGATAATCTACCTTACGCGGAGTTCTCATACAACAACAGCTACCAAGTCAGTTTGAAGATGGCCCCTTTTTAAGCTTTGTATGGGAGAAGGAGCCAGACACCATTGATATGGGATGAAGTTGGAGACCGTCAGTTGTTTGGACCAAATGTGATCAAGGAGTCAGAAGAGAATGTTAAGTGGATTCGAGATAGACTGAAGGAAGCTCAGTCTAGGCAGAAGAGTAATGCAGACTCCAAAAAAACGCAAGGAGGTAGTCTATGAAATTGGAGACAGAGCATGTCTTCATGTGTCCCCTCTGCGAGGAGTTAAACAATTTGGAGTTAAGGGAAAGTTAGCCCTGAGATTTGTAGTACCATACCTAGTTTTGGAGCGTATGGGAGAAGTGGCCAACAAGTTGGAGTCACCCAAAGGACTGTCAGGAGTTTATGATGTGTTTCACGTTTCCCAAATTGAAGAAGTGCCATGCAGAGATGGCCAATATTCTCCTGTAAGGACGCTTGACCCTGGAAAGGATAATGATGTTCCATGAAGTGGAGTATGGACTTCTTAAGTATAAGTTTTTATCTCGGTATGTGAGACATCCCACGAGGATGAAGAGATAAATTACTATTGGACATAAAGGAGGTATGATGTTGGAAATATGGATCAATGGAAATTCCATGATGAGTCTGAGTAATCACGTCTTAGTTTGGTGCAAATATAAGGAAAAGAGACAGTACAATTGGATGGATTTTAAGTATGCTTGGAAGCTGGAAGTTGGATGCTGGAATAATGATCAGTTGCCCCGAGGATGTGTTCAAGGATTATAAGTGATGAGATGGGCCATAACCCACAGGCCCAGGACCTTCCAAGAAGCAAGCAAATTCTTGCTGAAGGAAAAACCCTGGAAGAAGTTATGATTTTATCGACCGACGAATTCTATAGGAGTTTACGCAAAACCTGAGAGTTGTTAAGGAACGATAGATGTTTGTTTGGCTTGCAGAATCAATGGAGTTTCCGAACTTGGTTCGTCGACAAGAGAAATTCTGCAATGCTTGTGAGGATGACCGAGTGTTAGAATGCGAGATTCGCTAAATCATGTACAAGGTAATGATTTGGGTGCGGGATAGATTGATCACCATACCGACTTACTCTTATTATTCGCCTTGCTATATGGGATGGTAAATCTGAGTGACTTACCTATAGTAGAGAGACGACGATCAAAACCTTGTTTGAACCTTAGAATGGTATAAGCATTTTCCCCCTTGTACAAGGCAGTTGTTGCCAACCGTAGGATATACTGTGAGGATCAACCCAGACCCGTTTTCTGCAGGAGAAACCATAAATCGTTGACCACCATGAGATACCGATAGTTGTTTAGAATTGGCGCTAGACCCGTCAGCTATGAAGACCCAGTTTCGGGATAACCTTATCAAGATGAAAGGACAAAGGAATTGAGGAAAAGGTTATGCCACTACCGGAAGAGCCCAAAGAAGGAATTATCCTTAAGATCCGAGAAGACCGACACTGTCAACAATAAGGATGGAGTATCTGAGTTTTGATGGAACATTAACCATGTTTTTAAGGGTGGTAGCACCCCAGATCTCCAGAGACGATTGATGGATTTTGAAGACCCCAAACCTAACCTATTTCTTGCTAGCCTCTCCGAATCTCGAGGACGAGATTCATTTTAAGGGTGGTAGTTTTGTAACATCCCAAAATTCTAAATTTTGGAATGTTATAAACAAATAGATAGTTTTGATTGTTGTTTGATTGATTGACTAAAAGTGAGTGAATTTGAAACTTTTGGAAAGTCCAATGAGAGGGAATAAAAGGACTTTCCCAAACTTTCACTTTGCTTTTATGATCCTCGTGAATCCAAATTCTTTTCATCACAAAACCCTGGAGAGAAGATAACATGACTTCTTCCATTTTAAATAAATGAAAAGGGATTTGAAAAGATTTGAATCTCATTTGGAAACATTTCAAATTCTCAAACTTCAAGCAACTCAATGATTTTCATGAGAGAAGATAAAATGACTTCTTCAAAACATATGAAATATGAGTTGCGAGTTTAAAAGGATCAAATTTTAAAGTGCTTTTGGAAATTATTTTCAATTTGGAGTTATTTGGGTTTTATTAAAATTATTTTTATCCAAAAATAAAATATATGTAAAATAGGGTAACATGATTCCCTACATCAGAAAATTGGAGAGAAATAAATTTGAATTAATTTTGGTATTCTAAACATGATTTTTACTGGATTTTACTACAGCAGAAGCACTCTTTGCTTTATTTGAATTTGTGTGTATTCTATTTGACTCTAGAAAAATGTTCAGCTTGTAGGAAATCTTTTTTTGAAAATTTTGATATATAATATGCCTATATAAAATTCTATTTTGGTTTCATTTATTCAGATTTCCTTTTCTGTTTCTAGAAAAACTGCGCGTGCGCCTGGGACTAACTGTCGCCCACGTGCGCAGCATAATAGCATGGGCGCTCCTTTGTTTTTTTTCTTTTTCCCTCCTCCTAAATGGGCCAGGCCCAGCCAGCTTTTCCCTTCCAGTTTTTTTTCTTCCTTCATTGAAAAAAAAAACAACACGTCTGCTGCTGCCTGGCGAAGTCTTAGCCCAATACGCATGATTTTTTTTGAAATTTATCTGCGTATGTATACGTTTAGTCCCACATTGCCTAGCTTTTGACCCATAAGCCTCTTTTCCACCAATAAATATAGACCCATAGAGCCTCCAAAAATCATCCGATTCGGGTTAAATCAATATTTTGGTTTGACTAGATTCCTTAAAGAAAAATATTTTTCTCCTCTCCGGCGTGACTTCTTCCCTCTCCGAAGTTGTCTTGTCTGTACCTTATAAAGGTATATTTCTTTGTATTTTTTTCCATAGCTTATTTTTCTTCCGTAAAACAACTTGGCCCTGATTTTTCAAATAGCCATAACTTTTTACTCGTTCATCCAAATTAGATAAAACCAGCGCCTATAGTTTCATCTTGTTTTCACCTATCTAGTTAACCTGTCACGTCAACTTTTTGAAATTTTCAAATTTCGAAATTTGTTCAGATTCATATTCAAACTTCTTTTGTTCATAACTTGAGTTCCGTAACTCCGTTTGAGTTGATTCTTTTTGCAAAGCGAAGCTCTTGACCTAAACTTTTTGATAAGGCCAAATTCACATAATTTTGGAACTGTTAGAAATTGTTTTATGTTTCAAGAGTTATTTGCTTGGTTTTGATGTTTTCCGATTTGTTTTCTTCATTCTTTCCGATCTTTTGAGTGATTGCTTATGTGTGGTTACTATTGATTGCTTACGATAGATTGACTCGAGTGTGACGAGTAGAACTATCAAGAGTTTTGGGTGCGAATCATCTTCATCAACATTGCAGGCAAGTAACACTTTGATCATATACTTTTCATACCCTGTTTTTATGCATTAGATCAATCCTCAAACATTTGCATGATTAGGATCTAATTAAATTGTGGGTTTTGGGAAGTAGTTGAGGTAGTACCTATTACCTGTTTATTTTCAAACCGTTGGGAGTTACTTCTACGTTTGCTTATTATGCCATGCTATGCTAGTAGACGTGGATTGGGTGAGCATATCCATGACAGATGTGAGATTGTTAAATTAATGGTTTATTTAAGGTGGCAACTTAAACACACATCTGGGTGGATTGAGGCACCTGGTTTCCATAGGACTTGCCTGTATTTCTTCGGACCGCCACCCCGGCCCAAAGGGATCATGAGATTATTCAAACTAGAAACTTCCGTGTGCAGCCACAAGCCATTATGGGCTCTGGCATAGTTGATTAAGTTGTGCGAACTCTTACGGGTAGACTAGCAGATGTAGGGGAAAGTAGGTGTACCGGTCTACCCACATGAAAGGTGCTAGCGCTTCCGAAAGACTGTGTCTCGGTCATCCGTTTCTCAAACATCATGTAGTGCGAGAAATCCAACGGAGGCGATCGAGTCTTGTGGGGAAAAGTGCGCAAACCTCTGCAGAGTGTATAAACTAATCATGATTAGCCGTGTCCCCGGTTATGGACATCTTGAGTATCTAGTTCTTGGATTATCCTGTTGATCTCACCATGTTACTTAATATAATTTGTTTGGGTTTAATGAGTACTTTTAATTGGGATTGAGGATGCTGTCAACCATTCTCAATGTTTAACAACCACCATGATAGTTAAATAAATTTATTCCTTTGTAGTAGGGAAAAATTGGCTTTTCATAAAAACTATAACCATAGAGCTTTCCACCAGCCATATATGCATGTAGTATAGCTTATTCTTTCATTACTCTCTATGTGTTACATTGCGGCATATTCCATGTGTGACCCGTTTCGGGCTGCAACTTTTCATGTTGCAGACTTTCGCAGAACGACAGTAAGTGATACGTTAGGGTTATGATTTCTACACTCAACTTTGCGTTGGTATTGATGGGAATCCACAACCTTGTTACTTCCGCTATTTGGATTGAGGTAATAGTATTTACGTTACTTTATACATGTGATTTACCTCTGTTATAAATCCTCGAGTACTGTGTGTGTCAGCATACCGATCCAGGGATGACACTTAAGCACAGAGACTTGATCCATTCGGGTCGGGTCGCTACACTACTACTCCAAAACCCCATGCTACTGCTAGTTTTTTTATTTTGCTGTATTTGTATTTTTGTAGGTTTTATACAATTACAACATACACATACACTGAAACTATATGAAAAAGGAATGTCTCATCATCATCATCGAAGTGGTACAACATACTCTCATCATATCATCATTATCGAACACAAATGATGTCGATCTCATCATCATCTCAAAATAGAGATACAAGTTAATGATCACATGTCTCTTACATTGTCATAGTAGACACATGTTTCATCATCTACCAAAACTATGACATACAAGATAAGAGCGATCACGATGATAAAAACGGTATTATGTAGTAGTTTTTGCAGCAATACTGATTTCGAATCCTGTTGTGTTATGAATCTCAGGTAACTAGCTTGCTTCGCTCTGCTATCAAACCCTTTCGCTTCCATTGGAGAAGCCAATGACTTGGGCCCGACACTGCCACTCATCATGCACACCCGAACATGCCCTACATACACAAAGATACCACTTCCTCGCCATCGTTGATCTATATACATTAAAGATGCACATATATATATATATATATATATATATATATATATATATATATATATATATATATATATATATATATATATATCATGAAGCTTAATTCAATGAAACAATTATGAAATAGAAGCAACATATATAGTAAACATAGTTAACAAATTTCATCGTACCGAAAGTAATTAACTAGAGTGCGGCACCATACATCTAATAGTTTCGTCGTACTGAGATATTCAAAGTTTCGTTGTAATGAAAGTAACAAGTAACTAAACAGACACATTGTTTTTAAACAGTGCACTCTTCCCATCTGTCCATATCCAGAAGGGTGGACCCAAGCTTAGTGAAAGGCGTCATGTCCTGAAGCTGTAGGGCAATGCGGGTTCGGACGTCAGCTCGCAATATTGGGCCACCAGAGAACATCCCATTCTCTTCGAGGACATCTTTCATGCTGATGGACACAATTTCCTGCTGGATACGATAGAAATCATTTCGAAGTTGATTATCCGGCATGGCTCCCAAGGCTTCGGCCCATCTCTGGATATGGGTATCGAATGAAGATTTCATGCAAAGTGATTGCACATCCCTTCTGTACTCCATCATTAGATGGATGACGTAGAATCCATCATTCTCACTTCTTGCCGGTTGCTGGATGCAACAGAAGTCAGTCTTGTGTCCGAAACAAAGCCCGCCCTTATTTGTTTCTTTCGCATTGGATGTGGCCACCCTGCATGCTGAACCCCAGCATAGCTCTGTCCAGAACATACTTTATGTGTGTGTAATCTTTCTTCTATATGTTCTTCGACAGGTCCAAATATAGAGCGCGGGAGTAACGCGGGTAAAGAACGATGAGAACGGCATGACTACACCCCCCGCTGCGCAAAATACACGATCAAGTTAGCCTCCATGTGTGCAAAGTAACTATTGAAATGCACGAAAGGATGTATGTGTTATAGTGCTATCCGCGGATGACTTACCCGGGATGATAAGGTAGGAGAATCGTTTCTTTGCCCTTATTGGTGACCAAGAATTCTTCGATGTACTGACTCGCATATTGACGGTTGGCGTCATTGATTGACAAGAAGCCCTCATGCATGTTGTATGGGTCCGTGACAACAAGACCGGTGACTTGCTCTCTCCTGAGGATGTAGTTCATGTGCAGCACATACAGGAGGACGAACGTAAAACCGAGTGTCCTCATTTGAAACATCTGGAAGATCTAATCAAACCTCAGGAAGAAGAGGTCCACGGGGCATGTGTGGACATACATCTTGCAACTGCTCGGCACATGAACCATATAAAGTGGGTATCCTGGATCATCCGAGGCGAGGAGGCTTCTCTATGTCAAAAGCACATGGTCATGGAGTCTCGTGAGATCCCCTGTTATGGCAGCTAGAGCATTCGCCGGTACCATTGGCTCTCCGCGACATGGATTAATGGCGCATGTTTCATCGGTACACTGTCAACCTTGGTCGAAGGCAGCTGGCTGCTAGAACCAACATTGCCAGCTTTATTGGATTTTCTCGTCGTCGGTCTCTTCCTCTGCATCTTCTTAGTGGGCTAAGGTGCTGATGGGTCTGTCAGACCCTCCCTGAACACCACCCCTAGTGTTGTCGGGCTCAGCATTGGACGACTCTGGCTAATTAGTTGAGCTTGGGTGGAACCGACATCTGGAGGCGTGTCCTGCGAGGATTGCATGAACAAACACTTCTTGCACTCCCGAGGACGTTCAGGCTCTGGTACATGCATCTCATATTCATATGGTTGACTCATTGTTACTTCCTTTTCATAGCCGGTATTGAAATACTGGAGAGGGTCATCGGCGTCCTCCATGTCATGATCCATATCCTCTTCCATGGGGCAGATGGCATCATCTGTCGGAACGGTTGGTCCTCCTACTTCGTGTCTCTCGATCTCAGGAATCAGCACAGACAATGGTTGTACTTGTGTAGGTGGGGTTGTGGTTATACCTTCCTTAGGTCCCGTTGGTGTGCTCCCGGCCACCTCGACACGAAGAAGATTTTTCGGCCACAGGATCGGACAATTTTTGCATTGGCCAAGATGTGTGGGGGTCTTGTCATCCTCTCCATTAGTTTGTATTGGACGAGTGAAACCCTCGTAGCCCGCTTCCACACTTGCCACGAAGACCCTTAAGGCGTTATCAGGCATCTGCCGGCGGTGGAACAATCGATCCTTGGGCTTCACTATAGTACCCTTCCCCACATCCACCAACCCGCCCTTCATGTGTTAAAGGAGGGTGCACAGAGTGGATTCGGCCTACAAAGACATATACGTGCGACGTCAGATATCCAAAAAGAACGGAAACTGAATATTAATTAATTAGTTGAGTTGATGAAGGTGCGACACGTATTTACCGTGAGGGCTTTGAGCTCAGCCAATGTCGACGGCCCCACATTCAAGCTAGAGACGGAGGGAGGGTTGCTGTGACAGCGGGGTGCAGGAGCAGGTGCTGGAGGAGGTGCGGGTGCAGTTGCCATACTAGGTACGGGTATGGGTGCAGTGTTCATTGAGTTGCTCCCGCTGAAGCTGGGCATGAAAAATCACTTGGTGGCGTGTTTAATTTTGTTGCGCCACTGTGACCACTGTTGGAATCAAGCTTGTAAAGGCAGCCACCATATCATCTCTACAGGTAGCGATTATCTCAAATTTGGTCTCAGCTTTTGCTTTCTCCATTGCCCGCGCCACCTTCTCGTCGATAGTCATTTTACTGAACTTCTTTCTCTGTCTTTTGGCCTCGGGGTCCTTGTTATAGTATTACTTCCACGTGGCGCCATCCCCGACGTCGTGCACACATCCATATTGCGGCTGCTGGCCGGGCGGGTGTCCCATCATTATGTTCATGGCCCGGTTGAAAGGAGTGTCCCACTTGTACTTCACCGACGACTGAGTCGACTGAGTCGACGAGTCGCTTTCGACCGCAAGCTTGTGTTGCTCTCTCTACAAAATGGGACGTGAATCATTTACGAATGCGACTAGTAATCTCATGAATTTCCTAGTCGGCTCGTTGGTGAAAAAATATTTTTTTGGGGTCCCACAAGAATCGGGCCCAGATGAAGTCGTGCTCCTGCTGGTCGGTGAACTCAGCCAATGGGTCTGGCATCCCCTAACGTTCATGTTCTGCGTCCTCCTTAGCCCACACGGGCCTCTTTCCCATGTAACCACAACTTCCAAGGCGGCGGTTCCCATGTTCTTTGCCTGCAGCTGCTTGCCTCTCTCTGACATGGCCTTGGCAGCTTCTTCATTGCAAGTCTCCTTGAACTTTTCAAAGTCCTCTATCATAATTTTTTGGATTGTCTACAACAATCTCGGCGTAGGTTTCATGGTCTACTTCAATCGCCTTTTTCACCCTAGTTTTCCAAGCGCTCAATGCGTTGCCGAACTTCCCTAGGGCTTTGTTGTTGATTTTTTTCATGGCATCATCATCCCATGGGTCGACATCGTCATTCCGACCGGGGAACAGGAATCTTGTGTGGAACCTAGTTAGGAGCAGCTTCTTCAAATTTTCATTCTTCCGTATTTTCATGGTGTTGATGTTAGCTGTATCCCGTAGGATGCATGCTAGTTGGTTGCCGTAAAACGCTGCCACTTCCCGCGGCTCTATTGGCTCGAACTCGCCATGGTGCATCGCCGTGACCACCAGTCTTCCGGTGCCGAGCTCATTTCAGCGTCGTGTCCTCTTTTCCTTCTTTCCCACACTGGCTTGGGAGGTCCCACCTTCAGTGCTGTAGTTAGGACCATCCTCAGCGCCAGTCTCAGTGCCGGTGTCGTTGGTGGCATCAGTGTTGGCGCCGGCGCCACCACCGCCGTCATCCGTCATGACAAGGGGGTTCTGACACCCAGCTTGATGTCTCTCCTGATCCGCCAGAAAGTTGAGGTAGGCGTGTGCTCGACCTAATTGGGACTGAGAACATCCGGCCTTATCAGTGTCGGTCATGTTTCCTATGGTTCAAGGTCGTAGTCGTTTAATTATCGAGCTTTATATAATAAAGTGAATAATGAAAAAAAAAGTGACCTTTGTTTTGCCAGAAATGTCGTTTCATTCCCTTCGCAACAAATCTCAAGCACTCGATATGTCCAACTTTCTAGCACAAGTCATGCCGAAATGCACGGAAAATTTCGGCACGACCTTTGCTAGAAAGTGCACATATAGAGCGCCTGAAATTTGCCGGAATGGAAATGAATAAACATTTCTAGCAAAACATAGGTCACTCGCAATCGGGAAATGAATCAACAACCAATGTCTAGCAGAACTACAGCAGCACAACAATATAGGAAGCTCACTATCTGCCTGTCGAGGATGAGGGTGTGGTGTCGATGATCTTCGAGCGGCGTCGTTGAGCGGCACGTCGGTGATCTACCTGTGCATCAAGCATTCACAAGTTAAATTATTGTAGACATACAAGAAAAATTATTGTAGATACACGAGATCAATTTTGGACCTACAATCTTCCTAATAAATTGTTCATTTTCATTTTATTTACTCTATCAACAAACTAAACACTCATTTTCATTTACTCTAGCAAGAAAATCCAGAACAAGCATATTAAAGCATTCTAACAATAGGCATTTTAACAGCAAGCATTTGAACAACATGCATTTTAACAGCAAGCATTTGAACAATCTAACAATAGGCATTTTAACAGCAAATGAACACTCTAACAACACACATTTGAACACTCTAACAACAGACATTTTAACACTCTAACAACATGCATTTTAACAACATTCTAAGATGCATTTTAACATGCATTTCAACCTTTGGTCAGCAAGCATTTGAACAAAACAAGCATATGAAGAGGGAGGGAAAGAGGAGATGGCACACCTCGGCCGGGGTTGGGATCAGGGTCGGGCAGAGGCCGCAAGAAAAGTAGTCGAGGAAGAATGGGTACCAATTCGGGCCGGCTTCAGCGAAAGCAGCAGGGATGACGTGCATGGCCGGATGCCCCGTCGTCTCTCCCCCCCCCCCTGTCTTGTACCCCCACAGGTGCTTGAAGTAGTCCCGGAGGTGGACCGCGTCGACAGCCGTGGGGAAGTAGGCGGACTGCATCCGGCGCACCGCCGACTCGCTCTCCGGCGGCTCGTTTGCCCCGGCGTCCTTGGCCACTCCCTTGCCTCTGCTGGTTTTGGGTGCCATGGCGGCTGCGAGAGGCGAAGGATGAAGGACGACGGAGGCATGGCGGCGGCGAGCAGATGCAAAAGCTTTAGAGGGAAGAAGAAGGGGACGGTGATTCCGAGATTAGAGAGGGAACATAGGGTAAATGAGCGGCGCTCCTGCGGTTATTCCTTTTTATGGGGAAGGCGCGGGGCGCCTCTTTCCCATTTACTGTGATGTGACGCATGCGTGTGGGAACCGCCCCACGAATGACCCCCACGTCACGCGCGACCCTCCACAACGCGCGTTCAATGAGGGTCGTGGGTAAGTGCAAGCAAGCGAAAGGTTAACGCGGTAAAAGTCCACCCCGCCTGCCCGCGCACCGTTCTAGGCCTGGCCCAAGAACGTGTCGCGCTTATGTGTGGCCCAGGCCCGGGGGCTCCTGTCGGTGTACAAAAGTAGGGGCTCTCCTTTTTTACACCTTTACTTGTGCACGAGCAGTCGGAGCCGCGCCCATGACCACACCAAGCAGGGCAGAGGAGGGAAGCCGAAGGCACAAGGCGACCAAAGGCAACGCCAAAGACCAGAGACCACAAAGAGCAAAGGGGCAAGGTGGACTCCCCCGGCAAGACCCTAGCCGGGGCGGCCTCCGAAGCCCCGGCAAGAGCCTTGCCGGGGCAGCTTGTCCAACACTAGTAGAGCGAGCCACCCTTGAGCTCAACGGTTCCAACACCGCCAACAATCTCATTGGAACCAAGGCTCGGGAGTCACCTCCTTGGTGGCATGTAGATCTTTGTCAAGATCAAGAACACACAAGATCAGATGAGGATCAGAAGACGACGGTCCTCGGTGGGATTCTAGCCAAGGAAATCCATGAGACCCCCGACAAGACGCTTGCCAGGGAAGACAACGATGCCACGGCAAGACCCTTCCGGGGGCCCCGACAAGGCCCTTGCTGGAGACACTTACGGGACAGCAGCAGGGCCCATGTCTGCCAAGGCTCCACCGCCGTCCCCATGCGGCTGCCAGCTCGACCAGCTGGGCAGGCACCTGCGTGGCGACGAGCGGCCTCCACGACCGACTCCGCAAGCACCTGCGTGGTGGCATGCAAATCTTTGTGAAGGCTCCACCACCGTGCCAGACCAGCAGCCAGCCAACATGGTGCTGCAATGCCCCGTCAGCCCGAACGCGTGTCGAAGCCAGGCGAGGCGGCGACAGCTCGGACGTGCTTCCTTGCTGTCCCCGATAAAGTGAGAGGGGCACGTCGGCAGCGCATTAAATGTATTTGTCCGACGGTGCTAGAGGATAGACTCATCGACTGTACACCTTTCCACCTCTTGTGTGCCACTGTGGCAACCCCTTTTTTCTTATAGAAGGAGGCGCGGGGCGACTAGGAGAATGATTCGGATCTTTTGAGCAAGTCACACCCCGTAGCTATCTCAAGAACACAAGAACACTGAAATACATCCACCAAAGCAGGACTAGGGTATTAGGCATCTTCGCTCCCGAACCTGGGTAAATGATCTGTGTGCTTCCTGTCAGACCTGCTCTTTGCACAACCCCGCGCCCGCCAACCATAGAAGGAATCCCAGTGATTCCATAGTTGTTGTTTCCACTGACACCAAGTATGAATCAAAAGTCAAAAGATACAGTGAAGAATGAAGATGAACTCCGACAAACTCGTGGGAACCCTAATGGGATCTATGGGAAAAGGAAAGAGGAAAACTCACCAAAGCTGTTGAACAGCGGAGGAGCGCGAATGAATTCTGGTCAATTCAGGTTGATGTGGCGGTGTTGTCGAGGTAGTGGCAAAGGTTGACGGCGGCGGTGGAGCTCGAGCACTGAGATGTCATGAGGTGGAAGACCGAGACGAGGAGGAAAGGGGGGAAGTGAATAGGGACCCTTGGCCCTATTTATAAGGCTGAAAAGATAAGTGGCATGTGCGGGAATCGAGGAGGCTGAAAAATCGATATGCGACAGCGCACACGCCTCGATTTTCGGAGGCTCATTAAAAGATAAGATATATTAAGATTTGGGCCTTGTGTAATATTAATGACTGGTGACGTCACGGCGGGTTACCACAATCCTAGGGGATGACATCATGGCGGGTTACAAGATTTCGCAAGTGTATATGCGGAAGGATTTTTTCTAAGTATTAAAGATTGATATGAACAAGTTCACATCAACCTGGGGCCTAATGTTGGGGATATAACTATTGGGTATGACCCGCCCAGAAGGGGCCAGGTCACACCACTGGCGGTTCATGATGACAAGACCCATGAAGATATTGAAGATGGTGGTTCATGAAGGAGGCTCACTGAAGGTCCAAGACCAAAGGGCGACTTGAGGACCATGGGCGTAAACCGTCATTAATGTATGACTTGTATTGTAAGGTAAGTATAGATAGTCACCGAGCTGGACACGTTATGTATGAGCCGGCCGGGACTTTGTGAACCGTCGGGCGTCAACCTGTGTATATAAAGGGACGACCAGACGACGGTTTAGGGAAAGAAACTGGATTAGGCCTATACCTTCACCGCAAGGGGCCGAATCAGTATAAACTCTCTGTGTCCTTTGTCCCATTTAACCCATTTAAGCTAACCTAGTTGCAATGGCTCCATGACTATGTCCTTCTTCTAGGACATCTGTCGTGAAAATTGAACGACAATAACCCAAAACTTGAAAACTTCAATCACACAAAACTCAACAAAACCTTTGTGAGATCCGTTAGTATAAGAAAGCAAACCACTACTATAAGTGTTGTATCAAACCAATTCATATTTTGTTTTTGTATTATATCTATTGTATTCCAACTTTTCTATGGCAAAAACTCATCGAAGAAAACCATAGAGCCATCAAAATAAGCACACAACACAAAGAAAACGGAATATGTCAAAACAGAACAGTCTGTAGTAATATGACTTTAGCAAATACTTCTGTAACTCCAACAATTCTACCAAATTAGGACGACCAGGGTAATTTGTATATTAATCTTCTTCAAAAATAATCAGGGCAAAAGCTATTTTCTGTGATTTATGAAAATTATTTTCATGAACACAAAGTTTCTGTCTTTTTCAGCAAGATCAAACAACTATCACCCAAGAAGATCCTAAAGGCTTTACTTGGCACAAACACTAATTAAAACATAAAAATCACAATCATACCAGTAGAATAATTGTGTAAACACACAAGAATAGAAAGCAAAAAGCAAAAATAGATTTTTATTCATTGGGTTGCCTCCCAACAAGCGCTATAGTTTTACGCCCTTAGCTAGGCGTAAGGCAAGGATCTAAGTTTTGTCAACTTTGGTTAGAGATCCATAGGATGCCCTCATGATTGATTCATAAGGTGGCCTGATTTTCGTTCTAGGAAAGTGTTCCATATCCATTCTTGGAACTTGATATTGCCTTTTTTATTATCAATCACGGCACCGATAGTGCGTAAAAATTGTCTACCAAGAATAATTGGGCAAGACGGATTGCAATCAATATCAAGAACAATAATATCTATGGGCACATAGTTCTTCCCATAGGCTTTTTAATAGTAGAATCCACCAAGTGCAAATTCAAAGAACATTCTTCAAGATTGGTAAGACCAAGCACATCACATAAAGATTTCGGAATTGTGGAAACACTAGAACCCAAGTCACACAAAGCAAAACATTCATAATTCTTAATATTGTCTTTGATAATAGGTTCCCACTCATCATGCAATTTTATAGGAATTGAAACTTCTAATTCCATTTTTTCCTGCAAAGATTTCATCATAGCAACAACAATATGTTTAGTAAAAGCTTTGTTTTGTTCATAAGCATGGGGTGAATTCAACATGGATTGCAATAAAGAAATATAATCAATCAAAGAGCAACATTTTCACCCTCCGAAATATTGGGACACCTTCTACCTAAAGTTGACTCTTCTACAGTCCCTTTTTTCACCATTCTTAACTTTACTAAACAAAGAATCAATAGAAGAAACCACAATAATTTTAAGATCTTCATCACTTTTACCTTCCATTTGATTTACTAAGGTAGCTTGTGCATCGAATATTTTTCCTAGCAAACTTTCAGCAAAAGCATATTTAGATTGGAGATTGCAAACTTCTCTACTAATATCATCAAGTTGTTTTGTAATAGCATCTAGTACAATGGAGTGCTCCTTAAGTTCGTCGGTAAAATACTTATTATGCTAAAAATTGTGTAGTAATATATTCCTTAGTACTTTTCTCAATTTCAAGCAAAATATTTGGTTAAGGAACATCATAATATTTTCTTTGAGGCATCATGACTACCCAAACAAGAAAGCACACAAAAACAAATTCGGCAAGAAAACGGCGAACGGAATAAGAGAGGCGAATAAAATGGCAAATTTTTGTGAAGTGGGGGAGAGGAAAACGAGAGGAAAATGGCAAATAATGTAAATTGCAAGGAGGTGAGATTTGTGATTAGGAACCTAGTTATGTTGAAGATCTTCCCCGGCAATGGCGCCAAAAATTCTCCTTGATGGTTGCTGCAACTACGTCGGTATTTCCCCGGAGAGGGAGGGATGATATAGCACAGTGATGGTAGGTATTGCCTCAGTGATGAAACCAAGGTATCGAACTAGTACGAGAAACAAGCAACACAACATAAGCACAACTTGCACACAAAGAACAACACCTCGCAACCCGACGAGTTAAAGGGGTTGTCAGTCTCTTTCGTGGTACGACGCCTCAAGATAGGTAACGGACGTGAGGTAAATTGCAGTAGACTGATAGATCGAACGCCAAATTAAATAAATGAAGATAAAATGCAGCAAGGTATTTTTGTATTTTTGTATTCATAGATCTGAGTAAAAATGCAAAAGAAAAGTATATCGCAAGGCAAATATATGAGAAAGAAGAGCCGGGGGCCGTAGGTTTCACTAGTGGCTTCTCTCAACAAAATAGCAAACGGTGGGTAAACAAATTACTGTTGGGCAATTGATAGAACTTAAAATAATTATGATGATATCCAGGCAATGATCATTACATAGGCATCACGTCCAAGATTAGTAGACCGACTCCTACCTGCATGTACTACTATTACTACACACATCTACCGCTATCCAGCATGCATCTAGTGTATTAATTTCATGGAAAATGTAGTAATGCAATAAGAACGATGACATGATGTAGACAAGATCCATTATCTATTGTGGCAGATAGGGAACCCATCTTTTTATCCTTAGTAGCAACGATACATACGTGTCGGTTCCCTTTCTGTCACTGGGATCAAGCATCGTAAGATCGAACCCACTACCGGGCCCCTCTTCCCATTGCAAGATAAATAGATCAAGTTGGCAAAACAAAACTCAAATATCGGAGAAGAAATACGAGGCTATAAGAGATCATGCATATAAGAGACCAAAGAAACTCAAATAACTTTCATGGATATAAAAAGATATAACTGATCATAAACTTGAAGTTCATCAAATCCCAACAAACACACCGCAAAAAGAGTTACATCATATGGATCTCCAAGAGACCATTGTATTGAGAATTCAGCGAGAGAGAGAGAGAGAGAGAGAGAGAGAGAGAGAGAGAGAGAGAGAGAGAGAGAGAGAGAGAGAGATAGAGACATCTAGCTACTAACTACGGACCCGAAGGTCTACGAAGAACTACTCATGCATCATTACAGAGGCACCAATGGAAGTGGTGAACCCCTCCGTGATGGTTTCTAGATTGGATCTGGTGGTTCTGGACACTGCGGCGGCTGGATGAATATTTCATCGACGCTTCTAGGGTTTTGGTATTTTTGAGGTATTTATAGAGCAAACAGGCAGTCCGGGGGAAACCCGAGGTTTGCATAACCCACCAGGGAATGCCTGGGCCTCCTGGCGCACCCTGGTGATTTGTGCCCCCCTCGGGGCACCCCCAGGTGCAACCAGGGCCTATTGCCTTTCTTCCAGCCCATAAAGAGTCATCATGGAGTTTCGTGGCATTTGGAATCCGTTTGATATTGATTTCCTGTGATGTAAAAACATGGAAAAAACTACAACCTGCACTTGGCACTATGTCAATAGGTTAGTACCAAAAAATATTATAAAATGACTATAAAATGATTGTAAATCATCCAAGATTGATAATAAAACAGCATGGAATAATAAAAATTATAGATACGTTGGAGACGTATCAGCGTCCACTTCTGTCTGGGACCCATAGGGGGTAGTAAACAAAGTGGAAATGGCATTGGATGCCCTGGGGAGCCACTTGTGGAGAGAAGGGGTTGAGAGAGAGAGAGAGAGTGGAAATGATGTTGTCCAGAGATGAAAAAAGAGCTTTTCACCCCCTCAATCATGGATTTGGCCACCAGGAAACTTACTGTAGGGAGGGGGAGAGATTCTGATCCATTGGTAAAAATTGTAGCTCAAGGAGAATAGTGGAAGGGGTCAAAATGGTGATTTTGGAAAAATGGCAGAAGGTGTTTGGTGGTGGTTGTCGGTGTCAAAACCGGCGGATCTCGGGTAGGGGGTCCCGAACTGTGCGTCTAAGGCGGATGGTAATAGGAGGCGGGGTACACGACGTTTACCCAGGTTCAGGCCCTCTCGATGGAGGTAATACCCTACTTCCTGTTTGATTGATCTTGATGATATGAGTATTACAAGAGTTGATCTACCACGAGATCGTAGAGGCTAAACCCTATAAGCTAGCCTATGGTATGATTGTTGTTGTCCTACGGACTAAAC
Source organism: Aegilops longissima (assembly GCA_021605205.1). NCBI lineage: Eukaryota > Viridiplantae > Streptophyta > Magnoliopsida > Poales > Poaceae > Aegilops > Aegilops longissima. The sequence goes on along the minus strand of CM038678.1, from coordinate 265,110,097 downwards.
CCTCCGGTTTATATAGACACCGGAGGGGGCTAGAGTTACACAGAGTCGGTTACAAGGGAGGAGATCTACATATCCGTATTGCCAAGCTTGCCTTCCACGCCAAGGAGAGTCCCATCCGGACATGGGACGAAGTCTTCAATCTTGTATCTTCATAGTCCAACAGTCCGGCTAAAGTATATAGTCCGACTATCCGAGGACCCCCTAATCAAGAACTCCCTCAGTAGCCCCTGAACCATGCTTCAATGACGATGAGTCCGGTGCGCAGATTGTCTTCGGCATTGCAAGGCGGGTTCCTCCTCTGAATATTCCGTAGAAGATTTTGAACACAAGGATTGTGTCCGGCTCTGCAAAACAAATTCCACATACCACCGTAGAGAAAATAATATTTCCACAAATCTAATCTGCTGACAACTTTTCATAACGTGACATCACACCACGACCTGGTTATTATTCAAACCGTTTCTCCCAGCCTGCCACTTCACGTTTCACGAGGCAGTTTTTATTGGCAAGTCTTGTCGAAGCAGAGATCGTGTTCCCCTTATCACGGGATTCTCATCAAAACGGGTGTGGGTAACCCAATCGTGCCTGTTGGTATGACTCCTCGATTTTAGGCAAGTTCCAAACGGCCACGCGGAGGATGCTTGATATTCATCCTCTTTATAAAGGGGCCAAGGCCTGTCCTTTTCTTCTCGCACTCAATCGAACCCTTGCCCCACCTTCAGTTCCAACACCCAAGGCTCAGGCTAGGCGCTTCAGACCTTCAATCATGTCCGGATCCAACCTTCAAGGTCGGTGGATGCCCTCCTCCGTCACAGAGGACGACATCAAGAAGCTAAGAGAAGCCAGGTATCTGACCGCCAAGATCTTGGACAGGCTGCCTGCTCGAGGGCAGGTCGTTCCCACTCCCGAACCCAACGAGAGTGTCGTATTCGTCTCCCACTTCCTCCTAGGGCTAGGCTTTAGTCTAGATCCCTTTGTTAGAGGGCTCATGTTCTATTACGGGCTCGATTTCCATGATCTGGCCCCGGATTCCATCATTCACATCTCGTCGTTCATCGTCGTGTGTGAGGCCTTCCTCTACGTCACCGCACACTTCGACTTATGGCTCAAGACCTTTAATGTGAAGCCGAATATGATTAATGGGCGACACGCAGAGTGCAGAGGTGCCATAATAAGCAAAGGCGCCAATGCTCCATGGCCAAAGGGTTTCTTCCCGGAGGTGCCCAGCTTGTGGCAACCGGAGTGGTTTTACATCACAGCTCCCCGAGGTACTAAGTGGGTAGCCGCCCCTGCCTTCCGCTCGGCCCCCCCCCCCCCGCCACAACTGGCGTCATGGGTCAACAAGGGGTTGGACTGGGGGCCAGTAAATGATGTGCCGACATTGCAGAGTCACATACGAGATCTCCTCGAGAGAGATGTCAGCCTTGTCAAGGTAATGCAAGTTACGCTAGTTCATCGAGCCCTGCCTTGCAAACATCGACCTCTCCGTATGTGGGAGTTCAACCCGGAAGGACCGCAAACTATTCAGCACTTCTTCGGCATAACGCACGAAGAGATATATGGATTGTTCATCGGATCACAAGTAAAGTGTCCAGACACCACCGAGGATGTGGGTCTGAGCTACAATCGTCCAGATACCCAAGTAAGTAATTCTTCGGCCGAACACGCTGTCTCTTTATTTATTAGAACATCATTCTGAAAAGTCTCCCCTTGACCAGGACTGGGTAAAAAAGGCGAAGATGATCAGGTGTTCGCCCCCCCTTCCCGAAGGCTCAACATATCCAATACTGGCCAGAATGCTTGAGCTCGCGCCTTATCAAGCGCCCTCAGGGGAAGATAAAGGGGGGAATAAAGAAGCTGAAAGCGGGCCTCACTCATTACTCATCCAGACCAGGGAAATTGGTGCCTCTGCAAAGGAGGATAACCGGGGAGAAGAATCTAAAATTCCCTCTCCCTAGGGAAGGAAGAGGACCGGCTCTGAAGACTTGGAAACAATAGTTTCCAAACGAGGGACGAGATCTTCGCCAGAGGGTCCTACCTCGGAGGGTATCCTTACTGCACAGTGCCTGCAAGGGGATCAACCCTCCACCGAGCTGTAAGTAAAGAAAAGTACTCTATAGTAAATATATCCTGCTTTATTTTCGAGGACGATAACCGAGACGTATGTCTTGTAGTTCGGATCGTAGCCCTTCTCGACAGAGTTCGTCTTCGGGGGATCTTCTTCCGGAGATGATGGAGAGCGAAACGCCTCCCCGTTCCTCCCCGCCTCGTGAAGCGGACGACCATGAGGTGTCGTCACGGAGGATTTCTCCTAATCCGCCGAGGCCAGAGGGTAACCCTTCGGCCACCCGAAGTCCGGAGTATTCGGCTCCTAAGGAGAGCAACAGAAAGAGTCCGGGACTGTCCGGTGCACGACTAGACGCACTGATGAATCTTCTGGAGCAGGCGGCTATCTCAGAAGCGCATCGTATGCTAATGGGTACGGTGGTTGAGAGGATTTCATCCACCGAAAGCGGGTTGCATGAAGCTTTTATGAGCCTGCTAAGAGGCTTGGAGGTACGCAAAGTAATATGTATGTTTTTTACGGTACCGCACACGCTAGGTGTGCCCTGTACAGATAGTAGCCCCTGAGACTCTGGTTGCTGTCAAAAAAGGCGGCAAACAGAGGATCATAGTCCCAGGTAATAATCATGCCTCCTTCATGTGCAGGTGGCTGAGGGTCCGGTGGCTAGCCGGACTGGTGAGTTTGCCGAACTGAAGCGGCAACTTGATGCGGCAGATGCCGACATCGTGCTTGTAAACAAGCGCCTTGACGAGGCACAGGGTATGTATTTTCTTCGGTGATCAACACATATTAAGAGGAGTATGATGCTAGTATCTTTAATATGTTGTGACTGCAGATGGAGCTGCCGCCGTGGAGACCCTTCGGACGGAACTTGCCCGAGCCAAGGAACAAGCCAGGAAGATTGATGCAACCGCCCTAAAGGCGGTCGAAGAGCTGAAAGACGAACAGGCTGCGCATTACCGGAGCCAAGAGAAAATAGCCAAGATGGCTGTTGAGTTGAAAGATGCCGCCGACCGTTATGAGCTTCTTGAAAAGGAAAGCCGCGGACCTGGAGAAAGCCATTGTAGCAGCCAAGGAAGCCAGATCTAAAATCAGAGCGGCGAAGGAGGAGCTACGTCAAGCCGGAGATATCGCGGCTGGGAAGCCCTTTTTGTTGCGGACAAAGTTCGCAGATCCTAAGTATGCCCCTCTTGATCAATTATGGAGTTCTGCAGACGCATACGTGGATTTGGCAGCGAGTGCTGCTTATGCGACCGAGTTTTTCAAAGATCAAAAAGATTACAAAGTGGAAAAGCTGTGTGGTCGCAGTTCAATGTTCCAATGCGTCCGCTGCTGTTAAATGAGCGAATGGCGGAGTGGGCCGAGCTCCATAGGTTGTCCGGGCTTGCCATGAGGTCTGTTGTGGATCATCTTTGGCCGGAAGGACCAAGGCCGAATAGTTATTTTTGCTTAGTGCAAAGATTCCTTGGTGTTGTGCCGCATATCGACGCTATGAAGAGGTCGGCATGTATAGAGGGTGCGCGGATGGCTCTTGCCCATGTCAAGACATACTGGGCAGAGATGGAGGCCACCGCTATTGCAACCCAGAGTTCGGCCGTAGGCCGGGTATCGGCCGAGCACTATTTTGAAGAAGTCCTAGAAGGCGCTCGTTTAATAGAGGCTCAGTGCTCGAAGAGTATCATGTTCTAGTGACATGTAACCCGATTGTAAGAACAATGTTATTTGAATTATAAATGCTTTGTTTATACTTTTGCTGAAAGTATTATTATGCCTCCTGTATGTCGATTCGTTTATATATATATATATATATATATATATATATATATATATATATATATATATATATATATATTACGCGTAATAGAATATTATTCTGTTACCCTTTCTATACTGATGTGGTTCACAGTTTGGACTGACGTGTTTTTGAACAAGAACTGATCTTCCTGCGTGAACGACGGACGGAAACAGGGGATGCAACATGGAGCTTCCGGTCGTTCCCCGGCGCGATGCTGCGGGCCATTCGTTGCTAGAGGAGACATGTAAGGGGTTCCGCACGTCCGCGCGCTCAGCTGGATGAGTTTTGCGATCTCTAGTCACCGGAGGTGACGGCGTGGGCATTTTGGCGGCGGACGTGATTTTGTCCGTCGGTGTTTACTGTGGTGTTCATGGTCCTCAAATTACGTCGTGTTTGTCATTTTTGATGTGAGAATTATCGGTATGTTATAGTTTTTTGAGATTTTTTTCATCTGTAATTTATGATTACAAGTTTTTGTGTTCTTGGTCGTTTTCCACGCCCGCCATTGAAATCTGTTCTTCTTTTTTTGTTGTTTTACTTTCGAATTGGTGTTGCAGGGAGAGATATAAGGACTGTATGAAAAGATTTGCGTTGTCAATTTTGCTTTTTTGAGTTGTTTCTACCCCGGATTCCCATGTTGTTTTGTCGTTGGCGGAGGTTGTGTATGGCGGCTGACTGTAAGCTGTGATTTCGAGTAATCTGGTCAAACTGTGTAATTAAGTTGCGTGTTTTCCAGTGTTGTTTTGAATTGATGCCCGTATGTGTAGTTGGACTGCTGCCGTGTCAAAGTTTTGATACTGTGTGTTGACATCGGAGCCGCACGGATGGCTCTGCACTTTGATTATAAAGCCCGAGCCCTCTGTCAGTTTCATTCTACGAGCTGCAACCAAAGAAAAGGGAGATGGATCCTGAGCTGGGAGAGGTTATCGATGAGGAGGGGGACGCCATAGATGTGAGGGCTGCAGTAGCGGAGCAGAGGAGGAGGAGGCGCAGGCGCAGGTAGATGGCGCGACGTGCTGCCGAGGAGGAACTGGAGGCAGAGTTCAACAAACGACTTGCGCGTGAGGTGATGGATACTTGCAACTCCAATGAATTGGAGCTTCTTTTCCCAGAGGGCAGGGGAAGGAACCATATTCAGATCATTAGTTGGGCTAGGGCGAGAGCAGCCACGACTCCACATCCATCTACCAGGGCAAAATGGCGTCGTTTCTTTGATCGTTATGACTGAAGTAGTGAATATTATGTTTTTAATATTTTTGTTGTGAGGGAGCAGATGTCCGAATGACTAAATGAGTTCAACTTTTTTTTTGTCTCTGAATGTGTTGTTTTGTCTGCATATGTTCGACATGTGCACCTTTGAACTGCTTGGTTTTTCGAAGTTGAACTGATTTGCGGTCAAATGTTGGATGGCTTGTGTAATAACTATTTCCTACCAGCTGGCTGCCCATCTGCCTATTTATTATTTTTATAGTCTGCGAGTGTCCCTGACTATAAACGTTATCCATCTATGTGTGGTGTGTGGCCAAGTCTTACCCCTCCCTTTTATTCATTCTTCCAGAATCAGATCTAGGTTCCTCTCTCTTCTCTTCGTTGCCATTTTCTCTGTTCCTGTGTGTTCGATGGCAGATTGTTCATGCGGATGCCTGGTAAAGATGGCGCGCATAGCTGATGGCTGTGTGTACGAGTCTGGTTTGGAGCTCACTCAGACTCAGCGGCGTGGGCAACTTTCTTGTTTGCTGTACGGCAACCATGGGTTTCGTACACCCTATGTTTGTCGCCTGACGGTTGGTGAGTTGAAGGAATCATGGGTATGTGTTTCTATTCGTTTTGTTTTCTACTTTCTTGTTGGTTTATGTTCGAAACCCATGGACTGGATCTGCAGTTTTGTCTTATGAATAGCTTGTCTATATTTTTTTAATTAGGTTTTGTTGGATTTTAACAGCAGGGATTTCTGTGTGTTTTTGATCATTACTTAACAGTATTTAAACCATTTTTTTGTATAATCCCTGATCTGTTTATGAATAGATGTTTTTATTGTAGGTGTATTGATATGTATATTTTTCAGTTTAGTCAGTTCACATGTCTAGTTAGTTTTATGTTATTGTTTTGGTTCACATTTTCTCCATTTTAGTTTGTTATGAAAATCTTTCCTATATCTGTGTAAAAATTCAGTTATGTCAGGTGTTCATTTTGTTTTGTACTCCCATGCCCATTTGCAAAAAATGTCACCCAGGATCAGGATTGTTGCTCCTAGTTCCGGTGTTCTTAAGATGGAGACTTCAGACAAGAATGGGTATCAGTTGATGGATGTTGCCTACCACATCGACTTCGATGGTTGCATCAACCTAACTACTGGGTGGAAGTAGTTTGCGGCTGAGTCTGGATTTGAGGATGGTGATGTGGTTATGGTTATGTTCTTGAGAGAAGACGACTCTCTGACGTTCAGAATTTATGTGCTGTAGGTTTAAATGTGGCAAATGACGCCGGCTTTGAGATTTGTGTATGGTTGATTATGTTGCAGTATTTTTTCTTTTAAAACATTTGCATGTGAGATGGTTGAATTGTATTGTTTTATCAGAATGGTATGGAACAACTTCTGTAATGTTTTTCCTATTTGTTCTGCTCAATTATAAGTGTTTTATTTATACATTCTTTATATTAGTACTGGAACAATTTCTATAGTTGAACTGATGGGCATCCTTTGTTTTGGCTGGTATATTTTTCATGTTCATAACTAGGAGACGGTGCTATACACTTATGATTTTTTTTAGAAACCCTTTTTGTTATTGAGTTTGCTGAACTTACATTCTGTTAATGATAGTACTGCTCTATTATTAGACTATCAATTACCAATCAAATTTGTTTGTTGTATAATTTTTTTCTTACTTTTTTACATGAATTTTGGAGCATGTTTTTTTTCTTTTTTATATACGAATAATGATAGATTTGGTATTTTATAAAATAAAAAAAATTTAATCTTCGCTGCACAGTACTTTCTTTTTATTTTGTACTTGAACCTTATGAATTGTAGTAGTTGAACTTTTTTGTAAATTCGTTTCTGAAATTTTTATTTACAGTCTTATATATTTTTTACTTCTTACCATTGAGATGTGTTTGAACTTTATTACAATATTTTTGTTTATTAACTGATTTTTCTTGTGAGTTTTTTTTTAAATTATTTTCATTTTTTTATTTTTTGTCATGCGTGATCTATTGGATTTTTGTAATGGGGCGAAGTACTTTGTTGGGCCATCCACCTGGGTCGTTGTATTCGGCCCGGATAGCTTCTCTCGCGCGGCTGTGCAGGACGGCGTGCGCATGAGCTATGTGTTTAGTCCCACCTCGCTAGTCGAGGGGGCTCTAGACTTGTTTATAAGCGCAGCCGACGCTCACCAGTCGAACTCCTCTGAACACTTACCAGAGCGCTTATACACGGCGCTCGCTCTCTCTCTCTCTTGACCTGTGGGCCCTGGACGGCAGGCCCTGCGGGTGTGCGGATTACTAGGGATTCGCCCACGGGCTCGAGTTCAAGTATCTAGCATTGTCAGGGCCTGCGCCTGTCCTTGGGCGGTCAATTTTTTTTGTTTTTTGGATCTAGTACTTGACTACACCAGTAACTTGGACTGGTACTTTTTTGTCCTTGTGCTGTCAATTTTTTTTTTTTCTTTTTTTGTTTGTTTGAATATAGTCTTGCAGATGACTTGCCCCACGCACCGAACCGTACCAAGGGGCATAGTTGTCTTGACACATCTTCCTTGTATGGACTTTGCCCATTATCTATCTTTTTAGGGGTGTGGGTGCGTGGGGTGGGGTGGGGGGAAACAGAATAACCAGACTGCGCTTTGTCAAGCAGCGCCTTTGCCAGCGTTAAGCGAGGCCGAGCCGGGGAAGGGGGGGTCAGACCCCTCCCCATCTCGGCGAGGCCGAGCAAGGAACGAAGTCAGAGTGCGACGACGCTGTGTGTGCCAAGGCGTCGCATGCGGAGGCGTAGTCTCAGAATATGACTTGCCCCATTATCTATCTTAGGGGTGTGGATGCGTGGGGTGGGGCGGAAGCAGAATAGCCGACTGTGCTCGTCAAACAAGCGCCTTTGCCGCTGAGAAGCGAGGCCGAGCCGGGGGGGGGGGTGGGACCCCTCTCCCCATCTCGGCGAGGCTGAGCCAGAACGAAGCCGAGGTGGCGACGACGTGGCATGCCGCGGCGTCGCATGCGGAGGCGAGTCCGTAACATGACTTGCCCCATTATCTTATCTTGGGGGGTGTGGGTGCGTGGGGGAAACATGACTCGCCCCATGCACCGAACCGTACCGAGGGGCATAGTTGTATTGACACATCTTCCTTGTATGGACTTTGCCCCATTATCTATCTTAGGGTTGTGGGTGCGTGGGTTGGGGGGACAGAATAATCGCTGCGCTGCCAAACGAAGCGATTGCCATGTTAGCGCGAGGCCGAGCGGCGGCGGGGGAGGAGGGTCGGGACCCCTCCCCATCCCGGCGAGGTCGAGCCAGAACTTGCCGTAGCATGCGACGACGCTGGCGTGTGCATGGCGCCGCATGCGGAGGCGAGTCCGTAACATGACTTGCCCCATTATCTTATCTTAGGGGGGTGTGGGTGCGTGGGGGAAACATGACTTGCCCCACGCACCGAACCGTACCGAGGGGCATAGTTGTACTGACACATCTTCCTTGTATGGACTTTGCCCCATTATCTATCTTAGGGGTGTGGGTGCGTGGGGTGGGGGGAAACAGAATAACCGCACTGCGCCTGTCAAACGAGCGCACTGCTGCGTTAGCGCGAGGCCGAGCCGGGGGGAAGGGGGGTCGGGACCCCCTCCCCCATCCCGGCGAGGCCGAGCCAGGAACGAGCCGTAGCAGGCGACGACGCTGCGTCGCATGCGGAGGCGAGTCCGTAACATGACTTGCCCCATTATCTTATCTTAGGGGGTGTGGGTGCGTGGGGGAAACATGACTTGCCCCACGCACCGAACCGTACCGAGGGGCATAGTCGCATCGACACATCTTCCTTGTATGGACTTTGCCCCATTATCTATCTTAGGGGTGTGGGTGCATGGGGTGGGGGAATAGAATAACCGCATGCGCGCTGTCAAACGAGCGCCTTTGCCGCGTTAAGAAGCGAGGCCGAGCCGAACGAAGCCAGTAGAGAGGCATGACGACGGCGTGCCAAGTGCATGTGTCGCATGCGGAGGCGAGTCTGTAACATGACTTGCCCCATTATCTTATCTTTATTTTTTAAAGAAAAACATGACCGTTATGAATTATTTTTTAATTTGTACTTGTTTGATATTTTTTTTGTACTGTTGTGAGTTATTGTTTGTACTTTAGCCGTTTGTTTTCACCATCTATATTAATTTTTTATTTGTATTTTATTTTTGGTATTATCTTTTGTAACTGGCTAGAGATAGTGGGCTTCGCCACGGTTGTGGGCTTTAGCCGTCCATTTTCTCCCAGTCATCTTTTAACCCTCCCACTCACCTTTTAACCTCCGATCTTCCCCGTTCCGCTCCTCTCCCGTCCCCAAATCGATTCCGTCTTCGTTCCCCTCTTCTTCTCTTCTCGGCGGGGGAGTTGTTACTCCTGTTTCACCGCAGGAGCGTCGGCCGGAGGGCTCAACCCCAGGGGTGGAGGTTCGGGTGTTCTGTTTTGTTCATTTTGCTCTGCCATTGACTTTGCTTGCGTCCTCTTATGTTTAGATTTTCTCTCTATTTCTAATCTCTTGCTCTCTTTGCTGTCCCAGGCTGCACTCGCTAGGGTTCCTTTGCTGTTGAACGAGCGTTTGGCGGCAGTGATACTAGATTGCGTGGCGGATTTTGTGTTTGCTGGTAAGAGTTTTGCTTTTGTATGGCGTGCTTCGTTTCTGAAATAGTTCAAATCCCAAATTTTTGTTCATGTGTCTTGCAGATCTGGTTCGGCAGATTTTAGGATCAGAGATCTCAATGGGTACATCATCCGGTCCGGACAAATTGAATGCGGTGATTTTCCTTGTATTTTGGATGATGTTTTAATAGATCTGGTTTTTATGTTGTACAGTTGTTGTCATATCGACTTTATAAGTTGTATGTATTTTGATATGTGTTTATTTTGTCCTGGATTGTACGGCGTGTATGGTTTTGGCAGTTGATGCAACCTGCAGACATGATGTAGTACTTATCACCATGTGTATTTTGAACTGCTGTCCTGGCATTTGAATAGGTTGTAGTAGTCAATGAAGAACTAGTATGGTGTTGAAAGAGTTGTGTTTTCTCAAGTTTGTTACGCAAGTGGTGGGTTCATATTTGTTTTATTCGGTGAACTTGTAGTGTTCACATAGTTGAACTGATTGATTGTTCTTGTACTTTTTTGCTAATTATGATGTTGTTGCAGATGTTGGAGTGTCGGTGCCTCCTGATTCTGACAAATCAGAAGGCTTTCAAGATCTTGTGAATGTTATTTTTGAGACACCAAATCCTCTAGAAGAACTTGCGAATGTTGCTGGTGTTTCCCTTATATTTGCTCTATTTTTATCAGCCTTTAATACATATATATGCTTAGTTACATCAGTTGTTCCGTTTTGTTTTGTGTCTGATGCTATGCGCTTTATTTATCTTTGTGTCTGCAATGTTATTTGTGTTTTAATTTTTTATGTGCGTGGTTATGTTATTGGTTTATGCAGTTAATGACAGCCATGGTGTTCCAGAGAACATTGCTGATGTTGTTAAAGATATTAATGATGGAATGTATTCACTTAACGTTGATGATGGTGATGGCAGCTTGCGCTTTATGCATTACTCAGTTTCAAAGTGTTGATGGCACTGAGCCTGTTACCCAAGCTGAGGATGTTCCTATGTAGTTACAGCTCGAGGACGAAAGGATAAGAAAGAAGTATGAATTCCAGAAGAGAAAGGAATTGGAACGGCGTCAAAAGGCTGCCTGTGTGCCAGAAAGTGATGTTGATGTTGCTCAAGCTCCTAAAGGTGTAGGCGATGAAATTGGTGACGCGGGTTTTTCAACTGTTCATGTCGGATCTCATGGCAGTGACATGCCTGTGAAGACAAACTTGATGCAAACTCGTTTGACGCAAGTGTTTGATCGTGATGGAGTTAAGGAGAAGAAAGCTGTTTTGAAGAGGAAGATGTCGATCGAAACTCGATGGCACAGAGGCGTAGTCCACGGTGAAAGCTGTTTCCCAACCTGGTAATAGCAAAGCTGATGCGGATAGTGTTCTTTGTGAAAATTGGTCCAAGCAAACTTGGTGGCTCCTCGTTCGTCCGGAGTCCACGAGGTTTGACAAATAAGAAGCCTTCTTCGTCTCCTCTTCAAGAGCGGTCTTTGTTGAAAGAAAATAAGAAGCGTAAAGTTCATCCTGCAAAAGTGAACAAAGGTGTGAATAAGCGTGCTCGTGTTGAAGCTGAAGATGCTGCATCTGAACAAGATGATATTGAAGTTGATTCAGAAGATGAATTTGCAGTGGTATATGTTTTGTACTGCATGTGTCTTGCTAGTTGTACTTGCAATGATTTAATTGCGTTTGGCTAGTATGCTGGCCAGGTGAGGCTGGTCATTGTTTTGCATCTATTTTGATTGTGGTACTGATGTTGTTTTAATAGTTGAACTTGTGCAAACTTTTCTTTGTTTTACTTGCCTCCATATGCTTGTTTTGTTTCCTATATTCATTGTTTGCAGTGGTATGTGTTTTGTTGTGCATGTGACTTACTAATTGTAATTGTAATGATTTAATTTGTGTTTGGGGTGGTATCTTTGGCGGTGAGGCTTGTCATTGTATTCATTAATTGAGGTGGTACTGATGTTGTTTTAATAGTTGAACTTGTGCAATCTTTTTTTACTTACATTCGTATGCTTGTTTTGTTTTCTATATTCATTGTTTGCAGTGGTTTGTGTTTTGTACTGCATGTGATTTACTAGTTGTACTTTCAATGATTTAATTGTGTTTCGGCTGGTATTGCGGCCAGGTTAGGCTGATCATTGTTTGCATCAATTGAGGGGTGGTACTGATGTTGTTTTAATAGTTGAACTTGTGCAATCTTTTCTTTTTCTTTTTAATTGCATTCATATGCTTTTTTTCTTTTCTATATTCATTTTTTAAGGTGTGGCTTTTTTGTTTTCATTTACAGCCTGTTAGCGTTATGAGTCCGGTCAAGCCGGTGGGAGGCAATGCCGGAAAAGTTGCCTTGGACGAAGGTGACCAACGGAAATTGAACTTAACTGTGCGATGTTCGTTGAGAGAGGTTGAAGATTGTGCTAAATTGCTCGAGAGTCGGCATGTGGCTAGGGTTCATGCATCTGGTTTTGGTTCTATCTTCAGGTGGAGGGTGAAGTATAACATTTCCCGCCCTCTGATGGGAGTTTTGTACCCGAGGATAGATCCTGATACAATGACTCTTGACATGGGTGAGGCTAATAAGAAGGTTCGCATCACTAGCGATGGTATACAACAATTATTTGGTTTCCCTCGTGGTGGTCGTTCTGCGCCAAGGCCGTCAGAGGACGGATATGACGACGCTCTGATGAAGTTAAGATCAGAGCTTGACATTAGCAGGGACAAAGATATCAAGACAAAGGATTTGAGGAATAAGCTCAAGGTGCTCGTCAAGGATCCTAGCAAAGATGACCTTGCTCTGAAAGTGTTCTTCATTATTGTGTTTATGAAGGTTGTGTTGCCTGGTGCCGCCCCGCGTGTTTCCAGAGAGGCAGCAATGTTTGAGGGTCTCGTCTTTGAGGACATGGCAAATATATATTATTGCCAGCTGATGGTTGATGAGCTTAGAAGGGCTGTTGCCAAGTACAAAAGTGGTCATACCATGGGGAAGGCAATCACAGGTTGTGCCATAGGGCCTGTACTAATGTACCTTGACTGCCTTATTTGTGGCAAAACTGCGGAGCCTGACATGCGAGTCCCCCGCATATGTTACATGGATCATGCCAAGCTTTCTGATCTGGTTGATGCAGATTTGATAAAAAAGGAAATGCAGATCCAAAGACTTGGGTGTTTGGGAAGCTTCCGGTGAGTTTTGTTTGTTTTGTGTCTTGCAGACCTTTTTTTTATTTTTAGGTATAGCTATTTTTGCTGTAGTGGACATGTGTACTGTAGAGTTGTCTGTTTATATTTTGTATGGTTTAGGTATGGTTTTTTAGTACTGTTGTTTCGTGTGTTGTTGAACTGAATAACTTTGTTCAACTGGCCTGTTGGTAAATACTAACAAATTGGCAATGACAGTTAAAGTTTTATTAGTGGTGTTGATTTTAAATCTGTTAATATCATGATTTATTTTTCCCTATGTGTTGTGTTGATTGATTAACTATTTTTTCCTTTTGTTTGTAGTGGAAAACTCAAGAGGAGGTTGTTTTTTTCCGAGTGTATAAACGGCCAGTCCTGGAGATGCCGTCGTCTCAGGTTCCGAAGTTTTCATCTCTGCCCGATGAGTTGAGGGATGGCCGTGGTGTTGAGGGTGCTGGTTATGCCCCCTGGCCCTAGTAATGCTAGTGCTTCACAGAGGCAGGTTTTGGTATTGATGTTGTTGTTTCAGCGTTGGAGCGCGCTGAGTATATCTTAAGTAATGTGTGTTCTGAGCTGCAAAAGGTCCCAACGACAGTTGAGCGTTTGAGATGTATCAATGGTATCCTTCCTGAAGGTCATCAATTTTACGCTGAGGAAGCTGTTGACTACATTGAGATGTAGAGGATTTTAATCGGTGATATGCGCGACGGTGCCGCTAATCTAGTTCAGAGCTCGGTTCGTCATTGAACAACATGAAGCGTTCGTAACCACGCAAAACTCTCGCTGCAAGCCATATGAAGAAAGTGCAAATGTTGTTATCAAGCAGTTTGAGCAGGATGAGGCTGCTGCCACCGACAGCAGGGCTGGTGATGGTACCGAGGCTAATGTTTTTGATCACGAAACGAATGATGTTGGCTTTGAGCGTCCTGATGTTGATGTGAGTCAGTCGTTGGTGTTTGCAATTTTTATGTTGTTGTCCTGATGTCAGTGTTGTAGTTGAACTTCCTCATGTTCATCTATTTATTAATAATTTTCTTTCATGCAGATCGATCACGATGAGGCTGCTGGCACCGACAGCAGGGCTGATGATGGTACTGAGGCTAATGTTTCTGATCAGCGTACGAACGATGTTGGCTCGCAGCACCCTGTTGTTGATGTGAGTCAGTCCTCGTTGTTTGTATGTTTTTACTATGTTGTTCTCATTGCGAGATTGTAGTTGAACTTCCCGATCTACATCTGTTTATTAATTTTTCTTTTCATGCAGGAGACCAATCATAATGTTGAAGGTTCTGTTGACGGTGGAGTTAATGATCTATCCACTGATAAGTGCAAGGTTATTTTATTTTCATTGTGTTTATTAATATTTTCTTAAAATTTCATGCGCACCGATGTGTCTTGCTTGTTCATTTTTCTATCCCACACCGTTTATTGTTACTCATAATAGCATTGTTTTTTGTCTCATTACATTTGAATCAGGGTCCTATTGTTGGTGATGAGCCTTGTTTGCCTGTTGGTGATGTCACTTTGAATGTTAGCAGCAGCAAGTTCGATGATGTTGCTGTGAATGCTTCCAAGGTTTATTTTTCTGTGCACCTATTGGTAGCTTATTTTTTATTGTTAGTTTTGTTCATATTATTCACTTTTTCTGAATTTTTATTTTCATCGACATCGATGTTGAGCGTGAGGTTGTCCTTAGTGGTGGAGATGATGCTCATGATGTTCCATTGAGTAGTGGGCGCAATGTTGGTACCAAAGTTGCTGATGAGGATGGTGGTGCTGCCAGCATACTTGATGCCAAATCGCCTGGTGTTGGTATTCTTTGGGAATGAAAATGTTTACGGTTGTGAAGATTTCACCGGAGAATTTCCTACTGGAGGTCTTGATTACGGCGATGCATTGCAAGATGCTTCTAGCGTGGAGGAGGTGCCATCCGAGGATGATGATTTACTTCTATCAATTTTCTTCTGACCCCTTGACGCAGGAGGCGCTCTTGTCGCCCCAGGATTTTCTTTCTCTGAGACTCAAAGCGCATCAATATTGGTGTCCTCTCAAGATGTCCCATCGTCAAACCCTGAAAATGGAGGCATAATGGTCTCATCACAGGAACTACCGTCGTCGTCAAACCCTGATAGTCCAGGTAAGGACTTGTAAATGGGGTGTAGTTCTCAATTTTGGCATTTTGGACATGTTCTCTTGTAGTTGTTGAACTTATTATTTTTCATCATTTTCTGCAAGCAGAAAGTGGTAATGTTGTTAAGGTTGATACGTTTTTCTTCGCTATTACGAGGTTGCGCACGAACCGTACGAAATGGTTAGTTTGGGATTTTGCCCGTACCATTTTTTGTCTCTTTTTCTTTCTCTAGTTTGATTATTGTTGTTGTTGCAGTAGTTTTAATTCATGTAATCTTTTGTGTTTTTCTAGTCACAAGCCGATGTTTCAAAATAAAGAATGTGATGCCAGCGTTGGTTCTATTGCTAAAGCGTTTGTCCCCACTGGCATGCTCAACTCAGACAGTGCTGATGTTGTTTTATATTCTCTACGTCAGAAGTACCGAGACACTGACAAGTTGATAGTTCCCAGATGGGTGACGGTCAGTATTTTGTTTTTTTGTAAATAGGATGATAACTTGTTTTGCCAATTTTCTAACTATTGTTGTTCTTTTTTTACAACAGACCAAGATCCGTGATGGAAATATTGATTCCAATGTGCTAAATTGGTTCACAAGATCAGGTGCTGATGGTTTTGACCAAGTAGGTGAACTTGGACTTTTTGTACTCATTAACTAGAACTGTCATGTTTTCTTTGCAGTTTTGGGATGTGGGGGGAATGAACTTGATATGTGCTTCTTTTATTAAAGCTGTAGTTATTGTTGCAAGGGAATTGAACTGATATGATTGTTCATCAATTTTGGGCGGTGGATATAATTTCTTTATGATTATGTGATTTTTTGTTTGTACTTATGAATTTCAATTTCCCTCTTTTATTTAATTGTTTGGAGGCTGAATTTTTTGTTTCATTATGATTTGGTAAATTCATTTTTCTTCTGTGATTTTTTTTCTAGCTTCTTTTCCCTACATTTGATCTGCCGTCATTTGTGGCTACCATGAAGCCTAGTGAAGAATCTGGGCATTGGTGCTTGGTTGTTCTGAATTTGAAGTTCCGTCGTTTCGAGTGTCTTGATTCACTCCGTGATGAAACCTGGGGTGATGCAATTAGATTCTTAAGGAATATGACAGATAATATAAAGAAGCTTTGGAGGGAGTCCAGTGTAGACAGGGCCAAACCATTCTCACCGGCGCATATTGATGGTTTCTCTTGCGAGTTTGTGCGGGTGCCTTAGCAGGAAAACACGTGATTATCCATTTTTAATGATTTTTGCTGGTTGTTTTTGTTGCTGGAGGATGTTTTTCCTGTATTTTTTGGATTTTGTGTTGTACCATTTTTTGATTTTTCCTTTGTTTACAGGCATGATTGTGGATTCTTTATGCTACAAAACTGCAAGACCTATTATTGCCGGGAGGATGGTGTAATTGAAATGGTCGATTACAGCCATGAAGACATTTTGGACATTAGGAAGACTTTGTTGTATACCTGCGCAACTAGCGATTTGTTTGATGTTGACTTCCGGGGTTTGTTTGGCATCGAACCTTGTACGTGTGCATGGACTTTTGTAAATTTTTTGCAGCTTGTACTTCTCTATTAGTACTGTCATGAAATATGTATTTGAACTTACGCTTTGTGCGGTCTTCTTTTTTTTCAGGTGAGTGGCTGGATCTTGGTGAGCATGACTATAGGTTCTTTGGTAGCCATTTCTTGGAGCTCGAGCGCGTAGCTATTGATCTTAGCTAGGGGCGTTCTCCCGAAAAGACAAGATCTAGTGTTATGAAGGGGCGGTTGGGAGCTCTGTGAGGTTTTACGGTTGCTTGTGCAGATAGCCCTACTACACCCAAGAATCCCATTGTGGAATTGATAGACAGCGATGATGATGTGTTTGACAAGATTGCTGGCGTTGGAAGAGTCACGAGAAGCGCTGCTGCCAAAGGTTTATCTCCCCTTGTTGGAATAGTGGCTCGAGAGCTGGTGGTGCTAGGAAAGATCCGCTTTGGATTCGGCAATGTTGTAAGCACAAGCGTGCCCTTGAGCTCCTTTAAAGTTTTGCTCCCTGTGCAACAGCTTCACCCTTATAAATTCCTCACCGGACAAGGCTCGCAGGTTGTATAATCTGTTGCTTAGTGATGAATGGCGTGAGAAGTATGCCGAGTGAGTATCTCTCATTATTTTTCCTCTTCCTTTTCTTGTGTTGTTTGTAACTGCTAGATAAATATGGCCTGAACTGTTCCTTTATACAACTCGAACTGCTATGAATGCCTTATCTTGCTTCTCCTTCTTTTGTTCTTGTGTGTGGTGCAGAATACATTCTCAATGATACCTCACCTGATGGAAACGTAACTAACTTTCTTTGGGAATCGCTTCGGGAAGTTTTTCACTGGGCAAATGATGGAGGGTGATGTAATGGACTTCCTTATTGATGATTGGAAGCAAGATCCCGATAGAAATGCTGATTTCGCATCCGGGAAAAGGATATTGCTGAGTCCATATTTCATCACGGTAATCAATCGATCGGTTTCTTTATGTTGAACAAGACTGCCTATTGTTTTATGAGTTTTAATAATACTTTGCTTGTTGATTCTTTTCCGCTGTCTATTTTCTATTTTGGCTTTTTGCAGGTTGTGCTTGACTGTTCGTTTACGAGGATGAAAATAAAGTGTTTAATGTGGAGAGTGCAGCGAGAGATTTCAAGAGCTATGTTAAAGCTAATGAAGACTTGCTCAAGGCCGACCTTGTGAGATCTACTAGCTGATTTTTGGTTTTATTTGTTTGTTTTGATGCTGGTTTTACTTTGAATATTTAACATCTCTTTTTGGTCATTTGTTCTTAGATCATGATGCCTCTATTCAAGCCTATGGTTTTATCAAAGGATAGGAAAGTGAGCCACTATTCCTTATATGTCATGAATCGGTATCAAGTAGCGTTGACATCCTTGACTCTTTACCTTATCCGAAGAACCACCGTCCTTGAAGAACACCTATCACAAAGACTGCGAGAAGATTGTGAGTGACATTTATTATCTGTCTTTGGATTAATATTTCGCATCTTTGTTTCGCTATTTCGAGACCTAAAACTGTGTGGGTTGTTTTGTTTTTTATAGATTTCTAGATTGGTCAAAGTAATGAAGGCTGTGTATGGTGATGCTCAAGATAATGCAAGCAAGCAGCCCAATTGGGAGCTGTTTGCAAAGAAACCAACGCTTGTCAAGGTTCCACTTCAAGGGAAAAATGAATGTGGCCATTATACTGTGAAGTATGCGGGATGCTATGATGGTGAAAAGATCGTTGAGGACATTCGAAATAATGACGTGGGTTTCTTGTTGAGCTTTTCAATTTCTATTTTTGGCTTATTGTGGATCCTTTTTTTATGTGTCATGATTTTTGATAATTTGTTTTATTGTTTTGCAGCCACGCATTGTTGATTGGAACGCTGAGGATCTGTATAGAGTTGTGTTCAACCGGAATAACCATCTTATGATGAAGGAGCTTCCCAAGGAGGTTCAGGCTTTGGCTCCTGATGCATAGAATAAATGGTCATCATTTGCATAGTGAATTGGATAGTTGTGTGATATATCTCTTGAAAACATTGTAGGCTCTATTTTGAAGTGTTTGATGCCTTGTCGAGTACTATGTAATAACTAGTATATTTTGTGTTGTGTTTTAAGTGTGGCACAATGTTTCACCGGGAATTCGTTTTGGTTAAGTTTTTTTGTATCAAGACTTATATAGTAGTTGAACTGAAAACAATTTTTTTCAAGTGTATTTTCACGTTGTTGCTCAGAAAGTGAGATTTATTTTATTTTTATATGATTCCATCCTAACTTGGACCTTTATAGTTTCTGTACTCTCGTTTTCTTGTACTTATGATATAGTTCTGTTAGTACTGATTTGTAGTCTCATTCAGCGTAAGGCTTTCAAAATTTTAGTGCCAAATTTATTTTTGAACTTCTTGAACTTTAGTAGTTGAACTTCATAGTAAAAGTTAAATTACTGGTTTAAATTAGCTACGTTTAAGAGATAGTCCTATTAAGTTCAAAACTATTTCTTTCTCAATGCATTAATTGGTATCATCATAGCACTTACCGAATAAACTTAGTTGTACTGATATTCCAATTGTGCTAGTACTTTTGATTAATTATTTATTGTTTGTGTTGTTTGATGCTAGTATGTCTTCTGTTGTGTTTCTTGTGATTTTTCTCTTTTGTCGAACTTATATCTTTTTGATTAAGTTATTGGCCTTCTTTTTTTCTAGGATGTGGTTCTTCTCCAGGCAATGTTTGGTATAATCCTAGCACTTGCTATATAGACTAGGTTGTACTGAGATTTCAGTTGTATTGCCACTGTTAATTCTTAGTATGTCACTATTTTAAGGAATGCGAACTGAAGCTTCCCATTCCTTTTTATATATTTGTAGAATGAACGTACCGTGTGTTCAAATGTACCAGAACTTTTCAGTCCTAGGATGCTAGTGACT
Organism: Aegilops longissima; assembly: GCA_021605205.1. NCBI lineage: Eukaryota > Viridiplantae > Streptophyta > Magnoliopsida > Poales > Poaceae > Aegilops > Aegilops longissima. The sequence goes on along the minus strand of CM038678.1, from coordinate 265,090,643 downwards.
AGGAAATACGTACTGGTGTTTCTTTGCTTTTTCTGATGTAGTACTTAGTGAATTTCTAACTACTTTTTACCATGATGCTTTTTAGTACTGAATGTTTTCCTCGGCTGAAACTTAGTCTTTTTAGTGTTCGTCTGAAACTAAAAACTGATTTTTTTAGCGTGATAGTGCTTCCGTTCATGTCTAAGCTGTACTGAGCGTCTAAGGCTACTATTCGCTTTTGGCCTTTGTTTAGTCTGCCACTTTTTTTTTGCAAAAATATTCATGTGTTAATTTTTTTTCTCCATGACTAGTGCTGCTGCGTGACAGCCATCAAGTTTCAACTTCAACCTACTTCAACTTCAAATGATGGATGAACAAAATAGGAAGCTAGCAAATTTGTTGGACGACATAAGCAAACGATGTACTTGATAGACATAGGCAAACTTGTTCAAACCCTGACACACATAGCATAAGGTGGGTGGTTCAACATAACGAAAGCAAATTACAAATCTGAAACAACAATACTAAGGACACAAAGAGCATAAGGTATCTGGTTCAACATAACAAATGCAGACTTTCATGCATCTTCATCCGCGAAGTTGCAGTGGTAGTATGGGTCAGCCTCGTGCTCTTTTGAACTATCCCAACCTGTCACGATGTTGTCGATTGTCTTCCATGACTTGTACGTTGCGTACGCATCTATTCCTGCGTACGTGATGAGGATGTCTGGCAGCGGGCTGTTCCCCCATAGTTTGTGGTCTTCCATGTTCATCTTCTTCTTCATGCCTTCATAGAATGGGTGGATGATGCCGCCTGCAACATCGGCCAAGGAGTCGTAGTATTTGTCGGTCTTTGGATCTTTCCACTTGCGCTGCATGTCGATGAATTTGTTGGGGTTGATTTCCAAACCAGACTTCTCCAGCATCCGCTTGTCACCTCCAATTCTGAAACCAACAAATGTGTACAATTTCTCCTCCTGCAGGAAGTCTTTGAGGCGCTTGGGTCTGCAAGGGGGGAGACACACATTTATAGATTAGTCTTCTTTTTTGAGGATTTAATTCTTCTGCTTGTTTTTGTTCTACAAGTGATAATTCATGAGGTAGATGCTTATATATTATGAGTCATGCATGAATGTAATTCAGAAACTAGTACACAAAGTCCTGAAATTAAATTCAACTACACCGTGTTATTTTTTCTTTTTTGCTATCTTCTTTGCTTTACCAAATGCTTCACCAAATTAGAGAATCATTTTACCAGAGTCAATGATATATGCGCTGATTGATTCAAGTTTAGTTTTCTTTTTTGTTGAATAAAAGACCTATACCAGTGCTTGATACATCTTTGTGCATTAATTCTATATCAAGTTCAAAAATTAGTTTGAGAAACATGTGCATCAAGATATGGACCTATACCACTTCACCAAAGATCTTTTAATACATCAATTCTATAAACTATACTAGTGCATCAAGATCAGAATCTATGCTAGTTCATGAAGTTCATAAATTAATTTGGTGCATAAAGTTCAGAATGCTATAAACTTTTTTTCAGATGCTAATCTGGTGAAACAATCCACTTCACAGTTTCAAAAATGCATGTAAGTTGATAAACATGTGATCGTGCATCCACTTCATAGACTAAATTAGTTCATCTAGTTGGGAAACAATTTTTAATTAAGTTTTTAGTGACTAGTACTGGTACAACAGATGAATGAACAGTAGTATGAGTTACAATGGATGAATGTACTTCAAAAACTAGTAAAGAAAGTTCTGAAATTAAATTAAGTACATCATGTTATTCTTCTTCTTGGATTATACATAGTTTCAGTAAATGTTGTATGTTCTTCATTGGTACTAGTTTAGTCTACTTTTGTTGAAATAGGATAACAAAGAACCAGTGCTTCACCAAGTCCTTAGTTTATTTTCTTACAAAAATAACATTAGATCAAATTCAGAAAATACTTCACTACATCAAGTTCAGAAACATCTTTTTTAATACATCAAGTACATAGACTACTCTATTGTATCAACTTCATAAACTACACCAGTCGATCAACTGCAGAATTTAATCTAGTTGGGAAACAAGTTTGATTAAATTTTCAGGATACAGTACTAATAAAACAGATAAACCTTATGCAGGGCAAATGAGTAGGATTGCTCACCATTTTGTGGCCACTGCGATGTGGTACACCAAGCAGAGTTCCTCGACGCACAACTGCAGGACTGCCGCCATCTGTGGAGGTTTTTCGTCATCGGTGTACTCCACATCAACTCCGATGAAGCTCGGATACAAGCCGCCGCCCTTCCTCCTGAGCCTGCTCATCACCTCGTCGGCCTTGTCTGGTTCGCTGGTGCAGACGATCTCCAGTGTCTCCTTGCCGTCGAGCTCAACCCCTTTGAGCGTTCTGGTGTAGTCGCGCTTCTCGCCGGGGACTTTAATGTCGACGAGGTTGCTCCTCTTGTCCGATGTCTCGGCATGATGACGCTTGGCAGATGGTTCCTCCGTCATGGCCTTCCTCCGGCGACTTTGGTCTTTGGAGAGAGACGCTGGAGGTTTGTGTGCAGTGGAAATGGAAGCGGCAATGGTGGCTTGTGGGAACGAGGGAGAGATGGAAGACAATGGGTATTTTTGCAGTGCGCCGACGGTGGTGTGTGGGAGGCGGTTCGTTGGGGGCGTGTGTGTAGTGGTCGTGGGGGGTCGCCGTTTGCAGTGCATCGTGGCAACCGCCCAGTGGGTGGCGCGGGTGTTGGCGTGGAAGAACTAACCCTCCAAGACAAATGTTTTTTACTGGTGCACTGTTTAGTCTTGTCAAGCTGCACTTACGACCTGCAAAATCCCACTTGCACGTCTCTGCGGTGGTGATGATGGCATTTTACTGTGGCACCGATTCGTATAGTCAAGCTGTACTTATGGATCTGTGATGTTCTCCGTGTGGATATTTAAGTATTGTTTTTCTATTGAAGCCTTTATACACTAGTGTATGTCAAAACATTTTTTCAGTGCCCTGCGAGTTATTGCTCATAAATTGTACTTATTTTATTTTCATCTGTACCAACCTAAGCTAGGCCTTTATAGTTTTTGTATTCTCATTTTTAGTGTACTTATGTTTTAGTACTGTGTGAACTGAATTGTAATTTCAAACAGCGCATGGGGTTGAAATTTGATGTCAGAGTGGTGCGAGTGGCCTGACTGATCCTGCTGTTTTAGTACTGATGTTGTATGTATGTTTGAACTGATTTTTTTATAACTTAGGTTGGGGGTGGGGGTTTGAGATTATTTCACGACCAGATCGTTCGTTGTGGTGTGGACAGATTATATATAAATAATAGATTTAGCAGACAAATAAATTCTATTTGAACTTTTTGAATTTTAGTAGTTGAACTTGTCAGATTTTATATAAATAGGAATTTTAGCATAATTGACAAACATTATATGTTTGAACTTTTAGATTTTTAGTAGTTGAACTTGTCAGTTTTTCTATAATAAGAATTTTAGCATAGTTGACAAACATTATATGTTTGAACTTTTTGAGCTTTAGTAGTTGAACTTGTCAGTTTTTATATAAATAAGAATTTTAGCATAATTGACAATCATTTTATGTTTTGAACTTTTTTAGTTTTAGTAGTTGAACATGGCAGTTTTTATATAAATAAGAATTTTAGCATAATTGACAAACATTTTATGTTTTGAACTTTTTTAGTTTTAGTAGTTGAACTTGAAAGTAATATTTAATTCTGTTTTTTAAATTATGTACATTTAACAGAAAGGCTATTAAGTTTTGTTCTTTTAAGAGGTTCATTGTTTTTGTATCATATTTTTTCCTTTTTTCTTGTAGAGGTTAATTGACAAACATTTTTCTTGTGGTTTATATTTCTTTGTCCCGCCCTCTGGTTTGTATACCTGGGCTTATTTGGTGGGGTGTTTTGTTGACGATGTAGGCTATTGGGCCGTTTTCCGGCCCAGATAGCTCGTCTGCTTTGTCTTGCAGTCAAGGCGTCAGGCGCTGGCGCCTGGTTTAGTCCAACCTCGCTAGTCGAGGGACTCGGACCTGTTTATAAGCGCAGCCGACGCCACAAGTCGAACTCCTCGAACACTTACCGAGCGCTTATACACGGCGCGCTCTCTCTCTCTTGACTCAGGGCCTGGTCGGCGGGTCCTGCGTTGCGGATTACTAGGATTCGCCCACGGGCTCGAGTTCAAGTATCTAGCATTGTCGTGGCTGCGCTGACCTTGGGCGGTCAATTTTTTGTTTGTTTGAATCTAGTACTTGACTCCTCCAAGAACTTGGGCTGATACTTTTGTTCTAGTTCTTGTCGGTTTTGTGTGAGTGTAATCTTTTTTCATTTGAGTTTTTTGCCTTCTTTTTTGTGTTTGTTTTATCTAGCATTGTCAGGGCCTGCGCCTGACCTTGGGCGGTCAATTTTTTTGTTTGTTTGAATCTAGTACTTGACTCCTCCAGTAACTTGGACTGATACTTTTTTTCTAGTTCTTGTCAGTTTTGTTTGTTCGTTTGAGTTTTTTGCCTTCTTTTTTGTGTTTGTTTTTGTGATTATTCTCAAGTGTCTTCTGGTGTCATTTTCAGAACTATGATACTTGCGTGTAGACTGAGTTGTACTGATAGTCCATTCATAGTAGCGCTTACGGACTGATGCTTCTTTGTACTTTTTATTGTAGTAAGTATGTAATGTCCGATCAAGTGTACTGAGTTGTGCTGACATGGAACAACGTTGTGTGATTAGTTGTATCATAACTAGTACTTTAGAGCAATGACAACGTTCCATTCAGAAGCTACTTTTCAATTTTGAAATGATGGATTAACAACATACGAAGCTACCAAACCGAACTTATATAATGAGATAAGCAAAACATTGTACTTGATGACATAACTAAACTTGTTCAAACATGACAAGCACGACATAATCATACTGGTTCAACCCATGTAACGCCCTCGATGCGGATATATCTCCCACGTGTCGAAGCACGACTTAGAGGCATAACCGCATTGAAAGCAATGTCGCAAGTGAGGTAATCTCCACACAACCCATCTAATACATAAGGGAAAGAGATACATAGTTGGCTTACAGTCGCCACTTCACACAATACCTAAATAAACATCCATCATCCAGATTACACTCAAGGTCCGACTACGGAACCAAAATAAAAGAAGACTACCCCAAATGCTACACAGATCCCCGATCGTCCCAACTGGGCTACACTACTGATCATCAGGAAAAGACACATAGTAACGACCACGTTCCTCGTCGAACTCCCACTTGAGCTCGGTTCGCCACCTGACCGCATCGTCGGCACCTGCAACTGTTTTGGTAGAATCTGTGAGTCACGGGACTCAGCAATCTCACACCCGCGAGATCAAGACTATTTAAGCTTATAGGAAGGACAGAGTTGTGAGGTGGAGCTGCAGCAAGCGACTAGCATATATGGTGGCTACATTCGCAAAAGAGAGCGAGAAGAGAAGCAAGGCACGGTCGTGAAGCTAGTAGCGATCAAGAGGTGATCTGAAACTACTTACGTCAAACATAACTCCAACACGTGTTCACTTCCGGACTCCGCCGAGAAGAGACCATCACGGTTACACACTTGATTGATGTGTTTTAATCAAGGTCAACTTCGGTTTTCTACAACCGGACATTAACAAATTCCCATCCGCCTCATAACCGCAGGCACGGCTTTCGAAAGATAATACCCTGCAGGGGTGTCCCAACTTAGCCCATTATAAGCTCTCACGGTCAACGAAGGATATTCCTTCTACCGGGAAGACCCGATCAGTCTCGGAATCCCGGACTACAAGACATTTCGACAATGGTAAAACAAGACCAGCAAAGCCGCCCGATTGTGCCGACAAATCCCGATAGGAGCTGCACATATCTCGTTCTCAGGGCACATCCGGATGAGACTAGCTACGAGTAAAACCAACCCTGAAGTTTCCCCGAGGTGGCCCGCAGTAGCTCGATTAGAAGCGACCGACCTCGGGACGGTCAAGCCTCCGTGTTCTTGTGCCATCCCTAGATCTGTATCTTTGGCACACAGTACATCAATGTATATATCAAAGTGCAATCACATGTATAATTAACGTAAAACTGATATATACCTCATAAGTCACATCGGAAACAAATAGTCGGGTGTGGAGTCCCATCAACGCCATCGGCAGGTTGAGTGTAGACCGTAACCCTGTATCGTAACTCTTACTCGTCGAAGAAAATCCTGCAACATGATACGTTGCAGTTGTGTAGGTCAGTACATTGAATGTACCGACAAGATCACAACATGAGAAAACAGATGGTAAAGCTATACTATATGCAATTTGGCTTTGTGGCTCTGGGTCTGAGTTTTGTTTGCATAAAAGCTGGTTTTATTTTCCCTACATCAAAGGAATAAATGAAGTCTGTACTATGGAGTTTTCTATCATGACATGGTTCCGCCAACCGATGTCTCATAGCCCAAAATCATCATAAGTTGCCCACAATTAAGTTATCAATCCGGTGTTGAGAGTTCCGAGATAGATCCAAGTCCAGATGCTCAAATTGTCCGTAACCGGGGACACGGCTAATCGATTAGGTTTTTAACCCTCTGCAGAGGTTTGTACACTTTACCCGCAAGATTCGATCCCTCTTTTTACGTTCTCGCACTTCAGGGTGTTTGAGAACAAGACGACCGAAACATGGTCTTCCGAAGAGTTCCTCTGACCACTGTCCGGTGCTCATCCAACCCTACCGTAGTTCTACATCTGCTAGCACCGTCCCAACCAGAGTCACAACTAAGGTCAACCAAGCGAGCCCATAGTGACTTGCGGTTGTGCATGCTGTAAGCTTCCGGCATGAAGTATTCTTCCGTCTCTTTGAGTCTGGGTGAAGCTTTCCGCAAGATGTCATGGCGCTTCTCCATGCATCCCGCCAACCATTGGATTCTCCAGGTGCCCGTCAACCATCCTTCACCCAAGAGTGTGTATTGAATTCTTGTCTCGAGTCTTGAAGTCTTGAGGCCTTGAAGATGCAGTCCTTGCAGATGCCATCATGGAGTTGTCCTCATTGACGAGAGTCCTCCTTCTTCACACCACTCGAGCACTCATACCAACCCCGTCTACTATAGCGTAGCATTAAAATAAATGACGCCCCGGCTTGGTAACAGGGTGATGGGTTCCTACCTCATGCATACTACTCAACTACAAGAATTCAGTATCACTCTTGGAGAGTTGTTGCAAAGATGCCACTAAATACAATAAAACATAGGTATGAAAGCATGGTCAAAGTGAACTTGCTCGGTATTACTTGATGAAGATAATAACGCCTCGTAACAAAGACTTGGTAGAACTATTCGTCACTCCGTTGAAGATCTATATTAAACGGACAATCATATAAGCAATCATCCTAGCAGTCAATTCTATCAATAATAACAATACTCAATCAAAATAAAAGCAACAAAGAAAACCAAGTCGAAAACCAAAGGAAAAACTTCGAAAGAAAAATTCAAGGAAAAACTAGTGGTGATCAACTCACACAAATCTTAACATAACATCACTAAATTACTCTAATATTTTTTTCTACAGCAAAGAAAATATAAATCTAATAAAATAACCGAAAATAAATACTAATTTAATAACTAACAAAAGAACTAATATAAAACTACTATAACCATCTAGTTAATACTAGAACAATTATAGCAACTAGCAAAACACTAAGACAACTATAACAGCAAATCATTTATTAAAACATTAATAAACTATACTAAATAAATATAGCAACTAATGTGTTCACAAATAACAGAAACAAAAACAATATAACTTGAAGTGGAAAAAGAATTACTTTTAAAACTAATAAAACTATTTTTATCCACTATCACTATGAACTAAACAAGCAATTACAAAAACAGTAGCTAAACACTAATAAATAACTACAAAAATTTATCTACTGTAGCTGAACATAAACATATAACAACAAGTGAAAATCTACAAAAGGAATGAACTAAAAATAATTAAAACAATAATTACATAACCAAAACAACTATATAAGCAAAACAAGTACTGTTTTTACTAAAAATCTAATTTAAAATACTCCAAAATTACCAAACTAAATCCTACAGCTAAAAAATATCACAAGTGACCAGGAGCAAAAGAATTAATTAAAACCTATTTTAAACTCAAGTTATGGCCAAAATACTAATCTGAACAAAATTTATCAAATTCAAATTTAAACTACTCAAATTTGAAAACCAGAGACACTAACAGAAGCTTCAGCAAATTTGTGACACATAGCAATTGGAATCACTCAAACATACTAAAAACTCTAAAAGATATGAATTTTCTAAGATTGCTATTTTCTGAAAAAATGAATTACGGATTTCGTGGATCTCACCGGAGTAGTCGTCGGAGTTGGGGAAGAAGATCGGATCCGATGTTGCGGTTGCTCCTAGAGGAAAGGAGATCACGGGACGGTGGAGAGGAGATCATATAAACCTAAGGAGAGGTCGAGGCGTGGCGGCACTTGGCGGCGGCGGTGGTGCTGCTGCTTCTTCTTGCCAAGGAGAGGAGAGGAGAGGAGAGGAGAGGTGTTGGTTTGATGTGTTGGAGGGGGTGCTTGGGTATTTATATTGGGGAGGGGAGGGCTTTGCTTGGGGTAGGGGACAAGAAACAGACTAGGATTAGGAAACAAAGAGAGAAAAGATCTAGAAACAAATCGGAATAAACGGAATAACGAAACGGGATCAAATCCTACTAGGATTTGTAAAAGAATAGGAAACCTGGGCTCCCTGGCCCCCTAGGTGTGTGCGTGCGATGGCCTTGGCCTTGTCCTTGGCCTTGGCCGGTGGCTGGTCGGCGGCTTGGGCCTTTGGCCCAAGGCGCTGCATATTTTTTTTAACAAAATTTCACAGAACTAAAACAAAAACAAAATAATTAAAACTTTTATATAGGCATATAATATATCAAAATTTGCAGAAAAATATTTCCTACAAGGTGAACATTATTCTAATGTCAAATAAAATCCACACAAATTTTAATAATTCACACAGTGCTACTGGTCCAATAAAATTCAATAAAAATCATTTTTAAAATACCAAAATGACTTCAAATTAATTTCTCTCCAATTTTCTCGATGTAGGGAATCATGTTACCCTATTTTCCATATATTTTGTTTTGGAGAAAATAATTTGAATAAAACTCAAATAACTCCAAATTGGAAATAAATTCAAAAGAACTTTGAATTTAATTCTTTTAAAACTCCCAACTCATATTTCATATGTTTTGAAGAAGTCATTTTATCTTCGCTCGTGAAAATCATTGAGTTGCATAAAGTTTCAGAATTGGAAAATATTTGCAATACCCCTTGTCATTTAAATAAATGGAAGAAGTCATGTCATCTTCTCTCCAGGGTTTTGTGATGAAAAGAATTTGAATTCCCGGAGATCATAAAAGAAAAATGAAAGTTTGGGAAAGTCCTTTAATTCCCTCTCATTTAACCTTCAAAAAGTTTCGAATTTCACTCAATTTCACTCAATCATTCAGACAACAATCAAACAAACAATCAAAACTATTTATTTAATATAACATTCCAAAATTTAGAATTTTGGGATGTTACAAATCTACCACACTTAAAATGAATCTCGTCCCCGAGATTCGAAGAGGCTAGCAAGAAATAGGTTAGGGTTTGGGGGTCTTCTCAAAAATCCATCGATCGTCTCCGGTTCTCGGGTGCTACCACCCTTAGAAGCATTGTTACGGTTCCATCAAAACTCAGATACTCCATCCTTATTCTTGATGATGTCGGTCTTCTCAGATATTAAGGATAATTCCTTCTCTGGCTCTTCCGGTAGTGGCATAACCTTTTCCTCAATTCTTTTGTCTTTTACTCTTGGTAAGGTTATTCCAAGACTGGGTCTTCATAGCTGACGGTGCGGCGCCAATTCTAAACAAATATCGGTACCTCATGGTGGTCAACGATTTATGGTTTCCCGCAGAAAACGGGTGCAGGTTGAACCTCACCGTATAACCTATGGTTGGCAACAACCTGCCGTGTACAAGGGAAAAATACCTATACCTTTCTAAGGTTTAAACAAGGTTTTGATCGTCGTCTCTCTACTATAGGTAAGTCACTCAGATTTTACCATCCCATATAGCAAAGCGAATAATAAGAGTAAGTCGGTATGGTGATCAATCCATCCCGCACCCAAATCATTACCTTGTACATGGTTTTGCGAATCTCACGTTCTAACACTCGGTCATCCTCACAAGCACTACAGAATTTCTCTTGTCGACGAACCAAGTTCGGAAAATCCATTGATTCTGCAGGCCAAACAAACATCTATCGTTCCTTAACAACTCTCAGGTTTTGCGTAAACTCCTATAGAATCGTCGGTTGATCAAATCGTAGTCTATTCCCAAAATTTCTCCAGTGGGTACTTGACCCTTATTAATTCCTAGGCCTGTGGGTTATGAGCCCACTTCAACACTTGTACCAATTTCACTCATCCTTGGAGTTACAATTGCTCCATTTTCCAACATTACACCACTTTAAATCCAATAACATCTCATTTCTTAATACCATCATATCAAAGATAAAACTTCAACTCATTTTTTCCAAACTCCAACCTGTGGGACACATTTCCATTTCCATTGGTCTAGTGTTCTTCATAGGGTACTTTCACCCTTAAAATGAAATTCACAAATCCATCCATAGACCATATTTCTCATATCCTCGAAAATGGTCAAAATCTTTGTTCACGAGTAACAACTCATACAATTAAACATATGAAAACACGTCACCTTAACTTTATTGATTTCATGAATCCATTACAAACTCGAGCACCCATTACATAACTCAACTCATTGGACTCATGAAAATGAAATTGCTTTCTACTACTCTTGTTTCCAATATTAAAATTCCAACTACTCAACTCCAGCTTTCATCTTGTTGTGACATTTAGTAGCATAATGTCCTGCTTCCTTGCAGCGAAAACAAATGACTTCCGACATGTCTCGGGGCTTCTTTGTGATTATGTAGGCTCCTTGGATTCTTGGCTTCTTTTCTGGACATTTACTAGCGTAATGACCTAAATCCTTGCACCTGTAACAAGTGATGTGACTCAGGTCCTTCTCTGCAGAAATTAGGTTGTTCTGGGGATGCCTTCGCTTTCTCTTCCTAGATTTTTGCGTAATGACCAGAGCTTCTATTTCCTTAGGGTCAAACTTCACTTCTGCTGTCGGGAAGTCTCTAAGATCCTCTTTGCTTTCCTTCGTGCAATACTGGGAATAATGCCCTTCTTCTCCACATGAATAACAAGCGTTCGAGTAGAATCTGATTAGGCCTTCTCCATCGGGGTCTTCAATGACTTCCTCCATCCCAGGTTCTTTCATAACTTCTCGGAGGGCTTCTTTCATTCCTTCTTCCTGCTCCTGAATAGCTTGTTGCACCATGGGGTAAATGTGACACTGGGTCGGGTAGTGGGTGGTTCCTTCACAGAAGAAACAAGTCACCTGACTAGTTGGGCATTCCTCAGCTGGGTGTTTCTCCTCACAATGAGGGCATCCATCCTTGTGTTCCTCCTGGGTGTGTCCTATTTCTCCGCAAATCTTGCAGGCACAAGGTTTATTTCTTGGTGTATCATGGTGCTTCCGGGTAAGACGAGATCTTGTCAGAGTCTTCTTGAATTCTTCCCAAGTCTTTGATCCATTCCATCCCTGTATAGCTTGATGCATCTGCCACCATGTTGCAGCACTTCCTTCAAATCTTCAAGAGCGACGATACTTCATTCTTCCTTGAAACCAAATTGCTCCCAAGTGATTCTCCATGTTCGAATCCATAGCTCGCCTCCGCTGAGCCTTGTCCAGAGAATATCAGTCCAACTTCATTCATCATCTATGGGGTCCAAAAGTTTTGGGATGATATATGAGAGAGGTGGGGAGGGATATACACACAATACAAACAATAGGTTTTGAAGAAACAAGTTTTACTTTGTGGCTGTCGGAAAACATCAAACAAATGACAGCTCACAAATCGTCGCATCTAACGTAAGTATGTAACAGGGTTTGGTCTTCTAAAGGTCAAATAATTCTTTAGATTCTTCAAATTCTTCTAGTCTTGAGTCTTGATTGTTGCAGCTTCAACTCTTCTAATGCATGGTGAAACCCTTTTTACTTTGAAGAGGTCATCACTGTCCGATATCTTTCTTGGAGCGGCTTCATTGATCCTTCATGTGGTCAAAAGGAAAAGGGTATATTCTAACTATTTGAGGTGAGAGTGTCTATTTGATAAAATCTGAAAAGATGAGAAGTAAGAGTCTTTTGAAAATAAAGTTTTAGAAATTTCCGTCCTAGGGCTTTCCGGTTTCTAGGGTCACGTCCTACAGTCAACATGTGCTCTGATACCATATCAGAGCGACCCGACCTCAGACGGTCAAGCCTCGTGTTCTTTGTGCCATCCTCGGATCAGTATCTTTGGCACACAGTACATCAATGTATATATAGAAGTGCAATCACATGTATAATTAACGTAAAACTGATATATACCTCATAAGTCACAGTGAAACAAATAGTCGGTGTGGAGTCCCATCAACGCCATCGGCAGGTTGAGTGTAGAACGTTACCTGTATCGTAACTCTTACTCGTCGAAGAAAATCCTGCAACATGATACGTTGCAGCCGTGTAGGTCAATTACATTGAATGTACCGCAAGATCACAACATGAGAAAGATGGTAAAGCTATACTATATGCAATTTGGCTTTGTGGCTCTGGGTCTGAGTTTTGTTTGCGTAAAAGCTGGTTTTATTTTCCCTACATCAAAGGAATAAATGAAGTCTGTACTATGGAGTTCTCTATCATGACATGGTTCCGCCAACCGATGTCTCATAGCCCAAAATCATCATAAGTTGCCCACAATTAAGTTATCAATCCGGTGTTGAGAGTTCCGAGATAGATCCAAGTCCAGATGCTCAAATTGTCCGTGAATCGGGACACGGCTAATCGATTAGGTTTTAACCCTCTGCAGATGTTTGTACACTTTACCCGCAAGATTCGATCCCTCTTTTTACGTTCTCGCACTTCAGGGTGTTTGAGAACAAGACGACCGAAACATGGTCTTCCGAAGAGTTCCTCTGACCACGGTCCGGTGCTCATCCAACCCTACCGTAGTTCTACATCTGCTAGCACCATCCCAGCCAGAGTCACAACTAAGGTCAACCAAGCCAGAGCCCATAGTGACTTGCGGTTGTACAGGTAAGCTTCCGGGCATGAAGTATTCTTCCGTCTCTTTGAGTCTGGGTGAAGCTTTCCGCAAGATGTCATGGCACTTCTCCATGCATCCCGGCCAACCACTGGATTCTCCAGGGTGCCCGTCAACCATCCTTCACCCAGTAGTGTGTATTGAATTCTTGTCTCGAGTCTTGAAGTCTTGAGGCCTTGAAGATGCAGTCCTTGCAGATGCCATCATGGAGTTGTCGTCATTGACGTAGAGTCCTCCTTCTTCACACCACTCTCGAGCACTCATACCAACCCCGTCTACTATAGCGTAGCATTAAAATAAATGACGTCCCGGGCTTGGTAACAGGGTGATGGGTTCCTACCTCATGCATACTACTCAACTACAAGAATTCATTATCACTACTGGAGAGTTGTTGCAAAGATGCCACTAAATACAATAAAAACATAGGTATGAAAGCATGGTCAAAGTGAACTTGCCTGGTATTACTTGATGAAGATAATAACGCTCTCAGAATAAAGACTTGGTAGAACTATTCGTCACTCCGTTGAAGATCTATATTAAACGGACAATCATATAAGCAATCATCCTAGCAGTCAATTCTATCAATAATAACAATACTCAATCAAAATAAAAGCAACAAAGAAAACCAAGTCGAAAACCAAAGGAAAAACTTCGAAAGAAAAATTCAAGGAAAAACTAGTGGTGATCAACTCACACAAATCTTAACATAACATCACTAAATTACTCTAATATTTTTTTCTACAGCAAAGAAAATATAAATCTAATAAAATAACCGAAAATAAATTACTAGTTTAATAACTAACAAAAAGAACTAATATAAAACTACTATAACCATCTAGTTAATACTAGAACTATTATAGCAACTAGCAAAACACTAAGACAACTATAATAGCAAATCATTTATTAAAACATTAATAAACTATACTAAATAAATATAACAACTAATGTGTTCACAAATAACAGAAACAAAACAATATAACTTGAAGTGGAAAAGAATTACTTCTAAAACTAATAAAACTATTTTTATCCACTATCACTATGAACTAAACAAGCAATTACAAAACAGTAGCTAAACACTAATAAATAACTACAAAAATTTATCTACTGTAGCTGAACATAACATATAACAACAAGTGAAAATCTACAAAAGGAATGAACTAAAAATAATTAAAAACAATAATTACATAACCAAAACAACTATATAAGCAAAACAAGTACTGTTTTTACTAAAAATCTATTTTAAAATACTCCAAAATGACCAAACTAAATCCTACAGCTAAAAAATATCACAAGTGACCAGGAGCAAAAAGAATTAATTAAAAACCTATTTTTAAACTCAAGTTATGGCCAAAATACTAATCTGAACAAAATTTATCAAATTCAAATTTAAACTACTCAAATTTGAAATCCAGAGACACTAACAGAAGCTTCGGCAAATTTGTGACACATAGCAATTGGAATCACTCAAACATACTAAAAACTCTAAAAGATATGAATTTTCTAAGATTGCTATTTTCTGAAAAAAATGAATTACGGGATTTCGTGGATCTCACCGGAGTAGTCGTCGGAGTTGGGGAAGAAGATCGGATCCGATGTTGTGGTTGCTCCTAGAGGAAAGGAGATCACGGGACGGTGGAGAGGAGATCATATAAACCTCAGGAGAGGTCGAGGGTGCGGCGGCGGCACTTGGCGGTGGCGGTGGTCTGACTGCTGCTGCTGCTTCTGGAGAGGAGAGAGAGGAGAGGAGAGGTGTTGGTTTGATGTGTTGGAGGGGGTGCTTGGGTATTTATATTGGGGAGTGGAGGGCTTTGCTTGGGGTAGGGACAAGAAATAGACTAGGATTAGGAAACAAAGAGGAAAAGATCTAGAAACAAATCGGAATAAGCGGAATAACGAACGGGATCAAATCCTACTAGGATTTGTAAAGAATAGGAAACCTGGCTCCTGGCCCCTAGGTGTGTCGTGCAATGGCCTTGGCCTTGGCCTTGGCGGTGGTTGGTCGGCGGCTTGGGCCTTTGGCCCAAGGCGCTGCATATTTTTTTTAACAAAATTTCACAGAACTAAAACAAAAACAAAATAATTAAAACTTTTATATAGGCATATAATATATCAAAATTTGCAGAAAAATATTTCCTACAAGATGAACATTATTCTAATGTCAAATAAAATCCACACAAATTTTAATAATTCACACAGTGCTACTGGTCCAATAAAATCCAATAAAAATCATTTTAAAATACCAAAATGACTTCAAATTAATTTCTCTCCAATTTTTGATGTAGGGAATCATGTTACCCTATTTTCCATATATTTTGTTTTTGGAGAAAATAATTTGAATAAAACTCAAATAACTCCAAATTGGAAATAAATTCAAAAGAACTTTGAATTTAATTCTTTTAAAACTCCCAACTCATATTTCATATGTTTTGAAGAAGTCATTTTATCTTCGCTCGTGAAAATCATTGAGTTGCATAAAGTTTCAGAATTGGAAAATATTTTCAATACCCTTGTCATTTAAATAAATGGAAGAAGTCATGTCATCTTCTCTCCGGGTTTTGTGATGAAAAGAATTTGAATTCGGAGATCATAAAAGAATAATGAAAGTTTGGGAAAGTCCTTTAATTCCTCTCATTTAACCTTCAAAAAGTTTCGAATTTCACTCAATTTCACTCAATCATTCAGACAACAATCAAACAAACAATCAAAACTATTTATTTAATATAACATTCCAAAATTTAGAATTTTGGGATGTTACATCAGTTCGGACCAACACTCGAAGGAGCACTGGCCCGGGGGGGGGGGGTAAATAAAGATGACCCTCGGGCTCGCGAAAACCCGGGGGAAAAAGGCTTAGGTGGCAAATGGTAAAACCAAAGTTGGGCCTTGCTGGAGGAGTCTTATTCAAAGCGAACTGTCAAGGGGGTCCCATAAATCACCCAACCGTGTAAGGAACGCGAAATCAAGGAACATAACACCGGTATGACGGAAAACTAGGGTGGCAAGAGTGGAACAAAACACCAAGCATAAGGCCGAGCCTTCCACCCTTTACCAAGTATATATATGCATTAATTAAAATAAGAGATATTGTGATATCCCAAAATAACCATGTTCAAACATGGAACCAACTTCATCTTCACCTGCAACTAGCAACGCTATAAGAGAAATTTGAGCAAAGCGGTAACATAGCCAATCAACGGTTTGCTAGGAAAGGATGGTTAGAGGTTTGACATGGCAATATGGGTGGCATGATATAGCAAGTGGTAGGTAACGTAGCATAGGCATAGCAAAAGAGTGAGCATCTAGCAAGCAAAGATAGAAGTGATTTCGAGGGTATGGTCATCTTGCCTGCAAAGTTCTCAGAGTTGTCGAAAGCTTGATCCCCGTAAGCGTTCTCAACAGGTTCCTCGTTCACGTACTCGTCTCTCGGCTCTACCCAAAGCAAGAACACAAACAATGGAACCACAATAAATCACGGGCGATGCACAAACAACATGATGCAAAACATGGCATGATATGCGAGATGTGAGATGCAATGCGTATGCGTGCTCCAGAAGGAAAATGATGAACAAGGCATAAACTTGGCAAACCAAGTATGCCGCTGGAAAGATGAGATGATTTCGGTTGAAATCGATATAAAGATCACCGGAATCGGATGCACGGTTTGCAAATGACAAGCAAAACAAGAATGGCACAAATCTGCCATTAACAGCATGATGCCACATAGCAAGAAACAAGAAATTAAGCTACTGCACCCAAACATACCAAAAAAGCATATGGCAGTGATCTACTCAAGATGCTTGACAAAATATGAACACTGATCTACGGCTAATTCACAACATAACAGGTCCAAAAAAGCATGGCAAAAGTGCAAAATATATAAGCTTCACAGACTTAGTGAAAATACTGAACATGGCAGAATCAGCATCAGGAAGCAATGTTCAGAGCAAGCAAACAACATGCTACAGGAACTTATAATAGAAAAACAAGGCACGTCATGAATCTACTCAAAGCATAGAACGAAAGTCCGTTACTGACCATGAGCCAAAAAGGATAAGAAGATTTGATGGCACCCACGTAAACATAGCAAGTTACGCTACAGATTTCAGACAGCAGAAAACTGGACATGGTAAAAACAGATAAGAAGTAGGCATGTTTAAGAGCTCGATGCACTCACTACAGAGCATTTGATGATAAACTAAGTATACATCCATCAAGAAGACATGGCATAGAAGCTATACATGGCAAGAACAACATCATAGCATACACAGAACAACTACAACAACCTTGGCAAATTTGAATAACATGTAAACAATCTGCCAGGAAACATTTTATAGCAAAAATAGAGCTCGATTGACTCAAGCTATGTCACTCCATAATTGCAAACAAGGGCCTGGATGGATAGAGAATAACCTATGTTAAAAACATCCTTACTGAAGTATCTCAAAATAAGCATGGATCTCTCTGTAGCATCAAGTTTACATGGCATAAAAATATCAGCAGAATAGGGCTGAAATCAGCAACATCATGAAGCCTAGTTTGCATGCTTGTACTAGTCACCACAGAGATCACAAAAATACATGGCATACACCCCTATAAAGATGGCATGGCATATTACAAAACACATGTAGGACTCAAGTTCATAGGGTGCACACATCAATCATGGAAAAAATGACAAAAGTGCATGTTCTGATAAGAATCTGAAACTAACATCATATAGCCCCTTTCGAACAGCATTTCGGGCATCAAGATGAGCTCAAATGAAAATGATTCAGTGAGACTAAATGATGTACTCGTCGTGACGAACAATTCGGTATGCTACACGCCCAAAACGGAGCCACGGGTGCAAAGTTATGGTGCGATGAAAATGCAACAAATAATCTGCAGAATAAATAACTCGGAGGATTTCGGGGGTCAACCGGATGGATATAGGGTTCGTCTGAGGGCGCGCAAACCGAGGCGAGGCCGGGGCTCACCGGAGTTAGTGCCGGAGGAGGAGGGTCGGGCCGGGGACGGGGGCGCGGCGGGGCGGGCGTAGGAGGCGACGGGAGGCGACAGGCGCTGGCGGCGGGCGAGCGCGAGGTCGGCGGCGGAGCGGAGGCGGCGGCGGCGGGCGCGGCCGAGGACGAGGCGGCGGAGGCGGCGACGGCGGCGGAGGCCGGGCGGGTCGGGCGCGGGCGGCGGCGGCGGAGGCGGGCCGCGAGGCCCCTGCTGGCCTCAGGCGGGCAGGGCGGTGCTTAAATGGGCACGCCACGTGGCGTGCTGCGGTTGGCCGCAGCGATGGCGGGTTTCGTCCGGCCTGGACGGACGTGTCCGGTGGCGCGGAGAGGAGCGGGGCTAGGGTTAGGGTGGAAATGACCGGGATTTCGGGAGGGTGTTTTATAGGTAGAAGGAGCTAGGAGTGTCCAAATGAGGTGTAGTTTTCGCCCACACGATCGTGATCCGACGACGGAGAGCATGGAAGTGACTTAGATGGGTTATTGGGCTGTTTTGAAGGGGTGTTGGGCTGCAACACACAAGAGGCCTTCGCGGTTACCCGGTTAACCGTTGGAGTATCAAACGAACTCCAAACGGCACGAAACTTGACAGGTGGTCTACCGGTGGTGTACCAAGGCCACTTGGCAAGCCTCGGTCCATTCCGAGAAAGTTTAACACCCGCTCACGAAAAAGAAACAAGAGGGGTGCGCCGGTGCATGTAGGAGTGTCGGATTGCAAAACGGACAACGCGGAAAATGCTCGGAACCATGAGACGAACACGTATGCGAATGCGATGCACATGATGACATGATATGAGATGCATGACATGAACAAAATGCAAAACGAAAGACAAAAACCCAACCACGGAGGGAATACCATAGCACATAGCCGAAAATGGCAAGAGTTGGAGTTACAAATATGGAAAGTTACATCCGGGGTGTGACAACACTCCACCACTACAAGAAGATCTTGTCCCGAGATCTAGGACTGAAAGAACTCCGGATATTCAGAACGGAGGTGATCCTCGCGCTCCCAGGTGGCTTCTCGGTCGGAATGGTGTGACCACTTCACTTTCAGGAATTTGATTGACTTGTTGCGAGTCTTGCGCTCGGTTTCTTCAAGAATAGCAACGGGGTGCTCATGATAAGAGAGATCTTCTTGGAGGTCAATTTCTTCGAAGTTGATAGTGCGTTCAGGAGTCTTGAAGCACTTGCGGTTGTGACACGTGAAACACATCGCACGTTCGCGAAGTTGGACGGAAGCTCAAGTTGATAGGCGAGATCGCCTCTTTTGCCAATGATCTTGAAAGGACCCACGTATCTAGGGGCAAGCTTCCCTTTGATACCGGGCGGCGAGTGCCTTTCATTGAGAGACGCGGAGGTAGACATGGTCTCCGATTTCAAAAGCCACATCACGGTGCTTGTCATCATAATAGCTCTTCCGCGCGATTGCGCGGCTTTGAGATTCTCACGAATGACTTTGCACATTTCTTGACTTCGTGATCAAGTCGTTGCCAAGAAGTTGGCCTTCACCTGTCTCGGACCAATTGAGAGGAGTACGGCACTTTTCGCCATAGTGAATTTCGAATGGGGCCTTGCGAACTTCGCTTGGAAGCTGTTGTTGTAGGAGAACTTCGGCATATGGAAAACAATCTTCCACTTCATACGAAGGAAATGACACAAGCCCCGAGCATGTCTTCGAGGATTTGATTGACTCGCTTGACTTGGCCACTTGTTTGAGGATGGAAAGCTGTCTGAAAGCGAATGTTGGTGCCCATGGCCTTCTGAAAAGAATCCCAAAACTTGGAGGTAAAGATGTTGCCACGGTCTGAAGAGATCAATTGTGGAATGCCGTGCAAGGAGGCAATCCTGGATGTGTATAGCTCTGCCAACTGAGTTGCTGTGATAGATTCTTTGATTGGAAGAAAATGAGCCACTTTAGTAAGCTTGTCAATGACAACGAAGATAGCATCATTTCCACGCTTGGACTTTGGAAATCCAGTCACGAAGTCCATCTCGATATGATCAAACTTCCATTCTGGAATAGCAAGAGGTTGGAGGAGACCAGCTGGTCGTTGGTGTTCTGCTTTCACACTTCTGCAAACATCACATTCATTCACGAATTGAGCAATTTCTCGCTTCATTCGAGTCCACCAATACGACTGCTTGAGGTCATGGTACATCTTCGTACTTCCAGGATGAATGTATAGAAGGGAATTGTGCGCCTCGTTCATAATGACTTTACGTAGATCACCCTTAGGAACCACAATCCGGTCCTCGAAGAAAAGAGTATCTTTGTCATCAATGTGGAAGCACTTGTATTTGGAAATGCCCTTGTCGATACCACGTTTCACCTTTTTCACCATGGTATCCAGGAGTTGAGCCTCACGAATTTGGTCTTCCAAAGTAGGAGAGACTATGAGGTTGGCAAGAAAACCTTGAGGAACAACTTGAAGATTCAGCTTGCGGAAAGCTTCACAAAGGTCTGGTTGGAAGGGCTTGAGAATTAAACTGTTGCAGTAAGCCTTCCTGCTCAAAGCATCAGCAATCACATTGGCCTTGCCCGGAGTATAATCAATACTCGGGTTGTACTCTTGAATCATTTCGACCCATCGAGTTTGCCTGAGGTTGAGGTTGGGTTGAGTGAAGATATACTTGAGACTCTTGTGATCGGTGAAAATGTCCACTTTCCTTCCCAACAAGAGATGTCTCCATGTTATCAATGCATGGACAACTGCCGCCAACTCAAGATCGTGAGTGGGTTAGTTCTTTTCGTTGGGCTTCAGCTGACGAGAGGTATAGGCCACAACTTTCTTCTCTTTCATTAACACAGCGCCGAGACCTTGAAGAGAAGCATCACAGAAAACTTTGAATGGCTTGGATTCATCAGGAGGAGTTAAGACAGGAGCTGTGACGAGTTTCTCTTTGAGAGTATTGAAAGCAACGTCACACTCAGGAGACTAGACATACTTAACATGCTTCTGGAGGAGGTTGGAAAGAGGCTTTGCAATATTAGAGAAGTTCTCAACGAATCTTCGGCAATAGCTTGCAAGTCCAAGAAAACTGCGAAGCTGCTTGACATTCAAAGGAGGTTCGCAATTCACAACTGCAGACACCTTCTCGGGATTAACAGCGATGCCCTTGGCGGAGATGATGTGACCAAGATAAAGAACTTCATCAAGCCAAAATTCACATTTGGAAAACTTCGCATAGAATTGATGCTCTCTGAGCTTGTCGAGCACCAATCGCAAATGTTTGGCATGATCCTTCTTATTCTTGGAGAAGACCAAAATATCATCGAGATAGACCAAGACGAATTCATTGGTGTAGGGGTTGAAGATGAAGTTCATCATTCGAGAGAATGTTGGAGGAGCATTGACAAGGCGAAAGACATGATAGTATATTCATAAGAACCAAAGCTTGTTCGAATCTGTCTTGGGAATATCTTGTTCACGAATCTGAATTTGATGATAACCCATACGAAGGTCAAGCTTGGAGAATACTTTAGCACCTTTGAGTTGCTCGAAAAGCTCATTGATGTTGGGAAGTGGATACTTGTTCTTGATAGTCTTCTTATTCAATGGACGGTGTCGGCGCAAAGTCGGTCCGTGCCATCCTTCTTCTAGACAAAAGAACACCACAACCCCAAGGAGATGAACTTCGGTCGATCAGACCCAGACGCTCTTGTTCATCGAGCTGTTTCTTCAATTCCTTCAGCTCATTAGGTCCAAGCTTGTATGGGCGCTTGCAAACGGGTTCGATGCGGGCTCAAGATCGATAACTAATTCAAGCGGCGGTGAGGAGGCATACCGGGAGCTCTTACGGAAAAACATCTTGGTACTCACAAACGACTGGAATCTGAGAGATAGCATCCAGCTCGCCCATCTCATTGAGAGAAAACAACCGAATGGTTTCATCACGAGCGGCATAGATGATCACATCCTCAGAAGAGTGAGTCAATTGAATTTCCCTGGCAGCACAATCAAGCTGAGCTTTGTGCTGAGAAAGCCAGTCCATCCCGAGAATAAGATCAATATCCGAGTCACCAAGAACAATTGGTTTAGCCAGAAATCTATAGTTGCCCATCTTGATACCGACATTCGGAACCATCATGCTAGAGCTAAAACGCTTAGCCGAAGAAATAACTTGCATAGCTTTAGGTAATTCCTCTGTGTCAAAATTGTGCTTCGATGCAAAAGGATATGACATGAAAGAATGCGATGCACCGGTATCAAATAAAACTTTTGCAGGAATATCATTAACTGGAAGATTACCCATTATCACGTCAGTAGATTCCTCTGCTTGAGCTGCATTCATCATATTCACCTTGGCATGCTTTGGATTATGCTTGACCACTGCATTGCTGGAAGATCTCACAGGAGGAGGAGGCGGAAGGCGCCTTTGGTTGAAGCACTTGTTCGCGTAGTGACCTTTCTGCTGACATTTGTTGCAAGTCACCTCTGAGAGCGGACGGTGATAAAGAGCATTTGACCTTGGAGCTTGAGAATTAGACTTGTTACGATAGCTTTGGGTTGGGTGGGTGGGAAGATCCACGACCACCTGAGTTCTTCTGGCGATAAGGCTGACGGAACGGAGGAGGAGGAGGCAACAGAACTTGTTGCTTAGCTGCCACTAGCGAGGAAGAAGAATACTGAACTGCGACCCTGACTCTCTTCTTAGAAGCCTCACATTTGAGCTGGGTAGCTTCTTGCTTCAGTGCCATGTTGTAGAATTCATCATACTTTTCTGGCTCAAAAAGCATGAGAGCTAATTGCAAATCTTCTCTGAGACCACCTCTGAATTGATAGATCATACTCTTTTCATCAGGGACATCTTGCTTAGCGAAGCGAGCGAGTTTCTGGAACTGGATATTGTATTGATACACAGACATGCCGCCTTGCTTGAGATTGCGGAACTCCTCACGCTTGCTCTCAACAACACTTTGCGGAATGTGGTGAGCTTTGAAGTCTCGGCGGAACTCATCCCAGGTAATTACACGACCTCCTCTGGAATCTTTGTATTGCTGATACCACTCGGCAGCTTGGTCCTTGAGTTGAAACGAAGCAAACTTGACAAAGTCCTCAGGTCTGACATTGCTACATTCAAAATGTTTGCAGATGTCCACAAGCCAATCGTCGGCGTCTGTGGCCTCGGCACAGAAGCTGAAAGACTTTGGCTGATTAGCGAGGAACTGATTGAGGGTAGAAAAGTGCGGCTGATTATTTCCTTGGCCTTGATTTCCTTGATTGCCTTGCCCTTGGGTACGCTCTTGCAAGAGTTGCAAAATCATCTGAGCATTTGCGTTGGTGGCTGCCATGATAGCTTGCCATGCCTCCGGAGGCGGAGGTGGAGGTGGAGGGTTCGACTGACTCCCATCATTGCGTTCCGGATTCAGACGCGTTGGCGGAGCCATCCTGAAGAGGGTGACATCCGTTAGCATCTTGATAGACAGATAGACAAGTTGAATCAACGGATAGAAATTGCAACATATAGTCTTCACAATAAACATTCGAACAAGGATGAACGAATGAATTCCAAAGCTAACATCACACGTCCATTAAGGTGAGAAGCCACTTGATTAAGGGTTGAAAAAAATAACAAGGTACATTGGAACAAATAAGTGGTAAGGATTACCCAATCGCAAACCAAATATCTGCGGGAAGAAATGCTAAGAGCTACTTGAATCCCACCTATAAACTCCGAAACTTTCTGGTTATGCAATCAGGTGTTGGGGATCTGAGGGACACAAAATATATCACCCAAACTAACAATACCTAGATCCAGCTGTATCCATCCGTCAACACATAACCAAGAAACCTTCGAAATCGTGTACCTCGACCTTGAAAAGCATCCGTATATCGAGTCATGGCAATACTCGAGCTTGCCCGAAGATCGGGTTATCGGGTTATCTCACCAATAACTGTACAAAAGAGATTTTCGATGTCGGCAAAGCTCGGTATTCGGAACTGCAGCGATAAAATTGTGACGACAACACCTCGGAGCTCAACTCCCGGGACACCGCCACAACCCCTAAATGTCGAGGCACCAAGAACAATGTTCTCGCCACAAAACCATCGAACGATTCCAAGATACCAGCGTGATCCTAAATTCTTTTTAGTGAAATTTGAGGAGAGGAGAGTCAAAACTTCTACGTCGGGAGACCTCACCAGAGCGACGAAGGAACCGGGAGTAAAATGAATCCTACTCTCGATATATATAATCCTAAGACTCAAAACATTTTTGTTCTAGACTCAACAACGCCAGCAAACAATCAAGCAGGGGCTCCTAAGTCGGGGATGGCTCTGATACCAACTTGTAATGCCCTCGATGCGGCTATATCTCCCACGTGTCGAAGCACGACTTAGAGGCATAACCGCATTGAAAGCAATGTCGCAAGTGAGGTAATCTTCACACAACCCATGTAATACATAAGGGAAAGAGATACATAGTTGGCTTACAGTCGCCACTTCACACAATACATAAATAAACATCCATCATCCAGATTACACTCAAGGTCCGACTACGGAACCAAAATAAAAGAAGACTACCCCAAATGCTACACAGATCCCCGATCGTCCCAACTGGCTCCACTCTCGATCATCGGGAAAACACACATAGTAACGACCACGTTCCTCATCGAACTCCCACTTGAGCTCGGTTCGTCACCTGACCGCATCGTCGGCACCTGCAACTGTTTTGGTAGAATCTGTGAGTCACGGGGACTCAACAATCTCACACCCGCGAGATCAAGACTATTTAAGCTTATAGGAAGGACAGAGTTGTGAGGTGGAGCTGCAGCAAGCGACTAGCATATATGGTGGCTACATTCGCAAAAGAGAGCGAGAAGAGAAGCAAGGCACGGTCATGAAGCTAGTAGCGATCAAGAGGTGATCATGAAACTACTTACGTCAAACATAACTCCAACACCGTGTTCACTTCCCGGACTCCGCAGAGAAGAGACCATCACGGTTACACACGCGGTTGATGTGTTTTAATCAAGGTCAACTTCGGGTTTTCTACAACCGGACATTAACAAATTCCCATCTGCCTCATAACCGTGGGCACGGCTTTCGAAAGATAGTACCCTGCAGGGGTGTCCCAACTTAGCCCATTATAAGCTCTCATGGTCAACGAAGGATATTCCTTCTACCGGGAAGACCCGATCAGTCTCGGAATCCCGGACTACAAGACATTTCGACAATGGTAAAACAAGACCAGCAAAGCCGCCCGATTGTGCCGACAAATCCCGATAGGAGCTGCACATATCTCGTTCTCAGGGCACATCCGGATGAGACTAGCTACGAGTAAAACCAACCCTGAAGTTTCCCGAGGTGGCCCTTGAGTAGCTCGATTCGAACCAACTCTCGAAGGAGCACTGGCCGGGGGGTAAATAAAGATGACCCTCGGGCTCGCGAAAACCCGGGAAAAAGACTTAGGTGGCAAATGGTAAAACCAAAGTTGGGCCTTCTGGAGGAGTCTTATTCAAAGCGAACTGTCAAGGGGTCCCATAAATCACCCAACCGTAAGGAACGCGAAATCAAGGAACATAACACCGGTATGACGGAAAACTAGGGTGGCAAGAGTGGAACAAAACACAGGCATAAGGCCGAGCCTTCCACCCTTTACCAAGTATATAGATGCATTAATTAAAATAAGAGATATTGTGATATCCCAAAATAACCATGTTCCAACATGGAACCAACTTCATCTTCACCGCAACTAGCAGCGCTATAAGAGGGCTGAGCAAAGCGGTAACATAGCCAATCAACAGTTTGCTAGGAAAGGATGGTTAGAGGTTTGACATGGCAATATGGGTGGCATGATATAGCAAGTGGTAGGTAACGTAGCATAGGCATAGCAAAAGAGCGAGCATCTAGCAAGCAAAGATAGAAGTGATTTCGAGGGTATGGTCATCTTGCCTGCAAAGTTCTCAGAGTTGTCGAAAGCTTGATCCTCGTAAGCGTTCTCAACAGGTTCCTCGTTCACGTACTCGTCTCCCGGCTCTATCCAAAGCAAGAACACAAACAATGGAACCACAATAAATCACGGGCGATGCACAAACAAAATGATGCAAAACATGGCATGATATGCGAGATGTGAGATGCAATGCGTATGCGTGCTCCGGAAGGAAAATGATGAACAAGGCATCAACTTGGCAAACCAAGTATGCCGCTGGAAAGGTGAGATGATTTCGGTTGAAATCGATATAAAGATCACCAGAATCGGATGCACGGTTTGCAAATGACAAGCAAAACAAGAATGGCACAAATCTGCAATTAAAAGCATGATGCCACATAGCAAGAAACAAGAAATTAAGCTACTGCACCCAAACGTAACAACAAAGCATATGGCAGTGATCTACTCAAGATGCTTGACAAAAGATGAACACTGATCTACGGCTAATTCACACAATAACAGGTCCAAACAAGCATGGCAAAAGTGCAAAATATATCAGCTTCACAGACTTAGTGAAAATACTGAACATGGCAGAATCAGCAGCAGGAAGCAATGTTCAGAGCAAGTAAATAACATGCTACAAGAACTTATAATAGCAAAACAAGGCATGGCATGAATCTACTAAAAGCATAGAACAAAAGTCCCTTACTGACCATGAGCCAAAAAGGATCAGAAGGTTTGTTGGCACCCACGTAAACATAGCAAGTTTCATTACAGATTTCAGACTTAGCAGAAAACTGGACATGGTAAAAACAGATAACAAGTAGGCATGTTTAAGAGCTCTATGCACTCACTACAGAGCATTTCATGATAAACTAAGCATACATCCATCAAGAAGACATGGCATAGAAGCTATACATGGCAAGAACAACATCATAGCATACACGGAACAACTACAACAACCTTGGCAAAATTGAATAACATGTAAACAATCTGCCAGGAAACATTTTATAGCAAAAGTAGAGCTCGATTGACTCAAGCTATGGCACTCCATAATTGCAAACAAGGGAATGGATGGATAGAGAATAACCATATGTTAAAAACATCCTTACTGAAGTATCTCAAAATAAGCATGGATCTCTCTGTAGCATCAAGTTTACATGGCATAAAAATATCAGCAGAACATGGCTGAAATCAGCAACATCATGAAGCCTAGTTTGCATGATTGTGCTAGTCACCACAGAGATCACAAAAATACATGGCATACACCCCTGTAAAGATGGCATGGCATATTACAAAACACATGTAGGACTCAAGTTCATAGGGTGCACACATCAATCATGGCAAAAATGACAAAAGTGCATGTTCTGATAAGAATCTGAAACTAACATCACATAGCCCTCTTCTAACAGCATTTCGGGCATCAAGATGAGCTCAAATGAAAATGATGCAATGAGATGAAATGATGTACTCGTCGAGGCGAACAATTCGGTATGCTATACGCCCAAAACGGAGCCACGGGTGCAAAGTTATGGTGCGATGAAAAGGCAACAAATAATCTGCAGAATAAATAACTTAGAGGATTTCGGGGGTCAACCGGATGGATCTAGTGTTCATCTGAGGGCGCGCGAACCGATGCGAGGCTAGGGCTCGTTGGAGTTGGTGCCGGAGGAGGAGGGTCGGGCCGCCAGGGACGCGACGGGCGGCGGGCGAGTAGGAGGCGAGCTGGGCGGGCGGAGGTGGCAGCGCGGCCGAGGACGAGGCGCGCGAGGCCGGCGAGGTCGGGCGCAGGGCGGTGGCGGCGGAGGCGGGCCGCGAGGGCCTGCAGACCTCAGCGGGCAGCGGCGCCGCTGAAATGGCACGCCCACGTGGCGTCGGTTGTTAACATGGGCGGCCGCTGAGTTTCGTCTGGCGCGGACGGACGTGTCCGGGCGGAGAGGAGCGGGCTAGGGTTAGGGTGGAAATGACCCGGATTTGGGGAGGGGTGTTTTGTAGGTAGAAGGAGCTAGGAGTGTCCAAATGAGGTGTAGTTTTCGCCACACGATCGTGATCCGACGACGGAGAGCATGGAAGTGACTTAGATGGGTTATTGGGCTGTTTGAAGGGTGTTGGGCTGCAACACACAAGAGGCCTTCATGTTACTGGTTAACCGTTGGAGTATCAAACGACCTCCAAACGGCACGAAACTTGACAGGTGGTCTACCGGTGGTGTACCAAGGCCACTTGGCAAGCCTCGGTCCATTCCGAGAACGTTTAACACCCGCTCACGAAAAAGATACAAGAGGGGTGCGCCGGTGCATGTAGGAGTGTCGGATTGCACAACGGACAACGGGGAAAATGCTCGGAACCATGAGACGAACACGTATGCGAATGCGATGCACATGATGACATGATATGAGATGCATGACATGAACAAAATGCAAAACGAAAGACAAAAAACCAACGACGGAGGAAATACCATAGCACATAGCCGAAAATGGCAAGAGTTGGAGTTACAAATATGGAAAGTTACATCCGGGGTGTTACAACCCAACAAGAGCAAACTACTAATTTGAAACAACAAGATAAAAGGCAAGCACAAGCGGAAGTAAAACGAAGGCAGGCTCTGATGTATTTTCATCCCTAAAAGGGGCAATAGGGGTGGTCGTAGAAGTTGTTAGCCTCCCGCTCTTTTGCAAATTCCGAACCATCTGTGATGTAGTCGATCATGAACCATGACTTGTACGCGGCGTACACATCTACTCCTGCGTACTCGATGAGGTTGTCTGGCAACTCGCTTGTCCCCCAAAGTTTGTAGTCTTCCGGCGTGTTGATCTTGTTCTTCATGCCTTTGTAGAATGGGTGGATGACGCTGGCTGCAACATCAGTCAAGGAGTCGTACTCTTTTCCGGTGTATGGAACTCTACACTTGCGCTGAATGTCGATGAACTTGTTGGGGTTGATCTCCATACCGGACAACTTCAGCTTCTCTTTGTCGCTTTCAATGCTGAAACCGGCAAATGTGAACAACTTGTCATGCTGCAGCATGTCGGTCAGGTGCTTGGGCCTGCAAGGGCAGAGACATTTTGAATATTAGCATTACTTTGATGTTTGAATTATCCATTTTTGTTTTGTTTTACAAGTGATGAATCCATGAAGTAGTTGTTTATATAGGATAAACAATGGATGAATGTTGTTCAAAAACTAGTAAAGAAAGTTCTGAAATTAAATTTAGTACATCATGTTATTCTTCTTGTTCTTCGTCTGATTGGCCGTCATTATCATCAAACTCTTCTTCTTCATCGTCTTCATTTGATTGCTTGGAACACTGTACCTTGCCCTGTTTATGTTCAGCTCCACTGACCTCCTTGCCCACTTTGCACGTCCGGGCATTATGCCCGTCAGTTCCGCCACACTTGCGGCAAGTGTAGCTGTTACGTGTGTTGTCTCCATTGGTAGAAAGCTGGGTGGCTCCAATATTCTTGTTCTTGTTGACAGTGGCATCTGTGCGGCGTGGGCAGCGGTAGTTATGGTTGCTCACGACGTTGCAGAATCCGCATGCCCTTACCCTGAGGGGTTTGCCGTCCAGGCCAAATTCCATGCGCTTGATGGAGCGTGGTGGCCTTTTGGCTGTTGCTTTCGCAGCTTTCGCTGCTTGCGTCTTGCTCTTCCTCCCCTTTGTGTTTGAGAATATTGGGGGTTTAATCACCCTTTCCTGCTGCTGCTGGTAGGATGTGCTATTGTCATGTCGTTCGCCTACAGCACCATCGAGCTCATGATCTCGCATGTGAGTTTGTCGGTGCTCTTGAGTGTGCACACGGGCAAGCTCCGGTTGCTGCTGCTCATCTTCCTCGTTCTCAAATGGGTCAATAGCTCCCATATGGTTCATCTCGGATAACATTGTAGCAATATCCTGCTCAATGGCTTCATTGTCTGCGACACCTCCATTTTCGATGAGAATGCATGGCGTCGAGTTCTTGTTCAAGTTTGTCCATGACGACTCGCGTCCTTGCCATTTGCTCTTGGCTTCTCAAGCTTTTACATGCACCCTCATGTTCAGCGTCGTGATGAGCTTTCAATGCAGTATTGGGATGCCTTGTTTGATGCTCTGTCCTCAAGTCATTTCATCAAATGTTGGCTGGATGTTGGGCGTTTGGTGTATCTCCACAGTATGTATTTCTCTGGGCGCTTTCAGTTTTAATTATCCGCGCATCATGCATGGGACATGGGCCTTGAAAAAGACATGTATTTGTTTTTGGAAGAGGTGCATGTTTTTGTTATTTCATTCAAACAAAAACTTTGCAAAGAAAGTAGTACAGTATGTAACATCTTTTTGTAGTCCTTACATGTGGTCCCATAGCCTGCACTTTTCGACTCATATGTTTCTCCCACGGGGTATGCAACCACCTGGAACGCGTACTGAGACCACATAGACAGTTTTGCGGGTGGTTGTAGCGCACTAGGTACTTTGTGGGCTCTTCCGTCTCTGTCGCCGTGAAGAGAGTGCTCAGTTTTAGCCTATCTCGATCTCATTGTACACAGCTCGCGTGTCTGACTTTGCCATCTGGTGTCAAACCCATAGAAGGTCAGCGTGTTATGTTAGATTCTGCAGATGCAAGAATGATGACCAAATTGTTAGTTTTCTTGCAGGAAAAACTTCTAATAAAGTTTTACTTTAGTAAGCATGTAATTTTTGTCTTCGACAAGTGATAGAGCTATACCCGGTTACCCATTGTCTCCACGGTTCTCATGCGCCTCCTGGTTTTGACGCAGAGTTTACTCGGTGACAAACCGGTGTAGGTTATGTCTCTCATTTACGTAGTTCTTCTTGAGCACATAGTTCATGCTCTCACTTTGTTGTGTGGATGTCATTTTGGCGCAGAAAATTTCTTTGAAGTAGGCTGATATCCATTTCTCGCTTTCGTTCCACATGCCCACCATTGTGGCATCATCGTGGAGGTTGTACTTATCCATCAATCTTTTCGAGGCATCCTCAAACTCGGTTGGCATGAGGGCCAGTTGAGAATTGATGTGAATTCATCTTTAAAGTCCTCGTTCAGGATATACAGCACGCGAGGTGTTCCTGTACTTCTTCATAATGTGCCAGCGGCATAGCTTATGTACTGTGTTCTTGAAAACATCTGCGATCGCCAAAGCCATTGCCGCATTGGTCCGGTAATGAGAAAATAGACTCAAGTGATCAGCAGATGGTTGTGCATATATACCAATAGAATGACACAACATTTTTATTGTGTTACTTTCCTTTTCTTTTTGGAAGTGGGGTGGTGGTTGGGGTGGTTTTAGCGGGTGTACTGTGAGGATGCATGTAGGAGCCTTCCTTCTCATGCACCTTAAAATGTCTTGAACAGCCACTTGAATGAATCTGCATCCTCATCTCTTATCGTGGCAAAACCAAAGAATGTAGTCTGCAAGTGGTTGTTAGTTCGACAAACACCCCAAGTGGCATATGGTACTTGTTGGTCTTATATGTTGTGTCAAAGCGTTACGCAGTCCCGAAGTCTGATCGCCCTCGGCAGCTTCGTTCGCCAGAATATGTTCTTAACTCTGTCGGACTCATCGAGTTGCATGTCACAGAAGAATTCCCTTTATAGCTTTCATCTCCCTAAAGAAGTTGACAGTCTTTAGGACATCGTCCACATCATCAATCCTTGAATTCTTTGCTTTCCTGCATATTAAAAGTTCATTGAAAAATGCATGTTGAACTGGCGTCAGGTCATGCGTTGCGTGATATGTTTGTACTGACAGAGGAAAAAAGACATAGGCGGTTTAGGGGAGGAGGCCAAGATTTTACTTACAGGTTAATCAGGTCTTTGGCATTTATTTCGAGGAAGTAGCTACCAGGGTCATCACCACCCAGAATGCTCATGATTTGCGCGTGTTCAATGCCTTTGAACTGCAAGTACTTGTCGTACTCCAAGATTGTTTTGTCAAAGTTTTTGTGGGAGTGCAAGAAGACAAGCATTTCTGCGGTGAGTTGTAGCCTGTGGTTGTGTTCCCATACTATCTCTTTTCGACAAATGTTCCATCCTTTTCCTTCTTGACCTCATTTTAGCCCATGATTAGTTCGGCTGTTGTCTTGTTACGCTGTCTATTTGCTTCAGACACCTTTGATTCATAAACTCCATGGCACGTGCAACAAAGGTAGGCTCTGGTCTTAAACTTGGGCCCTTCCCTGACAGCAAAACCAGCTTGCTTCGCATATACGTTGTAGAAGTTCTTACTTTCTTCGAAAGTTTCAAACCTCATCTCTTGCCTTGGCAGAAAATAAGCTTCAATGTCAGGTGGCTGCACACAACAGTGACCAAACAAAAATGTAGATGGGGTGGTCACAGCACCATGGTATGGACTGTGCTTGTATTTTTTTTCTATATGGATACTTACATGTGTATAGCTCTGTGCTGCCTCTGGTGTTTGTTGTTCTCCCTGGTTTATGGGCGCCGGTGGTGTCACCCTTGGCAAATGCAACAATGCATCTCTTGGAGGGAGCAACGATGACGAAAATCTTCGTCTCTCGTTGTACGGACGTCTCTCCTCAGATTCATTGTGATGTTGCTCCTGTCTATATGGCTCATATCTTGTACTTTTGAACCTGCTAGAGTGGCCAAAATTTCGTCTTTTTGCCTGGTCTTCCCGTCGCAAGCTGCTTTTGCAAAGACGGATGATTGATGTTGACGAGCGGTGGTGGAAGCCTTCTTGCAACCCATCCACGGCTTCCTATCCTTGGCTTTTGCATCTGTTGGGGAAGGAAAGCGTTTGTTGTTGGTGATATTGCTGGCCTAGTTGCAACCCAAAGAGCGCCAAAGCTTGCATTCCTAGACATTGCTGTTTTTGTATAGAAGGACCCGTCCGTGCTTCCGATGATTGCGGTGTATCTTCAAATCTGCTGTCTTGTTGAAATATCCAGCGGTATTTCAGTGTTACCCAATCGGTGGTGCCCCATATCTGTTTTGCTCATCAAATGCTTCTGCGTGCGCCGCCTTGCATGTATACGCAAACAACATTCAATTTTTTTGTGATTAATCTGGTTTCGTTTCAATCGAGCGATGAATGTTCATGTTCAAAACACGGATGTCTTGATGCTCTTTTTTAGCACTGTTTTTTAAGCGGACATTGAACTCATGCATGACTTCTCCTCTGTTCTTACGTAACTTATGCAACTACACTAGAAGTACTCCTAGTTTATGTATCATTGAACTT
Source organism: Aegilops longissima (assembly GCA_021605205.1). Classification (NCBI taxonomy): domain Eukaryota; kingdom Viridiplantae; phylum Streptophyta; class Magnoliopsida; order Poales; family Poaceae; genus Aegilops; species Aegilops longissima. The sequence continues at coordinate 265,057,372 of CM038678.1, read as the reverse complement.
TTTGTGTAATGCGTGGCACTCTCTCGCCACTATCTACCTGGACTGACGCTGATGTTTAATTTTTTTTAACTTGAACTGAAGATAGCATATTAGATGCACTGACAGTAACCTCGAAATCCTAATCGTGCATCAATGCATATACATTACAAGTACAGCTAGCTTACGTATCACTGAACTTATTGTGTAGCAATTTTATATTATTTTTTTGTAACAGTTTTGTTACTCGTTCGAACTGACGCAATTACATGACTTGTACTCTTAGGAATAACAACATACAACTCTCAACGGTAGATGAACCTTGTCACTATACCTGGACTGACACATATGTTTAATTTTTTTTAACTTGAACTGACGCAATGCATATTAGATGCACCGAGAGTAACCTCGACATCCTAATCATGCATCAAGTGGGAGGGGTGTCAATGAACTGATGCTAGCATTTGCAATGTACCATCGGGTTCTTCTTCATAGCGGGGTGATGAAGCGATGGAGTGACACAAACGTGGTGGCGGACATTACCTCCGCAGTGTCTTGTCTTCTTCTTCTACCTCTCGTGGGCGTCTTCTTGGCATGTTCTTGCGGCGGCACCATTGACGCAAAGCACCCGCTTGTGGTGGGCGTCTGGCGAAGAGGTTCGTTGAGGAAGCACCTTGCGGGATAACTGCCCCGGAGAAGGAGACCTGTGGCGGAGGGAGGCGGGAGGTGGGGATGCGGCTCCGACGATGGATCGGCACGGAGGGAGGTAGGAGGCGGGATAGCGGCTCGAAGATGGATCCGGCGGCGGAGAGAGCGAGGAGGCGGGATCACGGCCTGTCGATGGATCTCGGCGGCGGAGCGAGACAGAGGCGGGATCACGACCCGACGATGGATCCGGCGACGGAGGGAGGCGAGGCGGGATGGCGACCCGGCGATGGATCCGGCGACAAAAGGAAGGAGGAGGCGGCGGATCCGTCGCCGACCAATCACGGCGCTGAGCTCCCTCGCTCTGGCTGCCGCCATTTCGCTTCGCCCCATGACAGCTGCCTCCGTGATAGGAAGCAAGTCGGATTAGGGCTGGGTCGATCGTGGGCGTGTCGCGCCTTATAGGGGCGAGGTATGCAGAATAGTCAGCTATATATATATATATATATATATATATATATATATATATATATATATATATCTGACGGTCTATTCTGCTAAGATTAGCAGAATAACTATTCTACACACCACTTCCGCACTGCACGCTCAATGCAAGTGCACTGCATCTTCTTGACGCCGGGCATTGCAGTGCTTTTACGGGAGAACTGCTTCATTTTCTAGTGTTCCGCCCGCGTTTTCTGTGTGGAATCGGGTGTTGTGGGATGATTTAGTTTGTATCTGCATGTCATTTTAGCTTTATTCTTTGTATTTTACAGGAAAATCTACTAAAGTGCTTGCAAATCAAGGGATTTGGCAGACGAGCATTTCTCTGTTTCGTTCGTGTTCGCGTCAGATGCGTTTTTTTTGTGGTCGGATGTTATTTTTTAGTAGGAATTCTTTGGTTGCGTTCGTTTTAATCTGTCCGTTCACTCTATAATTTGTTAATTTTTAGGATTTAGTTTTCAATTCTTTGTTATTTTGATTGTTGCGGCGGGTGAGCTTCATCCGCTCCTCTGTTCTTGTCGATTTTTTTGATTTTGCTCGTCCATGCGTGTTTGAATATTGTAATTACTGTTGCTATAGGTTTGAATTCATTGTATTTCGGGTATAATTGTCATTTTTTGAATCGCATTCTTGAAATGAAAGTTGGTGCTGTTCGTCCCGTTGCCGTGTCTTCCGTGTAAACTTTTCGGTGGTATTTTTCTATAGTTTAGTGGCTGTACAATTTTTAGGTGTGTTATGGAGTTGCGAGTAAAATTGACACCTCTATTAGGCTATCACATGTCTGTAGTTTTACTGCTTTAATTTTATTTTTTGTAGTCGTGGCATACGTTGTAGTGCACTGCATTTTCTTTGGTAGTGTACTTCGTTGTAGCTGCATTACAGTGGTTAGCTGCTTATGAGATTTCTCCTTTTCTTAAACTGCATTCTATGTTCTAGATGACTGCATAATATGCATTTCCGTACTGCATTAGCAGTGTTTGTTAATTTTCAATTCTGCTATTAGAGTGGATGGTCCATTATATGCTTTTGTTAGCTGAATAGTTATTATAAGAATTTTTTTGAACTGCATACTATGGGAATTGTTCTTGAACATGATATGTTAACTGCAAAGTTTCGACCATTTTGCATTTCATTGTTAATGTTCAGAGGGCTGCTTTTTTATTATTAGTACCACACTACGTGCTTGAGAGAACTGCATTACTGCCAACAACAACTTTGTCTAAAAAGGATGATAAAATGAGGCAGTTGAGGTTGCATACATTAAATATGCATCGTTCAAATTGTCTGATGGACATAATTTTAAAAGCATACAGCATAACCAAAGCATTAGAAATATTGGTTGCTTCATATTAGACAACCTAGAGTGCAAATATTGTAAACTTGATGGAGTCTTCTTCTTTGTAGAAAAACACCATGGCCACTTCTCCGGCCTCAAAGCCATTCTAGGAGACAAAATCTTTCCAACCAGTAGTTATGTTGATGCAGTCTTCAGAGTCGATGTGGTAGTCAGCTTGCATGTCTCCATACTCATTCTTGTGTTCTGTCTCCAAAGTAAGCTTCCCTGAACTCGGAGCATGAAATTTTATTGTGGATGGCAGTTTCTGCATATTGGAATGGGTGGAAAAAGAATTTTAAAAGTAAACAGCAAATGTTTTTGTTTTACACTTAGTATGATCTATTTATGTTTACTTAAATAGTTACATACATATGACTGCTATTTTCTAAAGTAGTTGCAACGTATGAACAAACTTATATACGCAATTGACTCCTAGTTTTACTGGGACATATATTATATTGCAACATGCTTGCACTGCAATGTCAGTAACACCGTACTTCTCCAGCATGTTAAGATAACTGCAACGCTTATCTACTGACCCTTTTTTTTGTTCATGCGTTGGGATTCTCATCTAATTAGTGTCGATACCTGGTGTGGTACTGAAGAAAGATAGGTGGAAGTATCTAGTCTTAATAGCTAACAAATCTGAACAACAATACAAATTCTGTTTTGTATTTTTATTGGCATTACGGAACAAATTGATTGAACTATATATTCAGATGTGTATTTGTAGGCTAGATTATGTCCAAAATTGTGAGGGGAAAAACATACCCAACTTTCCTGGAGATCTGCGGTTGTGAGGCGATGAAGAAATGGCACACGAAACCCCCTATTGGGTATCATCAGGCAGCCGAGTATGCTGCACCACTCGGTGTCAGTGAGCTCTAGACCTTCTGCGTAGACGCATGTGTCCGCTACTGGCGCCATCCTTGCCAAGCACCCGCACTTACAGTCCATGGCGGTTTCAGTGGAATTCCAGAGAAGAGTTGTGGATGGGATGAACCCTAGATCGACGATTTGAGGAAAATGAGGAACGGGGGGAGGAGTTGTGTTAGTCGGTAGCACGAATGGATATGTTTTTATGCAACCAATTGAGCAATGGAAGTAATAAATGGTGTGGTTGATGTTAGGTGGTGGATTGGGTCTGATTCAGTGAACACGAATGCATTTAAGAAGCAACGAGACTGCTTACTTGAAAATAGTGAACTGCATTGTCATATCATGACGAACTGCGAACGTGTGGTTGGGCCTGTGTTTGTGTATGGTAGGTAGGATTTTTTTTTAATTTTCAGTGGCCTCTCTTTTTTTGTTGGCCCTGTGTTCGGGTAGTGAAAACGCAGTTGGGCCCAAGTCGGCCTGTTTGCACGGCTGGTTCCCGGTGCGCTGTGTGCGGTCTAATGTTTAGTCCCACCTCGCCCGCAGAAGGCACGCCTGACATGTTTATAAGTGCTGGCGAGGCCGGTGTGTCGAACTCCTCTTGTTACTTATTTGGGCGCTTAAACACGGCGCTCACAGCTGTATGCTCTCTGACCTGTGGGCCCATGTGTGGCCGGCCCCATGCACTGTGACTCAGAACGACTCGCCTTCTATGGGCGCAGACCTATTACGAGACTGGCTGGGGCCGTTAGCACCTGGGTGGTCAAATTTTTTTTCTTTTTATTTTTTTGTCTTAGGTGTTTTTTTCAATGTCGGGGCGTGCACTTCATTTGATCAGGGTTCTGTACTGTATGTGCATGCATTCCTTACTGCATGTACAGTTGCCATTTTTTGTTTCCGTGGTTTTGCTATTATGTAATCTTTTTTTTCCAATGTATGGGAGTGCACTGCTTCGTAAATCATACGCGTAATGCGTTGATTATGGTTCTGTACTGCACATTCATATATTTCTGTACTACATTGATTATTTACGTGTTTGTGTTTTTCTTTTTTTGTTTTTGCTCTTATGTATTCTTTTTTCAAATTTAGGTTCATGCACTGCTTTGTTCGGTATGTTAAGACTTCATTCGACAGATTCTGTACTGCATTCATACACAACTTGCACTTCATGCTTCCTGTTTGCATACTGCAACTCATTTTTCGTTTTACGCCTTTGCTCGAATCTAATGATACATTAGCGAGACAACGAAAACAAATTATCACGGTATTACAGACAACAATTTCATCACCAGCAAACTAAGTTGAACAGAAATCAAACTAACGTAATCAAAGTTCATCATTACAAAGCGATTCTGCATGGCAAGCAAACTAGGTTCATCACAAACTAATGATACATAAGCAAACAACATAAAGCAAATTTGATGATAATTCTAAAAGAACGCTGACATTGTTGGCTCCTGGCCGGCACCATCTTCTTCTTCACCAGTTAGGCTCTCCCCATCCCGGCTGCTCTGGCGGCGCTTCTTGGGGCTCCTCCTTCTCGACTTTGCACTGGCGAACCGTCACGGGAGAGGGTGATGATGTTCCATATCTCGTACGCTAGGTAGGCGTCCTTTGCCGCGTACTCGATGTGCCTCCTGGACAGAGGCAGGGTGGCCCAGCGCTGGTGCTCGTCGTCGGTGATCTTCTTCTTCATGTTGTTGTAGTAGTCGTCGATGAGCATGCCAGAGACGTCTCCGAGGGAGTCCAACGGCTTGGTTGCCTCGGGCACCCTCCACTCCTTCTGGATGTCGACGAAGTTGGTGACCTCCAGTTTGACGCGCTCCAGCCTGGTTTTGTCGCCGTTGATGGAGAAGCCTGCAAAGGTGTACCTGGGGTCGACGAGGAAGTTGTCGAAGACGGTGCACCTTTCAGTGTCGCTCATTTGGAAGAGCAGCACCGGGTGATTCTTGCCGATGGAGAGCTGCTAGAGGGCGGGTTTCTGCGTCGCTTCAGGGTCGTTGTCGTACTCGAGATCAATGCCGACAATCTTGTGGCGCTGGAGGCTGAGGTGGCGCTCGTACTGCGCAAGGGTGATCGCCATCTGCTTCTTGTGGTTGGTGTGGATGACGTGCAACTTGGTGTTGCCGTGCGCCTCCACGGTGTTGTCGCCCTTGTACTCGTCGGTGAACGTCATCGCCGGTAGTAGGGCTTGGTGCTTTTGTGTTGATATGGGGCGATTTGGTGGCAGCGGAATGGATACTTGTGTTGTTGTGGATGAGAAGGCCTTTGGCAGGGGTCTGAATATAAGGGGAGGGCGCAGGGTGGGATGGCCTCGTCGGATGAACTGCACGATCACGCTGATGATGCGGTTGTGCAGATCGTGGGTTGGTTTTGCATCTGTGATCGTGGGCTTGTGGCGATGGAACTGCTCCGATTGGGTGGTTGTATGCGAACGTGGGTTTTTTTAAGGTGGTTTTGTTTTATTTTTGATCAGCAAACTTTTTTAACCACCACTTTTCTGTGCGAATGGGCATTTTGTCATGTTTTATATATGTATATTGTGTGACAACATAGTTGCATTGCTTACACTTCCGCACTGCATCGCGTACAAATAGGAAATGCAACTGTGTATACATGTGTGTACTTCATCGTTTTTTGCGTGTCTTTTCTATATGCTTCGGTGATCTGCATTGCGCTACGAAATGCACTGCATACTTCTACTGCCACGTACTGCATCTTGTTTTTGCCTGTACTTACTGCAGTCCGTGGTATGGTAGGGGTAGGGAAATGGGAGGGGGTTGGGGGGCCCCACTTTTTTTTGAACTTATTGTTTTTTCTTAGTCGGTCTTTATTTTTTGTAATCTTTTTTTCGAATGTATGGGACTGCACCTTCGCGCGCCGATAAGCCTTCAGTCTATCATAAGAAGAATACTTGAAACTTACACTTAGACACTTGAGTAACCAATCAAATCGTTGCAAGCAGGTTCAGGTGGAAGCAGGAAAGTAACACCACCTGGTTTTAGACCGGGTGTAACTCTTTCTCTTTTGCCCTTTATGCCAGCCTGTTCCCAGATCCGGGAGGAAGGGGCAGGACTTGTTGTTCGGGCAGTCTAGTTTTGTTTTTGTTTGGTGCCAGTGTCCCAGTCAAGGGATCCCCCTTCCTAAAGTATACATACAGCTCTTTTCTATTCTGATAATAAGTAAAGTGTCCCTCCTCCACCAGTCGATGGCTTTAGCAAATTACAATTGTACTGCATTGGTTGTGATCATGTACTGCACGTTCGTGTTCTTCCGCGCTGCGTTTACTTTTACTGTGTTCACGTTTTTCTTCATCGTTGTGTTCTATGCCGTGTATATATTCATCTACATAATGCGGAACTGGATTGCTATAGCGTATTGCATCCCGTAACGAAATGCATTGCTTTTTTCTAGTACTGCGTACTGCATTTGTTTTTTTTTTTGCCTGTGCTTACTGCACTGTACGGGAGGTTTAGGGGAAGAGGGGAGGGGGCACTTTTTCATGTGCGTTTTTTTTGTTTTTAGTATTATGCGCGTTTTGATGTAGACTGGCTTATTTTGTCCGGGCCATTTTTGGGCCTGCCCGTTTTTTATGACCCTTTTTGCGACATGCGGGCCTCCTACGTATCCCTTCCAGGCTATTCCACCGCTCCGCTGTCAGAGAGAGAGACCGGGAACAATCCCCTCTCCTTTCTTGCAGTTTCTCCCGAGGCATCTCTCCCTCGAGCAAAACCGCCGTCTCGCACAGCAACCGCTGTCGCCCGGGGAACCGCCGCCCTCAAGAGGTCCTTATTCCTGCATTCCGCGTCGCTGTCCCGCTCCGTGAGCCCTTGCGGCTGCGCTCCCGCAGCCCTTTTCCTGTCTGCTCCCGTCGCCGTCGCCGCACACATTTTTGTGGTACATTCCGCTTGGCCTCGGTGTTGATCGTCCCCTCGTCTTGTTTTTGTGATTCTTGTAGTTGCTGTCGCTCTTTTTGCTTGTGTAATTTTTCCGTAGGCAGTCGATTTTATCTCGTTTTGAAGTCGATAGTTGTGTGTAGCAATGTGGATCTAGGGTTTAGTGAGATTTTCGCGATTTTGTTGCTTATATACATCACTTCGTCCTTGTCTTTGAGGAAATGCTATGTCTTCGCCGAGCAGGCTGGAGAAGGAGTTCGAGGTATGTGGAGTGCTTATTTTTAGGCTTTGTTTATTTTTTTGATGTTTATCTAGTTTCCTAATTCATCCTGCATATTGGTTTATGCTCTGTTAGTTGTCAGCGTTCGTTTGCATTATTTTGTCATGTCATGTTTTTGTAATTTCTTTTTTCTGTTTTTTTTAATCTAGTAGGTGGTTGCAGTGCTCATAATGATACACCAATTGACTCTCCTCGTCCTGGTGGTAAGGATCATGGTGTCGAGGGAGGACATCAAGTGAATTCGCCGATTGAATCTTCTCCCATAAGTGTGGCCCCTCCTTCTGGTATGTGATTAATTTGTTTATTTTTGTGTATGCTTTGTTTTATCTAGTCCGACATTTTTGTTGCGAACAACCTTGAATTTAGTATATACGACTGCATTTATTTTATATGTGAACTCCTTTGTATGTATATGTGAACTGCATTGTTGTTTTATTCAAGTTTTTGTACAATGCATTATTTTTATTTTGAGTTTATGGTTGGAGCCTTTGCATTTATATGTCTAAGCTGTCTTGCATTTGTTCTTTTTGTGCAATTTTTAACGAGCATAGTCAAACTTTATTTTGCCTTGATGTCTACATTTTCCATCTTTGGGCGCTTTGGGTTTGAGGAGGTTACTCAATTGATTGACCATTATTTTGCGAGAGGTAATGTTGGTGTGAGCTTTGATCGAGAGCGTTCTGTCTTATACGAAACACAATCGCGATCATTGATGAGTACAGAGGAAGTTACGAGTTGGATGGTCCCGAAACAACCGTCAATATGAGTTGAAGCAAAGAAAAAGAAGTTGAGGTTTGAAATTGAGTCAAAAGAGTTTGCTGAGAAGGAGAAGCAGAGAAGATCTGCAGATGGTGCCAAGGGTGGTAAATTTGGCAAGGTGAAGAAGAGGTTGATTACTGTTGCTGAGGAAGGTGATACACGTCGGTGGAGTCCATGTGTTGCTGGAATGAAGAAGAATCTCGGCAAGAGAACTGCTGAAGTAGGTGGTAGTGATGATCCTCAGCGCAAACGACTACATGTCACTGAAGGTCCCAATTCTGATGCCGACGACTTTGTGCTTGCTGGTTATGTAAAGGGTGTTCATCCTTCTAGACGCAAAGACCGTGGTTCATCTAAGAGTCTACCCAAGCGTGCCCGTGATGATGTCGGCGAAGATGTTGGTGGTGACTCTGGCGAGGAGGTGGATCTTGCTCAAAGGTTTGTTGAAGTGCCTTTGCATTTCTTTCTTTCATTTGTTATTCTTTCTGTATTTGCTATGTCTCTTTTTTATGCCTAGTCTTCTAATGTGGACTGCATTTCCCTTTACGAGAGGAAGAAGTCTAGTAAGAGCAATGCAAGCTGAAGATGATGGTGAGGAGATGATTCTCGATTTAACAAGACCGTCGTTTATCGCTTCTTTGTTGGCAAGGCTGCTTCTTTGTTGAAAGAGGTGCATTGCAGCCGTGTTAGGGATCTTTGGATTTGGTGTTGTCTTTGATCGTGATAAAAAAAAGCGTGTCGCGCATTCTTATGTGCTATCTGATGGGAGTGATTGACCCTGCCACCATGGTAATGGACTTTGGGAATGGCAGGGTTCTTCGAATCAATCGTGATGCAGTTCATCACATTTTTATTTACCTATGGGACGTCACACTGCACCCATGCCTGCTTCCAGCGGTCATGATGAATCGTTGACTGCCCTCAAGGATGAGCTTGGCTTTGACCGTTCAAAAAGTATAGGTGTCAAGGACTTGGTTGAGAAGTTGAAGTTGTTGGTGGAGGAAGATGATTATGTGAGTGTTGACCTTGCTGTGAAGTGTTCTTCCTGATACCTTACGAATTTCTTGTGCGGGGCTGCGGATCGTTTGGATAGAGTTCTTTGCGATGGTAGAGAACATGGATTATGCGGCTATGGCTCGGATGGACTTTTGTCGACTTGTTGTTGATGTGTTGCGAGCATTTGTGGTTAGGTGGCAAGCGAAGGCAGCAAGCGAGAATTATCTGAAGGTTGTTCCATTGTCCCCCTGATTATGTATCTTGACTGCTTGAAGCTTCGCAAATTTTCAGTCATGCACACTTTGACGCCACGCGCATCATTCCTGACGACCAAGGACCTGATGAAGTTGTACAATGAGGATGTGCTTGTGAAGGGAAAGATTTACTTGGAGAGTTACAAATTTGGGAAGCTGCCGGTTAGTGCACCTGATTTTTTAATATCAGATTTTTTGTAAAAAATGTGCAGCCATTATAAATGTGAACTTTTCTAGTACTCACATGTGTACTTCTCTTTGCCTGTTATCTTTTTTGTAGTGGAAGGCGTCAGGTGATATTGTGTACAACCGTCCTGTTGCAGTTGTACACGGCAGCTCTGATGCGGGGCCTAGCACTCATGCTAGATTTTATGAGCCTATCTGTAGTCAGCTTCCTCCCTGTGATGATGAGGTGCCGCATACTCGTGGTTTCATGCCTCAACAGATGTTTGATAATACAAGCTCTTACAAACAGACATTTTTTGGCGGCAAAAAACATGAGGAGATTGATGAGCTTCTTCTGAAGGTTTTGAAGCTGTTGAAGATTTGCCAACCTCTGGTGACGAGTTGAGGACGATTCTTTGGTTTTTGCACATTGGCCATGGCCCATGAGATGAAGATATTGTTGCTGCTCACAATTTTGATTGTGGTGTGATTGAAAGCCTGAAGATTGCAGTGACAAATGTTCGGTCTTCGTATGCTCAATTGAGACATTCATAGGAAGAAAAATGCGGTCGGTATGAGAAGGATGCGGGGCATATTTTGGATGAAATGACCCGTGAGGAACATTGGCGTTAAGCCCGACAATGTATGTTCTAGGTTTTTGCGCTTTGAACCTCTTATTTTGTGTATTATGTTGTTGCTCCTCACTATTTTTTTGTTATAAATTGGAGTGGAATCTTACGGTGTCGATGGAACTAGAGCGATGGAGTTGTCAGGTATAAATACTCCTGCCATGTCTGTTCTGCCATGCGTCCGTTTTTCTTTGAACTTGCATCTGTTTGCTTCCCTTTTTTTATATTTTTGTGTGTACTTCACTGTTGTGAAGTGTGTACTGCTTGTGCATAGTTGAAGTTTTTTCTTTTTTGGTCGGTACCATCTTATTTCTCGTTTTTGGTTTGTTCTATGCTCGTAGACTAGTGTTGCTGCTTGTGATGTGCACAAAGAGACCTATGATGGCTCTGGGAAGGAGGAGGTCTTGGCTGATGCATCGTCCCCTCTGGATGTTGTAGCTGATAAGGTATAGTTGTATTACTTGTTCCATTAGTGGGTTGTAATCTAATTTTTTTGTTGTTTGTTATAAACTTGATGTACGCTGTTATGTTCATCCATATGCATTTTCATTTAAATATGTTATCTGCAATAGTTTTACATGTGTGAGCTTCATTGTTTGACAGAAGTGAACTGCAGTTCTTTTGGCATCTGTGGTCCATCTTGATTTACATCGTGAGCTTCACTATTTAACATAAGCTGAGCTGCAGCGTTTGTCAAAGTGAAGCTGTAGTTCTTTTTATGTATATGTGGGTTGCAGTTGTAGTTGTGTTTGACACCGTGTGTTGGTGTTGTTTTGCATATGTGGTTGTGGTTGTTATGTATGCGTTGTCGTGATCTTTTGACATAAGTGTGTTGTGTGTTGTTGTGTTAGTTATCCCCATGCTCATTTTTGTGTTCTTGTGTGTTTTAAACTTTCCACAGGTTGGAGAAACGAGCGTGGAAGTTCATGTTGATCTGAATCGAGGCGGTTGTCTTTGTTGATGGCCGTGGCGATGTTGATGTACATATCGGTTGCCGTTGGTTGTGTAGATCATACGTAGCTCAAGGATCCCATGATCTTTGTTCCGACGAGTCGGCATGAAGATCGATGTTGGTATTGAAAAGCCCTTTGGAGAATGTTGCCCTGCTGCTAGTGTTGTTGCTTCCCCATGCATACGGTATCCAATGATGTTAGGAAGTGTCGAGTGGAGCCTCATGTAGTTGAAGTATCTAAGGGCGTTCTTTGTTGACGGTATTGCAAATCGAGAGAATCTTGATGTTCTTTGCGAAGGAAAGTCCAGTGAGGTTGTGGTGGATTAAATGCATAACCTATGCAAGAAAGTATTTTGCTCAGCTCTAAAGAACAAGCAGACTGAAGACTCTCATACTGAAGGCAAGAGTTTTTTAATAGTGCAGTTTGAAGTTTTTCTCATTCATGTTGTTTAGTTACTATGGTATCTGTATTAGATGTTTAATGATAAGTGAAACTTTGATATTTTGTCTATGATTTTCAAAATAGCTAGCAGAATTTCCTTATCTTAATATTTAAACTTCATTGTTTGGATAAGTGAACTTCATCTTTTTTTATTACGGATAGCGAACTTCTGTTGTGACACCGTCGAGCATTGATCGACTCTTACGAAAAGACACAATGAGTTGTACGCTGCTATTACGAGGGCTCGAAAGGACAAGAAGAAGAAGTATGGTTTTTTAGAAATTGTTTTGTTCATATGTATTATCTAATTTTTGTATTTACCCCTTTTTCTTTGTTGTTATTTTTTTTAGTATCTTATGTTTCAGTTTTTCATGAAAAATTCAGGGGCATGATTGCTTTTAAAACTGAGATGGGTGATATTAGCATTGGCGAAGTTGGTCAATCCTTTTGTGATAAAGGGATGCTCACTACAAGGCTTGTAGATCTTGGGGTTTCTTTGCTGATAGATAAGTTTAAGGGATCTCCGACAATGGTTGTCCCGTACCATATTTGTGTAAGAATGCAAAAAAATTTGTTTTATTTTTTGATTTTCTTTTCTGATTTCGTGCGACGACCTGTTTTGCTTGAGCACTATTTGATTTTTGGTTTTGTTTCGGCAGACAAATATTTGGAATGGTGGTACTGTAGGCAGGAGTGTTAAAATGACGTTCTCCTCAAAAGCCGAGGGCGTGTTGATAAAAAGGATATGGTGAGAGCGTTTTTATGTGTTGAAAACTATATTTTTCTGTTTTGTTTTTATAGCGTTCTGTTTTTCTTCTTATAATAATATTATTTATTTATTTATGCTTCCAACAGGTCCTTTTGCAACTTTTGATCCGCCAGATACGAGGGATGGTGTTGGTCATTATTGTGTAGTGGCGTTAAATGTGAAAGAAAGGCGGTTTGAATTTCTTGACTCGCTCAACAAACCTGGCAGCCCTGATGCGGTCAGGGTTTTTAGGAGGATGGTTAAAAATATCAAGCGTGCATGGAAAGAAGGGAGCTCAAATTCTTATGAGCCGCTAAATCCTCCTACACTTGATGGATTTGTGTTGAAACATGTCATTCTCCCATTGCAGCCAAATGGGTGCGTTCTTTACAGCCCTTCTGTGTCATACTGTTCAAGTTTTTTTTCACTTCATTTTTATGAAACTGATGTTTTTTATTCTTTTTATTGCAGGCATGATTGTGGATTCTATATGTTTCAATTCTTGCAGACATGGGATGGTGTTCGAGTTGGTAAGTTTGGGGTGGAGCACACTGGCTACATCAGAAAGGCCATGCTCTATAGCTGGCTAACATCGAGGAAGTGTTGCCTTGATTTAACATCACTTCCAATTTTTGCAGATAAAGGTTGTTTTATTGAACTTCTTTATCCTCCCTTTTTTTTTCTACTGCTTGGTTTCGCTTCTTTATGGTCAAGTGAGCTGCATTGCTCCTTATATGTGGGCTGCACTGCTGTATACAAGTGTGGGGCTGCATTGATGTAGAGAAGTGTGCTGCATTGCTGTAGAGAAGTGTGTTGCATTGCTGTATACAAGTGTGGGCTGCATTGCTGTAGAGAAATGGGCTGCATTGCTGTATACAAGTGTGCTGCATTGCTGTATACAAGTGTGCTGCATTGCTATAGAGAAGTGGGCTGCATTGCTGTATACAAGTGTGGGCTGCATTGCCGTAGAGAAGTGGGCTGCATTGCTGTATTGAAGTGGGCTCAATTGATGTATACAAGTGTGGGCTGCATTGCTGTAGAGAAATGGGCTGCATTGATGTATGCAAGTGTGCTGCATTGCTGTAGAGAAGTGGGATGCATTGCCGTATACAAGTGTGGGCTGCATTGCTGTAGAGAAGTGGGCTGCATTACTGTATTGAAGTGGGCTGCATTGATGTATACAAGTGTGGGTTGCATTCTATTTTTCTGTTTACATGTTTTTTGGTTTTTGTGTTTTGTGCTGAGTGCTTCCATGTTTTTTCTGCACATTTATAGGTTTTGATGGGGGGCTTCATGAAGGCAGTACGTCACTGTTTGAGTCCCAGGGTTCCGATGTCGTTATAGAGGATTGTGACATTGAAATCTCTCCAGAAAATTCTGGTTCTTTGGCTAGAGATGGTTTGAACACAAATGTGGCGTCTGGACCTGATGGTGGATGTGTCTCTCAACCAAGCTCTCCACACGATGTATATGATGTTGTTGATGATGATTTTGTTACGCCGTGTGCACGTGTCACTAGGACTAGGAGTGCAGCAATTAATCGTCCTCCTTTGGATGAGGTTGAAGTATTTTCGAACAAGAGGGCAGGTGAGGGGCTTTTAAGCTGAGATGCTCTATAGAGAAATTGAAGCCTCCGAGGTTCAGATATATTGATGAGGCGATTAAAATAAAGGATCTTGTTCTCAGCAAAGATTTTGTAACCAAATACCGCGAGTAAGTTTTATGTGATGTGTGTGCCCTTTCATCCTTTTTTTGTGTTTTGATTTTAATTCTAATTTTATTGATCCCATCTGTGTATGTTTACTGCAGGAACGCATTCTTTATGGTGCAAGGTCCTTTTGGTGATGTCAATACTTACAATATCGACTATATCTGTGATACATTTGGCAAAGGAGCTTTAATGGATTCGTATATCATGGATTTTGTCATCAAGTACTGGAAGCAAGACCCTGAATTGGGTTTAGCTTATCAATCCGGTGAACGTGTGCTACTTTCACCCTTATTTATCACGGTAAATGTTTGCTGTCATTCTTTCCTATTGCACTGGCTTTTTCATGTCCATGCCTGCTTGCATTGTTTATTCTTTTTTCATGTCCTTTTTTTTTGTTCTTTTTTGTGTGCAGTACGTTCTTCAAATGGAAACCTCTGTGGCGAGAGATAATGACGGTAATCCAGTGTTGCCAGTTGTGCATAGCTCGTTTGTTTTAGAAGATGAAGTTAACCAGTTCAAGTTTTTTGTGAGCAACGACGCAAACCTGTTGGATGCAAAACTGGTAAGTTCATTGTTTTTTGTCATTTATTTTTCCTAGTTTGTTGCATTTCTTTTTATAGTTATTTTTGGAACAGTGGTCCTGGTGCTACGTGTCGAAAGAACTTTTGATTTCATTTTTGTTTTTTTATGTGAACAGATTATGAAGCCGCGATTCAAGGATGGTCATTATTCCTTATACACGATGAACCAGCATCGCCAGACCCTTGATATCCATGACAGTAGGAAGTACACTGGCCATCCTGATGTCACGACAAGGTGGCGCAGGACTGACTACCACGCAGATTGCACTGAAGTGGTATGTTATTTTTTCTTGCCAAGCTTGAAGTTTTTTTGTGTTTCTCCTACTGCATTTTTTTCATAAACTGCACATGCAAATTTTAGCACACATTGAACCACAATTGTTTATGTAGTGCACTGCAACATATGCGTGACAGAACTGCATTTTTCTCACATGCACTTAAAAGAGAGATTGTCTAGACGTTTGAGAACAACTTATATATTTTTTTTGTTCATTTGAATATCAACTTTGATCCGTGACGTGTGTTATTCTTACCTTGTGCTTCCTTTTTTTTGCCAGATGAGGAGGATGACTCAACTGCTGAAGGCGATTTATGGTGAAAAATGTATAAATCGGAAACCACCCTGACTGGGTTAAATAGGCAGAGAAGCCATCTTACCCGGTCGTGCCAGCGTAGGGAGAAAATGAGTGCGGAATCTATGTTCTGAGGATGACGTAGTTGTATGAAGGCCAACGTCTAGTTGAGAAAATTTTGAAATCCGACGTAACACCTTTTCTGTTTTCTCTTTCACTTTTTTGTTCTTTATGACAACTTTTTTTTAATCACTTGTCTGCATTTTTTTCTTTTTTTCTTTTTTCAGCCTGCTGTTGAAGATTGGAAGGCGGAGTACATTCAGCTGATGTTCAATCCTTTGAACATGTTGGGTTATGAAGACATGCCGCTTGTGCTACGCGAACTAATTGCGGACCTCAGGCTCACTTCCCTGTCGCAATCGCAGACGCAGTCGCAGACGTAGTAACAGTCATTTGGGGCACTGTTTTCTACTGGGGGCAAAAGGCTGTGCGTGGACAATAACTAGGGTTTGATGTTTGTGCATGTGTGTGCTGACTAAGGCAAATAATGTATGAAAAAGACTTTTTTTTCTGTCGTTGTGTTTTTTCTTGTTCTTTTATGCAGCAGAATATGTGGACAAATTTGTATATGTATGTGTATTTTATATCAAAAACTCATACACTATATATAAGTGTATAATTTTATTTTTTGTTGACGACCACGGTCTATGTGAACTGGTATTTGTCACGCTTATATGTAAGGTATGTGTTCGATCAACTACATCACATTTGATGCCGAACTTCTTTGTCCAACAAAAATCACTGCATTTCTTTATCTTTCAAGTTCGGCGTTGCACGTGTGTGCATGCCGAAACTGCATTGCTTTATGATACCGCACTGCTTTTTTTGCCAAAACAAAACGCACAGCTTTTTGCCTAAAGTTGCGTTTTGTAGTTGGTTTTTTTATTGTTTGTACGATAAGGTAGATGGGTGGTTGCACCCCCCCCCCCAATTTTTTTAGTTGTCTATATATTTTGTATTGTTTCAGACGACTGCGTGCATTAGCCTTGAAAACCAGCGGGGTGGGGAGGGGGGTCGCCTCCTATCCCCCTGCAAGGTCGAGCCTGGAACGAGCTGGAGCAGGCGGCGACGCGGCTTTCTGCGGCGCCGCATGTGTAGGCGAGTCCGTCATACCCCGTCGCCCCCTGTCTATCTTAAGGGTGTGGCTCCGAGGTTGCGCTTATCCCCTTTGATGGAAAAACAGAATGTCCGCACTGCGCCTGTCAACCAAGCGCCTCGTGCGTTAGCGAGGCGGCGAAGGGGTGGGGAGGGGGGTCGTGACCCCCCTCCCCATCCCCCTGCGAGGCCGAGCCTGGAACGAGCCGGAGCAGGCGGCGACGCGACTTGCCGTGGTGCCGCATGCGTAGGCGAGTCCGTCATACCCCGTCGCCCCCTGTCTATCTTAGGGGTGTGGCTCCGGGTTTGCGCGTGTCCCCTTTGACGGAAAAATAGAATGTCCGCACTGCGCCTGTCAACCAAGCGCACTGCGTGCGTTAGCACGAGGCCGAGCAGGGGGTGGGGAGGGGGGTCGTGACCGCCCTCCCCGTCCCCCTGCGAGGTCGAGCCTAGAACGAGCCGGAGCAGGCGGCGATGCGGCTTGCCGCGATGCCGCATACGTAGGCGAGTCCTTCATACCCCGTCGCCCCCTGTCTATCTTAGGGGTGTGGCTCTGAGGGTTTGCGTCGTCCTTTGATGGAAAAACAGAATGTCCGCCTGCGCACTGTCAACTAAGCGCTCTGCGTGCATTAGCGAGGCGGCAGGGGTGGGGAGGGGGCGTGACCCTCCCCATCCCCTGCGAGGTCGAGCCTGGAACGAGCCGGAGCAGGCGGCGACGCGGCTTGTCGCGGCGCCGCATGCGTAGGCGAGTCCGTCATACCCCGTCGCCCCCTATCTATCTTAGGGGTGTGGCTCCGAGGGTTTGCGCGCGTCCCTTTGATGGAAAAATAGAATGTCCGAACTGTGCCTGTCAACCAAGCGCACTGCATGCGTTAGCGCGAGGCCGAGCAGGGGGTGTGGAGGGGGGGTCATGACCCCCCTCCCCATCCCCCTGCGAAGATGAGCCTGGAACGAGCCGGAGCAGGCGGCGACGCGGGTTGCCGCGGCGCCGCATGCGTAGGCGAGTCCGTCATACCCCGTCGCCCCCCTGTCTATCTTAGGGGTGTGGCTGCAGGGTTGCGCGCGTCCCCTTTGATGGAAAAATAGAATGTCCGCACTGCGCCTGTCAACCGAGCGCACTGCGTGCGTTAGCCCGAGGCCAAGCAGGGGGTGGGGAGGGGGGTCGTGACCCCCTCCCCATCCCCCTGCGAGGCCGAGCCTAGTACGAGCCGGAGTAGGCGGCGACGCGGCTTGCCGTGGTGCCGCATGCGTAGGCGAGTCCATCATACCCCGTCGCCCCCTGTCTATCTTAGGGGTGTGGCTCCGGGGTTGCGCGCGTCCCCTTTGATGGAAAAACAGAATTTCCGCACTTCGCCTGTCAACCAAGCGCACTGCATGCGTTAGCGCGAGGCCGAGCAGGGGGTGGGGAGGGGGGGTCGTGACTCCCCTCCCCATCCCCCTGCGAGGCCGAGCCTGGAACGAGCCGGGGCAGGCGGCGACGCGGCTTGCCCCGGCGCCGCATGCGTAGGCGAGTCCGTCATACCCCGTCGCCCCCTGTCTATCTTAGGGGTGTGTGAGGGAGTCCTGGACTAGGGGGTGTCCGGATAGCCGAACTATCATCACGGCCGGACTCCAAGACTATGAAGATACAAGATTGAAGACTTTGTCCCGTGTCCGGATGGGACTTTCCTTGGCGTGGAAGGCAAGCTTTACGATACGGATATGTAGATCTCCTACCATTGTAACCGACTCTGTGTAACCCTAACCTATCCGGTGTCTATATAAACCGGTGGGTTTTAGTACGTAGGACGAACAACAATCATACCATAGGCTAGCTTCTAGGGTTTAGCCTCCTTGATCTCGTGGTAGATCTACTCTTGTACTACCCATATCATCAATATTAATCAAGCAGGAGTAGGGTATTACCTCCATCGAGAGGGCCGAACCTGGGTAAAACATCGTGTCCCTTGTCTCCTGTTACCATCCGCCTAGGCGCACAGTTCGGGACCCCCTACCGAGATCGCGGTTTTGACACCTACATTGGTGCTTTCATTGAGAGTTCCTCCGTGTCATCACCTATAGGCCCGATGGCTCCTTCGATCATCAACAACGGCGGTCCAGGTGAGACTTTTCTCCCGGACAGATCTTCGTATTCGGCGGCTTTGCCTTTGTGGGCCAATTAAGCAGCCATCTGGAGCAGATCGAAAGCTCGCCCCTGGCCATCGAGGTTAGATTCGGAAGTTTGAACTATCGGCCGATGTCCACGGAGACTTGATCTTCGACGGATTCGAGCCACAGCCGAGCGTGTCGCACTGTCTCGATGGGTATGATCTAGCTCTGCCGCTGAACAGTGCCCTGGAGGCCGCACCAGCATCCGCTCTGACCCTTAGTCCGGAGCCGGATTCCCGATCGAGGGCGAGTGGTTGGGCGCCGCCTCGGGGCTACGATCTCTCTGGCGATTGAACGAACTCCATCCCTGTCGCTGCGAAGACCTTGACTCTGTGGTGCGGACTCCTCTCCGGACTCCGAACCCTCCGCGCCCGCTAATCGAATCCGATTGGGCGCCCGATCATGGAGTTCACATGTCGCGGACATCTTTCAGCACTCGCCCTTTGGCGACATCCTGAATTCACTAAAGTCTCTCTCTTTATCCGGAGAGCCCTGGCCGGACTACGGACAGGAAGGTTGGGATACTGACGACGAAGAAATTCAACGCCCACCCACCACCCACTTTGTAGCCACTATCGATGATTTAACCGACATGCTCGACTTCGACTCCGAAGACATCGATGATATGGACGACGATGCCGGAGACGACCAAGACCCAGCGCCTACAGGGCACTGGAAGGCCACCTTGTCATACGACATATACATGGTGGACATCCCAAAAGATGGGAACGGCGATGGAACAACGGAGGATGACCCCTCCAAGAAGCAACCGAAGCACCGACGTCAGCGGCGCCGCTCTAAATCCCGCCACAGCAAAAACGGTGATTCCGGCACGGGAGATAATAACACCCCGGACGGTGCCGAAGACAACCCCCTCCATCAGGACTCGGCGCGGGAGGAGGAGAAACAAGTCCGCACGACGGTCGGCAGTAAAGAGAGGTCGAGGGCGATAATTATCGCCTCCCCGAAGATGAGGCAAGCCTCGACGACGCAATTAATTAATCGTGCACGAGGATCCCGCCGACAGAGCATTTCAAACACAGGCTTATAGCCACGGCAAGCAGCCTCAAGAAAAAGCAACAGCTTAGAGCTGACCAAGACCTGCTAGTCGACGGATGGACTGAAGTCCTTGCAGCCAAGAGTATGAACTCGAACGCCTCCAAAAGCTACCCCAAGCGCAGGCCGTTGCCTCGATCAGAGGAGGAAGCACCCAAGTCACCGGCAAGACGACATGGCAGACCGGCCACCCGTGGCGCTGACGGAGAAGCCTCTCGGCCCTCCGCTCAAGCCACACCCCGCGCCGCTCAAAAGTACCAAGGCACGGAAAACGCTACGGACTTGCGAGATATATTGGAGGATAAGGCAAAACATACAAGATCGATCTACGGATCGCGTGGGCGCCCAACGACTCGGGATGATTACCGTCACGCCAGATACAGCAAATCCGGCCGGGCCGAACACAGCAGACAAAGCTCATATGAGCTATGTCGTGATATAGCCCAATACAGAGGCGCCGCACACCCACTATGCTTCACATATGAAGTAATGGATCATCAAATCCCCGAGGGCTTCAAACCCGTGAACATCGAATCATACGATGGTACCACAGATCCTGCGGTCTGGATCGAGGACTATCTCCTCCATATCCACATGGCCCGCGGTGATGATCTACATGCCATCAAATACCTCCCACTCAAGCTTAAAAGACCAGCTCGGCATTGGCTCAAAAGCTTGCCAGCATAATCAATTGGTTGTTGGGAGGACCTGGAAGCCGCATTCCTTGATAACTTCCAGGGCACATATGTGCGACCACCAGACGCCGATGACCTTAGCCATATAATTCAGCAGCCAGAAGAATCGGCCAGACAATTCTGGACACGGTTCCTAACAAAGAAAAATCAAATCGTTGACTGTCCGGATGCAGAGGCCCTTGCAACCTTCAAACATAACATCTGCGACGAATGGCTTGCCCGGCGCCTAGGACATGAAAAGCCGAAATCCATGGCAGCCCTCACAACACTCATGACCCGCTTTTGTGCGGGAGAGGACAGCTGGCGAGCTCGAAGCAACAACTTGGACAAACACCCTGATAGTTCGGATACCAAGGACAGCAACGGCAGGTCGCGTCGCAACAAGAACAAGCGCCGCATTAATGGCGATAATGCTCAAGATACGGCCGTCAATGCCGGATTCATAGGCTCTAAACCCGGTCAGCGGAAGAAGCAATTCAAAAGAAATATCCAGGGCCCGTCCAACTTGGACCGAATACTCGATCGCTTGTGCGGATACATGGCACCCGAAAAACCAGCCAATCACACCAACAGGATTGTTGGGTGTTCAAGCAAGCGAGCAAGTTAAGTGCCGAACTCAATGACAAGGGGCTGCATAGCGATGGCGAGGAAGAGCCCCGGCCGCCGAACAATAGAGGACAGAAGGGTTTTCCCACACAAGTGCGGACGGTGAACATGATATACGCAACCCATATACCCAAAAGGGAGCGGAAGAGTGCACTAAGGGACGTATATGCGATAGAACCAGTTGCCCCGAAGTTCAACCCATGGTCTTCCTACCCGATCACCTTCAATCGAAGGGACAACCCCACTAGCATCCGTCACAGCGGTTTTGCCGCATTGGTTCTTAACCCAAATATTGACGGATTTCACCTCACCAGAGTCCTGATGGATGGCGGTAGCAGCCTGAACCTGCTTTATCAGGATACAGTGCGCAAAATGGGCATAGACCCCTCAAGGATTAAACCTACAAAGACGACCTTTAAAGGCGTCATACCGGGTGCAGAGGCCAATTGTGCAGGCTCAGTTACACTCGAAGTGGTCTTCGAATCCCCGGATAACTTCCGAAGCGAAGAGTTAATCTTTGACATCGTCCCGTTCCGCAGCGGCTATCATGCACTGCTCGGACGAACCGCATTTGCAAAGTTCAATGCGGTGCCGCACTACGCATACCTCAAGCTCAAGATGCCATGCCCTCGAGGAGTAATCACGGTCAATGGAAACACCGAACGCTCTCTCCGAACGGAAGAGCACATGGCGGCCCTCACGGCGGAGGTGCAAAGCAGCCTCTCATAGCAATTCTCAAGTCCGGCCGCTAAGCGTTCGGACACTGTCAAGCGCGCCCGGAGTAACCTACAACAAGACCGCCTGGCACGATTCAAGCACGCGTAGCAATCCGGCCCCAACCCCAGCCCTCGCGAAATTGCGAAGCCAGTACTATGCGTACATACCTACGCTCTGGAGATACCATGGGCATAAGGGGAGGGGCACGACCACGGCACGCCCAGAATGCGGCTCAACCGCACCAGGGGCTCCCGATTGTGTCATTCTTTTTCCTTTTTCTTTTTTTTCTTTTTTTTCTTACTCTCAGGACACCATTTTCAAAAGTCCTGTCCGGCACTAGAATCGCCGAACTCATGATGCAACAGCCAGGGAAGCAGAGAGCTACGTCAAGTGTTCAGGTGGCCTCTATTACGAGCATTATACCTGTTTTACATACCATCCCGCAGCTTACCCCTAGAGGGGGACATGTTAGATAGTCCCATCCCTTGCTTATCGCACTATTTGTACCGTTCTGCCTTCATTGCAGTACCTTTTCGAATAAACAATACATAGCTTTTGCCTATCATTGCACTCCTTTCTTTATCTATATATATGTTCATTTCATGACATGTTGCACCCGTACACTTTGGTACGACCAATACACCAGGGGCTTAAGTACCCCAAAATTATGGTGTGACAAGTCCGAACACTTTCACAAGTGCGGCACCCCGAACTTATAGCATTATATGCATCGGCTTCGAATCATGTCTTGGGTCAATAGTTGGGTTTTCCCGGCTCCCGTGTTTTGGTACCTTACGTTCCGTTATATCGGCTAAGGTAGCACCGGGAGAACCACTGCGATTGTGCCCCAGTTGAGTTGGGTCGAGCACCTCAGTGGAGAAAGCTAAAACTGACCGTCATGATAGGGCGAGAGCCAGTCACTGTTCGAGAGGTTTTTTCGGGTCCCTAAAGACTTATGCCGCTTAGAGCGAGGAACCAGAATTGTCCGGCCAAGGCGTGGATAGCGCCCCGAACTCGGTCTTCCGAATACTAGGGGCTTCGCCGAAATTTAAAATTGTAGAATTCTATGGCTAAGTGAGAGTGTTCAAGCATTATAAGTCCGGTTGCCTTGTTCGTTGTGTTGAGCGCCTCCCTAGATGGACCCAAGAATGGGAACAAGAGTGCTCAAGTTTATCCCGAACACCCCAGCACTCGTGGCATGGGGGCTGAAGCCAACGACTTGCCATCTCTCAAATTTGATAAACGGCCGCACAAAAGGTAATATTTTAAATTAACAAGCGTTGCTTAGTGCATATGAAAAAGTTTTCAGCGTACAGGATAACAAATGCGAGTCTATTCAAAAACTACATCTTTGGAGCACTCATCCGCTATTCGGCGGGCACCCTTCAGGAGGCCCTCATAGTATATTTCGGGCGTGCGATGCTCCTTGCCCTTCGGTGGCCCGTCCGTCACAAGCTTCTCCGCATCCAGCTTGCCCCAGTGCACTTTAGCACGGGCAAGGGGCCGGACGGACACCTTCAATGCAGACGGAGCGCTTGATGACTTCAATCCTGGGACAGGCGTCCACCAGCCGCCGCACTAGCCCAAAGTAGCTCCCAGGCATGGTTTCCAATGGCCACAGCCGAACTATGAGGCCCTTCATGGCCTGTTTGGCGACCTTGTGGAGCTCGACCAGCTGCTTCAGCTGGTCGCTTAGGGGCACCGGATGTCCGGCCTCAGCATACTGAGACCAGAACACCTTCTCCGTCGACCTCCCCTCCTTGGCGCGGTAGAACGCGGCAGCATCCGATACACTACGAGGCAGATCTGCGAAGGCTTCCGGAGAGCTCCGAATCCGGGTAAGTAATAGGTAATTCACTTTCACATGCTTGCTCTGCATAAAGAATGCCTTACCCGCCGCGATCTTCTTTATTGCCTCAATCTCCTGGAGGGCTTTTTGGGCCTTGGCCTTAGCAGCTTTGGCACTCTCAAGAGCCGAAGCAAGCTCGGACTCTCGGGTCTTCGAGTCACGCTCCAAACCCTCGTGTTTTTCCACGAGAGCCTGGAGCTCTTGCCGCACCTCCGCCAGCTGCGCCTCCCCCTTCTCTCGCTCGGTGCGTTCCGCAGCCGCTTTGTTTTCGGCCACAGACACCGCTTCCTTCAGGGTCGCCACCTCGTTCGTGGCCCCTGCAGTACCCATGTTATTCCTGTTATTTTTTGCAACCGAAACCTTTCTATAAGGTATTTCTTTAATAAGGTATTACTTACCTTCCTTGTCCTCGAGCTGCTTCTTGGCAAGGCCGAGCTCATTCTCGGACCGCTCGAGGCTTTGCTTCAATGCATCGACCTCCACAGTCAGTGCGGCAGAGGTCAGCAGCGTAGCCTGCATTCCCATATTGACATACTTATGTTAGACTCCTGCGTATATCTTTTTAGATCCTTAGTCCGGCTTTTCTTTCCGAACACCGAACTAAGCATCAGGGGCTACTGTCTATGCGGTAATATTTTTACATATTCTAAACTTACCTCAAAGCTCGTTAGAAGGCTGGTACAGAGCTTGGTCAGCCCGCTCTTGGCGGATGAACTGTCCGGATCACCGCACTCATAAGCAGTCGGTGCTCCTCGATGGAGGCGCTGTTAAGCGCCTCCGAGAAGTTATCCGGTGCCTCCGGTTGGGACGGAGGACATCGGCGTCTTACCTTCTTCTGAAGGGCCGCTTGCCGAGACTCGGAACCGCTGAAGGTTCTGGCATGGAGTCCAGACAAGGGTCGGGCTTAGATCCCCTGGGGGTCTCGCCCCCCACGCGCCTGGAGTCCGGGAGGTTGCCTTGCGGCACCTCCTGCACCACCTCCTCTTGACCAGGCCCCCCTTGGGGCCCCACCTCGGCGTCGTCCGGAGCGTGAGGTGAGGAGGCGGCCGGAAGTGAAGTACTCTCCATTTCTGATGAACTCAGGGACCCGCTCGTCGAAGCGGCGAGCTCGCCCTGGGGCAGGCTGCATGATTGTTCGGCATTAGAGAACACTATACAATGATAAAAAAGCCATGGGTATCCGGACACTTACGATCTCGCCAGGGGCTTGGCCCTCGTGTGCCACTCCTCCTCGTCGTCGTCGACGTTGGTGGAGAAGTCCGGAGGAAGGGTCCTTACCTTCTTAGACCCTCCGGCCTCCCCAGTTGGGGCGGCCTTCCTTTTCCTCTCCTCCCCCACTGGGGGAGAGGCTTCTTTTTCCTCCTCCTCGTTCTCAGGAGGAGATTCTGCTTCAGAATCCGACAGCACCAGGCGTCGGGAGCTCCTTCGAGTTCCCGTTGCCTCCTTCTTGGCCTTCTTCTCCGGCACCACATGAGGTACCGGAGCCACCAGCCCCGTCAATCGGACGTCCGCTGGGTCTTCTGGCAAAGGAGCCGGACAGTTAACCTGTCCGGACGTCTTCAGCCAGTCCTGTTAAAGGTTCGGGAGTTTTAGAACCCGCATAGAGTCAAATTATGAAAAAATAGTCCCATAAAGGGCAAAATAACTCACCTCGCTGGCTTGACGCTGCGAGCTAAATCCGCGATCTTCGTTAGCGGTTGTGGGAGCTTCTGCGCCCTTGAACAGCACCTTCCAGGCATCTTCGTACGTAGTGTCGAAGAGCCTTGTCAGAGTTGGGTGCTGTGCCGTATCGAACTCCCACAATTTGAAGGCCCATTGTTGGCATGGGAGAATCCGGCGGATGAGCATCACCTGGATTACGTTGACAAGCCTGAGATTCTTGTCCACCAGGTTCCGGACGCATGTTTGGAGTCCGAATAGCTCGTCCGAATTCCCCCACGTCAGGCCCGTCTCTTTCCATAACGAGAGCCGTGTGGGGAAGCCAGATCTGAAT
The DNA here is from genome assembly GCA_021605205.1 of Aegilops longissima. NCBI lineage: Eukaryota > Viridiplantae > Streptophyta > Magnoliopsida > Poales > Poaceae > Aegilops > Aegilops longissima. The sequence continues at coordinate 265,031,831 of CM038678.1, read as the reverse complement.
TCGCGGGCCGCCGCCCATTTGGAGTCACGTGGCTCGGTGATATAGAACCACCCCGATTGCCACCCCTTTATTGTCTCCACGAAGGAGCCCTCGAGCCATAGAACTTTGGCCATCTAGCCAACCATGGCGCCTCCGCACTCCGCTTGACGGCCGCCCACTACCTTCGGGCTGACATTGAAGATCTTCAGCCATAAGCCGAAGTGGGGCTGGATGCAGAGGAAGGCCTCGCACACGACGATGAGCGCCGAGATGTTGAGCATGAAATTCGGGGCCAGGTCGTGGAAGTCCAGGCTGTAGTAGAACATGAGCCCCCGGACAAATGGGTGAAGTGGAAAACCAATCCGCGGAGGAAGTGGGGGAGAAACACAACCCTCTCATGGGGCCTGGGGGTTGGAATGAGCTGCCCCGCGTCGGGCAGCATGTGCGCGATGTTGCGTGACAAGTATCCGGCCTCCCGCAGCTTTGTGATGTGCCCCTCCGTGACGGAGGAGGCCATCCACCTGCCTCCCGCTCCGGACATGGTTGGAGAAGGTTGAGGTGGGATGTGCGGACTTGGGCGCTGGAGCTCGAGTGCGCGAAAATGGATGAGCAAAGGAGGAAGAACGCGTAGGTGAAAAGGTGGATCCTTATCCCCTTATATGGACGGACGAAGCTATGCGTCCCCCACCAGCCTTGTAAAACTCGCTTATCTCCCAAGCGCCATAATCAATGGTGCGGATGGGTTACCCACATCCATATTGATGAGAATCCCGGAATAAGGGGGCATGATCTATGCTTTGATAAGACATGCCAAGGAAACCGCCTCGCTAAACACGCTAAGGTGGAACGGTAAAAAATAGATTCATATAAAGGCCTGGCCATGGTGTGATGTCACGCCGCGGAATACGTCAGCAGATCTGTGCAAAAAAAAAAATTCTCTACGGTGGTATGTGGAACTTGTTTTGCAGAGACGGACACTATCCTGGTGTTCAAAACCTTGTATGAAGTATTCGGAGGAGGAACCCGCCTTGCAATGCCGAAGACAATATCTTGCGCGGACTCGTCGTCATTGAAGCCTGGTTCGTGGGCTCTTGAGGAGTCTGGACTAGGGGTGTCCGGATAGCGAACTATCATCACGGCCGGACTCCAAGACTATGAAGATACAAGACTGAAGACTTCGTCCCGTGTCCGGATGGGACTTTCCTTGGCGTGGAAGGCAGGCTTGGCGATACGGATATGTAGATCTCCTACCATTGTAACCGACTCTGTGTAACCCTAACCTATCCGGTGTCTATATAAACCGGAGGGTTGTAGTCCGTAGGACGAACAACAATCATACCATAGGCTAGCTTCTAGGGTTTAGCCTCCTTGATCTCGTGGTAGATCTACTCTTGTACTACCCATATCATCAATATTAATCAAGTAGGAGTAGGGTATTACCTCCATCAAGAGGGCCCGAACCTGGGTAAAAACATCGTGTCCCTTGTCTCCTGTTACCATCCGCCTAGAAGCACAGTTCGGGACCCCCTACCCGAGATCTGCCGGTTTTGACACCGACAGTGTGGCTCCGGGGGTTTGCGCGCGTCCCTTTCATGGAAAAAAAGAATGTTCGGGGATTGGTTGCAGCTGGGTGATCAATTTCCCCCCCTTATTTGAAGCATTTTTTTTCTTTTTTTGGATGATATATATTTTCGTTGTAGTACAAATGATGTCATTTGTATTTCTTGCACCAACATTGAGTACTGCACTTCATGTAGAAAGTGTGTCTGTTGGGCACCACACGAAAGTTGCTGCGACCCTTGTCGTTCTACATTTATGCATGTACTGCACTTCATGTATACACTTCGTGAACTGCCTTATGTTTGTTCTATGAACAGTATTCACATTTGTTTAGAATGGTATACGGATTATATTTTTTTAGAAATATTAATATTAATTTTTTTATATATAATTACTTTTTTGTGGACTGCATGTTGAGACATGTGTACTCCTTTTTTTACGATTTTGAACTGCATTAATCTTTTCTTTTTTATGTATGAGTTTGTAGTCAGATTACCTAATATTTTTTTGTTTAATGTTGTTTTTGAATATGTTTTGTATGTGAATAGTATGTTTTGGTATGACACATTAAATGTTTCAAAGTTGTGTAGATACTTGTTCTAATGGAAACTAATTTCTGCGAAAGCAATTGATCCCAAGCAAACTGACATTGTTTTTACAAAAGAAATGTTCAATATGAAGCAACGAACATCATCAAAATCTTGCATACATGAAACAAAGAACAACACAACGCCTAAAGTAAAGTGAAACTATACACATCCCTGATTTTTTCTAGTTGCTGTATTGGATTACAGCCTTGTTCTTCTTCTTCTTTGCTTCTTTGTCTCTTTTTTCCTGTCCAGTCCCATTATGACATCGTAGATGATTCTCCATGACTCATATGTTGCGAGTGCATCTATTACTGCATACTTGATAAGCTTTTCTGGCAGCGGCCAAAATCCCCACATAGTATGGTCCTCCTTGCAGTTAATTTTTTCTTCATGTCATGGTAGTGAATGTCTATCATCCTGCCGGCAACATCAGCCAAAGAGTCAAACTTCTTTTTATTGTATGGGTATTTCCATTCCACCTGAATATCAATGTAGTTGTCGGAATTGATCTCCAAACCAGATACCTTCAGCTTGTTTTTGTCTCCTTCAGTAGCGAATCCGACGAAGGTGTACTCATCATTCATCAGGAATTTGTCTAGTTCCATTGGCATGCAATGTATTAGTATAGAGTGAATATAGTTTATTTCTTTAGAACTACCAATGTTTTTTTGTGTTTTTCTGAAACTGAACTGCAATATGAATATCTGAATCTGTTGCATTGAGCAGTTGCTAATACTTTGTTCAACATAACTAGTAAATCTGATAATAGCTTGCATAAACAGTGCATGTTTTGTGTATGCTTGTATTCTTGAACCTAATTTCATACATGTTTTGTATGGTAATGTTGCAGTGAAGAAAATATAATTAAACTGCATGTATTGCTAGATAATATAATTCAAGAATTGAACACATGAGTGACATACATGGAGCCAGATTAAAACTGTCAATAAATTCATATGCCATGCTTTTCAAAAATGAGAACGAAAGTTTAAATATTATGGCAATTGTAGTGAAGAAAATTTAAAATCAACATTGACAAGCAATAGTTGTTCTTACCTGTCTTTAGCTGCAGATATGTGGTAGACAAGGCATTCCTTTTCTACGTATAGCTGTAGCACCGCTGCCCGCTGTGGCTTCTTGTAGTGTGTGCACTCGACATCAACGCCGACTAGTTTGACGGGCATTCCGCCGAGCTTCCTCCTGAACGTGGACAACATCTTGTCCACGTCTTTGCCCTTGCTTGGGCAAAGGATGTGGAGCTTGTGATTGCCGTGGAGGTGGATGTTGTGGAGCTCCCTAGTGTACTTGCGGTGCTGCTTGTACAGAGGTGCATCCGCCATGATTCTCCTCTGCTCTCTAGTGTTTGTACTAGAGAGAGAGGTTAGTGAAAGGAAGAGCGGAGAAGAAGATGCAATGGGGTTTTTGGGGGGACGAAGCAGTTGTGTTTTCTCCTCTACTCTCCTTGACAGGACATGGGAGAGGTGGAGCGGGGCGGTAGCGTGGTGGGGCTCTGTTTTAAGTTACGTGGCAATTGTAGATAGGTTCTGCTATGAGGAGGCTCTGTTAGTGCGTTGGAAATCCGGAAAGTCGTCGCCTCTTTTTCCGTGATTAGATCAATGTATTGACGCAACTGTCAGAAAATGTGATGATTGTGTTTTCGGTGAATTGTCCAAGTCAGTGCACTTCCTTTCTACCAGAACCGAACTTCTCAGGTCCACGTAGTGTACTGCAGTAGGATTCACACAGATGTACTTTTTTTATTCTCTTGATGGACTTCTTTCTTTTCTTCTCTTGATTTTTGTGGTAATACAACTTTTGTGTGGATGGAGGGTAGTGTGGGTAGGGGTGTCGGAGTGCTTTGGTTAAGTAACAGGGTTGCATTCTTCATTTCAGCCATACTGCATTGCAGAGTGAAGATAACTGCAATTCAGAAAAAAAATACTTCATGCTTCCACGTGGGAGAACTGCATTGTTGTACGTCGCGGACTGCATTCGTACGTTGACATCGGGCTTCCTCCGTTTTATTTATTAATAGTTTCTTACAGTGCCGACGCACATTTTTTTGTTTGTTGTTATTCATTTAAAAAATGTTTCTCATTTTTCTTTTTGATGTTTTATTTTTGAACTTATTGTTTTTTCTTAGTGGGCCTTGTTGGCCCTGTGTTCGGGTAGTGAAGACGCAATTGGGCCCAAGTCGGCCTGTGAGCACGTCTGGTTCCCGGTACGCTATGTGCGGTCTAATGTTTAGTCCCACCTCGCCAGCGGAAGGCGCGCCCGACATGTTTATAAGCGCTAGCGAGGCATACCGGCCGAACTCCTCTGGATACTTATTTGGGCGCTTATACACGGCGCTCGCAGCTGTATGCTCTATGACCTGTGGGCCCATGTGTGGCCGACCCCATGCACTATGACTCAAAACGACTCGCCTTCTGTGGGCGCACACCTATTACGAGACTGGCTGGGGCCGGTAGCAACTGGGTGGTCAATTTTTTTCTTTTTATTTTTCTGTCTTAGGTGTTTTTTTCAATGTCGGGTCGTGCACTGCACTGATTAGGGTTCTGTACTGCATGTGCACGAATTCCGTACTGCATGTGCACGAATTCCGTACTGCATGTACAGTTCTCATTTTTTGTTCCCGTGTTTTTTCTATTATGTAGTCTTTTTCCCTCAATGTATGGGAGTGCACTGCTTAGTAAATAATACTTGTACTTCATTCATTATGGTTCTGTGCTACACGTTCGTGTACTTCCGCACTGTATTGAATTATTTACGTGTTTGTGTTTTTCTTTTTGTGTTTTTGCTCTTATGTATTCTTTTTTACAAATTTAGGTTCATGCACTACTTTGTTGGGTATGTTAAGACTTCATTCGACAAATTATGTACTGCATTCGTACACAACTTGCACTTCATGCGTCATGTTTGCATTCTGTACGACAATTTCATCACCAGCAAACTAAGTTGAACAGAAAGCAAACTAACATAATCAAAGTTCATCATTACAAGCGATTGTGCATGGCAAGCAAACTAGGTTCAGCACACAAGCAAACTAACGATACATAAGCAAACAAGATAAAGCAAATTTGATGATAATTCTAAAAGAATGCTGGCATTGTTGGCTCCTGGCCGTCACCATCTTCTTCTTCACCAGTTAGGCTCTTCCCATCCCCAGCTGCTCCTGGCGCGCTTCTTGGGGGGCTCCTCCTTCTCCAGCTTTGCACGGCGAAGGCCGTCCTGGGTGAGGGTGATGCGGTTCCATATCTTGTACGCTGCGTAGGCGTCCTTTGCCACGTACTCGATGTGCCTCATGGACAGAGGCAGGGTGGCCCGACGCTGGTGCTCGTCGTCGGTGATCTTCTTCTTCATGTTGTTGTAGTAGTCGTCCATGAGCATGCCGGAGACGTCTCCGAGGGAGTCCAACGGCTTGGTTGCCTCGGGCACCCTCCACTCCTTCTTGATTTTGACGAAGTTCGCGACCTCCAGTTTGACGCACTCCACCCTGGTTTTGTCGCCGTCGATGGAGAAGCCTGCAAAGGTGTACCTGGGGTCGGCGAGAAAGTTGTCGAAGATGGTTCACCTTTCAGAGGCGCTCATTTGGAAGAGCAGCACCGGGTGATTCTTGCAGATGGAGAGCTGGCCGAGGGCGGGTTTCTGCGTCACTTCAGGGTCGTTGTCGTACTCGAGATCAATGCCGACGATCTTGTGGCGCTGGAGGCTGAGGTGGCGCTCGTAGTGCGCGAGGGCGATCGCCATCTGCTTCTTGTCGTTGGTGTGGATGACGTGCAACTTGGTGTTGCCGTGTGTTGGAAATATGCCCTAGAGGCAATAATAAATTAGTTATTATTATATTTCCATGTTTGTGATAATCGTTTATTATCCATGCTATAATTGTATTGAAAGGAAACTCAGATACATGTGTGGGTACATAGACAACACCATGTCCCTAGTAAGCCTCTAGTTGACTAGCTCGTTGATCAATAGATGGTTACGGTTTCTGCCATGGACATTGGATGTCGTTGATAACGGGATCACATCATTAGGAGAATGATGTGATGGACAAGACAATACTAAGCCTAGCACAAAGATCGTAGTTCATATGCTAAAGCTTTTCTAATGTCAAGTATCTTTTCCTTAGACCATGAGATTGTGCAACTCCGGATACCGTAGGAATGCTTTGGGTGTACCAAAGCGTCCTGGCGTGAATCGGGTGGCTATAAAGGTGCATTACGGTATCTCCGAAAGTGTCATTGGGTTGTACGAATCGAGGCTGGGATTTGTCACTCCGGTTGACGGAGAGGTATCTCTGGGCCCACTCGGTAGGACATCATCATAATGTGCACAATGTGACCAAGGGGTTGATCACGGGATGATGTGTTACGGAACGAGTAAAGAGACTTGCGTGCGAGATTGAACAAGGTATCGGGATACCGACGATCGAATCTCGGGCAAGTACAATACCGCTAGACAAAGGGAATTGAATACGGGATCAATTGAGTCCTCGACATCGTGGTTCATCCGATGAGACCATCGTAGAACATGTGGGAGCCAACATGGGTATCCAGATCCCGCTGTTGGTTATTGACCGGAGAACGTCTCGGTCATGTCTGCTGTCTCCGAACCCGTAGGGTCTACACACTTAAGGTTCGATGGCGCTAGGGTTATAAAGGAAGTTTGTATGTGGTTGCGAATGTTGTTGAGTCCGGATGAGATCCCGGGCGTCACGAGGAGTTCGGAATGGTCCGGAGGTAAAGATTTATATATGGAAGTCTGTTTTGGTCACCGAAAAGTTTGAGGCGATATCGGTAATGTCTGGGACCACAGGGAGGGTCGGGGTCCACCAAGTGGGGCCACCTGCCCCGAGAAGGTTGCGTGGGCCAAGTGTGGGAGGAGACCAGCCCCTAGGAGGGCTGGTGCGCTTCCAAGGGGCCCAAGGCGCAGAGATGAGTGGGAGGGCAAACCCTAGTCCAGATGGGCCCTAAGGCCCATCTAGTGGCGCCTCCTCTCCCTCCCTCTTGGCCGCCTCCCTTGATCCCATCTAGGGCTGGCCGCCACCCCTAGGGGTGGAAACCCTAGAGGGCGCAGCCCTCCCTTCCCTATATATATGAGGCCTATGGGGCTGCCCATAATACGAGAGCCTCCCTCTCCGGGCGCAGCCCTGCCTCTCCTCCTCCTCCTCTCCCTTGGTGCTTGGCGAAGCCTGCTTGGGATTGCCACGCTCCTCCATCACCACCATGCCGTTGTGCTGCTGCTGGATGGAGTCTTCCTCAACCTCTCCCTCTCTCCTTGCTGGATCAAGGCGTGGGAGACGTCACCGGGCTGTACGTGTGTTGAACGCGGAGGTGCCGTCCGTTCGGCACTAGGATCTCCAGTGATTTGAATCACGGCGAGTAGCACGACTCCTTCAACCCTGTTCACTTGAGCGCTTCCGCTTAGCGATCTACAAGGGTATGTAGATGCACTCTCCTTCCCTCGTTGCTAGTTTCTCCATAGATAGATCTTGGTGACACGTGGGAAAATTTTGAATTTCTGCCACGTTCCCCAACAGTGGCATCATGAGCTAGGTCTATTGCGTAGATTCTTTGCACGAGTAGAACACAAAGTAGTTGTGGGCGTTGATGTTGTTCAATATGCTTACCGTTACTAGTCCAATCTTGTTTCGACGGTATTGTGGGATGAAGCGGCCGGACCGACCTTACGTACTCTTCGTGAGGCAGTTCCACCGGTGACATGCACTTGGTGCATAAGGTGGCTAGCGGTGCCGATCTCTCCCACTTTAGTCGGACGGATTCGATGAAAAGGGTCCTTATGAAGGGTAAATAGCAATTGGCATATCACGTTGTGGTTTTGCGTAGGTAAGAAAGCGTTCTTGCTAGAAACCCATAGCAGCCACGTAAAACATGCAAACAACAATTAGAGGGCGTCTAACTTGTTTTTGCGGGGTATGCTATGTGATGTGATATGGCCAAGAAGAATGTGATGAATGATATGTGATGTATGAGATTGATCATGTTCTTGTAATAGGATTCATGACTTGCATGTCGATGAGTATGACAACGGCAGGAGCCATAGGAGTTGTCTTTATTTATTGTATGACCTGCGTGTCATTGAACAACGCCATGTAATTACTTTACTTTATTGCTAACGGTAGCCATAGTAGTAGAAGTAATAAGTTGGCGAGACAACTTCATGGAACACGATGATGGAGATCATGATGATGGAGATCATGGTGTCATGCGGTGACAATGATGATCATGGAGCCCGAAGATGGAGATCAAAGGAGCAATATGATATTGGCCATATCATGTCACTACTATATAATTGCATGTGATGTTTATTATGTTTATGCATCTTGTTTACTTAGAACGACGGTAGTAAATAAGATGATCCTTACACAAATTTCAAGAAGTGTTCTCCCCGACCGTGCACTTTGTTGCTACAGTTCGTAAGCTTCTAAGCACCACGTGATGATCGGGTGTGATGGATTCTTACGTTCACATACAGCGGGTGTAAGACAGATTTACACAGCAAAAACACTTGGGGTTAACTTGACGAGCCTAGCATGTACAGACATGGCCTCGGAACACAGAGACCGAAAGGTCGAGCATGAGTCGTATAGTAGATCGATCAACATGAAGATGTTCACCGAGTCGACTAGTCCGTCTCACGTGATGATCGGACACGGCCTAGTTGACTCGGATCATGTAATCACTTAGATGACCGGAGGATGTCTATCGAGTGGGAGTTCATAAGATGAACTTAATTATCTTGAACATAGTCAAAAGACCTTTTGCAAATTATGTCGAAGCTCGCGCTTTAGTTCCCTTGTTTAGATATGATCCTAGAAAATATAGTTGAAAGTTGAAAGTAGCGATTATGCGGACGAGAAAGCTTATGTCCTTAATGCACCGCTCGGTGTGCTGAACCCCAAGCGTCGTTTGTGGATGTTGCGAACATCGGACATACACGTTTTGATAACTACGTGATAGTTCAGTTAAGCGGTTTAGAGTTGAGGCACGAAAGGCGTTTTGAAATGTCGCGGAACATATGAGATGTTTCGAGGGGTGAAATTAGGATTTCAGGCTCGTGCCCACGTCAAGAGGTATGAGACCTCCGACGATTTTCTTAGCCTACAAACTAAGGGAGAAAAGCTCAATCGTTGAGCTTGTGCTCAGATTGTCTGAGTGCAACAATCACTTGAATCGAGTGGGAGTTGATCTTCCAGATGAGATAGTGATGTTTCTCCAAAGTCATTGCCACCAAGCTGCTAGAAGCTTCGTGATGAACTATAACATATCAGGGATAGATATGATGATCCTTGAGCTATTCGCAATGTTCGACACCGCGAATGTAGAAATCAAGAAGGAGCATCAATTGTTGATGGTTAGTGAAACCACTAGTTTCAAGAAGGGAAAGGGCAAGAAGGGGTAATTCATGAAATGGCAAATCAGTTCTGCCAAAGTGAAGAAACCCAAGGTTGAACCCAAACCCGAGACTAAGTGCTTACGTAATAAGGGAACAGCCATTGGAGCAGAATTACCCTAGATACTTGGTAGATAAGAAGGCTGGCAAGGTCGATAGAAATATATTGGATATACATTATGTTAATGTGTACTTTACTAGTACTCCTAGTAGCACCAGGGTATTAAGATACGGTTCGGTTGCTAAGTGTTAGTAACTCGAAATAAAAGGCTACGGAATAAGCGGAGACTAGCTAAAGGTGGTGACGATATGTGTTGGAAGTGTTTCCAAGGTTGATGTGATCAAGCATCGCACGCTCCCTCTACCATCGAGATTTGGTGTTTGCGTTGAGCATAGACTTGATTGGATCATGTCTATCGCATTACGATTATTCATTTAAGGAGAATAATGGTTACTCTATTTATTTGAATAATACCTTCAATGGTCTTGCACCTAAAGGAATGGTTGATTGAATCTCGATCGTAGTGATACACATTTCCATGCCAAAAGGTATAAGATAGTAATGATAGTACCACTTACTTGTGGCTTCGCCATGTAAGTCATATTGGTATAAAATGCATGAAGAAGCTCCATGTTGATGGATCTTTGGACTCACTCGTTTTTGAAAAGTTTGAGACATGCGAACCATGTCTATTGGTGTATATGCATGAAGAAACTCCATGCAAATGGACCGTTTGGACTCACTTGATTTTGGATCACTTGAGACATGCAAATCATACCACATGGGCAAGATGACTGAAAAGCCTCGGTTTCAGTAAGATGGAACAAGATAGCAACTTGTTGGAAGTAACACATTTTGATATGTGCAGTACAATGAGTCTTTGAGGCATGCGATGAACATCGTTATGTTCTTACTTCACGAGATGATTCGAGTAGATGTTGAGTATATTTACTTGATGAAACACAAGTCTGAATTATTGAATGGTTCAAGTAATTTCAGAGTGAAGTTTAAGATCTTCGTGACAAGAGGATAGAATGTCTATGATATGATCATAGAGATGAATATCTGAGTTACGAGTTTTGGCACACGATTAAGACATTGTGCAAATTGTTTCACAATTAATACCGCCTGGAACACCATAGTGTGATGGTGTGTCCGAACATCATAGTTGCACCCTATTGGATATGGTGCGTACCATGATGTCTCTCGTCGAATTACCACTATCGTTTATGGGTTAGGCATTAGAGACAACCGCACTCACTTTAATAGGGCACCACGTTACTCCGTTGAGATGACACCGTATGAACTATGGTTTAGAGAAACCTAAGCTGTCATTTCTTAAAGGTTTGGGGCTATGACGCTTATGTGAAAAAGTTTCAGGTTGATAAGCTCGAACCCAAAGCGGATAAAATACATCTTCATAGGACACCCAAAACAGTTGGGTATGCCTCCTAATTCAGAGCCGAAAGCAATAGGGATTGTTTCTTGAATTGGGTCCTTTATCGAGGAAAAGTTCGTCTCGAAAAGTTGAGTGGGAGGATGGTGGAGACTTGATGAGGTTATTGAACCGTCACTTCAACTAGTGTGTAGCAGGGCACAGGAAGTTTTTCCCGTGGCACCTACACCAATTGAAGTAGAAGCTTATGATAGTGATCATGAAGTTTCCGATCAAGTCACTACCGTACATCGTAGGTTGACAAGGATGCGTACTACTTTAGAGTGGTACAGTAATCCTGTCTTGAAGGTCATGTTGCTAGACAACAATGAACCTACGAGCTATGGAGAAGCGATGGTGGGCCCAAATTCCGACAAATGGTTAGAAGCCATGAAATCCGAGATAGCATCTATATCTCAGAACAAAGCATGGACTTTGGTGGACTTGCCCGATGATCGGCAAGCCATTGAGATGAATGGATCTTTAAGAAGAAGACGGACGTGGACGGTAATATCACCGTCTATGAAGCTCGACTTGTGGCAAAGAGTTTTCACAAGTTCAAGGAGTTGACTACGATGAGATTTTCTCATCCGTAGCGATGCTTAAGTCCGTCGGAATCATGTTAGCATTAGCTGCATTTATGAAGTCTGGCAGATGGATGTCAAAACGAGTTTCCTTACCAGTTTTGTAAGGAAAGGTTGTATGTGATACAATCAGAAAGTTTTGTCGATCCTAAGGATGCTAAAAGTTATGCCGGCTCCAGCGATCCTTCTAAGGACTGGAGTGAGCATCTCGGAGTTGGAATGTGCGCTTTGATGAGATGATCAAAGATTTTGGGTTTATACAAAGTTTATGAGAAACTTGTATTTCCAAAGAAGTGAGTGGGAGCACTATAGAATTTCTGATGAGTATGTGTCGTTGACATATAGATGATCAGAAATGATGTAGAATTTTCTGTAAAGCATATAGGGTTGTTTGAAAAGTGTTTTCAAGTGAAAACCTGGATTAAGCTACTTCAACATTGAGCATCAAGATCTATGAGGATAGATCAAAAACGCTCAATAGTACTTTCAAATGAGCACATACCTTGACATAATCTTGAAAGTGTTCAAGATGGATCAGTCAAAGAAGGAGTTCTTGCCTGAGTTGTAAGGTATGGAGTTAAGAGTTAAAAGCTCGACCACGGCAGAAAAGAGAGAAAGGACGAAGGTCGTCCCCTATGCTTCAGACATAGGCTCTATAGTATGCTATGTTGTGTACTGCACCGGAAGTGTGCCTTGCCATGAGTCAGTCAAGGGGTACAAGAATGATCCAGGAATTGATCATTGGACAGCGGTCAAAATTGTCCTTGGAATAAATAAGGACATGTTTCTTGATTATGGAGGTGATAAAGAGTTCGGCGTAAAGGGTTACGTCGATGCAAGCTTTAACACCTATCCGAGTGACTCTGAGTAGCAAACCGGATACGTATAGTGGAGCAACCATTTGGAATAGTTTCAAATGGAGCATTTACAATATGACCTAAAAATTTGCAAAGCACACATGGATCTGAAAGGTTCAGACCTGTTGACTAAAACCCGTTGACTAAAACCTCTCTCGCAAGCAAAACATGATCAAACCTCAGAACTCATTGAGTCTAAATCGCATGATGATGTGAACTAGTTTACAGACACTAGTAAACTCTTGGGTGTTGGTCACATGGCGATGTGACCTATCAGTGTTAATCACATGGCGATGTGAACTAGATTATTGACTCTAGTGCAAGTGGGAGACTGTTGGAAATATGCCCTAGAGGCAATAATAAATTAGTTATTATTATATTTCCGTGTTCGTGATAATCGTTTATTATCCATGCTATAATTGTATTGAAAGGAAACTCGAGATACATGTGTGGGTACATAGACAACACCATGTCCTAGTAAGCCTCTAGTTGACTAGCTCGTTGATCAATAGATGGTTACGGTTTCACGACCATGGACATTGGATGTCGTTGATAACGGGATCACATCATTAGGAGAATGATGTGATGGACAAGACCCAATACTAAGCCTAGCACAAAGATCGTAGTTCATATGCTAAAGCTTTTCTAATGTCAAGTATCTTTTCCTTAGACCATGAGATTGTGCAACTCCGGATACCGTAGGAATGCTTTGGGTGTACCAAACATCACTGGCGTGAATGGGTGGCTATAAAGGTGCATTACGGTATCTCCGAAAGTGTGCATTGGGTTGGTACGAATCGAGACTGGGATTTGTCACTCCGGTTGACGGAGAGGTATCTCTGGGCCCACTCGGTAGGACATCATCATAATGTGCACAATGTGACCAAGGGGTTGATCACGGGATGATGTGTTACGGAACGAGTAAAGAGACTTGCCGGTAAAGAGATTGAACAAGGTATCGGGATACCGACGATCGAATCTCGGGCAAGTACAATACCGCTAGACAAAGGGAATTGAATACGGGATCAATTGAGTCCTCGACATCGTGGTTCATCCGATGAGATCATCGTGGAACATGTAGGAGCCAACATGGGTATCCAGATCCGCTGTTGGTTATTGACGGAGAACGTCTCGGTCATGTGCGCATGTCTCCGAACCCGTAGGGTCTACACATAAGGTTCGATGGCGCTAGGGTTATAAAGGAAGTTTGTATGTGGTTGCGAATGTTGTTCGAGTCCGGATGAGATCCGGACGTCACGAGGAGTTCGGAATGGTCCGGAGGTAAAGATTTATATATGGGAAGTCTGTTTTGGTCACCGGAAAAGTTTGAGGCGATATCGGTAATGTCTGGGACCACCGGGAGGTCGTGGGTCCACCAAGTGGGGCCACCTGCCCCGAGAAGGTTCGTGGGCCAAGTGTGGGAGGAGACCAGCCCCTAGGAGGGCTGGTGCGCCCCACAAGGGGCCCAAGCGCAAGGATGAGTGGGAGGGCAAACCCTAGTCCAGATGGGCCCTAAGGCCCATCTAGTGGGCGCCCCTGTCCCTCCCTCTTGGCCGCCTCCCTTGATCCCATCTAGGGCTGGCCGCCACCCCTAGGGGTGGAAACCCTAGAGGGGCGCAGCCCTCCCTTCCCTATATATATGAGGCCTATGGGGCTGCCCATAATACACGAGCCTCCCTCTCCAGCGCAGCCTGCCTCTCCTCCTCCTCCTCTCCCTTGGTGCTTGGCGAAGCCTGCGGGATTGCCACGCTCCTCCATCACCACCATGCCGTTGTGCTGCTGCTGGATGGAGTCTTCCTCAACCTCTCCTCTCTCCTTGCTGGATCAAGGCGTGGGAGACATCACCGGGCTGTACGTGTGTTGAGCGCGGAGGTGCCGTCCGTTCGGCACTAGGATCTCCGGTGATTTGAATCACGACGAAGCACGACTCCTTCAACCCGTTCACTTGAGCGCTTCGCTTAGCGATCTACAAGGGTATGTAGATGCACTCTCCTTCCCCTCGTTGCTAGTTTCTCCATAGATAGATCTTGGTGACACGTAGGAAAATTTTGAATTTCTGCTACGTTCCCCAACACCGTGCGCCTCCACGGTGTTGTCGCCCTTGTACTCGTCGGTGAACGTCATCGCCGGTAGCAGGGCTTGGTGCTTTTGCGTTGATATGGGGCGATTTGGTGGGAGCGCTATGGATACTTGTGTTGTTGTGGATGAGAAGGCCTTTGGCAGGGGTCTGAATTTAAGGGGAGGGCGCGGGGTGGGATGGCCTCGTCGGATGAACTGCACGATCACGCTGACGATGCGGTTGTGCAGATCGTGGGTTGGTTTTGCATTTGTGTCGTGGGCTTGTGGCGATGGAACTGCTTCTATCGGGTGGTTGTATGCGAACGTTTGGTTTTTTTAAGGTGGTTTTATTTTATTTTTGATCAGTAAATTTTTTAACCACCACTTTCTGTGTGAACGGGCATTTTGTTACGTTTATACATGCATCCTGTGTGATAATGAACTGCATCCGTATATAGTCCTCCACTGCATCTTCTACAATACAGAACTGCACTTGTGTATAAATGTGCGTACTTCACTGTTTTTTGCGTGTATTTATTCGTGTAGGTAATCGGGAACTGGATTGCCATACCGCACTGCATCGCGTAACGTAATGCACTGCATTTTTTACAGCCATGTACTGCATCTTGTTTTTGCCTGTACTTACTGCAGTCCCTGGTACGGAAGGGGTAGGGAAAGGGGTGGGGGCCCCCACTTTTTTTGAACTTATTGTTTTTTCTTAGTCGGCCTTGTTGGGCCTGTGTTCGGGTAGTTTAGAGACGCACTTGGGCCCAAGTCGGCCTATGAGCACGGCTTGGTTCCCGGTTCGCTGTGTGTGCGTCCTAATGTTTAGTCCCACCTCAACCCGCGGAAGGCGCGCCCGACCTGTTTATAAGCGCTAGTGAGGCATACTGGTCGAACTCCTCCGGATACTTATTTGGGCGCTTATACACGTCGCTCGTAGCTATATGCTCTCTGACCTGTGGGCCCATGTGCAACCGGCCCCATGCATTGTGACTCAGAACGACTCGCCTTCTATGGGCGCAGACCTACTACGAGACTGGCTGGGGCCGGCTCGCCTGGGTTGTCAATTTTTTTCCTTTGTATCTTTTTCAAGGTTGGGGCGTGCACTACTTTTTAGTAAATCATCCGTGCACTGCATTGTTTTAGTTTCAGTACTGCATGTGCACGCATTCTGTACTGCACGTGTTCTGCACTACATTTTTGTGCACTGCATTGGTATCATTTTTCTTTATTGTTTTTCCTCTTACGTATCCTTTTTTCTTAGTGTACGGGTGCGATCGCTTTTGTGCCCCTATCGCCTTGCATTAAATCATAGTTCATCTTTGCGGGTGTCGCATTTTGCACTGCGTGCATCCTTCTTTGTGCCAAAAAGTTGAGACTGGCTATGCCAATGCTGCCAAAGTGCTTCTCTTTTGCTTTTTTTTGAGCATGTACTGCACTTCATCCACACATATAGTGAACTTCCTGGTACGAATTTGGAGAACTACACACATAAAATGGTCTGTGGATTATAATTTTTTAGAGTATTATTTTTTAATGATCCGCGGTTTTGTTCTTGGGAATTACTGCAGTCAAAGTACACCTTCTTTTTTCGTTCCTTTTTCTTTGGTAACATAAACCTTTATTGATTGTCCTTTATTCTTGGGAACATAATTTCCATTAAGTCCCCTTTAATTTTCAGTTTTGACCTTTTTGCATTCCTCTTATATAAATGAAGGCTAACTTATACCCTTCCTTTGCATTTCATTTCTCCTCTAGCCGCAAGTTCTCTCCTTTCTCCAGCATATTATTATTTCTTTGCTTTTCTAGGTTTTTGTTGCGATGGCTCCAGGCCCCTATGCGTATCTCTTCTGCTGCGGCCATGGTTGTGGTGTGCCGACGCACTGCGATTGTTCAGCTTGCTCGCAGGCCCGTTGTGCTCGTCGTGGTGGGAAGGTGTTGTGCCGAACTGGGCGAGCCGAGCAGCTTGCATATGGTACAGTATTCACGGAAGGATTGGATATGGGCCAGATCAACGTTTCTGCGTTCTATTCTGCCCTGATTCGGCGTGGCCTTGGCTGCACGAGTCCTTTTGTCCATCAGCTTACACCAACAGATGTGGATACTCACTACAAGATGGTATGTTTCATTAGATATGATTTTTTTCTTTGTGTTTTTTTGTATAATTCCATTGCATTCTGAACTTGTAGTATTTTAGGAACGCACTTTTTTTCTTTGTTTTTTGAAGTGTACTGCAATGTGTTCTTATTTCTTGTTTTTATTTTTTTTTCTTGTGTGCATGTAGCTTATGTTTTAGTTTACATGGTTACAATATGTGAACTGCTTATATATTAACTGAGCACGACATATTTCTACATTTTTTTCCCAATTTGTATGGTGTGTACTACATGTAGCTAGTCTCTAGTACTGCATGATAGTTTGAAGCGTACTGCATATTTGCAAGTTCCATACTGCATATTGAAATGCGTTTTATATGTACTACTTGTTGGACTGTTGTGCACTTCATCTATCTTTGTGCACAGTATGAGAATTGTACTGCTAGTTTCGTTCTCAAACAGTTTTATTATTTTTTGTACAAAATTCCCTCAACGAGCTGTTAGGTATGTCCGGCTCAAGAAGAAAGGAATTCTTCAAGTTGTTCTTGGTAATAGATACCTTAAACTAGCCAAGTACAGTGTAGGCGTTGACGGGCGGCTGTGTCTGCACAAAGGGTGAAAGGAATTTGTCATTGATAGTGGCCTAAAGTCTGAGCAGGTTGTTGTCCTCAACTTCTTTGAACTCAAGGATCGTACGGTTAGAATCACGTTTGACGTGATTGGCTAAGGTTATGAGGTTGATTTGTAATAAGTACTTTTGCGTGTTGAACGCTTCTTCTTTTTGATGTGTTTTGTAATAAGCACTTTTGTGATCTGAACCGCTTCAATTATTATTCAACGGGAAATTTGTGTTTACATGGTTATAATATGTGAACTGCTTATATATTAGCTGAGCACTACATGTTTCCACATTTTTTCCCAATTTGTATGGTGTGTACTACGTGTAGTTAGTCTCTAGTACTGCATGATAGTTCGAAGCGTACTGCATATTGGCAGGTTCCATACTGCATATTGAAATGCGTTTTATATGTACTACTAACAACATTTTTTACATGGTTTTTAAATCAAAATGTGTCAATGTTTTAGTCAAGACTGCTATATATATGGTATACTCTATATACCATTTTCTCTTTACATGGTTTAGTTGAATAACTCATAGTCAACGGGAAATTTGTGTTTACACAAAATTTAAACTGAGACATAAGTCATAGAGATAATGTAGGACCTTGAAGTATGTCTAGAGGGGGGGGGGTGATTAGACTACTTGACCAATTAAAAACTTAACCTTTTCCCAATTTTAGACTTTGGCAGATTTTAGCTATCTTTGCACAAGTCAAGCAATCTTCACACAATTCAAGCAAGCATGCAAAGAGTATATAGGCAGCGGAAATTAAACCATGCAACTTGCAAGAATGTAAAGGGAAGGGTTTGGAGGATTCAAACGCAATTGGAGACACGGATGTTTTTGTCGTGGTTCCGATAGGTGATGCTATCGTACATCCACGTTGATGGAGACTTCAACCCACGAAGGGTAGCAGTTGCTTGCGAGTCCACGGAGGGCTCCACCCACGAAGGGTCCACGAAGAAGCAACCTTGTCTATCCCACCGTGGCCGTCGCCCACGAAGGACTTGCCTCACTAGCGGTAGATCTTCACGAAGTAGGCGATCTCCTTGCCCTTACAAACTCCTTGGTTCAACTCCACAATCTTGTCGGAGGCTCCCAAGTGACACCTAGCCAATCTAGGAGACACCACTCTCCAAGAAGTAACAAATGGTGTGTAGATGATGAACTCCTTGCTCTTGTGCTTCAAATGATAGTCTCCCCAACACTCAACTCTCTCTCATGGGATTTGGATCTGGTGGAAAGAAGATTTGAGTGGAAAGCAACTTAGGAAGGCTAGATATCAAGATTCATATGGTAGGAATGGAATATCTTGGTCTCAACACATGAGTAGGTGGTTCTCTCTCAGAACTGGTAAGTTGGAAGTGTAGGTTTGTTCTGATGGCTCTCTCCACGAATGAAGAGGAGGTGGAGGGGTATATATAGCCTCCAGAGAAAATCTAACCGTTACACACAATTTACCAAACTCGGTAGGACCGAATCAACAAACTCGGTCAGACCGATTCAGTAAACCTAGTGACCGTTAGTGATTTCGGTGGGACCGACATGCAACTCGGTAGGACAGATATGGTTAGGGTTAGGGCATAACGTAATCTCGGTGAGACCGATTACACAAACTCGGTGAGACTGATTTTGGTAATTAGCTAACCAGACAGTTGGTCAGGTAAATTAGGTGGGACCGATTCGCTCTTTTCGGTGGGACCGAAATGTTACGAAAGGGAAATAGAGAGTTTACATTGCAATCTCGGTGGGACCGATCGCTCACTTCGGTTAGACCGAAACGTTACGAAGGGAAACAGAGAGATTACAATCCCATCTCGGTGAGACCGAGATCCCTATCAGTGAGGCCGATTTGCCTAGGGTTTGTGGCAGTGGCTATGACATTTGAACTCGGTGGCGCCGGATAGAAAGAATCGGTAGGACCGATTTTGACTTTGGGTTTAGGTCAAATGTGGAAGTGAGAAAGTAGTTGAGGGTTTTTGGAGCATATCACTAAGCACTTGAAGCAAGAGGCTCATTAAGCAACACCTCATCCCTCCTTGATAGTATTGGCTTTTCCTATAGACTCAATGTGATCTTGGATCACTAAAATATAAAATGTAGAGTCTTGAGCTTTTGAGCTTGAGCCAATCCTTTGTCCTTAGTATTTTGAGGGATCCACTTTCATCATCCATGCCATGCCATTCATTGAGCTTTCCTGAAATATTTGTCTTGGAATAGCATTAGCTCAATAAGCTATATGTTGTTATGAATTACCAAAACCACCTTGGGACAGTTGCACTTTCAATCTATCCCTTTTTGGTAATTGATGACAACATATAGATCGAAGCTTCGACAAAAGATAATAAGATTGAAAAACATCGTCGCTTTGAGAAGTATGTGATAAGCAAGAGCTCCCCCTAAATTTGTGCATAGTTTAAGATTTGCTTTGGACTGCAAATGCATAAGGAATTAGGCTCATGGGTTACTCTTCCATGTCACATACATCTTGGTGGAGCGCTCAAAATAATAAAGATTGAACACATGCACACATCACCAAGCAAAGTGAATGATCATATAAGGATAAGTAAGATAATATCATCTAACAAGCATAAGTGTAGCTTATGATCAAACACATGATCATCAATGTCTCACAGACAATAGCATAGTATCTCAAGCAATCAAAAGCAAACATAGTTCAACCAAGAAGACACGAGAGAACAAAAGCAAACTCTCTCTCTCTCTCGAAGACTATGATCTATACATTTTTCTCCTCCTTTGGCAACAAGTTACCAAAAAGTTCCTAGAAAATGCATAGTACTATATCGTCTCTCAGGCTTGGTCTTTAGTTGGTGGTGTAGAGATGGCTCCTTGGACAAAGACTTCAGTTGAAGTGGGTGGAGCTGAAGGAGTTGGTGCTGGAGCTGGTTGCACTGGAGCTGTAGCTGGTGCAGATGAAGTAACTCTGGGGTCTGTCACTGGCTCTGCAGCTGATATCTGAGCTCGAGGCACTCTGGCAAATGCATCAGTAGTTGTTCTGCCCTTCCTCTACTGCATGTCATCCTGTAGCTGCTCCACAACTGACTGAATCTCAGTTAGTTTGACATCTAAATCATAGAATTTTTGTTCCATGATTCTTTCCAGGCTCTCTTGGTTTTGAGTTAGGGTGGCCAACCCCTTCTCAATCCTTAGAGTTGATGCTATCAAGTAACCAAGCTGGTCCTTCTTGCTCTTCAAAAAGTACTCATATGCCTCCGCTAGAGTTGGCATCTTGACAGCCTTCTCTTTCTTTGCTTTCTCCTTCTTCTCTTGAGCTTGTACTGATGATGGTTCATTCTCATTCATTAAAACTTGATTGTCCTCAAAGTCTGGATAGAGAACAAAGTGTTCCTTATCCAACAGATATTTTCCTGTGCCCATCTTTGAGTTAATCAACTCCTGAATTTGTGGGGCATATCCACAACTTCTCTTTTGGTCTGCTGCTGTCCTCTTGATAGTCTCAACTATGAGGCTCATGACCTTGAATTTATGTGGCACATCAAATATGTGTAGCAAATTAATTGCATGCCCTCTGATCATGTTGTGGTCACCTGACTTGGGCAAAAGAGTGTGCCTTAATATCCAGTTGATCGTTGGCAGCCCTGACAGAAGAAAATGGACTGACCCAAACTTGAAAGTTTCAAGGGCTTCGTCTGGGATATCCTTGTACATTTGTGACATAGAATTGTGATCCATCTTTTTCTTGGCATAGACGTCCAAGTCATCTTCATTCTCCTTTGGGGCATTGATCAGATTGGCCCATTCCTCAATAGTTGATTGGTATCTCGTTCCTTCAGACATCCAAACAATTCTGCCATCTGGATAGAAATGTGCTGTGGAGTAGAATTGCATAATGAGCTCATCATTCCAGTTTGTGAGCTTCTGCCCAACAAAATCTGCAACTCCACACGCACTGAAGCTATCATATACTCCTGGATAATGTTCTTCATTTTCCTTGATGTAGGTCCAGTCGACCCACCTCATATCACACACTATTGGCTTTTTGTCCAACAAGATTGTCTCATAGAAATCATGTTGTTCCTTTGTGTGGAAGCTGTAATCAATAGCAGTCCTTCTCCTGGTGGCATATGGATCTGACTCTCTCCATAGGCTCAACCCTGAATCTCTCCTGATCTTCATGTTCTCAGCCACAGGATGAGCATCGTTGTGGTCTGGAATCTTGGGTTTGAGCTTCCTCAGGACTTGTCCTTCATCATCTTCCTCAGCAGCAACATCAGGCACTGGGGCCTTGTTCTTCTCAGCAGCTGGTATACTCCTAGTATTCCTCTTAGGTGCACTCTTGGGCTTGGAGGCAGCTTTGGGTGCATCTTTGGGCTTTGATGTTGCAGCCCCTGACCTTATAGCATCACCCATCAGCTTCTGTGCCATGGGTGCTGGTGCAGCAACCTCTTCTTCCTCTTCTTCTTCCATCATGGAAGGCTTTCCAATCACTCTGGCCATGGTCTTCTTGACCCTTTCCTTCCTTTTCTTTCCTTCTGCAGCAGGCTCTTTGGGTTGGGACTCCAAAGATGCTTGAGTGGAGGCTCTGGATTTAGACATGGGTTGTCTTCATGCTGGCCTTTTGATCTTCATCCCTGGCTTAACTACAGCTGAGCGGTACTCCTTCTTAAGCACTTTCTTCTTTGAAATAGCCTCATCCTCTACTGCCACATAATCCTCATCCTCAGACTCTGAGGTCTTCTTCTTCCTTGTCCTGGTGGCAGCTTTGGGAAAATTGCTGGGAGTGCTTCTGCTTCCTTCATCTGAGCTGTTCAAGGGACTAGTGCCCTCACTCATGTGAATCTGCTCTTCTTCCCTGTTCTGACTGTCACTTTGGTCTGACATGATGCAAGCACTGACTGCTGACCCTGTGAACAATTATAGATGAGATAGAGTGGATGAGCATCACAAAATGCAGATATTTTTGAAAAAGAATGATTCAAAAACTTAGTTTTAGTTTTCCACAGAAAGCATTTCGAATCAACCGATTTTCAAACTCGGTGATACCGAAGCAGTTTTGGAACCTAAACTAGTGAACTCGGTCAGACCGAGTCATAGTTCGGTGGCACCGAGACTGCTAGGGTTTCACAAAGTTCTAAAATCCGTCACACCGATTAGCAATTCTTGGCCAGACCGAGAGTTACCAGTGCAATGGCGTTAGCCGAATCGGTGGGACCGAGTTTTTCAACTCGGTGGGTCCGAGATGGTTTCGGCGGAAACCTAACCCTAAATTTTAAAATTGCATCTATTCTAAGGATTGTTTTGACTGGATAGAGGTGTTCCAATCGTGGAAAGAATCATAATGAACACAATGTGTTGAGAATCAGACGAGGATAGCACTGTGATCGAGTTCATACCCTAGTTCGGCGATGAACTTGCTACGGCGGCAACGACGGAGATGAAATCCGTTGACGGCGGCGGAGACCAGCGACAGGAGGCGGCTGGCGACGAAGTCGATGATCCGGAGACCTAGTAGGCAGAGCGAGCTATGCACGGGCGAAGAGTTTCGGAGAAAGTTTTCCAAAATTTTGCCCGTGTGAATATATAGCCCGACACTGTCGGTGTGACCGAGTGGAACAACTTCGGTGGCAGCGAGATGCTTAGCTGTTGACGATTCTGACAACTCGGTGTGACGAAAAGTTCAAATCGGTTGCACCGAGATTGAAAACCTAGATCGACTTAGTGATCTCGGTATGACCGAAATGGAGGAATCGGTCGGACCGAAAAGCACAAAGAAGTTTTGGAAGTTTAAGTCTATGATGAATCGGGGACTCAAGTGCTCCTCACTGAGTGGCTCGAATCGACTTGATCAAATTTTGTGATGTAGCATGAATAGAGTTTGTGACGAGAAAAGCATAGATAGCTAGAGAAGGTTCTTAGGCATTCTTGTCCATCCACTTGGCCAAAGAAAAAGAAACCAATCAATCGAAACAACAAGTGGATGTCCTCGAATGAGTAAAATATGCAACCAACATGCTCACACAAAAAAATGACAAATGAAATATGTGGCAAAGCATGCACAACCAATTCTAGCATCTATCATACAATTGGTGATGACTACGTCATCTATATATGAGTATATTGACTTAGGAGTCAAATGAGAACATTTGATCATAGGTCATACTCATCATTTAAGCTCAAGTGGGGTTACCACCTTTACATAATGCATTGATGTGTTCACATCATTAGAGTTGCTTTGACTCGATTCTTAGAGTTAAGCTCCCCCTAGATGTGAGATCCCCCCTTAGAGGGATGAACTAACCTTGGGTTTTGTCGATGATGACTTCATGTAGGTGTTGAAGATGTGGATGCTCAATGTTGATGTAGATCATTTGGAGCAATCCTTTGGAGTGAGTTGCACTTTCAATACCTACATGGGTTAGTCCCACAAGGAACAAACAAGAATATCCATAGACATAGAGTGATGCAAACACAAGATGATGTCCATGAAAACTTTAGGTTACCTTGTCCCTTGCCTTACCAACATGAGGGTTTGTGACTCCTTGAACTAGTGCAAGATATGGAAGTTGATTGCACTTGTCCTTGCCATAATGATATGAGTGAAGAATGTTGGCGGAGTCACCCTCAAGAACTCTCTAGTTCTTCTTCTTCGGGATCCACGTCATCTTGATGGGAATCCTTGGAGTTGTAGTTGTACTTGATGAAGTAGAACTTGACGTAGTCTTGGGAACCCACTTGACCAAGGCCTTAGGTGCTTCTTCAAACGCATCAATCTCCTCTTCAAGCTTTTCCTTGCCTTTGTTCTTGTGGTCTTGTGGTGGAAGATCATCTTGTGCTTGTGTTCCCTTGAAGGAAGTAGGATCATACTTCTCTTGTTGAGGAACAAACTTCGTCTTGGGGTATTGATCTTCTTCCCACTCAACTCTATTGGCATTGAACTTTCGTTCAAAACCAACACCTTGATTCTTCCGGTGCCTTCCTTGCTTGCGTACAGTTTCCTCGAATTTCTTACTCCCGGCAAGGCTCTTGTATACACCTTTCTCTATAATTCCCTTCAATAAGCTATTTTCTTGCTCAAGTGTAACTTGGCTAAGAGAATCATTAGTGGAATCAAGAGAACTACTAGAAGCAACAATATTGGATTTAGCATTATTATTGTTACTACTAGAGGAAGGATCTTTCTTGTTCTTGTTACTAGACTTGACTTGAGGCATGTAAGTAGATAAGAGTAAACGCTTGGCAATGTAAGAAGAACTTTTCTTACGGAGATCATCATTGATTGCCTTTAAGAACTCATGCTCTTTCTCAAGATTGATATTTTCAAAGCATAACTTCTCATGAGCCCTTAAAAGTTCTCGATGATCTTCGAAGATAGTTTCATGAGCTAACTTAAGAGTGTTTAGTTCTTTATTTAGAAGCTCAATCTTCTACTTATCATTGTCATTCATTTTATCTTGATTAGCATGATTAATTGACGTTTCATCATAGTATTCATCACTAGAGTTGTCAATAAGTAAATCATCATCAACTAACAAGTCATCTCCATCACTATTAAAATCAACATACTCGGGGTGTGTTACCTTAGGACCTTTGGCCATGAAGCATCTTCCAATTCCTTCATTTGGTGAATCAAATATGTCGTAGGAGTTGGTTGACACAAGTGCTAGACTGGCAACACCTTCATCTTGAGTATGTTCGGAGTCGGAGTGATAGCTTCTCTCGGAGTGATTGTCGGAGTCGGAGCCGGATACCCATTCACCAACATGAGCTTGATGTCTTCGTTTTGTGTAGCTCTTTGATGACTTGTCCTTCCTTTCCGAATCCTTGCTTCTCCGTGAGGGTCTTCGTTCATAATGATCATCTATACTCCTTCTCTCTCTTGGTGGCGATTCTTCTCTTCTGCTTCTTCTTTTTGGAGAATCTTCTCTTCTTTTGTAGGGTGCCGTACACTCATTGGAATAGTGTCCGGGTCTCCCACAATTGTAGCAATTGCGCTCTCTACTAGAAGATCTTTTGTCATTGTATGACCTTGACTTAGAACTTGTTTCTTTGCTTCTACTCTTGTAGAATTTGTTGAAGTTCTTCACCATTAAGCTCAATTCTTCATTGAAGGTTTGTTTCTCACTTGATGATGTGGGGGCTTCACATGAGGCTTTGTAAGCACCACTCGACTTGTTGTGAAGTTCCTCCTTATCCTTGAGTGACATCTCATGAGCAACAATTCTTCCAATGACTACCGTTGGCTTGAGATCTTTGTAATTTGGCATCATTTGGAGTAATGTGCACACGGTATCATATTTTCCATCCAATGCTCTTAGGATCTTCTTGATGATGAATTTGTCGGTCATCTCTTCACTTCCTAAGCCGGCAATCTCATTTGTGATAAGAGCAAGCCTAGAGTACATTTCAGCGACACCTTCACCATCCTTCATTTTGAACTTGTCAAGCTGACTTTGGAGCACATCCAGCTTGGATTCCTTGGCGGAGTCAGTACCTTTATGCATATCAATCAAAGTATCCCAAATTTCCTTTGCATTCTCAAGGCGGCTGATTTTGTTGAATTCTTCGGGGCACAATCCATTGAAGAGGATATCACAAGCTTGAGCATTGTATTGCAGGATCTTCAATTCATCCGCATTAGCTTCACGGTTCGGTTCTCTCCCATCAAAGAATCCACCTTGCAAGCCAATACACACAATAGCCCAAACGGCGGGGTCATGTCCGAGAATATGAATTTTGATCTTATGCTTCCAACTAGCAAAGTTAGTGCCATCAAAGTAAGGACCTCTATGGTGATAATTTCCCTCGCTAGACGCCATACTCTCCTAGGTTGTGAAACCAAGGCTATGACCACCAAAAGCTATGGAAATCAAAGCAAATGGAGACCAAAGCTCTGATACCACTTGTAGGACCTTGAAGTATCTCTAGAGGGGGGTGATTAGACTACTTGACCAATTAAAAACTTAACCTTTTCCCAATTTTAGACTTTGGCAGATTTTAGCTATCTTTGCACAAGTCAAGCAATCTTCACACAATTCAAGCAAGCATGCAAAGAGTATATAGGCAGCGGAAATTAAAGCATGCAACTTGCAAGAATGTAAAGGGAAGGGTTTGGAGGATTCAAACGCAATTGGAGACACAGATGTTTTTGTCGTGGTTCCGATAGGTGGTGCTATCGTACATCCATGTTGATGGAGACTTGAACCCACGAAGGGTAACGGTTGCGCGAGTCCACGGAGGGCTCCACCCATGAAGGGTCCACGAAGAAGCAACCTTGTCTGTCCCACCATGGCTGTCGACCACGAAGGACTTGCCTCACTAGTGGTAGATCTTCACGACGTAGGCGATCTCCTTGCCCTTACAAACTCCTTGGTTCAACTCCACAATCTTGTCGGAGGCTCCCAAGTGACACCTAGCCAATCTAGGAGACACCACTCTCCAAGAAGTAACAAATGGTGTGTAGATGATGAACTCCTTGCTCTTGTGCTTCAAATGATAGTCTCCCCAACACTCAACTCTCTCTCATAGGATTTGGATCTGGTGGAAAGAAGATTTGAGTGGAAAGCAACTTGGGAAGGCTAGAGATCAAGATTCATATGGTAGGAATGGAATATCTTGGTCTCAACACATGAGTAGGTGGTTCTCTCTCGAGGCTGGTAAGTTGGAAGTGTAGGTTTGTTCGATGGCTCTCTCCACGAATGATGAGGAGGTGGAGGGTATATATAGCCTCCACACAAAATCTAACCGTTACACACAATTTACCAAACGTGGTAGGACCGAATCAACAAACTTGGTCAGACCGATTCAGTAAACCTAGTGACCGTTAGTGATTTTGGTGGGACCGACAAGCAACTCGGTAGGACCGATATGGTTAGGGTTAGGGCATAACGTAATCTCGGTGAGACCGATTACACAAACTCGGTGAGACCGATTTTGCTAATTAGCTAACCAGAGAGTTGGTCAGGTAAACTCGGTGGGACCGATTCGCTCTTTTTGGTGGGACCGAAATGTTATGAAAGGGAAACAGAGAGTTTACATTGCAATCTCGGTGGGACCGATCGCTCACTTTGGTTAGACCGAAAAGTTACGAAGGGAAACAGAGAGATTACAATCCCATCTCGGTGAGACCGAGATCCCTATCGGTGAGACCGATTTGCCTAGGGTTTTGGCAGTGGCTATGACATTTGAACTCGGTGGCGCCGGATAGAAAGAATCGGTAGGACCGATTTTGACTTTGGGTTTAGGTCATATGTGGAAGTGAGAAAGTAGTTGAGGATTTTTGGAGCATATCACTAAGCACTTGAAGCAAGAGGCTCATTAAGCAACACCTCATCCCTCCTTGATAGTATTGGCTTTTCCTATAGACTCAATGTGATCTTGGATCACTAGAATGTAAAATGTAGAGTCTTGAGCTTTTGAGCTTTACCCAATCCTTTGTCCTTAGTATTTTGAGGGATCCACTTTCATCATCTATGCCATGCCATTCATTGAGCTTTCCTGAAATATTTGTCTTGGAATAGCACTAGCTCAGTGAGCTATATGTTGTTATGAATTACCAAAACCACCTAGGGAGAGTTGCACTTTCAGATAAGCAAACTGCTATGCAAATGATTAATTTATTGTCTGTTCATCTATTTGGTCGTTAACCTGCTGCTTCTGCGCGGTGACTGGAGCGTGTCTAATGTCGCACTTTCTTTTGTTTTCCATGGCGGTGTTGCTGGTTCTTGTCTCTGCACCTTTGTGTTTGTAGCCCCTCGCGTGCTGGTTGATGGCTGCTTTCGTTTTTCAGCGCTGTGAACTGCATCCTTCTTTGTTCCCCGCGTGCTGGTTGATGGCTGCTTTGGTTTTTCAGCGTTGTGGACTGCATCCTTCTTTGCTCCCCGCGTGCTGGTTGATGGCTGCTTTGGTTTTCCAGTGGTGTGAACTGCATCCTTCTTTGCTCCCCGCGTGCTGGTTGTTGGCTGCTTTTGGTTTCCAGTGCTGAGAACTGCATCCTTCTTTGATCCCCGCGTGCTGGTTGATGGTGGTTTTCGTTTTCCAGTGTTGTGAACTGCATCCTTCTTTGCTCCTACCTTGTTTTTTGAAAGTGGTGTTGTTCTCGGTTTTTTCTGTACAGCAGCATTTCCTTGTGGTGGTCTTGTTGACATTGTTTCTTCATGTTCTTCGTCCTCTTCACTCTCTTCAGTCTCTTCACTCTCTTATTCCTGTTTATCATCTTCATCATCTATTTCTTCATAAACCACTGTTTCTTCAGTTTCTTCACGGTCTTCGTCCTCTTCACTCTCTTCTTCTTCCTGCTCTTCTCCATCTGCTTCTTCATAAGCCATTTCTTCTTCAGTTGTGTCATCATCTTCTTCTTTGATCTCACCTTCTTCGTCTTCCTCATTTTCTGATCTTTTTCTTTTTCTTTTGAGGCAGGTTCTTGAATTGTGTCTCTTCCTCTTTTTGCATATGCTACAACGTCTCGGTTTCGTCCATTTCTTAGTGTTGTGAGTGGAATTTCTGTTTTGTTGTGCATCTCCATGTCCTCGTTTTTCTTGTTCATTTCTTTTTGTACACGTCCTGGAATTGTGGCCGCTGATTTCATTACATGTTCTGCACATTCTTACTCCCAGTGGGTGAACATCACTGTCCAGCTCAGGCTATGGCTTACTGTTTTTGTCATCATTTTTCTCCGTGCATGCCACCTTTTTCTGGGTTGCGTCGCCCCCTTTCTTCCTTCCTCTTGTGTTTGAAACATGAGGTGGAAGAATTTTTTCTTTTTCGATAGCACCAGTTCCGTTGTGTTCAGTATTTTCTACTTGCTCGGCATTATTGTCATGCTGGGATTTCTCTGCTTGCTTTAGTTTTGCTGCTTCTTCTTCTTCTTTGTTGAGCACGTCAACTTCCTCGATCAGTGCCCTCATACCAGACAACGCTCTGTGGTACCCAGCGTCGGACCTTGCCGCTCTGTTTGCAAGGTCCATTGCTGTTTCTATCAGCAATTTTCCAGGGCAAAAAAGCGAGGTTCCATCTGGTGCTGTTTGTTCGTAGTCTCTTCTGTCAAACGTTGCATCTGATCTTACGTTACGGGTGTATCTTTTCATGATGTACACCTCAGGAATGTTGAGTACTCTCAAATGAGAAAGCATGCATAACACATGGATGCAAAAGAGGCCTGCAGACAATCACATGATTTTTTTTGTTCTGTAAGTGAACTGCATGAAACTAGTAAACACATATTTTTTTTCATTATTTGTTCATTTTAAAGAAGTGAACTTCATTGGTTTTGTGAATTACTCATGCATGTGGAATTTTAAAGTTCAGTAAGTGAGCTTTCGTGCATGACTATCAGAATCTAGAATTTTTTTTGCTAGGAGTCTCACCTGTGTGTGTCCAGAGTTTGCACTCACATTCGTAGACACCTTTCTCTTCATCGGCGACCACTTGGAAATTATGCCTTGCCCAGTCAAATGCATCCGATCTGTTGTAGTGGTGTACGAGATACTTTGTCGGGTTCTCAGGGCACCGTTCTGCTCTGAATGCAGTGCTACGGTAGAGTGTTTCTTTGAAATCTGCAAACACTGCCCTTGTATACACTTTTGATAGCTGAACTTCGAACCCAAACTTTGTTGTTGTTTTTACCTCTGACTGCATGATCACAAATGCACTGTTACGAACCAGAGAAATGAAAAAATTGTTTGTTTTTGTAGTCATATTTTTAGCAGTTTTTGATTGACATTTTGTTTACCTCATTTGCTACTGTCTCTGCGTGCTCGACGGCCTTCCTGGTCTGAATGCACTTATCCACCTGCTGAGCAAACAGATGGAGATCATGCTTCTCCCTGACAAAAATTTTCTTCAGTATGCGGTTCATGCTCTCGCTTCTCTGTGTGGAAGTCATCCGAGCACAGAAAATTTCCTTGTAGTAAGCCGAGATCCACTCATGCCTGTCATCCCAGAGCGAATTCATCACTTCGTCGTCTTGCAAGTTGTACCTCTGAATGAGGTTCTTCCATGCTCGTTCAAATTCTGACGGCATTAGTGGGTGATTCAGCACTGCATTGAGTTCGTCCTTGAGCTTCTCGTGCGCCTTATACAGCAAGGCGAGGTGGTCTTTGTACTTCTTCATGATATGCCACCGACACAACTTATGCAGAGTTTGTGGGAGGATAGTTTTTAATGCTGCCTTCATCGAAGAACACTGGTCTGAGAAGACACAAACAGTGTTTTTTTATTAAGTTGTTTGCGTGTGTGCAAGATAGATGGAAGAAATATAAGTGCACGAAACAAAACGTAAGTATGCATGTGTTTTTTATTTTTTTGTACCTGTCAGCATGCAGATTGGCGGCTTGTTGTTCATACACCTCAGAAAGGTTTTGAAAACCCACTCAAATGATGGTATTATTTCATCTCGCACGAGTGCAACAGCAAATATGGTGCTCTGTAGATGATGGTTCACCCCCACAAACACTCCCAGCGGCATGTGGAATTTGTTAGTTTTATACGTCGTGTCAAATGTAACGCAGTCTCCAAAATCTTTGTATGATCCTTTGGAACTTGCGTTCGCCCAAAAGACGTTTCTTACACGGTTATCTGCATCAACGTCATAATCATAGAAGAACTCTGGGTTTATCTTCTGCATTTTCTCGAAGAAATCCAGAAGTTTCTTGACATCATCTTCACACTCTTCTCTGGCAAACTTCTGTTTCCTGCATTTTCAGAGACAATGCAAACTTATCTCATCAAACAAGGAATAATTACCGACAGAATTCTCAAGAGATATGCTCTGTTACGTGCTTACTTGTTTACCCAGTCGCGGCTAGTATGTCCCATGTACTGCAGACCACCGGACATACGCGACAGTGTCGACATCATCTGAGCATGTGTGTGGTTGTCCAGTTGCATGTATTTCACTAACTGGTCTATCAAAGGATCATCTTTTTTGTGCAATCGCATGTGCAAAAGCATCCAGGGGCTTTCCAGCATCTTGTGATTGTGGTTGAGTTGAACCATTTCTATCACAAATTTGCCATCTTTCCTTTTTTGACTCTAATCTTTGCATTGCAGCCAATCCTTTTTGATGTCTTCTGACGTACCCGGTGATAATCTGACACAGTCTGCTTGTGCGCCCCTTCTCTTGAGCAGACAATGTAGGCATTTGTCCTGTGTTTTGCCCTCTTGCGTATGCCAAACCCTGCACATCTTGCATAATTGTTGTAAAAGTCCCATGCCTTGTCGTACGTGGTGAACTTCATTCCAGCAGCAGGTACGAGGTTCAGCGACATGTTTTTATCCTGCATTAATTGCAATGCTCTATGAGATAATTTGTTCTGTTCTGTTTTTTAAATACGAGGAGTGCATACGAGTTTAAAAAAGCATGGCAATGTTCCTAGCCAAACCTCATAAGAAATATCAGTGTGCACTGCAATGTTATCTGAATGGACTGCAACTATTTTTTTCAGAACATAAACTTACATGTGTGTAGAGTCGTTTGCCCGATGGTGTTTGCAGCCCGGATTGTATTGGACATGGCGGGGTTATAGCAGATCTGTGTAGTTGAGGATCTCGTGGCGGCAACAGTGAGGAGGATTTGTACCTGCTGTTTACTTTTGACCGAGGCACCGTTGGTGGTCACAGCGTCGAAGTTGATGCAGCAGGTATTGTTGGAGCTCTGTTTTTCGGTGCAGCAGGTGGACGCTGAGCTCTATTTTGGGGTGCGGCAGGTGGACTTGGTGGTAATCCAGTGTTGTGATGATGTCTCGGTGGATTGGTTTGAAAATTTTGGAGCAGTGACACATCATCATAGACATAATCATCATCTGCTGCAACATCGTGTTCAACTACGTCATCATTGTCTGTTCGGACATGTTGTCCAAATGTAGTGAACTCATGCTTATACTCTGGGTTGAGAACTGTTATCGGCTCATCTTCATCGTCATCGTCTTCATCATCGCATTGGTGAGTGCCTTCCCAGACGAATGTGACATCATCGTCATCTTCAACTACATCTTCTTCCTGGAAAAAATCTTCTTCTGGAGAGTACTGTACCCTATTTGTCATCGTGAAGAATCCTCGAGGAATCTCATGGGTAACCCAGCCAGTATCTCTTTCAGAAGAATATCCACTCTTCTGAAAGTTGTTGTTCTTAGTGCTGTCAATTATGCGCGGCATTTTGTATCTGCTGAACGTCATCTCCTGCACACAAAATGACCGAGCTGCATTGTCAGGTTAAATGAACTGAATCATGCGAACTGCAATGTGTTCAAAATGGTACTGCCGAAACATTGCATGTTGACTGCATCAGCACGCAAGGTGAACTGAAGCAACCGCACTGCATCGTTACCCGTAATGAACCTATACAAGCGTACTGCATAATCGAGTAAGTGCACTGCATTTTCCCCCACAACGAACTGAAGCAACCGCACTGCACAGGTTTTGTAGGCGCGCTGTACTGCTTGTACTGCTTTGTTTTGTCTAGGATAACTACACTGACATGGTTGAGGAAGTGTACTGCTTTACCTCGTTTTGCAGTGATTTCTTGCGTTTACAGGAGGAAGTTCCCTTCTCGTCCGTCTGCACAACTTTAACGTTCGCCCGTGCAGTCCACTTGCCCTTTAGAAGTTCATGGGCGGTCTGGACATTGCTCAAGGTGAACAGGGAAGGAGGATTTGCTCTGAAGGTCGATGCAGACTTATTCCAAGAACCTACCGTGGATGAAGCAACCTTGCGCACACTCCTCCTTGCTCGAATTGGTTTGATGTCCAGGCAGCACCAATCCACATCTGATGAAGTACAGCTAATTGCAGGCCCGGCCGCCACCGCGAAAGAAGGCCGGGAGGGAGGGCAGCGGCGCCCGAGCCACCGCCGTGGGAGAAAGCGGGGAGGAGGTGGCATCGCCCAAAGCCGCCGCCCAGCGTAAGAAGGCCGGGAGGGAGGGGGCGGCGGCGCCTGTGCCACCGCCATGTAGAAGGCCGGGAGGGAGGGGCGGCGGCGCGATCTGTTGGTGGTGTGAGAATAAGGCTGGTCTTATCGAATAAGGGTCTTAAGGGTGTTGTCATAATAGACCCACCTATATATATATATATATATATATATATATATATATATATATATATATATATATATATATATATATATATATATATATATATATATATATATATATATATATATAGTTTGCAATCATGGGCAGCCCCCACGCACATAATGCGGGGGTGTTTGCAAAAGCGCGTGTTCACACTTGATCCAACGTTTTGGTCCATTAAGGAGGTGGTAGCTGATACGTCTCCAACGTATCTATAATTTTTTATTGTTCCATGCTATTATATTATGTGCTTTGGATGTTTATGGGCTTTATTAAAAACTTTTATATTATTTTGTGACTAATCTATTGACCCAGAGACCAGTGTCAGTTCCTGTTTTTTCCCTTGTTTCAGTGTTTCGAAGAAAAGGAATATCAAACGGAGTCGAAACGGAATGAAACCTTCTGGAGAAGTTATTTTTGGAAGGAAAGCTACCCGATAGACTTGGAGTGCACGTCAGGAATGAAACGAGGGAGCCACGAGGCAGGGGGCGCGCCCACCCCCTGGGCGCGCCCTCCACCCTCGTGGGCCCCTCATGGCTCCCCTGACATATTTCTTTCGCCTATATATATCCATATACCCTAAAACGATCGGGGAACAGAAGAGATCGGGAGTTCCGCCGCCGCAAGCCTCTGTAGCCAACAAAAACAAATCGGGACCTGTTCCGGCACCCTGCCGGAGGGGGGAACACTCACCAGTGGCCATCTTCATCATCCCGGCGCTCTCCATGACGAGGAGGGAGTAGTTCACCCTCGGGCTGAGGGTATGTACCAGTAGCTATGTGTTTGATCTCTCTCTCTCTCTCGTGTTCTTGATTTGGCACGATCTTGTTGTATCGCGAGATTTGCTATTATAGTCGGATCTTATGTTTCTTCTTCCCCTCTACTCTCTTGTAATGGATTGAGTTTTCCCTCTGAAGTTATCTTATCGGATTGAGTCTTTAATGATTTGAGAACACTTGATGTATGTCTTGCCGTGCGTATATGTGGTGACAATGGGATATCACGTGATTCACTTGATGTATGTCTTGTTGAACAACTTGCGGGTTCCGCCCATGAACCTATGCATAGGGGTTGGCACACGTTTTCGTCTTGACTCTCCGGTATAAACTTTGGGGCACTCTTTGAAGTACTTTGTGTAGGTTGAATAGATGAATCTGAGATAGTGTGATGCATATCGTATAATCATACCCACGGATACTTGAGGTGACATTGGAGTATCTTGGTGACATTAGGGTTTTGGTTGATTTGTGTCTTAAGGTGTTATTCTAGTACGAACTCTAGGGCTGTTTGTGACACTTATAGGAATAGCCCAACGGATTGATTGGAAAGAATAACTTTGAGGTGGTTTCGTACCCTACCATAATCTCCTCGTTTGTTCTCCGCTATTAGTGAATTCGGAGTGACTCTTTGTTGCATGTTGAGGGATAGTTATATGATCCAGTTATGTTATTATTGTTGAGAGAACTTGCACTAGTGAAAGTATGAACCCTAGGCATTGTTTCTTAGCATTGCAATATAGTTTACGCTCAGTTTTATCATTAGTTACCTTGCTGTTTTTATAATTTCAGATTACAGAAACCTATATCTACCATCCATATTGCAGTTGTATCACCATCTCTTCGCCGAACTAGTGCACCTATACAATTTACCATTGTATTGGGTGTGTTGGGGACAAAAGAGACTATTTGTTATTTGTTTGCAGGGTTGTTTGAGTGAGACCATCTTCATCCTACGCCTCCCACGGATTGATAAACCTTAGGTCATCCACTTGAGGGAAATTTTCTACTGTCCTACAAACCTCTGCACTTGGAGGCCCAACAACGACTACAAGAAGAAGGTTGCGTAGTAGACATCAAGCTCTTTTCTGGCGCCGTTGCCGGGGAGGCTAGGTAAGCGGCACTCACAACCCGTCAACTAAGCTCTTTTCTGGCGACGTTGCCGGGGTGGTCAGTGATTGAGGGTATATCTTTAGATCTTGCAGTCGAATCTTTTAGTTTCTTGTTTTATGACTAGTTTAGTTTATAAAAGAAAACTACAAAAACAAAATGGAATTGAGTTTTCCTCATACGCTTCATCTTTTTAATATCTTTCGTGAGTATGATGGAAATGAAAATTGTGCTCATGTGCTAGAAGAAGAAATCTATAGAATGTTTGGCACTAAATCTTTGAATGATGAGCATGATTGCAATGTTGTTAGTATGAACTCCTCGAATATCCATGGTACTAATGATGATTGCACTAGTTATGATGAAAATGTCTCCTATAAACATGTCAATTTTTGTGGAGTGCATTGGGTTTGCAAGTATACACCAAATAGGGAAGATAGATATTGCAAGAGGCATAAGTATTTAGAAACTAAATTGTTGCAAGAAATTCTTGATGTTTGTGCTGAAAAATTCAATATTTTTCGCGCCCCTTGTGAACTTTGCAATGAACATGGTCATTTAAATCTCCAGTGCAAATTGTTTCATGACCGAATCGTATCCAAAAATTGTGATAATTTGATTACCCTTGAGCATCATAAAGAGCTTAGTCTTCTTTTGGGGTATGAGGAAATGAAACGTATATCTGAGGGTATTCCAAAGTTTAATCGTGATAGATTTCTTGATTTTGATCTAGAGAAGATTTATATGTATTGTGCGGTGAATTGCATTGAAAATCCTTATATTTCCAATTACATAAAGAAAAGAAAATAAATAGAAGATGAAGAGAATGCTAACGAAAGGGAATACACTTCCCAATATTATCCTATTATTTCTTATGATGAATCAAGTAACGAGGAGGAGCCTTCTATTCAACCAATCTCATTAATAAGGAGCTCCAAAAAGAGGATTGAACCCACACATGATGTGGTGAAGAAGAAGAAAAGAAAAAGGAAGAGAGGTAAAAAGATATCTCTCCCAAATAATGTTGCTCCTATTATTGTTGTGCCTCATGAAAATGAATCAAAAATAATTGTGGAAGATGATGTACTTGATGATGATCTCGTTATGCCTATTGCTTGTGGTGATGATTATGATTGGGAAGATAATGATACTCCTTATGATCTTGAAAATCTCTTTGGCACTTGCTTGGAAGAATATGATAATTGCTATATATTGGTGCTATCCATACTATTAATGATGAGAGGGATTATGCTTATGATATGAAAAGGCCCAAGCTTGGGGATGCTATGTTTGATGAAGATGATGTTTTTGAGAATATATTTGCTGCAATTAATGTTTGTCCCACGCTTGGGGATGCTACGTTTGATGAAGATGTTGTTTTAGTCTCTCAAGTTTTGATATGCAAATTTATAATGATGATAGCATGCCTTCTACCTATGATTATTATATTGATGAAAGTGGATTTGGAGAGGTCATGGCTTTATTTAGTGATGTATCCACTATTTCAGAAGAGGTTTCAATTGATTATGATGAGAACAATGTTACTACTTATGATGATTATTGTGATGAAACTTATGATATAAAAAGTAGTGATGATTATATTTATAAAACTTGTCATGATTATGATTACCCTTTCTCTGAACATTACTCTTTCAATATGGAAACAATTTATAGTATTCAAGTCTCTTATGGTACTCCCACTATCCCGAATGAGAAGTATTTTGCTTATGTGGAGAATAGTAAAGTTTATATGCTTGTGCATCATGAAAAGAATGCTTTAGGTGCTGGTTATATTGTTGAATTCATTCATGATGCTACTGAAAATTATTATGAGGGAGGAATATATGCTTGTAGGAATTGCAATAATATCAAGTTTTCTCTCTATGTGATTAAAGTTTTGAAGTTATGCTTCTTTTGCCTTCCCCTGCTAGTTGATTGTTGTTCCCATAAGTTGTTTTCTCACAAAATACCTATGCATAGGAAGTGGGTTAGGCTTAAATGTGCTAGTCATATTCTTCATGATGCTCTCTTTATGTTTCAATTCTTATCTTTTGTGAGCATCATTGTAATCATCATGCCTCACTAGGGGCATTAAACGTTAGCGCTTGTTGGGAGGCAGCCCAATTTTGTTTTAGTTTCTTGCTTTTTGGTTCTGTTTAGTAATAAATAATCCATCTAGCTTCTGTTTAGATGTGGTTTTGTGTTTTAGTTAGTGTTTGTGCCAAGTAGAACCTTTGGGAAGATTTGGGTAAAGTCTTTATGATCATGCTGTAAAAAACAGAAACTTTAGTGCTCATGAGATTAGCTAAAACTTTTTACTGGAGATTGATATTTAGTTGATTCCTTTTGAAGATGATTACTAGACAAATTCCTCAGCTCCACAAATTTATTTTCGAATTTTTGGAGTTCCAGAAGTTTGCGTTAGTTACAGATTACTACAGACTGTTCTGTTTTTGACAGATTCCCTTTTTTCGTGTGTTGTTTGCTTATTTTGATGAATCTATGGCTAGTAAAATAGTTTATAAACCATAGAGAAGTTGGAATACAGTAGGTTTAACACCAATATAAATAAATAATGAGTTCATTCCAGTACCTTGAAGTGTTGTTTTGTTTTCCTTCGCTAACGGAGCTCACGAGATTTTCTGTTAAGTTTTGTGTTGTGAAGTTTTCAAGTTTTGGGTAAAGATTCGATGGACTATGGAATAAGGAGTGGCAACAGCCTAAGCTTGGGGATGCCCAAGGAACCCCAAGGTAATATTCACGGATAACCAAGCGTCTAAGCTTGAGGATGCACTGGAAGGCATCCCCTCTTTCGTCTTCATTCATCGGTAACTTTACTTGGAGCTATATTTTTATTCACCACATGATATGTGTTTTGCTTGGAGCGTCATTTTATTTTCTTTAGATTTGCTTTATGTTTGAATAAAATATCAAGATCTGAAATTATTAAATGGGAGAGTCTTTACATAGTTGCACAATTATTTGACTACTCATTGATCTTCACTTATATCTTTCTGAGTAGTTTGTCGTTTGCTCTAGTGCTTCACTTATATCTTTTAGAGCACAATAGTGGTTTTATTTTGAAGAAATATATGAACTCTCATGCTTCACATATATTATTTTGAGAGTCTTTAGAATATCATGGTAATTTGCTCTGGTTATGAATTTAGTCCTAATATGATGGGCATCCAAGAGGGATATAATAAAAACTTTCATATGAAGTGCATTGAATACTATGAGAAATTTGATTCCTTATGATTGTTTTGAGATATGAAGATGGTGATATTAGAGTCATGCTAGTGGAGTAGTTGTGAATTTGAGAGATACTTGTTCTAAAGTTTGTGATTCCCGTAGCATGCACGTATGGTGAACTGTTATGTGATGAAGTCGGAGCATGATTTATTTATTGATTGTCCTCCTTATGAGTGGTGGTCGGGGATGAGCGATGGTCTTTTCCAACCAATCTATCCCCCTAGGAGCATGTACGTAGTACTTATTTTCGATAACTAATAGATTTTTGCAATAAGTATGTGAATTCTTTATGACTAATGTTGAGTCCAAGGATTATACGCACTCTCACCCTTCCACCATTGCTAGCCTCTCTAATACCGCGCACCTTTCGCCGGTATCATACACCCACCATATATCTTCCTCAAAATAGCCACCATACCTACCTATCATGGCATTTCCATAGCCATTCCAAGATATATTGCCATGCAACTTTCCACCGTTCCGTTTATTATGACACGCTTCATCATTGTCATATTGCTTTGCATGATCATGTAGTTGACATTGTATTTGTGGCAAAGCCACCGTTCATAATTCTTTCATACATGTCTCATGAGTCATTGCACATCCCGATACACCGCCGGAGGCTTTCATATAGAGTCATATTTTGTTCTAAGTATCGAGTTGTAATTCTTGAGTTGTAAGTAAATAAAAGTGTGATGATGATCATTTTTAGAGCATTGTCCCAGCGAGGAAAGGATGAGACTATGATTCCCCCACAAGTCGGGATGAGACTCTGGAAGAAAATAAAAAAAAGAGGCCATAAAAAAAGAGAAAGGCCCAAATAAAAAATGAGAGAAAAAGAGAGAAGGGACAATGTTACTATCCTTTTACCACGCTTGTGCTTCAAAGTAGCACCATGATCTTCATGATAGAGAGTCTTTTATGTTATCACTTTCATATACTAGTGGGAATTTTTCATTATAGAACTTGTCTTGTATATTCCAATGATGGGCTTCCTCAAAATGCCCTAGGTCTTCGTGAGCAAGTGAGTTGTATGCACACCCACTTAGTTTCTTTGTTGAGCTTTCATACACTTATAACTCTAGTGCATCCGTTGCATGGCAATCCCTACTCACTCACATTAACATATATTGATGGCCATTTCCATAGCCCGTTGATATGCCTAGTTGATGTGAGACTATCTTCTCCTTTTTGTCTTCTCCACAACCACCATTCTATTCCACCTATAGTGCTATGTCCATGGCTCACGCTCATGTATTGCATGAAGATTGAAAAAGTTTGAGAACATCAAAAGTATGAAACAATTGCTTGGCTTGTCATCGGGGTTGTGCATGATTTAAATATTTTGTGTGATGAAGATAGAGCATAGCCAGACTATATGATTTTGTAGGGATAGCTTTCTTTGGCCATGTTATTTTGAGAAGACATAGTTGCTTTATTAGTATGCTTGAAGTATTATTGTTTTCATGTCAATATTAAACTTTTGTTTTGAATCTTATGGATCTGAATATTCTTGCCACAATAAAGAAGATTACATTGATAAATATGTTAGCTAGCATTCCACATCAAATATTCTATTTTTATCATTTACCTACTCGAGGACGAGCAGGAATTAAGCTTGGGGATGCTGATACGTCTCCAACGTATCTATAATTTTTGATTGTTCCATGGTATTATATTATGTGTTTTGGATGTTTAAGGGCTTTATTAAACACTTCTATATTATTTTTGGCACTAACCTATTGACCCAGAGACCAGTGTCAGTTATTATTTTTTCCCTTGTTTCAGTGTTTCGAAGAAAAGGAATATCAAACGGAGTCGAAACGGAATGAAACCTTCTGGAGAAGTTATTTTTGGAAGGAAAGCTACCCGATAGACTTGGAGTGCATGTCAGGAAAGAAACAAGGGAGCCACGAGGCAGGGGGCGCGTCCACCCCCTGGGCACGCCCTCCACCCTCATGGGCCCCTCGTGGCTCCCCTGACGTATTTCTTCCTCCTATATATATCCATATACCCTAAAACGACGGGGAACAGAAGAGATCGGGAGTTACGCCGCCGCAAGCCTCTGTAGCCACCAGAAACCAATAGGGACCCTGTTCAGGCACCCTGCCGGAGGGGGGAACCCTCACCGGTGGCCATCTTCATCATCCCGGCGCTCTCCATGACGAGGAGGGAGTAGTTCAGCCTCGGGACTGAGGGTATGTACCAGTAGCTATGTGTTTGATCTCTCTCTCTCTCTCGTGTTCTTGATTTGGCACGATCTTGATGTATCGCGAGCTTCGCTATTATAGTTGGATCTTATGTTTCTTCTCCCCCTCTACTCTTTTGTAATGGATTGAGTTTTCCCTCGGAAGTTATCTTATCGGATTGAGTCTTTAATGATTTGAGAACACTTGATGTATGTCTTGCCATGCGTATCTGTGGTGACAATGGGATATCATGTGATTCACTTGATGTATGTTTTGGTGATCAACTTGCGTGTTCCGCCCATGAACATATGCATAGGGGTTGGCACACGTTTTCGTCTTGACTCTCCGGTATAAACTTTGGGGCACTCTTTGAAGTACTTTGTGTTGGTTGAATAGATAAATCTGAGATTGTGTGATGCATATCGTATAATCATACCCATGGATACTTGAGGAGACATTGGAGTATCTAGGTGACATTAGGGTTTTGGTTGATTTGTGTCTTAAGGTGTTATCCTAGTACGAACTCTAGGGCTGTTTGTGACACTTATAGGAATAGCCCAACGGATTGATTGGAAAGAATAACTTTGAGGTGGTTTCGTACCCTACCATAATCTCTTCGTTTGTTCTCCACTATTAGTGACTTTGGAGTGACTCTTTGTTGCATGTTGAGGGATAGTTATATGATCCAGTTATGTAATTATTGTTGAGAGAACTTGCACTACTGAAAGTATGAACCGTAGGCCTTGTTTCCTAGCATTGCAATACCGTTTACGCTCACTTTTATCATTAGTTACCTTGCTGTTTTTATAATTTCAGATTACAAAAACCTATATCTACCATTCATATTGCACTTGTATCACCATCTCTTCGCCGAACTAGTGCACCTATACAATTTACCATTGTATTGGGTGTGTTGGGGACACAAGAGACACTTTGTTACTTGGTTGCAGGGTTGTTTGAGAGAGACCATCTTCATCCTACGCCTCCCATGGATTGATAAACCTTAGGTAATCCACTTGAGGGAAAATTGCTACTGTCCTACAAACCTCTACACTTGGAGGCCCAACAACGTCTACAAGAAGAAGGTTGCGTAGTAGACACCAGTAGCGCGGCGAGCGAGGCAATCGGACTATATTGCTTTAACACTTTCACTTAACCATAGGAGTTTGACAGTGGGGCTATTATATAGACCCTGGTACTTCCACGCTCACCCAAGTAAGGGGCGCGTACGTACATGGCCGGGAAAACCGGCCCTTCGTTAATGCGGAGGAATCCTGAAGATTCCGCTAAGTAACCGAGTGGTTGACCAGTCTTGCGCTTTATCATGACAGACAGTTTTGGCTTTCTCTACTGAGGTGATCATCCGGATGAACCAGGGCACAATCGCAGTAGTTCTCCTGGTGCCACCTTAGCTGATAGAGCGGAACATAAGGTAGCAAAACACGGGAGCCAGGAAAGCCCAACATTTGACCAAAGACATGATTCAGAGCTGATGCATATAAGGCCAATCTCGCGAAGCCGAACACTCCCTAAGGTATTCGGTCTTTACAACATATACTGGGCTGAGTAACGCCCTTGATAATGAACCCCGAGTGTCCAGGTACGTGCATTATTCTGACGTGTCGAAATGCCAATAACGTCAGCATCCCTCTCGGTTATACTGAGTATCCGGAGGATGTTAAGCAACAAGAGACAGTAAAAAAGGTTTACAAAGGGTGTTAATCTAAAAAGAAACCTTTGAGCAGGGCCCTGTTGCACGTCTGCGCCTGTGTCTCCGTTGTGCCGTATCCTGGAAGGGTGTAGCATGACTATCATCTGTAAAAGAGAAAATTTTAGGTGAAAGTGGTCGTGCAAAAAATTGGTTATTCTCAATAAACCATTAAAATTCAAGATAAGTAAGGTCGAGCCGAACTATAGTTATTTTTACATGCGAGAAGCCCCTGGTACCGCCTATGGGGGTATAAACCGATCTCAGGTTTATCTAAGCTGTTACAACTAGTGATGCGCCGGACTTGTCTAGCCGTGTCCGCGGTCTTTGACGCCCGATCATTTATTGTGGTTGGAGAGCCCATTTAGTGTTCGGCTCCTAAAGCCGCCACACATTCTTCCGCTCGTAAGGAAAGCTCAATATTTCCGCTAACTGTAATGATGCCCCGTGGACCGGGAATCTTAAGCTTAAGAGAAGCGTAATGTGGTACTGCATTAAAACAAGTGAAATCTGTTCTTCCGAGTAGTGCTTGATAGCCGCTTTGGAATGGAGCGATGTCAAAGGTTAACTTTTCACTTCGGAAGTTGTCGGGAGAACCGAATACAAGCTCTAGTACTAGAGAGCCCGTACATCGGGCCTCTGGGCCTGGTATTACTCCTTTAAAGGTAGTATTACTTGGGCTAATTCTTGTCGGGTCTATCCCCATTTTGCGGATTGTGTCCTGATATATCAGATTAAGACTACTGCCGCCGTCCATAAGGACTCCGGTGAGATGGTATCCGTCGATAATTGGTTCTAGCACCAAGGCAGCCAATCCTTTGTGTCGGATACTTGTCAGGTGATCCTTGCGATCAAAGGTGATCGGGTAGGCCGACCAAGGGTCGAACTTAGGGGTGATGGGCTCTAAGGCGCATATGTGATGTAGTGCATGTTTGCTCCTTCTTTTTGTTACATGAATCATGTTCACTGTTTTGACCTCTGGTGGGAATTTTTGCTGTCCCCTAATGTTTTGTTGTCCCCCAGTGTTTTGCTGTCGAGGCTCATCCTCATCTTCACTTGGTGTCTCCCTCCCCTTGTGTTCGGCGTTTAGCTTGCCGGCCTTCTTGAAGACCAAGCATTCTCTATGAGTATGATTTGCAGGTTTATCGGAGGTGCCATGAATCTGACATAATTTGTCTAGAATCTTGTTTAGGCTGGACAGTCCATCTCTGTTGCCTTTGAAAGGCTTTTTCCGTTGACCGGGTCGAGAGCCCCTAAATCCGACGTTTACCGCCGTGTTGTCTGGGCTGTCTTCGTTATTTCGATGCTTGCTTTTACTGCGTCGTGGTTTTCCATTGCCATCCCTGACTTCAGATGTACTTGGGTCGCTGGTGCTACTACGGGCCAGCCAGCTATCTTCGCCCATGCAAAAGCGGGTCATAAGGCTTGTTAGGGATGCCATTGTCCTCGGTTTTTCTTGGCCGAGGTGTCTGGCAAGCCATTGGTCTCAGACGCTGTTTTTGAAAGCTGCTAAGGCTTCGGCGTCCGGGCAATCGAAGATTTGATTCTTCTTAGGGAGAAATCGGTTCCAAAGCTTTCGGGATGACTCTCTGAGCTGTTGAATTATATGACTTAAGTCGTCTGCGTCCGGAGGTCGGACATAAGTCCCTTGAAAATTAGCCCTAAAAGCATCCTCAAGCTCCTCCCAACTTCCAATTGAATTTTCGGGGAGGCTCTTCAACCAGT
Source organism: Aegilops longissima (assembly GCA_021605205.1). Classification (NCBI taxonomy): domain Eukaryota; kingdom Viridiplantae; phylum Streptophyta; class Magnoliopsida; order Poales; family Poaceae; genus Aegilops; species Aegilops longissima. Next base: position 264,987,825 of record CM038678.1, on the reverse strand, counting down.
GCCGAGCTGGTCCTTTCAACTTGAGGGGCAAGTATTTGATGGCGTGGAGATCGTCTCCGTGAGCCATACGGATATGGAGGATGAAGTCCTCAATCCAGACCCCAGGGTCTGTCGTTCCATCGTACGCCTCTATGTTCACGGGCTTGAATCCCTCTGGAAATTCATGATCCAGTACCTCATCGCTGAAGCATAGGGGGTGTGCGTCACCCATGTATTTGGATGTATCGTGGCGTTCTGACGGTTGTAGTGTTCGGTTTTGATTTTGTGCCGGAGCGCACTTCCTAGATCGGTAGATGGACCTGATCATACTGGATTTTTGTTGCAAGTCCTCACATAAATCGTGTGTTGACTTATGTGCGGCCTCGTTAGCCGCCTTATCGCTGCCATGAGGTTGTCGATCCGGCTGATCGGCCGTTTTATTCTTCGGCTGTGTAGGCTCTATGGCCTCATCATCGATCTCAGGCAACAACTTGCGCTTTGGATAGCTCTTTGTGTGGCGACTACCACCATACTTCTCTTCAGCGTCGAGCACTTTGTTCCATCTACTGTTGAGCGTATTCTGCGCTGCCTTAAGCCTTTGCTTCTGCTTCTTTAGACTCCTCGCGGTGGCAATAAGCCTTCTATGGAGGTTCTCCTGTTCCAAGTGCCTTTCCGGGATGATGTGTGCATCATCGTCCGGACTGTTCTCCTCTCTGGAGACAGGTTGATTAGCTTGACGCTCGGCGTCGCCGTTATCGGACAGTGGCTCCATACTAGGTTCATCATCCGCTGGCTCATCCTACTCTATCGCTGGGTCGGTGTGGTCGTCGTTCCCTCTGGAGTCGACCGGGGTATTACTCTTTCTTGCTCTGTTATCGCTATTTTTGCCGAGGCGGGATTTGGAACGGCGCCTACACCGTCGCTTTGATTGCTTCTTCGAGGGAATTATCCTTCGCTGCATCCTTCCGTTCCTCGTCATTTTTTCTTTTGGTGTATCCACCATGTATATATCATGTGATGAAGTGGCGGTCTAGCGCACTCAGGGTGGTGGTTCCTGTTCATCTCCTGCATCGTCTTCCATACCATCGATGTCTTCGGAGCCGAAGTCGAGCATGTTGGCTAAATCGTCGACAATGGCTACTAAGTGGGTGGTGGGTGGGGAGTGAATTTCTTCGTCGTCCGCATCCCATTCTACCCGGACATAGTTCGGCCAAGGGTCTCCTGACAGGGAGAGAGACCTCAACGAGTTTAGCACGTCACCAAAGGGCAAGTGCTGAAAGATACCCGCGGAGGTAAACTCCATGATCGGTGCCCAATCGGATTCGATAGGCATGGACGCAAGCGGCTCAGAGCCCGTGGCCAGGAACGAATCCAACGGTTTGGCAACACGGCTCTCGTAGGAGGTGAAGTCAGTATTCGGCTCTATCGCCACTAAGAGTGTGGCCACTGTGGCGGTGTCTATCCACCCGTCCTCAGTTGCAGGTGCGATCTGCTGAACACTGTCCGACGGCAGAGCTAAGTCATGCTCGTCGTGATTATGCGGCGCACTTGAGATGGGCTCGAATCCGTCGAAGATCAAGTCTCCGCGGATGTCGGCGGTGTAGTTCAAGTTTCCAAACCTGACCTGATGGCCAAGGGCGTAGCTCTTGATCTGCTTCAGATGGCCAAGCGAGATGGCCCATAGTACGAAGTCGCCGAATATGAAGATCTGTCCGGGGAGGAAAACCTCACCCTGGATCGCATCGTTGCCGATGATCGAAGGAGCCATCAAGCCTTGGGGTGACGGCATAGTGGAACTCTCAATGAAAGCACCAATGTCGGTGTCAAAACCGGTGGATCTCGGGTAGGTGGTCCCGAACTGTGCGTCTAAGGTGGATGGTAACAGGAGGCGGGGGATATGATGTTTACCCAGGTTCGGGCCCTCTCGATGGAGGTAATACCCTACTTCCTGCTTGATTGATCTTGATGATATGAGTATTACAAGAGTTGATCTACCACGATATCGTAGAGGCTAAACCCTAGAAGCTAGCCTATGGTATGATTGTTGTTGTCCTACGGACTAAACCCTCCGGTTTATATAGACACCGGAGGGGGCTAGGGTTACACAGATTCGGTTACAAGGAAGGAGATCTACATATCTGTATTGCCAAGCTTTCCTTCCACACCAAGGAGGGTCCCATCCGGACACGGGACAAAGTCTTCAATCTTGTATCTTCATAGTCCAACAGTCTGACTAAAGTATATAGTCCGGCTGTCCGAGGACCCCCTAATCCAGGACTCCCTCAGTGGTTTGAGCTAGCTAGGTTTCTCAAATTGCTTTCAAACTTAACAGGAGTGAGTGGCATCACAAATTAGTAAGGCCCACAATTTTTGACATCAAATGGAAGAAGTGGCCAATGCAACTTTTGTAAACCCTGGAAATCAACAGAAATGGGTTTTCCTAGATCTTGCTATGAAAATTTATTCTCCTTATACCACTTGGTATAGTGTCAACATTTGGGGATTAGAACATTTGCATAAAGTTTGAGCTCATTTAGACATGTTTGGCAATGTAGAGTTGCTCAAATTTGGTTCTCGACAGAGATGGTTTTGAGAGGGTTTGGTAGGGTTATCTTGTTCTCCATGTCATGAGACTAGTCAGGTTCATCAAGTAGGGCATTTGTTACATTCTACAATTTTATTGGAATTTATGGAGAAACTTTCCTTTGTAAGTATTTCAAAATCTTGAAATATCGAGAAAGGGTTTTTGAGGGATTTGACCAATATTTTGGTCAAGACCATGTGTTGAAACTCATATATATGGACAATATATGTCCACTGGGATTTCCTAAATTTTCATAAATATTTTTGAAACATTAAAATGAATTTAACCTATTAAAGACCATTTCTGGCCTTAAGAAAAAGCCTTTAAATAAAATAGCGAAATAACTTTTAAAATAATAATTTTTTAGTTTTTGGGAGTCCTATATCTAACAGGATTCAAATATAATTTTTGAAATATTTTTCACATCCCAAATTAAGTACTCGTAGTTCAATGCTTAACTAAGGGGTTTTTGGAAAACCTAATTTAGAAAATACTTTTTGGCCAAATTATTTTTGCAATAATACACTTTTATGTCTATACAAATGGCATGATTATTGGACAAAGTTTCAGATCAGGGGAAATAAGTATAAGAGTTGGAGGATTTATTTGATTTTTAAAGCACTTGCAAACAACAAATAAAACCCAAATCAAAGCAGAGACCAAATCAATAGAAAAGTTTTTGTTGGATCAAATTATTACGCCTAATTAATCCTAAATGTCATGGCATCAAAATCAGGGTGTGACACACCTACCGCACTTACAAGAATCTCGTCCCCGAGATTCCCAAACTAGGCGCGGAAAGGAATACAAAAACTTGGATCTAGGGTAGTCTTCACGTTCCCATGTTGCTTCTACATCCGTGTGGTTTCTCCATGGAACATTGAAGTACCTGATAGTGTGGCTTCGGGTACATCATCCTGCTTCATACAAAATGTGAATGGGCCTCTCACGGTAGGCCAGATTAGGCTAGAGGTCGATGGCCTAGTGATCGATGTCCTTGTAGAGACCGGGCTTGTCAGGAACTTAAAGATACTTCTGGAGTTGTGACACGTGGATTATGTTGTGCACATCAGATAGTTTAGGTGGTATCTCTAGTTCGTAAGTGATTTCTTCTTATCTTGTGGTGATTTTGAAGGGGCCAATAAATCTTGGTGCATGCTTTCCTTTGATGTGGAAACACTTTGTTCCCTTGAGAGGAGTGACTCGTAGGTACACATGGTCTCCGATGGTGAAGTTTACTTCCCTACGATGGGTGTTAGTATAGCTCTTCTGTTGTGACATGGCGGTCTTTAGTCGTTCTCTTATTTGCTGAACTTGCTCTTCGGCTTCGCAGAGAACATCTGGTCCAAAGACTAGCCCTTCTTCGGTCTTCGACCAAATTGAGGGTGGGCGACACTTGCATCCATACAACACCTCAAATGGCGCCATTTGGAGGCTTCACTGATAACTATAGTTATATGAGAATTCGGCAAAAGGGAGGCAATCTTCCCATTAGCTCCATATGCTAGGACACAATCTTGGAGCATGTCTTTGAGTATCTGATTTACCCGCTCTGTCTGACTTCCGGTTTGCGGGTGGAAAGAATACGGAAGGAGAACTTGGTTCCCATGGCTTCTTGGAATTCTTCCAGAATGTTGAGGTAAACTAGGTACCTTGATCTCACGCAATCTCCATGTTCATCTTCGGAGAGTCCTGGGGCCTTGCCTTTCTTCATCTTCCTCTTGAAGCCTTTCATGCTTTCATGTCCTTTTGGGGCTTCCTTGATGTCGTTCATCAGGGTAGGCTTGACCTCCAAGTTGGCTAGGTTCCATACGTAGCCGAGTCCAAGCCAAATTGTTCCAGCTCCTCAAACAGAGTTGGCTGCCTTTCTTTGATCATGGCATTCATGGAGCAAGCCTTTCTGCTTAAGGCGTCTACTACCACATTGGCCTTCCCAGGGTGGTATTAAACACTCAGGTCATAATCCTTGATCAGTTCCAGCCATCTTCTTTGCCTCATGTTCAATTCTTTTTGAGTGAAAGTATAGTTCAGATTCTCGTCATCTGTGTATATCTCACAACACTTTCCTACAAGGTAATGTCACCATCCACTACTGCAGGATGGTCCAAACGCGACACTACGATCAGAGACCCTTCGACGAAATTGTGTGCGACACCATAATCACAAATGGTGGTGTAAAAAATCATCAAAAAAGGCGCGAAACATTTGTGATGACAGATGCATCAAACACGGTTCAGAATTTAGTTGCGTGTGCTATGCAGGGCATACGATTCAACTCAATTTACTATTTGCGATGAGGAGGCACAAAAGAAACGGGCAGCCAGATGAAGGTGTGTGTGATATATAGCATACGATTCACTGGGATGAACTGTGTGTGATTAGGCAACACAACGGAAATGGTTCAACTGAACAAGATGTGTGTGATACGCGGCAAACAGGTCCGTAACCTGAAATGTGTGCGAAGACCAATAATAACATAGACGATTGCTGCTAATAAGCCATGTGAATTGCTCTGTCTAGACCCTACATTGGTCTGCTAGGAACTCTGCTCCTTCAATGGTGGTGCTGACTCTTCTACACCCTACATTGGTCCTCATCTCCATTCCAGGGGTTAGTAGCCTCGATGAAGTTTGGAGGTGCATGCTTCTTGAATCCTGGCATGGTGGAATGTCTGTTGCCATTTCTAGACTATTGTGGTTTGTTGGTGACAGCTTGAGCAATCATCTGGGAGGACTGCAGTGTTGGCTAGGCATTCTTCTCGGAAGGCTTGGGGAAGTTGGCCCATGTTCAGGTTCTTCGAGGAGAGGTGGTGGTGGAGCTTGTCTGAGGGTCTGATCCTGGTTGGCTTCTACTTGGGCGGAGCTTCCGGTTTCTAGTTGTTTAGCGGTGCTAGTGTGGGATTCAACTGGCATCTAGCTGGAGCAGCCAAAGGCTCATGGTTGGGATAGATGAGAGAGAGAGAGAGAGCAATACATATGGGGTGCCTAGTAAGGGGGTTGATACTATGGAAGTTGTTTAAGCAAAGCTCAGAAGGGCCGAACAAATCATTTAAAAACCAAACGGGTGGTGTAGTCGTGTTCCAAGAGGGAAACTGTGACTTCCATCAAAACACAAAAACATACACAGTCAAAGCATGGTTTTGCCGAACCATTTCAAGGACTTGACTTTGCAAGGGGGATACACGACCTATCCTACCCTAGGGGTTACAGACCGGAATAACCTAGTCTCGAATGGTGCCTATGTGGTGGAATGCTCAGTCGTGTATTCTGGGTCTTCTTCCTTGTCGTCATCTATCTGAGCTTCTTCGTTACTTGAGGGAGTAGGGGGTTGGAGGAACTCTACATGGCATTGGAGGAACTCTTGACGACAAGAACCGGTGTTGCCTTCCAGGGTCACATGAAGAACCATCTTGTCAGGAAGTCATTCTCCTTCATGAATACTTCCACATGGTACTCCATCTTGGTGTCTACGATCCAATGCTCATGGTAGGTGGAAGTGGAGCTCGGTGAAACTAGAACTTCTAGAGGCTTATCCTAGAGAAGCATGGTTAATCCGGTGGTCAGGAGGTTTTCTGGTTTAGCGGCCATTTACAAAAGTTTTGAAGGGAAGAGGTTAATAAGGAGAAAACGATCTTAGGTGTAGTGGGTTTGGAAAAACTCACAAAAGGAGAGAAGTATATATAATTTCAAAATAGAGAGAGTTTTGATAATAGTTTTTACCCTAACTAACGACCATGCTAACTAAGGCTTCCTACAGTCAGGATGGCTCTGATACTAGCTCTGTGGGGACCCCGACTCATAAGTCGTGATCATCGATTGCACGTGTATAGTGATCACAGACATCAATGCTCACTTTATACCACAAACTGAATATCAAGAGATTACATCCATTACATACCATCTGACATAAATAGGACCATTATGGTTGCGTCTTGGATAAATCATCACAATGGAAATATTCATCGATAACTTGGACCCATGCCATTTGCCTTAACCCAACAGGCATTCTGACTCGGAAAGCCTCCTAGTTTGCGTGTTCTTCACCAAAGAAATCTTCTTCTTATTCTGCTCTTCCAGGCCTGGCCAAGTAAATAGCCAGGGACAAGCCAGTGAGTACGTTTGAATGTACTCACCAGCAACCCATGTTTTAGAACAAGGTGCAACAATGCATGATATAGCACTAAGTAGGTAATTCCGCAAAAAGCTAGTTTTGAGTGCAATGACATGTCCTCACAACTTGTAAAGCATGCATCATAAGAATTCAGATATCCATGTGAACAGGTTATTGATATTAACATAAACATAGTTTGGATCAACTCTAGCATAATCGACATGTCAAGTCTTTCGACTCACTCAAGTGGTTTTCTCCCACACGCAAACTCACACACAGGTTCTTGTAAAGAATGGATGTAACCCAAGAGCTGTTATCCAACTGCCCTTGACTGTGGACACGGCTATTGGAATAGTTTTACGCTCTGTAGAGGTCAAATGCTTAGGTCCAATGCAAGAAATGGGAATGAATGTCAAACACCCTTCCACCATCACTCGGCCGCAAACGCTAAGATACATGTTTTTAAATTCTAGTAAATCTGAAACTCGTCTGAAATTCATGAAAACTTGGCACGCTATCAAGGAGGAGCATCAACATGTCGTGGTAATTTTTTTGTCCCATTTGGGGCAGGTTTGGGTAAGCATACTAACTAAGCAATTATGTCATCTCAGGCAAGGTATGGCGCTCCCACCCACCCACCCACCCGTAAACCCTAGGCCGCTGATGATCTCTCCCTCCTTCCCGTGATTTGGTAATTGGCTCCGACCATCTTCTTCGGCGCTCTTTGATCTCCTCCTATACCTTTTGTTATGGGTTCCTCCTCTGGACTACCCTTGGCTTGGACTTCTCCAAGGGTAGAGTTTTTACTGATGAGATCTACAATGCTTCGGGCCTCACAGTGCATCCCATGGAGAATTTGGGATCCTTCACCTTAGTGGTTTCTTTCAGCCGCCACGATTTTCGTCTTACAGAGGATTCAGTGGCAGCAGCTTTGGAATCTGCTTTGGGTGGATCTGCCACTGATTTTTTGGTTTCCACCATTGGTGATAAGGTGTTCAGCTTTAATTTTCTTGCAAAGATGCGTGGTTTTACATTGTGGACACATGATCCTACTCCTGCCCTCAGTTTAAATGCTACTTTCATTTGTGGGGAAATGGGGGACCTAATTGGGTTCGTGAGTTTAAGATTTGGAAGAAAGAATGTGATGCTGAGTGGATTTTGGTTAGTCCTTCTAAGCGTAGGGATGCCTTGGGTCTGTTAGATATGCATAATCCACCTGCTAAATCTGCACTTAAGTCTGGTTCCTTTGTTCGCAAGAAGCTATCTTTTGCTACATTTCAAAATTATAGTGTTTGCAAGGGTTATCGTTATCATGCCTCGGCTGATTGCATTGCTGCATCTGAGGATGCGGGTTATCATATTCCTGCCGCTGAGCGTGTGGTTATCCATCCTCCCAAACCTATTAATTTGCAATGTATTGTTGCCTCGCCTCCGATCATCTTTGGATCGGTGAGCTCGTCGGTGATTCAACGGCGCCGTGATTTGGGCGATATTCCTCCTTAGGGTCCGGCACGTAATTTGCATGGTTCGAGTAGTACTGCTTTGATTGCCCATGATGGGCCCCCGACTACTAGGCCCTCTCTGCCTGGTATTGTCCTTACCGCATCTCCGAATGGGTCGGGCCCGATTTCTTCGTCTCAGGATATTCCAGGGTCTCAGGAGGCACATGCTGCTTTTGAATCTTTGATTGACAATATGGTTGAGAAAGTTTTGACTTGCCCAAAGTGCTCCTTATCTGGTCATTTTGAAAAAAAATGTCCCCTCAATACTGTTTGTGCGGCTTGCACGCGTGTGGGCCATAGTAAAAGGGATTGTGCAAAGATTGCAACTGCACAGGGTTTATTTTGGAAGCCAAAATATCAGGCGCCTCCTCCGGTTCCCGATACCGGTCTCGAGTCTTCCGCCACCACCTTTGACACGGCCGCCCTGTCTAGTCCAATTACTCCTCCACCAAAAACCCCAACATCCACACCTCCGGCGACTCCTCCACCTCCTGCGTCTGCTCCGGCGTCGGGTCCCTCTACCGAGCCCATGGCGGTCTTCGCCATTGATCCCATGCGGTACGTGCCAGCGGGCCATATCATTGATGGTGGTGCAAATCATGTGCCTCGGACTTTCGTTTCGCCGTCGTCCCCAATTGTGAAGCGGCATGAGAAGTTCATGGTGGCGGAAGTGATGCCACTTCCGCCTCCTAACCAGGTGGGAGCTGCTTGGGTGGTTGTGGTCGACCTCTTGGAATATCGTGGAGTTCAGGTTCGATCTGTGCAGCCTTGGGTTTGTGGTGTTGGATTGTTCAAGCTGCGAGATGCTGGCGTTCGTTTTCCTCTGCTGCAGTTGCCGCCTCAGCCTCTAGGAAATGACACCTTTGTTCGTTTTCATAAGCATGGTGAGGGTGTGGTATTTAGGGGGCAACATGGTTTTTTTGATGGCTTCTTAATGTTTCTGGGAATCCCTCTTGATCTTCGTAACACTAAAAATATACGTGCTGCTGTCAACACTTTTGGAAAGTTTCAGCATTGGGTTGAAGATGATCCTTATATGGTTAGATCAATTGTATTTGCATCTTTCCCAGAAGATATCTTGGTCCCAAGAGATGTGGTGTTCACAGATTATGCTGCCTATGGTGGAGCAAAGGTTTCTTGGAATGCACCTTATTATATTCTAGGTGCCAATTCCGCTGATCGAATGCCTCGAGATGAAGACCCAATGCCAATTGATGGTAACCCCGTCCTCTGCCGGGTGCTCTGTTCCCTAACAACCACAATTTTGTGCTTCCTCCATATCCAGCGATTGGCTGGAACGACCTCCCGCCAGTGCCTCCCCCAATGCCTAATCAGGTGGATCCGGATAACTGGGGCTGGCGCACTGGGGAGATGAAGAGGCCGATCTGCAAGAAGAGCTCAACCCGGAGCCCGTGGTTCATTATCAAGAATCAATCGTGATTGATAACTCAATGCAGCAGTCTGAATCTGAAGTTCAGTTGGTGGATCCTCCTGAGCAGTTCTTTGAGGCTAATGAATGGGCCATCGTACCTTATCAGCCGCCTGTTATCCAGTATGATCGCATTGTCATTGCCTCTGTCAAGGTTGTTTATGGGCCAATCTTGCCGCCGGAGTTTGCCTGGAAGCGCACTTTCGAGTCTCTAATGAACTGCTGCCCTGCTTATGAGATCCCTATGCTGATGCCTTTGGTTGATTTGCAGCCCATTGTCCTGTCGAAGAGGAGCTGGGCTCTTGCTTTTGATGATGTTCAAGTTGTGTCGCATCTTCAGTGGGAAGAAGTCCAAGTTGCCAGCAAGCACAGACCTATTGCTCGGGCTCTTTTTTCTGAACCTGAAAATTCAGACAGTTCTGACTCTGAACCTGTGGCCTCAAGCAGCTTTTCCTCTGAGCCTCTCCAGGAGAGCCAGATCTCACTTTCTGCACCTCAGGAAGCTCCACCAGATGAGCTCTTTTCTTTCTCTGTTCAGTGTGATAGAAAGAAGGTGCGTCGTCACAAGACTCTGGCTCCAACACCAGTTGTGGACACTGAAGTTCGCCGTTGCACGCGTGGTTCAGTTAAAAGAGATGGTTTCAAGCCAGTTTTTCAGGAACTTCGGCAGCAGCCGAAATAAAAGAAGCCTAGGTGCAAGCCCCCCACTGTGTCCCACTCTGAGGAGTCTCCACGACCAGCTTCTTCAACTGATGTGCCACCACCAACTCCTATTAGGGTGATCCAAGATATTGGCCGAGATGTGCAGAAACCTGATGAGCAGCTCACAGTGGATAAGCTTATGGCTAATCCTGGGGATGAAAGCAAGTCTGGTGGGGATGTTTAGTCTTATTTTGAGCTCTGGGGTTTGCCATGCCCTTATGATGGAACTGGTGCTGGGCCTTTGGGTCTTTTTAAATTATTGTAATAATTTAGGCCTAAAACCTTCTTGCTTGTTGGGATTGTATGACCTGTGGTGCTACTATGTAGTGTTATTTTGTTACCTTCAATTATATGGTTATTATGTGTACTTATAACTGCAAGAATTGGAGTGTGCTTTGCTGGAATGTGAGAGGGCTTAACTCACCTGCTCGAAAGCGTGCTGTTACACAGAAAATAGAGGAAAGCCAATTTGTGGTTGCTTGTTTCCAAGAAACTAAATATGAAACTTTTGATATAAGGGAAATTAGGGACTTTTGCCCCAGGCAATTTGATACTTTTGCTTTCGCACCATCTGTGGGTGCATCTGGTGGGATTCTGGTGGTTTGGAATTCAGCTGTGTTGTCTGGTGTGCTGGTGTAAATCAATCCTTTGCTCTGGTGGTGCATTTTACTTCTAAGCAAAATAATGAGCAGTGGTCTTTAGTTTCTGTCTATGGGCCATGTCAGGGGGAAGCCAGGGATAACTTTGTGGCCTGGTTATATAACTTAAATATTCCAATTGATGATAAGTGGTTAATCATTGGATATTTAAATTTCATCAGGTCCTCTAAAAACAGAAATTTACCAGGTGGAGATGTCAATGATATTTTTAACTTCAATGAAATTATTGGTCACCTGGGTCTGCTTGAGTTGCCACTTAAGGGGAGGTCTTATACTTGGTCTAACATGCAAGATTCCCCTTTGCTAGAGCAGCTGGATTGGTTCTTTACCTCCACTAACTGGATATCTGTTTATCCTTTTACTGAAGCACTTCCTTTGGCTAGAATTGCTTCAGACCATGTGCCTTGTGTTGTGGTAATTAAAACCTCCATTCCTAAGTGCAAAATCTTCAGATTTGAGAATTACTGGGTGCACATGGAGGGTTTTTTGGAGTGTGTGCAGAAATCTTGGAGCAAACCATCTAATAAATCTCACTCCTCTGCAATCATTGATGATAAGCTGAAAACTCTCACGCAGGACCTAAGGAGGTGGCAAACTAGTTTTTCCAAGATGAAGCTGCTCATCTCTAGCTGCAACAAGGTCATATTACTGCTGCTACCTCTTGAGCACTACGTTGGATTTCCCCGAAGAGGAGAGGATGATGTAGCAAAGTAGCGTAAGTATTTCCCTCAGTTTTTGAGAACCAAGGTATCAATCCAGTAGGAGGCTACGCATAAGTCCCTCGTACCTTCACAAAACAATAGCTCCTCGCAACCAACGCGATTAGGGGTTGTCAATCCCTTGTCACTTACGAGAGTGAGATCTGATAGAGATGATAAATAATATTTTTGGTATTTTTGATATAGAGATGCAAAGTGAAAAGTAAAAGGCAAAGTAAAAACAAAGCAAGTATTAAAGTGATGGAGATTGATATGATGAGAATAGACCCGGGGGCCATAGGTTTCACTAGTGGCTTCTCTCAAGAGCATAAGTATTCTACGGTGGGTGAACAAATTACTGTTGAGCAATTGACAGAACTGAGCATAGTTATGAGAATATCTAGGTATGATCATGTATATAGGCATCACGTCCGAGACAAGTAGACCGACTCCTGCCTGCATCTACTTCTATTACTCCACTCATCGACCGCTATCCAGCATGCATCTAGAGTATTAAGTTAAAAACAGAGTAACGCCTTAAGCAAGATGACATGATGTAGAGGGATAAATTCATGCAATATGATAAAAAACCCATCTTGTTATCCTCGATGGCAACAATACAATACGTGCCTTGCTGCCCCTTCAGTCACTGGGAAAGGACACCGCAAGATTGAACCCAAAGCTAAGCACTTCTCCCATTGCAAGAACTACCAATCTAATTGGCCAAATCAAACGGATAATTCGAAGAGACTTGCAAAGATAACCAATCATACATATAAGAATTCAGAGAATATTCAAATATTGTTCATAGATAAACTTGATCATAAACCCACAATTCATCGGTCTCAACAAACACACCGCAAAAAGAAGATTACATCGAATAGATCTCCACGAGAGAGGGGGAGAACATTGTATTGAGATCCAAAAGAGAGAAGAAGCCATCTAGCTACTAGCTATGGACCCAAGGTCTGAAGTAAACTACTCACACTTCATCGGAGGGGCTATGGTGATGATGTAGAAGCCCTCCGTGGTGGATGCCCCTCCCGTGAGCTCCTAACAGGCCCCTAGATGGGATCTCGTGGATACGAAAGTTGCGGCGGTGGAATTAGGTTTTTGGCTCCGTATTTGATCTGTCGGGGGTACGTAGGTATATATAGGAGGAAGGAGTACGTTGGTGGAGCAACAGGGGGCCCACGAGGCAGGGGGTGCGCCCTAGGGGGCCGCCCCCCACCCTCGTGACCGCCTCTCTTACTTCTTTGAGTAGGGTCCAAGTCTCCTAGATCATATTCGGTGAGAAAATCACGTTCCCGAAGGTTTCATTCCGTTTGGACTCCGTTTGATATTCCATTTCTTCGAAACACTGAAATAGGCAAAAAAACAGCAATTCTAGGCTGGGCCTCCGGTTAATAGGTTAGTCCCAAAAGTAATATATAAGTGGAAAATAAAGTCCAATATAGTCCAAAACAGTAGATAAAGTAGCATGGAGCAATAAAAAGTTATAGATACGTTGGAGACGTATCAGGCATCCCAAAGCTTAATTCCTGCTCGTCCTCGAGTAGGTAAATGATAAAAATAGAATTTTTGATGTGGAGTGATACTTTGGCATAATTTCAATGTAAATCTTCTTAATTGTGGTATGAATATTCAGATCTGAAAGATTCAAGACAAAAGTTCATATTGACATAAAAATAGTAATACTTCAAGCATACGAACTAAGCAATTATGTCTGCTCAAAATAACATGGCCAAAGAAAGTTATCCCTACAAAATCATATAGTCTGGCTATGCTCCATCTTCCCCACACAAAATATTTAAATCCTGCACAACCCCGATGACAAGCCAAGAAATTGTTTCATACTTTAGCATTTTCAAAACTTTTTCAATCTTCACGCAATACATGAGCGTGAGCCATGGATATAGCACTATATGTGGAATAGAATGGTGGTTGTGGAGAAGACAAAAAGGGAGAAGATAGTCTCATATCAACTAGGCGTATCAACGGGCTATGGAGATGCCCATCAATAGATATCAATGTGATTAAGTAGGAATTGCCATGCAACGGATGCACTAGAGCTATAAGTATATGAAAGCTCAACAAAAGAAACTAAGTGGGTGTGCATCCAATTCGCTTGCTCACGAAGACCTAGGGCATTTGAGGAAGCCCATCATTGGAATATACAACAGAAGTCCTATAATGAAAAATTCCCACTAGTATATGAAAGTGACAAAATGAGAGAATCTCTATCATGAAGATCTTGGTGCTACTTTGAAGCACAAGTGTGGTAAAAGGATAGTAGCATTGTCCCTTCTCTCTTTTTTTCTCATTTTTTTATTTGGGCCTTTTCTCTTCTTCTTTTTTTGGCCTTTTTTTCTTATTTTTTTCTTTCATTTTTCGTCCGGAGTCTCATCCCGACTTATGGGGGAATCATAGTCTCCATCATCCTTTCCTCACTTGGGATAATGCTCTAAAAAATGATGATCATCACACTTCTATTTTTCTTTCAACTCAACAATTACAACTCGATTCTTAGAACAAAGTATGACTCTATATGAATGCCTCCGGCGGTGTACCGGATATGCAGTGAATCAAGAGTGACATGTATGAAAGAATTATGAACGGTGGCTTTGCCACAAATACGATGTCAACTACATGATCATGCTAGCAATATGACAATGATGGAGCGTGTCATAATAAACGGAACGGTGGAAAGTTGCATGGCAATATATCTCGGAATGGCTATGGAAATGCCATGATAGGTAGGTATGGTGGCTGTTTTGAGGAAGATATATGGTGGGTGTATGATACCGGCGAAAAAGTGCGCGGTATTAGAGAGTCTAGTAATGGTGGAAGGATGGAAAAAAGTGCGTATAATCCATGGACTCAACATTAGTCATAAAGAACTCATATACTTATTGCAAAAATCTAGAAGTTATCAAAGCAAAGTATTACGCGCATGCTCCTAGGGGGATAGATTGGTAGGAAAAGACAATCGCTCGTCCCCGACCGCCACTCATAAGGAAGACAATCAATAAATAAATCATGCTCCGAGTTCATCACATAACTGTTCACCATACGTGCATGCTATGGGAATCACAAACTTCAACACAAGTATTCTTTAAATTCACAACTACTCAACTAGCATGACTATAATATCACCATCTTCATATCTCAAAACAATTATCAAGCATCAAACTTTTCTTAGTATTCAACGCACTCAAAAGAAAGTTTCACATATCTTGAATACCAAGTATATTAATATTAAGCAAATTACCATGCTATTAACGACTCTCAAAATAATCTAAGTGAAGCATGAGAGATCAATAGTTTCTTTGAAACAAATCCACCAGCGTGCTCTAAAAGATCTAAGTGAAGCACTAGAGCAAAAATTATCATGCTCAAAAGATATAAGTGAAGCATTATGAGCAAAACTATCAAGCTCAAAAGATATAAGTGAAGCACATGGAGTATTCTATCAAATTACAATTTATGTATGGCTCTCTCAAAAGGTGTGTACAGAAAGGATGATTGTGGTAAACTAACAAGCAAAGACGCAAATAATACAAGTCGCTCCAAGCAAAACACATATCATGTGGTGAATAAAAATATAGCTCCTAGTAAATTACCAATGGAAGTAGACGAAAGAGGGGATGCCTTCCGGGGCATCCCCAAGCTTTGACTTTTTGGTGTCCTTGGTTTATCTTGGGGCTGCCATGGGCATCCCCAAGCTTAGGCTCTTGCCACTCCTTGTTCCATAATCCATCAAAAGAATTTACCCAAAACTTGAAAACTTCACAACACAAAACTCAACAGAAATCTCGTGAGCTCCGTTAGAGAAAGAAAACAAAAGACTACTTTAAGGTACTGTAATGAACTCATTATTTATTTTTATTGGTGCTAAACCTACTGTATTCCAACTTCTCTATGGAGTATAAACAATTTTACTAGCCATAGATTCATCAAAATAAGCAAACAACACACGAAAAACAGAATCTGTCAAAAACAGAACTGTCTGTAGTAATCGTTAACTAACGCAAATTTCTGGAACTCCAAAAATTCAGCCAAAATAGGACAACCTAGGCAATTTGTTTATTGATCAGCAATTGGAATCAGTATTTTATCACGTTCTGGTGATTTTTAACAATTGTTTTCGTGAACAGAAAGATTTTGGAAATTACAGCAAGATCAAATAACTATCATCCAAAAAGATCCTATAGGTCTAACTTGGCACAAACACTAATTAAAACATAAAACCACATCTAAATAGAGGCTAGATGGATTATTTATTCCTAAACATAAGCAAAAGCAAAAAAACTAAAAATAAAATTGGGTTGCCTCCCAACATGCGCTATCGTTTAACGCCCCTAGCTAGGCATAAAAGCAAGGATAGATTTAAGTATTGCCATCTTTGGTAGGCAATCCATAGGTGGCTCTCATTATAGATTCATATGGTAATTTTATTTTCTTTCTAGGAAAGTGTTCCATGCCCTTCTTTAAGGGAAGTGGGAATCTAATATTCCCTTCCTTCATATCAATAATTGCACCAATCGTTCTAAGGAAAGGTCTACCAAGAATAATAGGGCAAGAAGGATTGCAATCTATATCAAGAACGATAAAATCTATGGGCAAATAATTCCTATTTTCAACAATAATAACATCATTAATTCTTCCCATAGGCTTTTTAATAGTGGAATCCGCAAGATGCAAGTTTAGAGAGCAATCATCAAAATCACGAAATCTAGCAAATCACACAAGGTTTTGAGGATAGTAGAGACACTAGCACCCAAATCACACAAGGCATGAAACTCATAATTTTTAATTTTAATTTTAATAGTAGGTTCCCACTCATAATAGAGCTTTCTAGGGGTAGAGACCTTCAACTCAAGTTTTTCTTCATAAGATTGCACCAAGGCATCAACAATGTGTTCGGTAAAGGCCTTATTTTGACTATAAGCATGAGAAGAATTTAGCACGGATTGCAACAAGGAAATACAATCAATTAAAGAGAAATTTTCATAATTAAATTCCTTGAGATCCAATATAGTGGGTTTTGCAACATCTAGGTTTTTATTTCTTTCAATCCACATTTACCAATTTCATCATCAAGATCTAAAAACTTCGAATTCTTAGAACGCCTTCTAGGTAAAGGAAGATCATATTCAGTTTCATCAAGATTCATATTGGAAAACAAATATTTAATGGGGGACACATCAATAAATTTAAATCTTCATCTTGATTTTTATAGGAATTGGAAGAGCACGCTTTAATAAAGGCATCTTTAGAAGCACGCATCCTAGCGGTTCTTTCTTTGCACTCCTCAATGGAAATTCTAATAGCTTTGAGAGACTCATTGATATCATGCTTAGGAGGAATAGATCTAAGCTTTAAAGAATCAATTTCAAGAGAAATTCTATCAATGTTCCTAGCCAAATCATCAACTTTAAGCAATTTCTCCTCAAGCAAAGCATTAAAATTCTTTTGCGAACTCATAAATTCTTTAACACTAGTCTCAAATTCAGAGGGCATCTTATTAAAATTTCCATAAGAATTGTTGTAGGAATTTCCATAATCATTAGAGGAATTACTAGGATAAGGCCTAGGATTAAAATTCCCTCTATACGCGTTGTTACCAAAATTATTCCAACCAACAAAATTCACATCCATAGATTCATTATTGTTCTCAATAAAAGTAGATAAAGGCATATCATTAAGATCAGAAGAAACACCCTTAGTAGCAAATAATTTCATAAGTTCATCCATCTTTCCACTAAAAACATTAATTTCTTCTATCGTATGCACTTTTTTATTCTTAGATCTTTCGGTATGCCATTGAGAATAATTAACCATAATATTACTAGAAGTTCAGTAGCATCTCCTAGAGTGATTTCCATACAAGTGCCTCCCGCGCCGAATCTAAAAGATTTCTAGAAGAAAAATTCAATCCGGCATAAAAGTTTTGTATAATCATCCACAAATTCAAACCATGAGTAGGGCAATTACGTATCATTAATTTCATTCTCGCCCAAGCTTGTGCAACATGTTCATGATCAAGTTGCTTAAAATTCATAATATCATTCCTAAGAGAGATGATCTTAGCGGGAGAATAATACTTAGAGATAAAAGCATCTTTGCACTTGTTCCAAGAATCAATACTATTTTTAGGCAGAGATGAAAACCACGCTTTAGCACGATCTCTAAGAGAAAAAGGAAATAGATTCAACTTAATGACATCTTTTTTCTTTTGCATATCACATAAGTCAACGAAGCTATTCAGATGAGTAGCGGCATCTTCACTAGGAAGGCCGGCGAATTGGTCTTTCATAACAAGATCCAACAAAGCAGTATTGATTTCACAAGATTCAGTATTGGCAAGAGGAGCAATCGGAGTGCTAAGGAAATCATCATTATTGGTATTGGTGAAGTCACACAATTTGGTAGTATCTTGAGCCATCGCGACAAACAAGCAACCCAACACACGAGCAAACAAAAGGCAAGCGAGAAAAAGGCAAACGGGAAAAAGAGGAGGAGATTGGGAAAGAGAGGACGAATAAGACGGCAAGGGTGAAGTGGGGGAGAGGAAAATGAGAGGCAAATGGCAAATAATGTAATGCGGGAGATAGGGATTGTGATGGGTACTTGGTATGTAGACTTTAACGGCGCCAGAAGTGGCTTGTTGTTAGGATCCAAGTCTTGACTTGCTCTTGCGTAAGCCTCCCCGGCAACGGCGCCAGAAATTCTTCTTGCTACTTCTTGAGCACTGCATTTGATTTCCCTGAAGAGGAGAGGATGATGCAGCAAAGTAGCGTAAGAATTTCCCTCAGTTTTTGAGAACCAAGGTATCAATCCAGTAGGAGGCTACGCACAAGTCCCTCGTACCTGCACAAAACAATAGCTCCTCGTAACCAACGCAATTAGGGGTTATCCATCCCTTCACGGTCACTTACGAGAGTGAGATCTGATAGAGATGATAAATAATATTTTTGGTATCTTTGATATAGAGATGCAAAGTGAAAAGTAAAAGGAAAAGTAAAAACAAAGCAAGTATTAAAGTGATGGAGATTGATATGATGAGAATAGACCCGGGGGCCATAGGTTTCACTAGTGGCTTCTCTCAAGAGCATAAGTATTCTACGGTGGGTGAACAAATTACTGTTGAGCAATTGACAGAATTGAGCATAGTTATGAGAATATCTAGGTATGATCATGTATATAGGCATCACGTCTGAGACAAGTAGACCGACTCCTGCCTGCATCTACTACTATTACTCCACTAATCGACCTCTATCCAACATGCATCTAGAGTATTAAGTTAAAAACAGAGTAACGCCTTAAGCAAGCTGACATGATGTAGAGGGATAAATTCATGCAATATGATAAAAAAACCATCTTGTTATCCTCGATGGCAACAATACAATACGTGCCTTGCTGCCTCTTCTGTCACTGGGAAAGGACACCGCAAGATTGAACCCAAAGGTAAGCACTTCTCCCATTGCAAGAACTACCAATCTAGTTGGCCAAACCTAACGGATAATTCGAAGAGACTTGCAAAGATAACCAATCATACATAAAAGAATTCAGAGAAGATTCAAATATTGTTCATAGATAAACTTGATCATAAACCCACAATTCATCGGTCTCAATAAACACACCGCAAAAAGAAAATTACATCGAATAGATCTCCACGAGAGAGGGGGAGAACATTGTATTGCGATCCAAAAAGAGAGAAGAATTCATCTAGCTACTAGCTATGGACCCAAAGGTCTGAAGTAAACTACTCACACTTCCTCGGAGGGGCTATGGTGATGATGTAGAAGCCCTCCATGGTGGATGCCCCCTCCAGCGAAGCTCCGGAACAGGCCCCAAGATGGGATCTCAAGGATACAGAAAGTTGTGGCGGTGGAATTAGGTTTTTGGCTCTGTATTTGATCTGTCGGGGGTACGTAGGTATATATAGGAGGAAGGAGTACGTCGGTGGAGCAACAGGGGGCCACGAGGCAGGGGGGACGCGCCCTAGGGGGTCGCCCCCCACCCTCGTGACTGCCTCTGTTACTTCTTGGAGTAGGGTCCAAGTCTCCTGGATCACGTTCGTTGAGAAAATCACGTTCCCGAAGGTTTCATTCCGTTTAGACTCCGTTTGATATTGCGTTTCTTCGAAACACTGAAATAGGCAAAAACAACAATTCTGGGTTGGGCCTCCGGTTAATAGGTTAGTCCCAAAAATAATATAAAAGTGGAAAATAAAGCCCAATATAGTCCAAAACAGTAGATAAAGTAGCATGGAGAAATCAAAAATTATAGATACGTTGGAGACGTATCAACTGCTAGATAACTTGGAGGAGCTCATGCCTTTCTTTAGGCAGGAATTTCATTTCAGGAAAATTGTCAAACTGCATTTGGAAAAATTGTTGCATCTGAAGTTTTTGTACTAGAAGAAGAGATGTACTGTTAGGTACATCAAAGTGGGTGAGGAAACACTAAAGTTTTCCATGCCATGGCTACAGAAAGGTTTAGGAGAAACTCAATTGCTAGCTTGCAACAGCCTGATGGTATTGTTATTTCTGATCACTCTCAAATGGAAGGAATGATCTGCAGTGCTTTTAAAGGAAGGATGGGAGTTTCAAGAGGTATTGTCATGGGTTTTGATCTGTCTGTCCTGATACAACATGTGCGTGGCCTTGAGGTTTTGACAAAACCCTTTACAATTGAGGAAATGGACCTGGTCGTCAAACATATGCCCATTGATAAAGCCCCTGGACTAGATGGTTTCAATTGCCTCTTCTTCAAGAAGTGCTGGCACATTATGCTTTAGCTCGGGATTTTTTTGATGGTAAAGCTAGCTTGGAAAACATAAATGGGTCTTTCATCACTTTGATTCCTAAGAAACTTTCACCTGAAGTGGTTGGGGATTACAGGCCTATTTCATTGACTGGCATGGGTATAAAGTTTCTGTCCAAAATGGTAGCCAACAGATTTCAGGAATTGATAATGATGTGCATCCATAAAAATCAGCATGGTTTCATCAACTCTAGGACTATTCAAGACTACATTGGGGGACCTTGGAATATTTGCACCAGTGTCATCAGTCCAAAAGGCCAATTTTGATTCCCAAACTAGATTTTGAGAAAGCTTTTGACTCGATTGAACATGAAGCTATCTTTCAGATCATGAAGCACAAGGGTTTTAATGACAAATGGATTAGTTGGGTGAAATATCTTTTGTCATCTGGGACCTCCTCTGTTCTGCTTAATGGTGTGCCTGGGAAAAAATTTGTCTATAAAAAAGGTGTTAGACAAGGAGACCCAGTATCCCCTCTTCTTTTTGTTCTTGTTGTAGATCTCTTGCAATCTGTGGTCAATGATATGCATATCAGAGGGGAAATTAAGCTGCCTATTCCTTGTCATGACAAGGACTATGCAATTGTGCAGTATGCTGATGACACATTGATTGTGGTACCTGCTGATGAAGCACAACTTTTGGCTCTTAAGAAAATGTTGCTGGTTTTTTCTTAGTCAACTGGCCTGGAGGTTAATTACCACAAATCTTCTATGATCCCAATAAATGTTTCCCAGGAGGAAATTCAGAGATTGGCATCCATTTTTGGTTGTCAAGTGGGAACGATTCCCTTCACCTATCTAGGTTTACCAGTTGGAACATCCAAACCTGCAATGTCTGATGTGCTGCCTCTGGTTACTTGCATGGAGAGGAGAATGTCTGCTAGTTCATCTTTCCTAGCTCAGGGAGGTCGACTGCAATACTTAAATTTTGCTTTGTCCTCCTTACCAATCTTCTTCCTTTGCAGTTTGCTTATTGCTCCTGGTATTTTGAAGCAATTGCAGAGAATTCAACGGCAGTGCTTGTGGAGGAAAAAATAGGCAGGAACCTGCTCCTTCTCTGGCTGCTTGGGATCTGATTTTTAGACCCAAAAACAAAGGAAGGCTTGGCACTCTAGACCTTGGTTTTCAAAATGTGGCCCTCTTACTAAAGCATGTCAATAAGTTTCTCAACAAGGCTGATATTCCTTGGGTACATCTCTTTTGGAACTCTTATTATCATGAACTTGTCCCACAAGGAACCTCTCCATGTGGGTCTTTCTGGTGGAAGGATATTCTCAAACTCCTGGATCAATTCAGAGAAGTCACATGGGTTAAAGTTAATGTGGGTGACACTGCTCTTTTCTGGCGGGATAAATGGCATCTTGGAAACTCTGTTTTGCCTTTGCAGCACAGGTTTCCCAGGTTATTTTCTTATGTCGAAGATGCACTGGTCTCAGTCAAGGATGGATTTTCTGCCCCTGATCTGATCTCTTAGTTTCATCTCCCACTTTCTGAGCAGGCGCACAATGAGCTTCTGGTTCTGAAATCTCTTATGCAGAATCATGAGAGGAATCCTGATCTGAAGGATGTTTGGTCTTGGCATGGCTCAATAAAACCCTATACTCCCAAACAGTTTTATGTATCCAGGTTCACTATTCATACTTTTAACCTTGTCTTGACTTGGATTTGGAGGAGTTGCTGCACCATGAAGATCAAGGTCTTTGCCTGGATGCTAATAATGGATAGGCTCAACACTAAGGATATGGTGGAAAGAAGGCATTGGCATATAGATGATGGAGTTAATTGTGTGCTTTGTCCCAATCACACCAGGGAAGATAGGGATCATCTTTTCTTCAACTGTAATTTTAGTCAGAGGGTTTGGAATTTTCTCTAGATTTATTGGGAGGCTGGGAATGACATGGGCCAGATTGTGCTCAATGCTAAGAGAAAATTTGCACACCCTTTCTTTGCTGAAGTGGTCTTCACTGCTTGCTGGAATATCTGGATCATCAGAAATGGAAAAGTATTTAGGCATGAAAAGCCCAGTTTTAATAGGTGGAGAGGGGCTTTTGTAAATGATATGCTTTTACTTTCTCATAGAATCAAGGTGAGGTTCATGGAAGACCTGGTTAGATGGGTCTCCTTTCTCCCTCCTTAAATGTATTTTCTGTTTTCTTTTTCCTTTTTAGCTACTCCTGGTAGCCTTTGTAATCTTTTGTAATTCTGTTTTTTAAATCAATAAATGGCTGTGGGGGCTTTCCCTACAGTGTTCAGTAAAAAAAAACAAGCCTGATGGTTTTGGTAGGGAATGTGCCACCTTTGGGGACGAGATGATATACGTCGGCTGTTATTGCTTTCAAAAATTTTCTAGCCTCAACATAGACAATAGGAGTGTTGTGTTAAGTTTTTGAATTTTTCGCGGTTCGTCTGGACATTTAATACAATAACTGGGTTTTCTAGGCATTTTATGTGCATAATTCAAATTTGAACTACATGCACATGCTCCAGTGCATATAAATTGGTTGAAAAATCAAATATGTGTCCTTGGTTGCATGCTTAGGTCCCATAAAAGAAATGGGAATGAATGGCAAAAACCCTGCCACCATTGCTCGGCCACAAACATTGAGATATCTGGTTTTTAAATTCGAGTAAATCCAAAACTCGTCTGAAATTCATGAAACTCGGCATGCTATCATGGAGCAGCATCAACATGCCGTGGTAAATTTTTTGTCCCATTTGTGCAGGTTTGGGTATAAGCTTCTCACAAACCAGAGCTTATCACAACAAGCCTAATGGTTTCGGTAGGGAACGTGCCGCCTTTGGGGATGAAACGAGATCCATTGCCTCTTATTGCTTTAAAAAAATTCTAATGTCAACATAGAACAACAGGAGTGTTGTGTAAAATTTTGGTATTTTTGGGGTTCCTTTGGATATTTTTAAACATTAACTGAGTTTTCTAGGCATTTTATATGCATAATTCAAATTTGAACTACATGCACATGCTGCAGTGCATATAAATTGGTTGAAAAAACAAATATGTGTCCTTCGTTGCATGCTTAGGTCCCAAGCAAGAAATGGGAATGAATGTCAAACACCCTGCCACCATCACTCGGCCGCAAACATTGAGATACCTGGTTCTTAAATTCTAGTAAATCCAAAACTCATCTGAAATTCATGAAACTTGGCATGCTATGATGGAGCGACATCAACATGTCGTGGTAAATTTTTGTCCCATTTGGGGCAGGTTTGGATATAAGCTTCTCACAAACCAGAGCTTCTCGCAACAAGCTTGATGGTTTGGGTAGGGAACGTGCCACCTTTGGGGATGAAATGATATCTGTTGCCTCTTATTGCTTTCAAAACATTTCTAGTGTCAACATAGAACAACAGGAGTGTTGTGTTAAATTTTGGAATTTTCCGGGGTTCGTTTGGACATTTTTATACATTAAGTGTGTTTTCTAGGCATTTTTTGTGCATAATTCAAATTTGAACTACATGCACATGCTCCAGTGCATATAATTTGGTTGAAAAATCAAATCTATGTCCTTGGTTGCATGCTTAGGTCCCATGCAAGAAATGGGAATAAATGTCAAACACCCTACAACTGTTAGTCGTCCGCAAACATTAAGATACCTGGTTTTTAAATTCTAATAAATCCAAAACTCGTCTGAAATTCATGAAACTTGGCATGCTATCAAGGAGTAGCATCAACATGCCGTGGTAAATTTTTTGTCCCATTTGGGGCAGGTTTGGGTATATGCTTCTCACAACAAGCCTAATGTTTCGGTAGGGAACGTGCCACCTTTGGGGACGAAACGATATCCGACGCATCTTATTGCTTTCAAAAAAATCTAGTCTCAACATCGAACAACAGGAGTGTTGTGTTAAATTTTCTAATTTTTCGGGGTTCGTTTGGACATTTTATACATTAACTGGGTTTTCTAGGCATTTTATGTGCATAATTCAAATTTGTACTACATGCACATGCTCCAGTGTATATAAATTGGTCAAAAAATCAAATCTGTGTCCTTGGTTGCATGCTTAGGTCCCATGCAACAAATGGGAATGAATGTCAAAAACCCTGCCACCGTCACTCGGCTACAAACATTGAGATACCTGGTTTTTGAATTCTAGTAGATTCAAAACTCTTCTGAAATTCATGAAACTTGGCATGCTATCTTGGAGCGGCATCAACATGTCGTGGTAATTTTTTTGTCCCATTTGGGGCAGGTTTGGATATAAGCTTCTCACAAACCAGAGCTTCTCGCAACAAGCCTGATGGTTTGGTTAGGGAATGTGCCACCTTTGGGGACGAAACGATGTCCATTGCCTCTTATTGCTTTCAAAAAATTTCTAGAGTCAACATAGAACAACGGGAGTGTTTTGTTCAATTTTGGATTTTTTCGGTGTTTGTTTGGACATTTTTATACATTAAGTGGGGTTTCTAGGCATTTGATGTGCATAATTCAAATTTGAACTACATGCACATGCTCTAGTGCATATAAATTGGTTGAAAAATCAAATCTATGTCCTTGGTTGCATGCTTAGGTCCCATGCAAGAAATGGTAATGATTGTCAAACACCCTACCACCGTCACTCGGCCGCAAACACTGAGATACCTGGTTTTTAAATTCTAGTCAATCCAAAACTCGGCTGAAATTCATGAAACTTGGCATGCTATCAAGGAGCACCATCAACATGCCGTGGTAAATTTTTTGTCCCATTTGGGGCAGGTCTAGGTATAAGCTTCTCACCACAAGCCTAATGGTTTCGGTAGGGAACGTGCCACCTTTGGGGATGAAACGATATCCGTTGCCTCTTATTGCTTTCAAAAATTTTCTAGCCTCAACATAGAACAAAAGGAGTGTTGTGTTAAATTTTGTAATTTTTGGGGGTTCGTTTGGACATTTTATACATTAACTTGGTTTTCTAGGCATTTTATGTGCATAATTCAAATTCGTACTACATGCACATGCTCCAGTGCATATAAATTGGTTGAAAAATCAAATATGTGTCCTTCATTGCATGCTTAGGTCCAATGCAAGAAATGGGAATGAATGTCAAACACCATGCCACCGTCACTCGGCCACAAACATTGAGATACCTGGTTTTTAAATTCTAGTAAATTTAAAACTCATCTGAAATTCATGAAACTTGGCATACTATCATGGAGAGGCATCAACATGCCATGGTAATTTTTTTGTCCCATTTGCGGCAGGTTTGGGTATAAGCTTGTCACAAACCAGAGCTTCTCACAACAAGCCTGATGGTTTCGGTAGAGATCGTGCCACCTTTGAGGACGAAATGATATTCGTTGCCTCTTATTGCTTTCAAAAAATTTCTAGAGTGAACATAGAACAATAGGAGTGTTGTGTTAAATTTTCGAATTTTTCGGGGTTCGTTTGGACATTTTTATACATTAAATGGGTTTTCTAGGCATTTTATATCCATAATTCAAATTTGAACTACATGCACATGCTCCAGTGCATATAAATTGGTTGAAAAATCAAATCTTTTGTCAGGACCCCGATTCTAAGTCACATCAATCTAGCATGTAACACATCATATCAGTTTGCGGCCTCAAGCACGGTATTTCCACGGGTGCCACCTTACCTGGCCCGGGACCGTTTGCGCCTTTTGGCTCACGTATATGATAGTGTCGCTAGTATCCATATGACAGAGAACCCGGGCCGACATGACTAGTCGTGAACCCAAAGTGGCGCTAACTTATGGGGACATGCATACATGAACTAGCATCGAACGTGTCGGTCATCAGCTGTCACATCCCTAGCTTCTGGCAATGCACTGGCTAGCCTCATGAGTGTCATCATGTTTAAGTTTCAAATGAACTTGAAATGGGGATTGCTTAAACCCTAGCATCAAAGGAATTCACTAGGTTCTACTAAAATATTCTCAGTGAATCCAAATGGCTTTAAAAAATGTTCATCATTTCTGGAAAATGCTAAAAGCAATAACCAAAGGTGTTGCACATTTTTCCATGAAATATTTGGGCTCTGAATTAAATCATATAGTATTTGCATTTGGGCATATAAATGCTATTAAATATTTTAAATGCTCAAATAATCATAAACTAAAATGTATGCTGTTGGTTATATTCCAAACAGTGGCATTGAGCAGTTTCATCATTTTTGGATCTGTTTAAGTATTTTTAATAAAGACCTAAAGACTACAGAATAATAGAAAAGAGAAATAAATGGAAAGAACAGAAATTTACCTGGGCCAACTCACCTGTGCAGCCACCTGGCGGCCCAAGTGGCCGGCCCAGCCACCTGGCCCCCTCCCCTATCGTCTTCCTCCTCTGCCAGGAGAACGAGTGTGTGCTCGACGTGCGCGCACCATCGTGCGGCCACCTCCTGCTTGCGGATTTGCCCTGGCCTCTTCAGGTGACGCCACGCAGCCCCCCGACCTCTCTCTCACACTCCCCGAGCTTTCCCCTCCTCTGCTCTCTTTCCTCACGTGCCCGAGCATCGTCGTCTCCGCCGCTTGCTGTTGCCGTGGCCACTGCCACTGCCTCGCCTCGCCGAAGCGCTCAGAAGCTCCACCTCGACCCCCTCTTCCTCCCCACCGAGCCACGCCCGCCGGAAGCCCTTCAACGCCGTCCTCGGCGCCATCTTCGTCCTCTGCACCGACGGCCGCCGTTGCTCGATTCGCCACCCACAGAGCATCCCCGGCCTCGCCCTCGCGCTCGTTGGACTCGTGGTTAGCCGCTAAACCGTTCCCCTCTTCTTCCCATGTCGTTTGGCCACTCTAGCCGCTGTTTCTGCCGGACCTGAGAGCTCACCGCCGCACAGCCATGTTGTCATCGTTGTTTCAGACGCTATAGCTCACGGGAAAGCACACCAACATGCTCAGCAGTTCCCGAGCAAGCCAACGCCACCACCCGCACCCCCTACCGAGCCCTACAGCCTCGTCCCGACCAACCCCGTGCTCCGGCCACCGCAGCCAAGCTCGCCGCCGCCGACTCCGTCCACCCCCGACGGAACCACGGCCACCAACGGAGGCGTCTGTCTCCCCTCTTTCGAACGCGCTCTCCCACGCATCGAATGGATGCCCATAGAGCAAACCCGCCGCGGGCACCGCCGCGGTCTATGGTCGCCGGCAGTTAAACGCCGGCAGCTGATGTGGCGCCACTAACTTAGGTGCTAATCTTGTTTAGTTAGTGCCTGTGTCCATGACATGTGGGTCCCCGAGCCAAATTAGTTTAGTCTAACTTCCTGTTTAGGTTAGTGCTAATCTGGGTGGACCCCACGTGTCAGCTTTGACTTTGGTCAAGTCAACGTTGACCGGTCCCACCTGTCATGCACCCCAAACCAGCCTGAGACACTAATGTATGGGTCCCACTGGTCAGGTTTGACCCGAACTGTGCCCCGTTGATCTGCTTACGTCATGATGATGTCAGGCTGATGCAGTAATTCTTTTCTGGAATTTAAATAAATCATAAATGATTTGTTTAATTCAGAAAATATCCAAAACTTTGAAAAATCATAGAATTAATCTATAGCTCCAAGTGAAATAAGTTATATATGAAAAATTATCAGAAAAATTCAAGGAATATATTTATGGCATTTGCATGCATGTTGGAACAACCTAAGATTGTTGTATATGGCAATTTTCATAATGAGCATTTAAATAAGCACATATGAAGTTTGAATTTGAACCCTTGGTTCAAACCAACTTCATTTAATCTGGTTTCTAGTTGCATTAGCTAAAACCACAACATATTGCTATGTCATGATCATGCATCATATTGTTGCATTCCTTGTTTGCCGGGAATTGTCCCCTCTCAGTAGATGATGTTCCGACAATGAGTTCGATGACACCGATGAAGAACTATACTATCTTCAGAAGTGCTAGGCAAGCAAAACCCCCTTGTTCATTCCGATACAATCCAACTCTCTCGCTCCTACTCTCTTTTACTGCATTAGGACAACAATGATTCATCTGTTACTTGCTGCGGTAGTTGAACCCCTTATCCTCTGCATTACCTGTCATTGCCACAGTAAATAGATGAAACCCACTAGCATGAGTAGGAGTTGTTTGAGCCCTGATGTGCCTACTCATTCATGCTTGTTTGTCATGCCTGCTACTGCTTAGAGTTGAGTCAGATCTAATTCATCGAGGATGAATTGGAATGGTGATGAACATGTCCTACTCTGTGTGAGCTAAGTGTGTGAACACGATTTGGTAAAGGTAGCGGTGAGAGGCCATGTAGGAGTACATGGTGGGTTGTCTCATTGAAACCGTCCTCAGGAACTGAGTTCTGTGTATGTGATCCATGAACAGCTACTACCACACGTTGGGCCCTGAAATATGACCCCGCTCGACTTATTAACTGCCATGTCCTCTGTCCAGGAGTTGCAACTAGTTTCTGGTGTTTGTAGGATATGTGTTGGAGGCCGTACTTAGTGTTGACCGTAGGAGTGGGCTATGATGCGGTAGATACACCATGGCACGGTGTACTGGGCGCCTGTTTGGTGTCTCGGGAACCCTGCACACATCGTTTGGGGCTGTGAGCGAAACTCCGGCCGGATCTCCTCGCGGATGGAACCCGAATAGGCGATAAACCTGGACTAGAGACTTGTGTGGTTAGTTAGGTTGTGGTCAACACCCACGTCGGCTTTCGCTTGAAGTCTGCCGAGCACATGTTGTGTGCAGACGCTAAGTGGTGGAAACATGTGTGAAGAAGTACACCCCTGCAGGGTTATAAATGATCTATTCGAATAGCCGTGTCCACGGTAAAGGACTTCTGGGTTGCCTATAACAGTTCATAGACAAGTGAAAGTGGATACTCTAAAACTCGCAAGATAAGCATGAGTGCTATGGATGGCCTTCTCGTAGGGAGACGGGAGCGGATCCATAGTGGTGTATTGGTATGGTGAATATGTGGACTCATGTGCGCCACCTCAAAATATTTACTTGCAGTCATAGTTTAGGATAGCCACTGCTTCAAAGCTGGCTTGCTGCAGTTAAACTTCACCACCCCACCCTTTTGATACTGATGCATATGCAGATAGTTCTGATGTAAGTCTTGCTGGGTACATTTGTACTCATGTTTGCCTATTTTATGTTTTGCAAAGAGACGTCAGTATCGCTAGTAGTTCCGTGTGGACTTCTACGTTTAGCTTGATACCTCAGCTACGATCTTGTGCCCTCGGCAGGATCTAGTAGATAGTCAGGCTTCTCAGCCTTTTTCATTTCTAGATGTCTGTACCCAGACATGTTAAGCTTCCGCATGTGCTTTGACTTGTATGCTCTGAATGTTGGGTCATGAGACCCATGTTTGTAATATCTCGCTCCTCGGAGCCTATTGAATAAATACATGAGTCGTAGAGTTATGTTGTGATGCCATGTTGTATTTACACATATCGAGCATATTGTGTGTATGATTGAAATGCTTGGTATGTGTGGGATCCGACAACCTAGTTGTTTATCCTTGGTAGCCTCTCTTATGGGGAAATGTAGTCTTGTGCTTCCATGAGCCATAGTAGTCCGCTTCTGCCCGGTTCACGGAGTCCTGCTAGCAAGACTACTGCTCCGGAACACTTGACCGGCCAGCATGTGATTAACCGTTTCTGTGTCCGTCCATTCGGGAAATGTCACGCCGTGACATCCGAGTCTGCCTAGCCTGCTACTGACTGGTTCACGAGTCTGTTAGCCCGATGCTACAGCCCGGATTGGCACGCTCTCGACCGACATGCTCGATGTTGATTCATGTATGCCTATCCCGTAAGTTAGTGCCACTTTGGGTTCACGACTAGTCATGTCGGCCGGGTTCTCTGTCATATGGATGCTAGCGACACTATCATATCGTGAGCCAAAAGGCATAAACGGTCCCGGTCCCTGGTAAGGCGACACCCGTGGGAATACCGTGCGTGAGGCTGCAATGTGATATGAGGTGTTTCCGGCTAGATCTATGTGACTTGGAATCGGGGTCCTGACAGCATTGGTATCAGAGCTTGACTGCCTGTAGGATTACCAAGCCAAACTGGTCGAAGTCGAGTCTAGAAATGCTTTAGTTATATAAGGGAATTGATTGTGGAAGGGAACGTAAGGCTCTTTTTACTCCTTTACCTTATGCCCTTCTGATTTGAGTCATCCTCTTCCTTTTCTACGGGGAATAAGAACTAGGCCTTCTCATCTATCTATCAGGATGACGAGTTACTATGATAGAGACTTATAGGATTGATGGATTTAAGCCCCAGTTCTGTTTCTACTACTTCCGTGTGTTCATAGTTGGTCTCGGAATCTTGATATTGTGCTTCTAAGTGGTTATGCCACCATTTTTTTGCAGGATGTCTCAACCCATTTTGAGCATTTACAGCCGTTATGTTGTCCGAGTCATCCCAGGTTTCTAGCTAATCTGAAGCATTTGCAAATTCCCTCTTCTCGTTACCGATGTTCCTTTGGGCCAGTTTCACCACACAATCGGTGAGTTGAGGTACTATGTTGCCTCAACATATATGTTGGAGCAATTATTATGACCCTAGGTGTCAGGATCACCTAGTAATCTACCATGTTTTATTTTCCCCGTGTGATGATTCTGGCCATCATTCTCGAAAGCATCCCGTGATGTTATTAGTTAGAACGTATTCTATTCCTGGGTTCTTGAACCCGAGATTCACCCTACTTACCTCATGTTGTTAGTGTTGCTAGTTCCTTTAGGATATTAGTAACCTTTGCGATAGTCCTCGAGGTTCGTGGTACATCCTTCTTCCAATTACCATGAACCATTCTTGGCAGGAGTTCTTTTGAACCAAAAGGTCACGACAAGAGTGATCTTGATGAGTTCTCCATTCTATATTGTGAATCTGCCAGTTCGTACCTTTCTACATGGATTATCTAGAAGAAATGTTGAGCTTCGCTCGACATACTAATCTATGCATCCATAACTCAGAAAACCATATGTTCCTTTGAGTTGTCCCTCTTTAGTTGTATTCTGACCTCCGTCTATCAAGTGATAGTCAGGAATAGTTTTGCCATCGTGTTCGTCGATGCCCATTATTCTTGTGGTCCATCGAGCCATTCTGTTCTGAAATGACTAGGAGAAACAAACTCCAGTACCTTATCCATTTCTAGGATTGGGTCAAAGCAGTTGTATTCCGCAGATCAAAATGCAATCCAGCTTTGGTCAGTTCTACCCTGAAGTATTACCCACTTTATGTCAGGAATGTCATGAGAATTGCACCTTCCCTTATGAATTCTTGATGTAGTGATACTTCTCGCCGTCATTATTCATTCCTCGGTTCCTTGTTGTCGCAACCACGTCGACAAGTGAGCCGTGATGAGTGAAATCAATACTCCGAGCAACTCGATGCTTGGTAGTAAATGGACAATATTCTCATTCTTAGCGTGTTGGTTATTGAATCATCATTCTAAGATAGATTGTGTTACCTAGTCCTTATTCCTGGTGCAATCTTCGATCAATGAGTTAGGATTATTCAATCCCTTGCTTATTTCATCATGTCGTCTTGCTTTGAAAAGAAAGATTGTTCTCGAGCTTAATAACATATCGGTGGTTCGTGATTTTTCGAATATCTTCTCGGAAGTATTACCAGGTTGTCACCTGACCGCTATGTTGAGTTCGTGATCAAGTTGGTTTTTCCATAAACCACTCCTTCTCTAAGAATCTGTGTTGGATACCCTTGAGCTGGTTGGTTAAGCCAAACAACAACTTGGAGAGTTGGAAGATAAAAGCTTGCCTAACTTAGTTTGTTCCAAAGGGATATCCTTGAGTTTGTGTGTTAGTTGAAGAAAGATGATATCTTCCTCGATTGGTCCCTGTGATCAGATGTTGGACCTATTGTCTTATCAAAACTTTGATTTGAGTATGGGCTATCGTCAAATCAAATCAGAACCAACGATGTTCGTAATGTTGTCTTACTCGTGGTTTTTCCTCGAGCATACACCGCTATATCTTTTGTTATGACCAATGCTATCACTTGTTCACATAATTATGGAATTCCATTTATATGGAAACCCGAATGAATTGTTGTTGAGCCCATCGACAACATTTCTATCTTCTCCATGATTCGTGTTGAACATCCAGCTAGTGTTGAAAACTTTGTAAGCAATGCCTTCGTGTTCCGTTCATGAAGCTTATGCTTGGATGGAAGAAGTGACTTCCCCGAATTCATGTGCATTCTATGCAAGTTGCCGCCATGGATATGAGAAAGATTGTTTTTGCTTCCTTTGGAATCATCCCAATTCAGCCATGCACGTGCAAAGTATTCTGTGGTATGTTAGACTGATCATCTTCGTTCCATATGAATTCCTAACACCCAAGCCACTGGTTGACTTGTTCAAGGAAAAGAAGTCTCACTACAAAAAAAGACACATCCGTGACATTTTGGGCCGAACGAATTTTTTTCTGTCGTACATATGACACTTCTATGACGATAATTGTGACAAAACCCGGTATCATCATAGATGTAGTGGGCCCCTACTTCCATGACAAAAAATCATGACAGAAAATGGGCTTTTCATCCTCGGCGGGCCGGAGACGCAGCTGCATGACATTCATTGGGCCGTCCATGACGGAAAAAACCATGGTAGAAGCGAGGGGGAGGAAAATTTCGGGAAGTTCCCGGTTACGGTGGGAGGTCAGGGGCCGAGAGATGCGCGTTTCTCTCGTACACGTACGTGCGTGTGTGCGAGGCGTTGGCTCTAACTGAACCCGAGAGAGGAATTGTGCTCTAACTGAACCCGAGTGATTGCACTGCAGGCTACGTGTTACTGAACCCGAGCGATCGATCGATGGCTGTTAACTGAACCCGATCGAGCGATTCCTTCGCTACTGCTGCTAATTGAAGCCGATCGATGCTGCTTCTGGATGAACAGTGAGCGTTGCGGGATGGGGGGCAGGGGGTTGGATTAACAGTGAGCGGTGGGGGTGGATGAACAGGACCCCGATCGATCGATCCGGTTGGGGTGGATGAACAGGACCACCCCGTGGAGGGCTGGATGAACAGGACCACCCTGTGGAGGGCAGGATGAGCAGAGGCGGTGGAGGCTGGATGAGCGATGCGCCCGTGGAGGGTGGTTGAGCAGAGCCCGTGGAGAGGGCTGGTTGAGCGATGGCGGTGGAGTTGCGCGGTGGAGGCTGGATGAGCAGGAGCCCTTGGATGAGCGGTCGCGGTGGAGGTGGAGGAGGTCGACGGTGGATGAGCAGAGCTCGTGGAGGTGGAGGGGTCGGCGGTGGAGATGAACAGTATCCCCTGAGTCCTGTTTTGCGATACGCCACACCCTCCCGATGAACAAGACCCCATTTCGACCGTAGGAGGTCCGTTTAAATCCGTTTTGCGATCGCCACACCACTCCCGATCAACGGGACCCCGTTTGACCGTGGCGCCCAACACAAGTCCGTTTCGTCCATTTTGCGGTACTCCACACCCCTCCCGATCAACAGGACCCCCGTTTCGACTGTAGGACGTCCGTTTCCTCCGTTCTGCGATACGCCAGGCCTCGTTTCCATTGCATGTTCCGTCCAAGCCCTCCCGATGAAAACGTACACGCATTCCGTTCCGACCCCGCCGGTTGGCTCCCACGCGTTCTGTTGCCTCCCGATGAACACGACGCATTCGGTTGCCTCCCCATGAACACGACGCGTTCCGTTGCCTCCCATGAACACGACGACAATGCTGTTTCTCCGTTCCGACCCAGCCATGTCAACGAGCCCTCGCCGTACGTATGGGCGAGTAGGCGTTCGACACCCCGCCCGTATGTACACATACGTGGCCGTATTTTCTTTCTTGCACCCTTGCCGCCTCTACTACGACACGTGCGTGCCTCTACATCCACCAGTATATATGTACGTACACGTTCGCGACCAGAATGACAATGCTACGTACGGTTCGACCAGGTGGTCCCGACCGTCAGGCACTTCCTTGCGTGCGAAGATGTAGCTGGTGGGTCCCAGCAGTCAGGGGGTGAATCATTTTTTTTTGCCTGGACGCACTTCCTTGCGTGCGAAGGTGTAGCTGGTGGGTCCCAGCAGTCAGGGGGGAAATGTTTTTTTGCGAAATACGGTGGCCCATCTGGTGGGTCCCCGCTGTCAGGTGGAGGAATAATTATTTTGCACGTAATAAGGAGGCAGTTCCTTGCTGCGGCCGTGGACCCAGCTGTCAGCCTCTCCACGTATAGTCCACGTCCGATGGAAGTCGTTTCTTGACCACATTGACTGCGCCGCGCCGAGAGCACCAGGGCGGTGGACGACGGCGAGGCCTAGGAAGGGACGATCGCGGAGCGGTGAAGACGCAGCGATGGATGCCCACGGAGAGGAGTATGAGGTTCACTCGTTCGGCTGCGGTGTGAGGCTGCCGTCGTCGCAGGGCCTGGCCAGTGGTGGGAATAGTAGGGGGCAGTGAGACCTCCGCGGCAGCTCAACTAGCCACGGGAGGCAGGAGCAGGCGGCATGACTGGCGCTTCTTTGGGCGGCTGGAGCAAGAAGACCAGAGGTTGAAGAAGCACTACGTCCGTTGGATGGACATCATACGGTCACTGCAGCTAGAATCGTTTATATTGACTAAGTTGACAAAGCCCTTGGTACGTCAACTTAGTAGGCCCACAGGTCAGCTTCCGAAACGGTGCCCCCCAAATGTCAGGGGGAGGAATCATTTTTTGGGCGGGTGAAGCTAGAATATCCGAGATTGAAGAAGAAGCACGACATCCGTTGGATGGACATCCAACGGCCACTGCTGCTAGAACTATGTGTTGACTATAAGTTGACAAAGCCTTGCATACGCGTCAACTCTGTTTTTTTAGGGGACACATCAACTTAGTAAGGCCAGAAGTGTGTGGCAGAGAACTTATAGCCCATTTGAGATTTGTAAGAATGTGTAGCCCATTTTTGAATTCTAATGGAATTTACTACAACCCATTTACAGTTTATTAAAAGTACAGCCCATTTCAACCAACCGTTCAAAACAGAATTCAATAAAATTTCACACATTTTGATGGGATCCGAAATATTTTTATCTCAAAATTTCTAGTCATATTAAATACAATTTCAATATAAATTTATATTACGTAAAAATCCAATGAAACATTGGGCTCGCAACAATTAATGAAATTAAAAATTTCAATATCCAAAAATAATATTTTATAAAGTAATCACGTGTTTGGTGCATTTTTTTATAGTTACTGCCCAGTTTTTATAATTACATCCCATCTATTATTTCTTAAAGCCCATTTTCTTGTTAAGCCTAATGCATCCCTCCTAGGAAAGATTTGCAGCCCAGAGGGGCGGAGAATAACAACTTAACCTTGCCTGGGTATTCCTAAAAAAAGTATAGCTGGGCTAGCCATTTTCAGCTTGAAAAAAAATTAATATCTGGACTGGATATCTGGCATGGGCTAGACGGGCCATAGCCCGCCAATTTAATACCTGCAGCGATGTTTTCGTTGTTGTTCAGAGGAGAAAAATTAATATCTGGGCTAAACATCTAAAAACTCTGCAGTGCTCACACCTCAAAAACACAAATACTGCTCGAGCTGCTTGGTCCCAGCTGTCGGCCGCTTCTTGTGCAATTCTCTCGTTTATTGACTACTACTTAGGTTGACAATGGTGTGGGACCGTGATGTCAGGAAACCAGGAGGAAGAAAAATAAATTACTCCAGCGAGCGCTTCCACCTCTGCCTCGTTGTCTCCTGTGGAAACCCCTTTCCTCCCTTTTGTTTTGCTCGAGCAAGGACAAATGCATGCAGCACGTCCATGCAGTTATTAGGAAAGAAATTAAAGCGCTTTGCATGCTATGAATTACGATGGCCTGCATGGGTAGCTAATAAGGCATCCTCTTAACTGTTGTGATTAAATGTTGTGTTTAGAAGAGAGAAATATTCTTCTTTTCCACCAATCTGCTTGCACCTAGGTCGTGATGCACCTTCTAATACGACTTATTCACCTAGACGGAGGGAGTATAGTTTTATACATATATATATAATAAGGAGGCACTTGCGTACGTGAGGCTATAGACCTGGTGGGTCCCCATTGTCATCCTCTCCAAGTAAAGTCATCTCCTCGCCCTCGCGCGCTTTCAGCCCGAAATAGTCAGCGACGCCCGCCCCGCTTCCCGGTGCAGGAGATTGCTCCGCCTTCAAACGACACAAGTGCCGTCCGTCCGTCCATCTGCCGCCCACATTAATGATACGCGGTTGCCGAGGCGGCTACTCCTGCGCCACACGTCCGTCCCTCTGCCCGCCCACCATTGCTATATAAACTGTTGCGCCGTCCATAGCCGCAGTAATCCGCATCCGCTCCCTTTCTCTTGTCCACACCACTACTGCCCACCATGGCTTCCTCGCACTCCAGCGCTCTTTGAGACGGGCGGACGACGGACCACAAGGAGATGGCAGCCATTGCTGCCGACCGGCTGGCCGGCAGGCAGCCGGAGGACGACGACGTCCCAATGGAGAACATGGTAGTCGACGATCCGGCGCAAACCCCCTCCTCCGCACCATCCTCGTCGGTGCATTGCACCATGACCATCGGCGAGGCCCATGCCCAATATATGGACAGTGTGAGGCAGATGCGTCAGGAGCAGTTCCGGGAGGCGCAGGCCGACGCCGCCTACAACCACCATCTCCTCCAGGAGCACCTACAGGCGAAGGAGCAGATCGCCGCGGAGCGGGCGGAGCAGGAGGCGCTGCTCGACTCGCACCGCTCTGCCCGCAAGGGCCGCCACGAGCGCTGGCGGTACCGCATGCGGGTGGCGGAGGCTGCGACCGCCTACAAAGAGGCTAGCAAAGAGGGCGATGAAGTGGGCGAGGCGCTGTTTGGCGAGACCGAGGACGAGGCAGAGGACAATGCCGGCTCCGACGAGTCCCCGCTCCACTGGCGTCGACGAGGCCCTGCTCCGCCGAGGCCCCGTGGCGCCAACAATGAGGCAGAGGACAATGCCGGCTCCGACGAGTCCCTGCTCCGCTGGTGTCGACGAGGCCCTGCTCTGCCGAGGCCCCGCGGCGCCAACAACGAGGCCGAGGACACCGCTGGCTCCACCGAGGCCCCGCCCCGCCAACAACGAGGCAGAGGACATCGCCGGCTCAGCCGAGGTCCCACCCTGCCGGCAACGTGGGGGAGGATTTCCACCACTCAGCTGAGGCGCCGCCCGCCGGCAACGAGACAGAGGACCTCGCCAGCTCCGCCGAGGCTCCGCCCCGCTGCCAACGAGGCCGCGCCACACAGAAAACGAGGAAGAGTAGAACACGGTAGGTCGCTACCGCTCGGGTCCAAGTAAGGCCACCGCTGCTACCCTCCGGTTGAAGCCAAGCTAGGCGGGTTAACCATTGACGGTCGGTTAGCTTCTTGGCGGTGACGTCAAGTCGGAGAGCTGTGCTTGAGAAGGACGCTGCTTCTCCTTAACTGCTGGTGCAGTTGGCTGACTGACACGTGGGCCCAACAGGCCACATGTCAGTTACGCAACTGCACCTGCAGTTTAATCATCAAGCTTCATTCGCTCGGCGGGACACAGGTGGGTAGCTTCGGTTAATTATACCTCCAGCGCACCCCTTTTTAGTTGAAGAATGTATGAAATGTAATGAAATCTGACCGTGTATGAATGAATTTGTTTCGATTATTTCGAATTCCTGTATCACTGGCATTGGATGAACATGCAAAACAATACGTACTAGCATTATTCCCAGGGTGATCACTTCGTTTGCAGCAGTTTCACATGTACTCCCTACGGTCCTTTCTAGTCTGCATACAAGATTTGTCTGCAGTAAAAGTATCTCTACTTTGACCAATCTTATACAAAAAAGTATGCCCTTTCACAATGTGCGAAGTAAAAAGGAACAGAAGGAGTACAAAGAGTTTGAGCAACTTTTTAGCGTTTCTGTACATTGCCATCAAACACACAGGCCTGGCAATTCATAGAGAACATTCAAAACAATCGATGATTATGCATCTCAGCGACTCACATGTCAGAGGCAATATTTGACAAGGTTGTCCCATTCGAAAATATGAAACACATGTCTTGCTAAAATTAATGAGCAAAATTTGACAAGGTTGTCCCATTCAAAAATATCAAATGCCTACGATTGTGGAATGGGCAGGGTTTGCCATCAGTTTGGACATTGACATGGCACCTCGTGCTAAATAAACCAGCTGTTCTTTTTGTGCAGTTCCGCCAAAATCAACCAAATTCACGCATAGCTTGTATGATTTTGCAATGCCTTGAACTTATCGGCACCTCCTTTCTTGTGGTGGAAATGAATGCTTCGATGTATTCATGAACATTTTGTGCAGTTCCCATTGAAATCAAGCTGAGCACCCCTGTTTGCACAAATACAAAAAAGTGATTAGTATAAAGCAAACTATACTATGA
The DNA here is from genome assembly GCA_021605205.1 of Aegilops longissima. Classification (NCBI taxonomy): domain Eukaryota; kingdom Viridiplantae; phylum Streptophyta; class Magnoliopsida; order Poales; family Poaceae; genus Aegilops; species Aegilops longissima. Next base: position 264,949,011 of record CM038678.1, on the reverse strand, counting down.
ATTGAGTTTCAACAGGCACATACATGGTCCATGTAGAGCACACTTTTAGAAAAATGGAACTCACCAGGAAGAATCCTAGAACAACATTGTACTCGCGCATCACAGCAAAAAAATGGAGATTTTGTCGGTCCTTCTGAGCTGAAGTTAGTTTGGTCTTGTGGGTAGTAATGTAACCATCCTTCAACTGCTCCTTCTGATGATAAGATAGACAGGGCTTCTTCATCCTGGCATAATCGGAGGAAGGTTATCCTGTTGTGCAAAGACAAGAGGACTACTAAATGCTAGCATCACTGGTTGCTCGAAAAAAAAGGAAACGAAATATTTAAAATAACACAGATGAAGCACTTCCCAAGGACAATACCACTTTTTCATGACAGTATCTAAATAGTAGCACAACACCAATAGAGATGACAAAGTTCAATCATATGGATGAAATCAGTGGGCGAGTACCAACCTTTGTCAGGAGGCTTATTGTGTAGAGCATACAGATGAAGCAATTCTCCGGAACCATCTGTTGCTATCTGCGGTGGTGGCCAGGCTTACTATATACTCCTCGATTAGTTTAATGTTTCCAACATCTTCTTGTGCAGCTCCACTAAAATATATGGTATGTTCAAAGAAGATCCCTGTTTGCACAAGTAGATATAATTACCTATTACATTAAGAGTGGCTTCAAATTAGTGACAAAACAATTGCTCGTTCCAGCCATAGCAATAAATTAAGATGCAAAACTATGTCATTACTTGTGTCATCACAGTTCTAGTGCTTCATTACAACACCGGGAGTTGACTTTTGTTTTTCTTCCGCTTGTTCTTCCCCTTCATCACTTGGTTTAATAACATACAAGCTTCGCCTTCAATGTAAGATTTGGCATGTCAATTAGGGAGAACAAGTATAGTACTAAACTTAATTTTCTGATGAAAGTGCCAAAATACAGGCCAGCAGTTGTGAAATATCCTTATCTTACCTCAATGGGATATTACGATGCACATACAGATTGGAAGTCTTGTCTCCATTTGTGTAGTTCATGAAAATCAAGCAACATAATCGTACAAGTAGCACAACATATGAATGCACACTGCAGAATCATGTGAAAAAAAGGCTAGTACTGACCTCTCATGATGCGGAATTCAAACAACTCACAAGAAGAAGATCTGAACCAAATTCGCCTTAACTGATATGAAGTAAGATCTCCTCTTGTGCAGTTCCACTAAGATCAAGCAATCAAGCAACGTTGTCGGTGTGACATTTTGGTTGAACTGCACAAAACACTCTTAAAACAAAAGTGCTTTGTGCTGTGCAACAAAAGGTCACAATGGCAACGAGGTGAAGCAGATAACCCTATTTACACAGAGGTGCAAAGGAAACAATTAGTGGTCAATAACGGTGGATGACACAGAAGCCAACAAAAAGAAGCATCTACCTTATCTAAATGGGAAAGAAAGAAAGACATTAGCATTTATCAAACGGTGGCATTGATTAATATTAACATAGAGATTATATTAACAATAAAATTCGTTAAACATGTAATTTGCTTTTAACTATGGCATTGCATCAATTTTCCAGCAGCATTATTAGAGGGTGTTTGTTTACAGGGACGTTTTGGTGTAGGGACTAAAAAAACTCCATGTCAGTCCCATCTAAACCAAACAGGAGGGACTTTTTAGGGACTAAAAGTGGGCATTTGGGACTAAAGAAAGAAGACCCTGAGGGAGTCTTTTTGGGACTTTTTCCAACAGTTGCCCCTGCCACGCATCACACCTTGTCTCTATTAGTTCATTACTAGGGGTAACATGGTCTTTTAGCATGTCATTTAAAAGCCTCTAGTCCATGTTTAGTCCCTGGAACCCAGCAGGTAGGGACTAGGGAGTTTTTAACCAAACATGTCCTTAGATTAACAACAACTAATGAGTTGCACGGGACAGTGGACGCACCAGCACCATGTGCATCTATCGATGTACTGTGCTCACGCACAGTCCGTTGCAACAAAGAACAAACAACCAAGGAGCATATTTGTGTTGGTCCAAGTTTTGTTATCTTTAGACACCTTTCCCTATGTGAGCGCAACAAATCTAGTCCTGCTAAAACTCTACAGCCTTGTCCCTTCCTTTCCTTTTTGAACTAGTACTTTCACCCCTTCCTTTCCTCTTTGAACCACGTCCTAGATTTATGCGATACAACTTTCCCTACTACTTTCCCCCATTCCTTTCCTCTTTGAATCACGTCCTAGATTAATGCTATACAACTTTCCCCCTTCATTTCCTCTTTGAACCACGTCCTAGATTCATGCTATATACAACTTTTCCACTACTTTCCCCACTCCTTTCCTCTTTGAACCACGTCCTAGATTCATGGTATACATGCAGCTAGAGCACTGCATGTGGAGTAAGTAAATTATACCTTAAGGTTCTTGGGGCGTGGTTCGGTGGCGGCGACGGACGGCGGCGAAGAAGAAGGGTCGGAGGCCCTCCCTCCGCCGCTAGGTGGAAAGTGAACAACTGCGCCGGTAGTCCCTCGCCAACGGCGACAGCGTTAAGCCTCCTTCCCTTCCCGTGGACAGATCCTGCCGGCTCTTTGAGCAGCAAAGTGAGGGAGAGAGAGGCCAGCGAAGTCTTGTTTAGATCTGGAGAGGCGAGAGAGTATGAAGAGAGCAACTTCAAGCGCTGAGGCTCCAGTGAGAGAGGCGAGAGAGTGTGAAGAGAGCAACTTCAAGCGCCGAGGCTCCAGTGTGTATACATATCTTGGAGAGAGTGTGAAGCGTGCAAACCCTAGAAAACATTTTGACCAGTCAAAGAATCCTCCTGGCACATATTATGTGCAAGTGTAGTTATCAAACCAGAGACCTCAAGTTTGATGAGCGAACAGGCTAACCAGCTACTCAACCCTCCTGTTATGTTCAACGAGAGGGAAATAACCTTTTATACATTCCTGCATTCGTGTGACAAGCATGCCGTGTTTTTTTTGTGCGTGTGGCAGTCATTGGGATTTCAATCATAATCGTGTCATGTGGCTTTGGTGGTAAGACTATCCACAGTGGTGCAGAAATTAATAAGAAAAGTTAAAAGCGCCAGCGGTGTATCTTAGCTCACACATCTCGCTACTGCTCGGGAACACTGTCCAATTGATCCCTCTGTTCACTCACGTACTATTTTAAGTGAATCCTTATTATAACATGCACACAAATTTTGGGCACTTGTATTCGACTTAAGTCAGTGTGCCACCGTATCTCGCATACTTACTACTCCCTCCGTCTAGGTGTAATAAGTCACGTTAGAAGGTGCAACGGGACCAAGGTGCGTGCGTGTGCGTGCGTGCGTGTGCGTGTGTGTGTTTAACAGCATGTGTGTGTTAGAGAGAGCGACAGATCGACCTACTCCTACAGAGAGATGTTTTGTAGTCTACGATTTTAGGCGCGAGAGTCGGTGCATCCTCTCGTTTCCGGGCGTGTCCGGTAGGGACATGCAGACAGCTGCCACGCCCGCTCCTGACCAGCCTGGCCCACCCAAAGCCCCTCCATCACCAGCAGCTTCCGCCCGAAACATCAGCGCCGCTCCAAAGAATCGGTGCTGCATTCATGCCCGGGCAGAGCGGACGCGACCTTTCACTGGCGCAAGAGTGATGGTTTCTTCGTCCGTCCAACTTACTGTTGGGTCTATGTGATTTGACGGCTCATTGGTCTTTATTACTGAGGTGGTAGGACTGTTGGATGTCCCGCGCTTTCGGTGAAAGGAGGTAGGAGTATACTACTACTAGATTACAATTTTCTCCATTCTTACAATGGGCGTGCAAGAGCAGTGAAAACACGCAGCTCGGTGATTACATGGTCCACCTCACACTATCACCGTGCGATACCTAACTCTTTACATAGTACTCCCTCCGTTCCTAAATATTACTAGATGAGTCCCAGCGTTGGCTTGAACAATGATATATCTCTCTGCGCAAAATTATCGATTTCATAGAACTAAAAAAACTCTATAACCGCATGACAAATGTGGTAGCCAAACTAAATAAACTCCCATCATCATTTAGATCATCCCACGTAAGGAAAAAAGATCAGCCAAGTCCTACTGCATAATGGGACTTAAAAGCTCACGTACATGCATGCTACCGGTGCATGCTTGCATGCAGACATGTTGATGTGATTTAAAACCCACTCACATGCATGTGCGATGATATTTCTGCATGCTTGCATGTGGCTTAGTGCGGAGCCTCTGAACGTCTAGACCAGATGGCTATTATGGACTGATTTACTTCATCTAACGGCTACATCAATTTTGATGACGTGGCTCAAGGAGAGGATAGAGAATTCCTAGTAGTGGGGGCTAGCTATTACTAGTAGATAAGTCTTTGTAGAGATTCCACTACATACGGAACAAAATGAATGAATCTACACTTAAAATGCATCTATATACATCCGAATGTGGTTCATGGTGAAATATCTACAAAGACTTATATTTAGGAGCGGAGGAAGTACTAGTATAGTACGTCATTGTAATTTATCAACGAGATAAATTTGTACAATGCTATGAAGCTTCCGACACATTACATGTATCTTCGTCCAATGTTGCTGTTGCAACATTTCATCAAATACAAAGGAGACTAACATGCTTGCTATTGCATCTCAATGATTGATGATCATAGCAAATATGTACTCCTCTCATTCCAAAATAAGTGTCTCAACTTTGTGCAAACTTTAGTACAAAGTTGTACTACTACTAAAGTTGACATTTATTTTGGAGCAGAGGCAGCTAAAAAAAAACGATCCATGCAGTCCCTAGCCCTTGAACCGTGAACCACGACCAGGCTTCAATTTGTTTGGCAACGTTCGAGCTTCCTAATAAATGAAGTTTGCAACCTTTTGACCATCGGAACATTTTGTGCAGTTTCACCAAAATCGAGATGAGCATCCCTGTGGCAAAGAAAGTGAACAAGCGTGATTAGAATAAGATTACTGGGACTAGTTGACGAGACATAAACTCATCACAAATCTGATGCGTAGAAGCACAGAGAGGTATGTGCGGGGCAAAGAAGTAGAGAAATATCCACGAGGGTGTGATGTGGGCAGCTGGAGCGATGGTGCAAGCCGGCTGTAAAGGAGTTGTACACGAGGGACGAGCTCAACCTTGAGGAGGGCGGCGGAGGCGGCAACTGCCCAAGTCGCGGCAGTGAGCAAGGGACGAAGGTAACCTCACCGGCTTTGTGAGAGAGAACGGCGGGGACCCCTAATCGGGATGTGCCAACAGTGGGTTTTCACCGTCGGCGATGGCCACCGCATCTACACTAATCATCCACCCCTTCCCCAAGCGGACTTGATCCGCCGGGATGTTAGAGATGTGGCCACGGTCGTTTTGTGCGAGAGTGTGAAGAGAGCAACCCCAGCAAGCAGCCGTGTAGGCTGGCCCGTCCTGACTATGTATATAGTGGAGCGGTTTCCTTTTCTCTCCATATGAACCTATCATATTGCATACGTGCCACTGGAGAAAAAAAACATTATTCATAAATGACGCGGCACCTACTACTCGTTCTCCTATAACCTTGCGCTTGGCGTGTCCAAAATATTAACCTTGCGATTGGCTCTTCGCCTCTTCGGGAAGTCGAGCAATAATGGTAGTGCAGTATATATCGTTCTGGCTATATGAGACCGAATGAATTGCAGCACGTCCACCACGTGGGCGAGGGTCGAGGGGCGAGCGAGAGTGCTACATACGGAGCAAAATGAGTGAATCTACACTCTAAAATACGTCTATATACATCAGTGTTTGGAGTATGTACTAGTAGTTCATATTGAAATCTACTAAAGGACATATATATTCAAAACAATATGATATAATCTGTATAACCAAGGTAGTAGGGACGAGGAGTAAACGGAGGGAGTAGTAAATTTTTCTCCTCGTCCTGCGAGCCACAACGCGCATGGGCGAGGCAGCGGGCATAAGGCGTAGTAAGCAAGCTTGTGACGCCCCCGATTCAATCGTACACTAATCATACACGCAAACGTGTACGATCAAGATTAGGGACTCACAGGAAGATATCACAACACAACTGTAAAACATAAATAAGTCATACAAGCATCATAATACAAGCCAAGGGCCTCGAGGGCTCGAATACAAATGCTCGATCATAGACGAGTCAGCGGAAGCAGCAATATCTGAGTACAGACATAAGTTAAACAAGTTTGCCTTGAGAAGGCTAGCACAAACTGGGATACAGATCGAAAGAGACGCAGGCCTCCTTCCTGGGATCCTCCTAAGTACTCCTTTTCATCGTCAGTGGGCTGCCCGTGGTAGTAGGCGCCTCCAGTGTAGTAGTAGTCATCGACGGTGGCGTCTGGCTCCTGGGCTCCATCGTCTGGTTGCAGCAACCGGGTAAAGAGAGGGGGAAAAGGGTGAACAAGGCAACCGTGAGTACTCATCCAAAGTACTCTCAAGCAAGGAGCTACACTACATATGCATGGATATATGTGTAAAGGGCCATATCAGTGGACTGAACTGCAGAATGCCAGAATAAGAGGGGGATAGCTAATCCTGTCGAAGACTACGCTTCTGGCAGCCTCCGTCTTGCAACATGTAGAAGAGAGCAGACTGAAGTCCTCCAAGTAGCATCGAATAGCATAATCCTACCCGGCGATCCCCTCCTCATAACCCTGAGAGAGAGCGACCACCGGGTTGTATCTGGCACTTGGAAGGGTGTGTTTTATTAAGTATCCGGTTCTAGTTGTCATAAGGTCAAGGTACAACTCCAAGTCGTCCTGTTACCGAAGGTCACATCTATTCGAATAGATTAAACTTCCAGGGTGCACCACATAACCCAACACGCTTGATCCCATTTGGCGGACACACTTTCTGGGTCATGCCCGCCGCGGAAGATCAACACGTCGCAGCCCCACCTAGGCACAACAGAGAGGTCGAGACGCCGGTCTAAACCTAAGTGCACAGTGCAGGCCCATCGCCCATAGCACACCAAGACGTTGCAGGGTGGCGGAAGCAGCACCTAGCCTAGCAGCGTTCGATCCAATCCGCGCGCGCCGCCGTCGGCATTGGCGTCACGAAGTGCTTCGGCTGATACCACGACGTCGGGATACCCATAACTACTCCCACGTAGATGGTTAGTGCGTATAGACCAAATGGCCAGACTCAGATCAAATACCAAGATCTCGTTAAGCGTGTTAAGTATCTGCGAGAACGCCGACCAGGCCAGGCCCACCTCTCACCTGTAGTCTCAACCTGCCCTGTCGCTCCGCCACAAAGTAATAGTCGGGGGCCGTCGGGAACCCAGGCCCACCTCTACCGGGATGGAGACACCTATCCTTTCAGCCCCCATCTCCGAACAGTATCACAGGTAATGTAATAGTGCAAAGTATATAGTATATGCCCGTGATCACCTCCCAAGTGATCACAGCCCGAAGAGTATAGCATGGCGACGGACAAGAATGTAGGGCCTTGATGGAACACTAGCATCCTATACTAAGCGAGAGGATAGCAGGTAAAGGTAACAACAAGTAGTAGCAAGGACAAAGCTATGCAGCGATATAGGATTAATGAAAGCGATAACATGCTACACTACTCTAATGCAAGCGGTATAGAGTAGAATAGGCGATATCGGTGATCAAGGGGGGCTTGCCTGGTTTCTCTGGAAAGAGAGAATTAAATCAACACCGTAGTCGATCACAGGGTACCAAAGACCGGTCTCGGGGTCTCTAGGAAAAGTAATGAAGGGGAACATAATAAATAATAGAGCAATCAAATGTAACACAAAGCAATACACGGCAATACGTTGTGCTAGGTGTGCCCTAACTTGTGAGGTGGTGATACAAGCGAAGGGGAAACATCGGGAAAGTATCCCGGTGTTTCGTGTTTTGTTAACGAGGAACCGAGGGGAAAGTTGCGAGTTCGATAGGTTAGGGATGCGTGGTGGATGAGCGGGCTGCGTTTAGGGTTCGTCTAAATGCGCTCGAGCAACTTTCATGTTGAAAATAATTTAATTGATTACGGATTAAAAGATATGATTTTCTAAAGATTTTATTAAATTCTGGAATTTAATTAATTATTTAAATTAATTAGGAAAATAGATTAATGACATCGGCATGATGTCATGTTGATGTCGGCGTCAATGTGGTTGATTGTTCAACCTGACCAGTGGGTCCCATCGTCGGTGACACATTTTAATTAATGATTAATTAAACTAATCATAATTAATTAGGGGTGGGCCCCATTGTCATTGTTTGATTAATTAACTAACAGTTAATTAGGTTAATCTAATTGTGATTAATTAACTTAATTAATTCGTTGATTAATTAATTAATTTAATTATTATTATTATTATTATTATTATTAATATTTTAATTCTCTTCTTAAAAAAAACGTTCTAGGCAGGGGCCCACTTGTCATTGGCTTAGATATTTTTTTACAGGCTTTTAAATGAAATGGGTCCACATGTCATTTTCAGTTACTCAACTAAACAGTTTTATTAGGTTCTAATTAGGTGGTTAAGGGAATGGTTAAACCATGCGGGCCCACACGTCAGTGGGTCAACCTAGTGTTAGTACGTGCGTGCACGTGAGTTCGAAGGGCGGCGATGCTTGAGCAGCGGCTCTCGGTGACCAAAAGGGCTAGCCCCGGCGTCAAACGGGCAAGCATGATGCGCCGGGTCGAGTTGTGCCGTCGTCTGGAGCTAGGAGCGGCTGAAACATCCTCGGGGGCGACGGAAGGCGACGACTACGGCGGAGCGAGCAGCAACTGGCGCTGGAGGGCACGGGGAGGAGAGGGGAGAGGCCAGGGGGAGCCGGATGCTCACATCGTTGCAGAGGAGGGCTCGGGGAGGCGGATGGACCCTGCCGGTGAGGTCCGTGGCCGGACGGACGGCGCAAAGCGATCTGAGCGAGGGCTTGGGGAGGCGCGCGGGGCGACGGAGAAGCTGCGTGGCGGCGATGGCAGCCCTCGGCGTGGCGTGCTTTCGGCTGGGGCCGCGGCTCCGTGAAACCATAAGCAGACGCGACGACGCCGGCGCAGCAGTGGTGGCGGAGGGCGAGCACCGGTCGAGGCAGACGAGGCGAGCAGGTCGAAGTTGAGGCAGCAGGGTCGGGTGGAGTCGGGGACAACGGACGGCGACGAGTCGTGGCGGCGTGGTTCCGACGGCGGCGGCAACAGCGGCGTCGGCAACAACGGCAAGCGGCAGCAACGGCAAGCGGCGTCGGCGACAACGGCGTCGGAAGCAACAGCAAGCGGCGGGCAGCACCGGTGGTAAGCGGCCGTCGGGAAGGCGTCGTGGGCGGCCGGGTGGCGGTTCGATCCGCCCAGATCGGATCGGAGAGGGGAGATGAGTGGGGATCGAGAGGAGTGGGGTTAGGGTTTCCCATCGGTGGGGTGGGTTATCGGGAGTGAGGGGCGGTTGGGCGGCCGGTGGGTTTTGCCTAGTTGGCCCGGGGCCATCTGGCCGTGGCCCAGCCGGGGGTCCTCTTTTATTTTAGTTAGATTTGTCTTTTCCTTTTGTTTATTTCACTTTCTGTTTTATTTCATTTTAATATATTTAGACATTTTCAAAATGGTGTTTGTTGCACTATAATCACCTAGGCATTTAACTGCACCTCGAACATTTTAGTTTAATATTTTGAAAACTTTGTCGCTTGACATTAATTTGAATTTGAATTTAAAAGGTTTGGGATCATGGCGAGGTTAGCAGCAATAAGAGTGGTGACGTGGCATCATTAATGAGAGTTCTTGTAGCTTGATTATCCAAGGCCACAAAGCTTCACCTCATCCTGTGAGCCACCGCGCCTGTGGGCGGGGAGACGGCGACTAAGCAAGCTTCTCCTCGTTCTGCGAGTTGACAGGACACATCAAAAGTACTCCAGTGTATAGAGCCTTGCCTCTAAGGTAGGCCCCACATGGTTTGCCTCTTTTTTTAACATAACATGTCAAGTCGCAATTTGTTTGTTCACCCGTGGTAGACGATCCTCCCTCCACCAAGTGGACAACCAGTACACGTGCCAAATTACCACGTGGGCTGCCTTTTTCATATAGAAATGAGCTCCACCGTGTACCCTCCCGGGTGTGGTTGGGAAAGAGACGGGAGTACGTGCGCCGTGCATGCACCTCTTCTCTTCGTGCACGCCCCCCACCTACGCGGGTGTGTGTGACAGATACAAACCGCGTTCGTGAGTGTTTTTTGTTTTGGGGTGGGGGTGGGGTGGGGGGTTGATTTCGTGAATTATTTGTGGGAATATGTGTCGATGACATCTCAAACAAATTTTTGCATGCAATGTGTGTGAAATGGAGGCCTATCTATATCATACATAGAGGGTCGGGCAATCCACGAGAAGAGAGGGAGGGGTCATAGCTATCGATAGAGTCGAAGAGAGGATCAAATGGGTTGGTGCGAGATCGATGAAGAGAGCCATCGAAATTGTGTGTGTGTACAAGTCAAAGATATAGGGCGACTGGACTACCAGAACGTTAGAGGGCACATGTCAAGTTTGTGTGTGGCAGAGAGACATGACTAGAGCGCTCGATGTATCGGTGTGTGTGGGGGGGAGGGTAGGCAGAGGCCTAACTATAGAGGTAGAACGACTCGTATATGTGTTGAGAAGGTGTAGCGACCAGACCGAATGGATCAAGTCTACGTGCTCGTGTCATCCCTGGATCGATGTCTTGACACCACACAGTACTTCGAAGGATTTATAGCAGAGTAGCAATCACACACTTATTACATCGTTGTCCACAAGGGAACTTATTACAATAATATGGCTTAAGGCCATCTAATAATAACAGCGGAAGGCTTGGAAGATAAGCGAGTCCATCAACTCCAACGGCATCACTGAGTATAGAACCACGACCTAACACCTTACTCGACGTCGAAAAGTGCGCAGCGTGAAAGTTGCAGCCGAAAGCGGGTCAACACATGGAATATCTTGGCAATGTAACACATAAAGAGCAATGAAGGAATAAGCCTATACTACATGCATATATGGCTGGTGGTAAGGCTCTCACGTTACATTGCATAAAGCTGATTTTTCCCTACATCAAAGGAATAATTTTATTTAACTATCATGGTGGTTGTTAAACATTGAAAATGGTTGACAGCATTTTCAATCCCAATTAAAAAGTACTCATCAAAACCCAACAACTTTTATTAGAGGTAACATGTTGAGATTCACATGATATTCAATTACAGGATACTCAAATTGTCCGTAACCGGGGACACGGCTAATCATGATTAGTTTATACACTCTGCAGAGGTTTGCGCACTTTTCCCCACAAGACTCGATCGCCTCCGCTTGGTTCTCGCACTACATGGTGTTTGAGAAACGGATGACCGAGACATAGTCTTTCAGAAGCGCTAGCACCTTACATGTGGGTAGACCGTACCAACCTACATCCCCTACATCAGCTAGCCTACCCGTAAGAGTTCGCACAACAAGTCAACTACGCCAGAGCCCATAATTGGCTTGTGGCTGCACACGGAAGTTTCCAGTTTGAATAATCTTATGATCCCTTAGAGCACAGGTGGCGGTCCGAAGAAATACAGCAAGTCTGATAGAAACCAGGTGCCTCAATCCACCCAGATGTGTGTTTAGGTTGCCACCTTAGATAAACCATTAATTAACAATCTCACATCTGTCATGGATATTCACTCACCCAATCCACGTCTACTAGCATAGCATGGCATAACAAGCAAGCGTAGAAGTAACTCCCAAGGTTTCATAAGTAAACAGTAATAGGTACTACCTCAATCTACTTCCCATCCCACAATTTAATTTGATCCTAAACATGCAAGTGTTTGAGGAATAGATCTAATGCATAAAACTGGGTAGTAGAAAAGGTATGATCAAAGTGTTACTTGCCTTAGCGATGATCCATGAGACCTAGAGATTGAAGTAACAAGCGGCGCACTCCGGTGATCTAACGCAGACAAACAACAAGCATACAATAAGTACTCATCTAATGCACAGGAAATCTCGAATAAAAGATCTAACAGAAAGTTCAACTTAAGAACCCTGGTTGCAAAAGAATCGAATCAAAATAAACATCGAAGGTCGAAACTCGAGAGAGAACGACTCAGTTTTGCAATCTGAAACTAGGTCAAAATTTCACAGTAGCAAAACTCTGTGAAAGTAGGGTAGTCGAACGGCGGTTTCGTTATGAAACTCAGCGCTTGAATCACTGATTCCGATAAGCGGCGAGAAATAAAACAGATTTGAAAATCGGATCTGAAATCGAATCGAGAAGAATAACGGATTAAATCCGATTAAAAAGAAAACGACGAGCGGATTAAATAGCGGACGTTCGTTAACGAAGCGAATCCAACGAACGCGTTCATTGAAATGAGCGGTTCGGTGAGCGTTCGTTAATTAAAAACCAAAAAAACCAATCTAGGTTTTTAAAAAACGAACATCTTTTTTTAAAACCGGATCGGTTTTAGGGAAAACCGGATCGGGCGCGGGCTACCTCGGTGATCTCGCTTGGCGGGGTCGTGCGGGCTCAGCAGTGGCGGGTCCGCGGGGGGAGGCGAGGGGCGGCGGGGTTCGGCGTCGGTGGGGAACGGCGGCGGCGGCGGCGTCCACTGGCGGGGTTGATCGGGCGCGGGTTGGGGCGGCTCGTGAGTGAGAGAGAGGGGGGGCGTATTTATGAGAGGGGGGTTCATGGCTTGGGAAGGGGCAAGGGGCTGGTCGAGGCGGACACCGAGGCGGCGAGGCGTCTGTGGCGGGGGCTCCTTCAGGCTGCGCGCCTTGAGGGAGGAGGAGGTGGGAGGTGGGCTGGGCTGGCCGGCGGCTGGGCCTTGGCCGAAGTAGCGTTTTTTTTTAAATTAAAACCAAGCGAAAATAAAAAAATACCAAATGAACTCCAAATTAAATAAAACAAATTTTCCCGACTCCTAAAATGAGTCGAACAAAATGAACTTTTAAAAGCGGCAAACATGCATAAATTTTAAAATGCTCATTTTGCCTAAGCAAAATAAATCTTCAAAACCAAATTTTGATTTATTTATAATATCTTCATTTTTCCTAAATGTTGGGAAAGTCATATTATTCCCTCTCAAAATATTTTTTATAGGAAAACTTTATGAAGATAATTTAAATAAATCCAAATGATCCTATTTCAAAATTTGAGAAATTCCCAAATATGAAAATAATGAAATTTCCAACTCTCTCCGAGGGTCCTTGAGTTGCGTGAAATTTCTAGGATCGGAAAAATCGAGAAAATATGATATGCATGATGACCTAATGTATAACATTCCAAATTGAAAATTTGGGATGTTACAAACCTACCCCTTAAGATGAATCTAGCCCTCGAGATTCGGGTTAACTAGAAAATAGGTGAGGTGGTCCCTGAGCAAAACTTCCTCTCTTTCCCGGTGGCTTCATCCTCGGTGTGGTGGCTCCCTTTGAACTTTGCAAAACTTGATAACCTTGCTGCGGGTAACTCTTTGGCATAATCGAGAATCTTAACAGGTTTTTCCTCATAGGTCAAGTCATCCTTCAATTGAATTGCTTCGGTGCACTTGTGTCTCTTAGCGGTACCTCTGCTATCTCGGGTGACATTTCTTCAAGCGAGAAACATGGAATACATCATGAACTCCAGACAGTCCTTGGCAATTCCAACTTATCATAACTTCTCCCATGCGTTGAAAAATCTTATATGGTCCAACGAAGCGGGTGCTAACTTTCCTTTCACTCCAAAGCGCTTAACTCCTCGAGCGGGGATACTCGAGATATACTCTGTCTCAACTTCATACTCAATCGCTGCGCTTTGAATCGGCATAGCTCTTACATGCGGACTGGGCTACCTTGAGCTGTCTCGAATTAACTTAACTTTATGTTCAGACTCCTTAATCAAATCTGGTCCAAACAAGCGGCGATCTCCGGTTTAGTCCCATGACAACGGTGTCCTGCACCTTCTTCCATCTGAGCCTCGAAAGGTGCCATCTTTAAGCTGGTTTGGTAGCTGTTATTGTAGGAAAATTCTGCATCGGCAAATTATCATCCCAACTAGATCCATAATCTAGTGCACAAGCTCTCGACATGTCCTCCAAAATCTGATTGACTCTCTCGGTCATCCATCGGTACGTGGGTGGAATCTTGTCTTGAATTCAATCTGGTTCCCAATGTCTCGTGCAACTGGTTCCAAAATTTCGAGGTAAATTGGGTTCCTCTGTCTGATACAATGCTCCTCGGAACTCCGTGTAAACACACAATTCTGGTCATGTATATCTTTGCCAAATTAGCACTGCTATAGGTAGTCTTGACTGGAATAAAATGAGCTACCTTGGTCAAACGGTCGACTATGACCCAAATCGATTCATATCCTGAACGGGTCTTTGGCAAGCCTGTGATGAAATCCATGCCTAGTTTATCCCACTTCCATTCGGGTATCGGCAATGGTTGTAACAATCCTGCTGGCTTCTGATGCTCTGCCTTTACTTTCTGACATACGTCACAAATTGCTACATACTCCGCAATATCCTTCTTCATTCCGGTCCACCAGAAAATATTCCTCAAATCCAAATACATCTTGGTATTTCCTGGGTGAATCGAATAGGGTGAATCATGGGCTTCTTGTAAAATCAACTTCACGATCTACGGGTCATTGGGCACATAAACACGGTCTTCAAATCATAGGGTATCGTGCTCATCCTCACGAAATCCTTTAGCTTTTCCTTTGCTCATTTTCTCCTTTATAGAGGCAACTTCCTTATCGCCTTTTGGGCTTCTCGATTTTGTCCATTAGTGTCATTGAATCTCCAATGCTGCTACATAGCCTCTGGAACTATTTCCAAACATAGCTCTCGAAGGTCCTCGGCTAACTCATTGGGTATTCCTCCCATCTTTAGGGTATTGGCGTGGCTCTTACGGCTCAATCGTCGCTACGACATTAGCCTTTCCGGGTGATAATGCAATCTCATGTCATAATCCTTGATAAGTTCTAACCATCTCCTTTGTGCGAGATTCAGTTCATACGTGTGAAGATGTACTTCAAACTCTTGTGATCGTATATACTTCACAATGATTTCCAATGAGAAAATGTCTCCATGTCTTCAAGGCGTGCTGGCTGCTAGCTCCAAATCATGAGTGGCATAATTCAACTCATGGGGCTTAAGTTGTCGTGAAGCATCTGAAACAACTCTTCCTTCTGCATAAGTACGGCTCCAAGTCCTCGGCGTGAAGCGTGCAATACACCTCAAAATCCTTAGTGCGATCCGCAATATCAAAACTGGTGAGGTAACCAATCTTTTCTTCAACTCCTGAAAACTTGCCTCGCAGTCCTCGGTCCATATGAATTTGTTTTCCTTCTTCAACAATTCAGTCATAGGCTTTGCAATTCTTGAGAAATTCTCAATGAATCTTGGTAGTATCCTGCGAGTCGAGGAAACTCGAATCTCTCAACTGTCGTTGGTGCTTCCCATTTGGTTCTGGTCTCAACTTTTGTGGGGTCAATTGCTATTCCTTCTCCGGATATAACATGTCAGAAATCCAACTTCCTTTAGCCAAAACTCACATTTGCTGAACTTGGCATACAAGCTGGTGTTCCCTCGGTTTCTCCAAAACCAATCGCAAATGTTCCTTATGTTCCTCTTCATTCTTGAGAAAATCAAAATATCATCAATGAACACCACGACGAACTTATCCAAAAACTCCATAAACACTTTGTTCATCAGGTTCATGAAATAGGCTGGTGCGTTAGTCATCCAAATGACATAACGGTATACTCATACTGATCCATATCTCATGGTAAATGCTGTCTTGGGTATGTCCTGCTCCCGAATCTTCAATCGATGGTACCACGATCTTAAGTCGATCTTGGAAAACACTTTGGCTCCTTGCAAGCGATCAAGCAGATCATTTATCATAGGTAGTGGGTACTTGTTCTTGATTGTTACTTCATTCAATCCACGATAATCAACAACCATTCTCAAAGATCCATCCTTCTTCTCTTGGGCGAATGAAACCTTTATCCAATAGTTCCTTAATCTGCTTCTTGATTTCCGCCAAATCCTTTGCGGGCATCTGTCTGACGGTAAACCCGATATCGGGCCTGTTCACGGCAACAGCTCGATCAAAAACTCAATGTCTCTATCCGTGGCATTCACGGCAACTCTTAGGAAATACATCGGAAAATCCTTTACCATTGGTACTTCTTCTGTACCACTCACGATAAGCAATTAACTTGTGCTCTCCTCGGCTCGTGCCGTGATACATACTTAATCCTTCTTCCTTACGGTGTGGTGAGCAAAATTGACTTTGTGGTACAATCTATGTTTCCTCCATACTTTGATAACCAATCCATTCCTAATATCACATCAATCCTTGGGATTCCGAACTATTAGGTGCGAGGGAAAACATAGTGTCCAATCCTTAGTGGCGATCGATCACACCATTTACTAGCCATGTACTCTGCTCGGGTGAGGTTACTAGCATGGGTGACCTAAGGGCTTGGGTTGGTAACTTGTACTTATCCACAAATCCCTTGATATGTATGAATGCGATGCACCGGTATCAAAAAGGACAAGCTGCGATAAATGACTTAACCAAAAACTTACCGATTCTTGCATCGGGTGATCTTCAACCTCCTCCACATCAATGTGGTTCACATCCCCTGTTGAAAGGGTTTGGATTCTTTCGAGCTTCCATTGCCATTTCCATTCGGCCTTACGGACGGTCATTTGCATAGTGCCCGATCTTGCGGCACTTAAAGCAAATAATGTGACTCAAGTCTACCTTGGATGGTGTGAAGCGGGTTGGTGCGGTTCTGTCGTTGCTTACTCCATTCCGTTCCCATTCTTGGTGCCATTATGGTTATCGAATTACCTCCTCCATGGGTATCTGAAACTGAATTCGGATTTAGGGGTATAACGAGGCTTCTGCTGGGATCGAGTTATACTTCCCTTGTCCATACTTCGCTTGCAGTTCTCAATTCTTCTGTTTTCCTTCAATCATGAGGCTCGGTCTACCAACTCCTGGTAGTTGTTGAAACTTGCTACCATCAACGGCATCTGAACTCATCATTTAGTCCTTCTAGAAACTTCTCTGTTTAGCTGCATCTGTAGTAGCGTCATCCGGGGCATAACGTGCTAATTTGCTAAAGTCATCCCATCTTGCCCAACAGTCCTTCCTCCTTGGCGTAAGTTGCGAAACTCACGCTTCTTCATGGCCATGGCTCCTGCTTTGAAACATGGGCGGTCTGAAAAGCTTTTTGAAACTGGTCCCATGTGGCGGTGTCTCACGGGTAAGTGGCTGTGAAATTCTCCCACCATCTTCTGCTGGGTCCTTCAAGCTGATGTCTGCAAACTTCACTCTTTCACCATCATGCATCCTGCAGTGGTCAGCTCCTTCCTATCTTGCGGAGCCGGTCATACTGCCACAATCGGCTCGGTGCTCTTTGGAATACACGGTGGGTTCGATCTAAGAAGCGAGTCGGATGATCCGCGGTGGTGGTGGTGGCGGTGGGTTGTTGTTGTTGTTGTTACGCACCAATGTTTGAATCGGGGTATACTGCTGCTGGATCAATTGGGTGATCTCTAGTGGGAAAAGCGAATCCGAGGTCGCGTCTGGAGGCATCGATGGGTTTAGAAAAGAAGAGAAATGTAGAATAGAATGAGGTCTAAGGAAATCACTACCCGGTGCACATGAGCACAAAATCACTTCATTCAATCAAACAAGGGCTTACAGCGATCTAACTATCGCAAAAGTGCGTGTACTATAATGTTTACATGGAGGAAATACTACTAATATGTGGGGACTTCTACTAATTTGAACCGGTGGAAGACTCCATGATGTCACTCAACCGTCTTCAAAGTCGGGTTCACTTGGATCCGAATCGGTGTCGTCGATGTTAATGTAGTCGCTTGGGTATTCGACATCTGGTCTTCATTCTGGCGCCAACTTCTTCTTGAGTTCTTGATCTCGTACTTAAGATCGTTATTGTGTCTTGCCGAGCTACGATCTCGTCCATGTAGTCCTTGCGTGTAGTCTTTAGTTCTTCTTCGGTTCGATGATCCTTCCCTTTGTCTTACGTAACTCCAACATGTCATTGCACATTTGGTTATCTGGCGTCGAATGTGCTGATTTAGCTCTGGATGAAAGCTGCAATGGACCTATCCTTCTTGGTCCGACGACGTCCCGTTGTCATCTCGGCGTCCATAAATCTGGTAGATGGTGTCCTTGAGGTCTTCTTGATAAACTTCTCCAATCGTCCCATGGTAATGTGAGCTGCCATGCTCTTTCCTGGACTCAAGTCGGTGCAATGAAAACACTATCTATAGGCTTGGTGATTGGGCGAATGTCCTTCTGGAGCGTGAGCATGAATCTTCGGCGCTCCTCTTGAGCAGAGTGGCGTTGAAAGTCCGGTGAAGCTTGGTAGTCCAATGTTCGGTACTTAGTGACTTCCTTCAAGTGAAATCCAAAAGGTGTGCCTTCATCCGGTTGGGTGTACTTGATCTTGGCGTCCGTCATCCTAAAGAGAGTAGAAAAGATGAGGAGTTAGAAAATGGGAAGAGAGTAGTGATCTATGGCTTTAACTTAGTGGTCGTGTCCTACGGTCGGTGTGTGCTCGATACCATTCTCTGTAGCGACCAGACCGAATGGATCAAGTCTCGTGCTCAGTGTCATCCTGGATCGATAATCTTGACACCACGATGCTTGAAGGATTTATAGCGAGTAGCAATCACACACTTATTACATCGTTGTCCACAAGGAACTTATTACAATAATATGGCTTAAGGCCATCTAATAATAACAGCGGAAGGCTTGGAAGATAAGCGAGTCCATCAACTCCAACGGCATCCTTGAGTATAGAACCACGACCTAACACCTTACTCGGCGTCGAAAAGTGCATAGCGTGAAAGTTGCAGCCAGCAAACGGGTCACACATGGAATATCTTGGCAATGTAACACATAAAGAGCAATGAAGGAATAAGCCTATACTACATGCATATATGGCTGGTGGTAAGGCTCTCTGATTACATTGCATAAAGCTGATTTTCCCTACATCAAAGGAATAATTTTATTTAACTATCATGGTGGTTGTTAAACATTGAGAATGGTTGACAGCATTCTCAATCCCAATTAAAAGTACTCATCAAAACCCAACAACTTTTATTAGAGGTAACATGTTGAGATTCACATGATATTCAATTACGGGATACTCAAATTGTCCATAACGGGGACACGGCTAATCATGATTAGTTTATACACTCTGCAGAGGTTTGCACTTTTCCCCACAAGACTCGATCGCCTCCGCTTGGTTCTCGCACTACATGGTGTTTGAGAAGCGGATGACCGAGACATAGTCTTCGAAGCGCTAGCACCTTACATGTGGGTAGACCGTACCAACCTACATCCCCTACATCAGCTAGCCTACCCGTAAGAGTTTGCACAACTTAGTCAACTTCTCGAGCCCATAATTGGCTTGTGGCTGCACGGAAGTTTCAGTTTGAATAATCTTATGATCCCTTAGAGCACAGGTGGCGGTCAGAAGAAATCTGAGGCAAGTCCTGATAGAAACCAGGTGCCTCAATCCACCCAGATGTGTGTTTAGGTTGCCACCTTAGATAAACCATTAATTAACAATCTCACATCTGTCATGGATATTCACTCACCCAATCCACGTCTACTAGCATAGCATGGCATAACAAGCAAACGTAGAAGTAACTCCCAAGGTTTCATAAGTAAAACAGGTAATAGGTACTACCTCAATCTACTTCCCATCCCACAATTTAATTTGATCCTAAACATGCAAGTGTTTGAGGAATAGATCTAATGCATAAAACTGGGTAGTAGAAAAGGTATGATCAAAGTGTTACTTGCCTTGCTGATGATCCGCGAGACCTAGAGATTCGAAGTAACAAGCGGCGCACTCCGGGTGATCTAACGCAGACAAACAACAAGCATACAATAAGTACTCATCCAATGCACAGGGAAATCTCGAATAAAAGATCTAACCAGAAAGTTCAACTTAAGAACCCTGGTTGCAAAAGAATCGAATCAAAATAAACATCGAAGGTCGAAACTCGAGAGAGAACGACTCGATTTTGCAATCTGAAACTAGGTCAAAATTTCACAGTAGCAAAACTCTATGAAAGTAGGGTAGTCGGAACGGCGGTTTCGTTACGAAACTCCAGGCGCTTGAATCACCTGATTCCGATAAGCGGCGAGAAATAAAACAGATTTGAAAATCGGATCGAAATCGAATCGGAAGAATAGCGGATTAAATCCGATTAAAAGAAAAAGCGACGAGCGGATTAAATAGCGGACGTTCGTTAACGAAGCGAATCCAACGAACGCGTTCATTGAAGCGAGCGGTTTGGTGAGCGTTCGTTAATTAAGAAAACCAAAAAAAACCAATCTAGGTTTTTAAAAAAACCGAACATCTTTTTTAAAAAACCGGATCGGTTTTTAGGGAAAACGGATCGGGCGAGGGCTACCTCGGTGATCTCTCTTGGCCGGGGTCGCGAGGCTCAGCGGGTGGCGAGGTCCGGCGGGTCGGGAGGCGAGGGGGCGGGGTTCGGCGTCGTGAGGCAATGGGCGGGCGTGCGGGGTTCGTCGAGGCGCGGGTTAGAGGCGGCTCGTGAGAGTGAGAGGGGGGGCGTATTTATGAGAGGGAGGGTTCGCGGCTTGGGAAGGGGCAAGGCGGGTCGGAGGCGGACTCCGAGGCGTGCGGGCGTCTTGGCGGGGCTCCTTCGAGGCCTGCCTGTGTGAGGGAGAGGAGGAGGTGGGAGGGCTGGGGCTGGTCAGCGGTGGGCCTCGGCCCGAGAAGCGTGTTTTTTTTAAATTAAAACCAAGCGAAAATAAAAAAAATACCAAATGAACTCCAAATTAAATAAAAGAAATTTTCCCGACTCCTAAAAATGAGTGAACAAAATGAACTTTTAAAAGCAGCAAACATGCATAAATTTTAAAATGCTCATTTTGCCTAAGCAAAATAAATCTTCCAAAACCAAATTTTGATTTATTTATAATATCTTCATTTTTCTAAATGTTGGGAAAGTCATATTATTCCCTCTCAAAATATTTTTTATAGGAAAACTTTATGAAGATAATTTAAATAAATCCAAATGATCCTATTTCAAAATTTGAGAAATTCCCAAATATGAAAATAATGAAATTTCCAACTCTCTCAGGGTCTTTGAGTTGCGTGAAATTTCTAGGATCGGAAAAATGCGAGAAAATATGATATGCATGATGACCTAATGTATAACATTCGAAATTGAAAATTTGGGATGTTACAGAAGGAGAGACCCAGCTATGTCTTGTGGGAGATCGGTCGATATCCATACATAACTGAAGGACGGGAAATATGATGGGACAGAGAGAGAGAGAGAGAGAGAGAGGAGAGGAGAGGAAGGAGAGGGGTAGAGTGCTGGATGGGTGATGGAGTTGCTTCTCGAAGATGGTGGGAGGCCTACAGACAAGCTGAGGTGGAACTCCAATGTTATCAATAAGAGTGGGGATGTGTTTACGTGTGTGCACATGCGTGATAGATCTGTCGGGGCGCATCCATGGATGATGAAGGGAACCATGTGTTTGGTAAGCAAACCTAACTAGATCGATAGATCAATTGTTGTTTGTCGGAGGAAGGAGAGACACAACTAATGAGGTAGATCTATTGGCGTTTGGGTAAAAGCGAGTTATAAGGACCTAGCTAGCTATATGTATAGCAAAAGATCGGTCGGTGTACGTGCATTTGTTAGAGGCAAATAAGGCCCGGGGAGGCGGATAGCAGAGAGAATGGGCGCTAGGAGGTGGTGCGAGAGGCCCAACTACTAGCTAGATAGGGGGAGGTGTGCGGTTGTGAGATCGATGAAAAGAGGCGAGAGTTTACATGTGTGTGCAGTATGAGAGAGACACGAGCGACACATAAAGGAGGAGATTGAAGGTGTGTGTGTATGTTGTAGGCAGGCATCATTTGGAGAGGTTTATCGATCGGTGTGTGTCGGAAAGGAGTTGTGGAGACTCTGGGAGAGCGACCTAAAGAAAAAATGAATGTGCCGGTGGATAGAATGCCGAGGGAGGGGGAGGCGAGGAGGCGTGTGCATACGAGAGAAAGTTAGTGGTAGCTACAAAGGTTAGAGGATTGTGTGGGTGTAAGAGACTAACAAAGATCATAATTTGATATGAAAGCGGATTCATATATTTGAATAGGAAATCATAGTGTTTTAAACATTGCATGCATGAATATAGCGGTGATACACGTGATGTGCACATGTTATACCTTAATGTGATAAGGCATGGCGTTTGCAACTCACAGCTAAATGCCGAACAATCTAAACCATATTATACATCAAACAATCTCACATTTTATTTGAATTTGTGATAATGTGTGGCGTTTGCAGCTTACAACTAAATATCGAGCAATCTAAACAATACTATATATCGAACATTCTCACATTTTATTTGAATTTGTGGTAATGTGTGGTGTTTGCAACTCACATCTAAATACTTGTAGGCGTAGGGGGCGGGGCACCATACATAATGTGATAAACACATTATACATATGAGACATGGTTTAGATTATGAAGATCTAGCTAGAGATAGAAATGTAATGTGATTTGAAATCAAAATAAAGTGGATTCAAAAAATCTAGTTCGAGTTCATATAGTACACATAGTTCATATGTAACTCGAGACTAATCATGTGGTGGGTTGTGAAGATAATACAAAAACGATGGTTTAACTTGACAATAATGATGATTGTAGATCTTATTAAGCAGAGAAGCGAATTCAAATGCTTTGACTTCACAACAATCATTCTTGTATATCTTATTCAAATAGATAAGCGAATTCAAATTTAGTTCATATTGAAGCGGTAGTATATCGTTTGGAATGCACTAAAGCGTTCATTTGAGTAGTAGGTTGCATGCATTATACACGTGGCGAAATATTTTAATTGAACATAACATGAATTCAAAGTTTTGAATGACATTTGTAGTGCGCATTGATTTGGAGCGATTACCGTTAGGCTTGTCAGGAAATTTCAACCCGTGCCTTGTTAGCGAAATATTTAAGATATATGTTTGTCTCGTTGTGCTCGACAACTCCTCCATCTCAACCAGCGCCTTGCTATTCGAAACTACACCAGCGAAAATTCCCACCTCTGTGAAATCCCGACACGAAATGCCGTGGTACCCTGAACCGAAAGAACCGCCTCAAATCGGTGAGGGTACTTTCGTAACATACCCCACATTTCGGACAAGCGCGTCTCTAAGCCATGCTTCCCCACTGCCATCCCATCCGCCCACCCATTCATACACCGAGGCCGCGAAAACCCTCGACGAAACCCCACACCCTGCTCTGTCCGCCACCCAGCCGGAGCCTCTTCCCCGATCATGTCGTCCATAGCAACACCTCGACGTCCCTCATCCACTCTACCGGATGAGGATCCGTCATCGATCTCATCGTCCCGCCGGTTCAGCCACCACGTCCTCCACCTCCAAGGAGCTGCCCTGACATTCCCCTTGTCTTTTGCGCCACCTCCATTCCCACACCGCCGTCTTCACCTGCACCTCTGGAAGAGCATCATCATCACCGTTTCCTCGGATGAAGCTGCGGCCTAATCGGCGCCACCATAGAGATTGTACACTAATCACCACATTTTCTTCTTGATTCGATCTCATGGTGCTGCCGGCGCTCGGTCCCGAGCTGACACGGCGCGGCTCCATCCACGGCGGCGTCGCCGCCACTTCCTCCATGGCGTCGCTCCTCGGCGGCGTCGTCCACTTAATCTGAGCTCTTTGCTGCTTTGCTTTTCGCTTTCGCGCTGCTGCTTTGCTCTTGCTCTCGGTCCCTGCCGATTCTGCTCTTGCTATTGCTCTTGCTCGCGCTGCTGCTCGCTCTTGCTCTTGCTTGCGATGCTGCTCCGATTAGCTTCACTTGATCGACTGAATTGACTTTTGGGTCATCAATTTTCAGGGGTGGGGGGCTCGCCAGGTGAAGGAAAAACCAGCCGCAGCGAGGAGGGGGCTCACGGAGAGGTACCCCACTATCTATCTTATGGTTCGGATGGGCGGTGGTCACCGGCGGTGGCGGGCGTTGGCGGGCGGTGGCGTGGGATCGCCGTGAAAAAGCTCGGCATGGTGGGGCCTAGAGGGATGGCGAGGCGGCGCCGGACGGCGGTGGGGAGTGTTTTCGGCGGGCGGGCGGCGCACCGCCGTCATGCATGGCGGCGAGTCTTCTTTGTTTGGCGGCCGAGGGGTGGAGGTTGAAGATGAACCGCAGGCCCTTGATTTTGTATCAATGGCTCTAAAATCGTGACCAGATATGAAGAAGTCGATCGACCGACGTGTAACCTCACCTTGCTAGTGCGTTCGGTTTGACTGACAAAATTCAGTTTCGACAGCAAAATTCAGTTTGACGATTAAGTTTAGTTTAAACGAGTTAAGTTCAGTTTGACAGTTAAATTCAATTTAACGTTATGTTCAGAGATGAGCGGCTGATGTATTTTACATCTAGCACTTTGTGGTTATGTATTTTACATCATGTATTGGAGATGCTATTAGAATTCCACTCAGGTTAACGTTGTTCATTGTCTCTCTTGTCCTGCTTCAGCCTCGGCGTCGTACAACTCACCGGAGCTGCTCCAACGTCGAAACCCTCCATCACAGCGGAGCACTACCTCAGCAAAGTCAGCCGGAGCATCCTCACCGGCCAACCCACTCACGCTGAGATCGACATGGCTTCGCCAAAGAGGTTGTACACTTGTTGCATCTCTTTTTTACTCTACATGTTATATATTGTTCACTGAGCACACGGATTTGTTCCTTTAGTGTCTCCTTGAAAGAAAAAACGTAGGAATTTTAATTTTCACCTGTCCTCCTTTTAAAATTCCTATTCATGAAGCACAATATTAAGAGATAGTAGCATAATAGCATTATAACCGTACATTTTCTTGTGGTTTGACTTAATCTCACCATGCTTCTTTGCATCCTGTGATCTTCCAATTGTTGTGAATCCAACAACCAGATTGGCAGAAATCCTGTGTTTTTAATTATCATTTTTGCGTGCATTCCTATCCTATTCTGTCTATTTCCTATCCTGCATTGTTGGAATCCTCCAATTCAAACGAGCCCTTACAGAATTACTTCTCTTACAGATAGTTGTCAAAGAAAACCTTGCGTGGTTTGTCCCGCTCTTGCTGCGCCGTCGTCCACTCCAGCTCAGCTGCTCCAACCATAGAAGGGTCCAGCACAGCAGGGACCCGGCCTCCAGACTATCTTTCGCCGCCTCAGATCTTCTTCCCCACCACTGGCAGCCATGAAAACTGCATTACCATCATCAACCGAGTAGATGACCTCGAGGACTACACGGGTCCGCAAGAGAGGTCGCACTCTTTCGTGTCTGCTTACGTTATGCATCACTTAATATTACATGCTACTTTATCGTCCCGTTCATCGATTAGACTCTGAGTCAGCTCCAAACTAATGGTCAAACTTGAGTTTTTAAATGGTTTTGGGGTACATATCGGGGCCGCTATCAATAGTATCTATCTACTATCTGGTTAATCTCCAGTGTCTACTATGAATTTCATGTTGGGTGGGAAACAAACAGTAAAGAAGCCATTATCTGTATTTTTTCACTGAAGCCATTATCTGCCTGCTATTATTGGTTTTGGGTCTATCCACAGGTTGCTACCATCACTTTGGATTTCTGCATGCACTCCTTACATAATCTCACTATGTTTTATTCCTATGCATGACATTTATCGTAAACAATGGAACTGAACATGTAGAGCAAAAGAGACGAGCCTTGCATGGCAATAAAATTTCATGCAGACGTCGCTCCATGGTAGGCGCAAAGGCAGCCCCCCTCCATGCATTTCGGATTGTAATCGAGAGGAAGATATCTGTTTTGAGGGGGATTCAGAAGGAGAAGACAACTCCTATTTACCCCCTGAGGTATTCGCTCTAACTTGGCATGCTGATGTTGGTTATATCATGGATATGGTGTCTTGCATTGCTTACTTTATACATCAAATATGTCATCTGCTTAGTTTAGACATCCTTTGTGCGAATGCCATCTGTTTAGTTTATTCATCGTTTATGTGAATTATGCAACGCCATCTTGTTTAGCCAGGCATCATATATGTGAATGTTGCAATGCCATCCTGCTTAGCCGGTCATCTTATATGTAAATTATATCAGGGCATCCTTTTGTTTCGTTACATATTACATTTGTCAACAATGTTATTACATTCAACTTCTCTTCGTGTGCATCAGCCATTTGACACGGTGATGGCAAATTTTGGAGTGAAAACAAGGTCTTCAGAGCAGTCTATGCTATCTGACGAAGCGCATATCTCATTTGATTACGGATACCTCCTTAGAGGAGGATTGAGAGACAGATGACCAGTCCTATCCCCGAGGTGTATGCTCTAACTTGGCAGGGTTATGTTGCTCATATCGTGCGTATGGTGTCTCGCATTGCTATGTCATTTGATTAGTTTAGACATGCTTTGTGTGAATGCCACTGTTAGGTGTCTAATTACCATATATGTGAATTATACATTGCCATCTTGTTGCAAGACATTATATATATGAATTATACAATGCTATCTTGTTGCAAAGGCATTATATAT
Source organism: Aegilops longissima (assembly GCA_021605205.1). Lineage (NCBI taxonomy): Eukaryota > Viridiplantae > Streptophyta > Magnoliopsida > Poales > Poaceae > Aegilops > Aegilops longissima. The sequence goes on along the minus strand of CM038678.1, from coordinate 264,922,451 downwards.
GTGAATTATGCAATGCCATGCTGTTTAGCCAATCATCATGTATGTGAATTATATCATGCTATCATTTTTTGTATTACGTGTTCCATTTGTGGAAACAACGTTTGTATATTCAACTACTCTTCTGTGCATCAGCCATTTCAAGCGGTGATGGAAGTATCGGAGTGAAAACAAGGTATTGAGTAGACAATACTACTGCTGAAGCAGACATCTTGCTGATTCTGAGAGCTCCTTGAGGAGGATTGAGAGACCGATGACCAGTCCTATTTCCCCGAGGTCTATGCTCAAACTTGGCAGGTTATATTACCCATGTCATGCATGTTGTCTTGCATTGCTTAGTTTTTACATCATATATGGATTGCCATCTGCTTAGTTGCTTACTATATAAATCATATATTTGAATTATATCATGCCATCATGTTTACATAGTACATACACATCATCTATCTGAATTATGGCATGGCAACCCATTTAATAAAGACATCATATAGTTATATCATCTCATCCTGTTTAGTGTTTACAGTCATCATATTTTGAATTATGGCATTCTATCCGTGAATGTATGTGAATTATGGCATGCCAACCTATTTAATAAACACATTATATAGTTATGTCATGTCATCCTGTTTACATAGTCTCATATTTTGAACTATGTCTTTCCATCTGTTTTAGTTAGCCATCATAATGTGAAATTGTGTCATGCTATCCTGTTTAGTTAGCCATCATATATGTGAAATTGTGTCATGCTATCCCATTTGGTTAGACAACATAAATATGAATTATTTCATGCCCTCTTTTATTCCCCACTATCCATTGCACCTCTCTATCATACAATGTCTATACTTTCAATTACTTTTCTTGTTTATCAGCTATTTGAATTGGAGAGCATGATGGCAGTATCTAAGGGAGTAACAACACTGTCTTCAGAAAAGATAGTGCTACCAGTTGATCCAGATAGAACCACGGTTGTACTTGCCCAAGGACCAGATCCACCACACATAACCCATACTCTCGAAGATTGTACCCCTACCCAGTTGGACAGAGAACTAGCTACACCCCTTCTAACCCCAACCCCGGCAGATAGTAACCCAGTTCCAGTTGACACAACACCATCTCCACCACAGAGCACCCAAACACGAGCAGTTAGTAAGGGAACTGCAGTGCCCAAAGCACGAGGACCACCACTCTGAATCCCAAAGCAGGAGAAGAAGATTTGTTCTCAGGTCAGGTTCTGTAGCTATGGTTCATACTCCTTTGCTATTGCATGACTGTATTTACTCATACCAACTATTTTCATATTTGAAGGATAGAATTGAAATTCCAATGGCCCAACAGGTATGTTTTAAACCTGTTTCTTTAACTGGTTTGCTGTTGAAACCTGCTCTATGTTGATTTCAGTTTCAATTGAATAAACAGCTATGTTCTCATGTCATGCACATTACAAGTGTTGTTATTGCTCTATTGTTACCCACACTTATATTCTGTCTATTCTGCTTTGTCTAGAACAAATATTATTTGAACTGTGTCTCTATCTTGATTTGGCAACAAAAACTAGAATGATATAGACCATAAATTAACCATGGTACATAGATATATGTTTGATTCATGTTGTTATCCTGTCCACTTGTTACCAAAATGAGTTTCATATACAACATGGTAAACATGTGATGTGTCTACTTGTTTCTCTTTTAGAATGCGGACAAAATATTAGAGAACAGTACCGCGTTATCCAATGGTAAAGGAAGTAATGCAGATAAGGATCAAGATAGTGAGACATCCCTATTGGTCTCCAAGAAAGCTGATAAAAACTATCTTGACGACAGTGAGGGAACCCAAAAGTCCTGTCTTGATGTAGTGTTGAGATTCTTGGCCCACTCTGCTGGCACAAGCTCTTGAACTTCATTGCTGAATCAGTTCGTCTTCTTGAGTCTCAACTTCAAGTTGAAAGACATCGATCGGATGTCTCTGCTGACGGGAAGTGAAGGACCGAGGAAGTCCTGCAGAATTCAGATGCATATTTTCGGTGCAACAACAATATTTGGAGGATTTAAGCGCCAAACAAGAGAAAGTTAATAAGCTTGCTAAGCATCTTGCCGACATTATGGGTACCAGGATATTGTTTCTTGAGATCTTCTAAAGTGGTTTCAGTTTTGGATTTGTTTTGCATGGCGTTTATTTTATTTGGTCGCCAACTTTGACAACCAAATGTATATGATATGCTGCTTTGTTCCCTATATTTACCTTTGGTGGCAAACTTTGATGCCAGATGGATGTAATATGTAATAGCCGTGATAGCCTAGCGTTAGTTGCTTGCTTATTTATTTCCTTGTTGTCTTGTTTATTTGTTTGCTTGTAGTCATTGCAGTTCTTTTTCCGCGGTTAGCTAGTGGATGCAATAACCTATTTTTTAAAACTAGGCCACAATAACCATGGGCTAATATTTCTTTGTAGTGACTTTGGGCCTCTCATGGTCGTAGAAACAGTGGGCCTTCTATGGGCCATAGAAACAATGGGCCTTTTACGGGCCGTAGAAACAATGGGCCTTCTGCGGGCCGTATTATCAATGGGCCTTATATGGGCCGTATGATCGATTGGCCAAACATGGGCCAAACAGACCGCATTATGGCCGTAAACGGGCTAGAGTTGGAATCGTCCGTTCATGGGCCAACCATAACGGGCCATCGTTAATAGGCCATATTTGGTCACACTATGAAAACGGCCCAACGTATTAACGGACCACAAACGGGCCGACTGTAACCACGGGCTGAATTTGGCCCACAAGCGAAAATAGCGACGGGCCGTAAGTAAGCGAATCTTTGAAATGAGCCCAAGAATAAATGGGCTCGAGAAGGCGAAAGATAACATGGGATGGAAACGGCCCAACGGAATAACGGGCCGTTAATGGGTATAAAGTGATACACTGTTCATTACGGGCCAGTTTCACCATGGCCCGTTAATGGGTGTAATGTGAACATTGTTCATTACAGGCTAGTTTCACCACGGGCCATTAGTAGGCCAAGAGTTACATAGGGCCTCATATGGGCCGAAAGACGTCATGGGCCATACATGGGCCAGAAGTGAAAACGGGTTGGAATCATATTGGATGGCCCAGATTACGCTACTGGGCCTAATTCAAATAGGGCATAACGGGCCTTGGGTTAGCGGGCTGTAAATGGGCTATATGCGAACATGCCATTAACAGGCTTTCCATGGGCCAGCCCGCCACCTTTTGACCAAGTCAAACGGGCCGGCCTTTTCACAGGAATGGGCCTCTGTTGGGCCGTGCCATGTGTCGACCTATCATAGGCGCCTATCTGACCCACTGACGAGCTGACACGTGTTTCGTCGGGCCAATAAGAATTTTACACGTGGAAATTTCCCATTGGTCGTGGCTGTTAACGGGTTAACGGATGCAAAACCCGACCCGATAGCTTAACGGCGTTCCGTTACGGTGGATGCCACGTGTCGGTCACCCTTGACGAAAGCACTTCTGTGACGCGCGATTTGTCGTCATGGAAGTGGACACTTCCGTGATGATAATTTTGGCAATGTCATGGAACACTTCTACGACAGCACAGGTATGACTATCTTGATTCTGTCATAAATTTGTCAGGGATGTACATGCATGACAGAAAACGCGACCTACTGTGACAAACACGTATCATCATGGAAGTGTATTTGTAGTGTCTAGCGCGCATAAAGACTTCGATATCCTTGATGATGGATCCTAACCTGAACTCAATGATGTTTTCTTATAAGACTACTATGTGGTCATTCTTGTCTTGGACAACATGTTCACAGGTTTGTAGCAGAACCAACTCATGTTTTGGAGCTTGCTATCGTAGTTCATTTCCCGAGAATCTCGCAACGTCATCTCGTCGATTTGTGTTTTAAACTTTCATTTCTCTTTCTAGACTTGATGGGTCTGATGTAACGCCCTCGATGCGGCTATATCTCCCACGTGTCGAGGCACGACTTAGAGGCATAACCGCATTGAAAGCAATGTCGCAAGTGAGGTAATCTTCACACAACCCATGTAATAAATAAGGAAAGAGATACATAGTTGGCTTACGATTAGCCACTTCACACGATACATAAATACACATCCATCATTGAGTACACTCAAGGTCCGACTACGGAACCAAAATAAAAGAAGATACCCCAAATGCTACAGATCCCGATCGTCCCAAGCTGGGCACCACTCTCGATCATCAGGAAAAGACATATAATAACGACCACGTTCCTCGTCGAACTCCCACTTGAGCTCGGATCGTCACCTTTGGCATCATTGGCACTGCAACTGTTTTGGAAGTATCTGTGAGTCACGGGGACTCAGCAATCTCACACCAGCGAGATCAAGACTATTTAAGCTTATAGGAAGGACATGGTAGTAGCGTGGAGCTGCAGCAGCGACTAGCATATATGGTGGCTATTTCGCAAAGAGAGTGAGAAGAGGAGCAAAGCACGGTCGTGAAGCTAGTAGCGATCAAGAAGTGATCTGAACTACTTCGTCGGACATAACTCCAACACCGTGTTCACTTCCGGACTCCGCGAGAAGAGACCATCACGGTTACACGCTTGGTTGATGTGTATTTTATTTGAGGTCAACCGGGTTTTCTACAACCGGACATTAACAAATTCCCATCTGCCTCATAACCGCGGGCACGGCTTTGAAAGATATTACCTGCAGGGTGTCCCAACTTAGCCCATTATAAGCTCTCACGGTCAGCGAAGGATATTCCTTCTACGGGAAGACCCGATCAATCTCGGAATCACGGACTACAAGACATTTCGACAGCAATAAAACAAGACCAGCAAAGCCACCCGAATGTGCCGACAAATCCCGATAGGAGCTGCACATATCTCGTTCTCGGGGCACACCGGATGGGCAAGGCGTCGGGTTGGCATAGACCTGGATTGCCCAAAGGCGCGGACATCGCCAGGTTGGGCCAGCTCTCGAAGGAGCACTGGTCCGGGGTTAAAATAAAGATGACCCTCGGGCTCGCGAAAACCGGGGAAAAAAGGCTTAGGTGGCAAATGGTAAAACCAAAGTTGGGCCTTCTTTGGGACGAGTCTTATTCAAAGCGAACTGTCAAGGGGTCCCATAAATCACCCAACCGTGTAAGGAGCATAAAATCAAGGAACATAACACGGTATGGCGGAAACTAGGGTGGCAAGAGTGGAACAAAACACGGGCATAAGGCCGAGCCTTCCACCCTTTACCAAGTATATAGATGCATTAATTATAGCAGATATATATATATTGTGATATCCCCAACAAGTAAACATGTTCCAATAAAGAACAACATCTCCATGTTCAACAAGGAACAAACTTCAACTTCACTGCAACTAGCAGCGCTATAAGAGGGCTGAGCAAAGCGGTAACATAGCCAAACAACGGTTTGCTAGGAAAGGATGGTTAGGGGCTGACATGGCAATATGGGTGGCATGATATAGCAAGTGGTAGGCATCGTAGCATAGGCATAGCAAAAAGCGAGCATCTAGCATAGCAAAGATAGAAGTGATTTCGAGGTATGGTCATCTTGCGCAATGTTCTCGAGTTGTCGAAAGCTTGATCCTCGTAAGCGTTCTCAACAGGTTCCTCGTTCACGTACTCGTCTCCCGGCTCTACCCAAAGCAACAACACAAACAAAGGAACCACAATAAATCACGGTGCAATGCACAAGCAACATGATGCAAAACATGACATGATATGCGAGATGTGATATGCAATGCTTATGTGCGCTCCGGAAGGGAAATGATGAACCAGGCATCAAATTGGCAAACCAAGTATGCCACTGGAAAGATGAGATGATTTCGGTTGAAATCGATATAAAGATCACCGGAATCGGATGCACGGTTTGGAAATGACAAGCAAAACAAGAATGGCCCAAATCTGCCATTAACAGCATGATGCTACTTAGCAAACAACAATTAATTAAGCTACTACACCCAAACGTACCAACAAATTATATGGCACTGATCTACACAAGATGCTCGACAAAAGATGAGCACTGAGCTACGGCTAGTTCACATCATAACAGGTTCAAACAAGCATGGCAAAAGTGCACAAAATATCAGGCTGGACATGGCAAAAACAGCATCAGGTTGCAATGTTCAGAGCAACAAAACTACATGCTACAGGAACTTAAAATAGCAAAACAAGGCATGGCATGAATCTAATCAAATCATAGAACAAAAGTCCCTTACTTACCATAAGCCAAAAAGGATCAGAAAATATAGTAACATCCATGTCAATATTGAAAGTTCCGTTAACAGATTCAGCAACATGACATGTCAAAAACTGATAACAAGTAGGCATGTTTACAAGCTCAATGCACTCACTACAGAGCCTTATATGATAAACTAAGCATACATACGTCAAGAAGACATGGCATAGAAGACATACATGGCAATAACAATAACATAGCATACATGGATCAACCACAACAACCTAGGCAAAATTGAATAACATGTAAACAATCTGCCAGGAAACATTTGATAGCAAAAGTAGAGCTCGATTGACTCAAGCTATGGCACTCCATAATTGCAAACAAGGGCATGGATAGATAGAGAAAGACATGCTTAACAAAACATCCTTACTGAAGTATCTCAAAATATGCATGGATCTCTCGGAATCATCAAGTTAACATGGCATCAAAATATCAGCTAAACAGGGCTGAAAACAGCAACATCAGGACACCTACTTTGCATGCTTGTGCTAGTCACCACATAGATCAAAAAAATACATGGCATACACCCCTGTAAAGATGGAATGGCATATTACAAAACACATGTAGGACTCAAATTCATAGGGTGCACACATCAATCATGGCAAAAATAACAAAAGTGCAAGTTCTGTTAAGAAACAGAAACTAACATCACATAGCCCTCTTCGAACAGCATTTCGGGCATCAAGATGAGCTCAAATGAAAATGATGCAATGAGATGAAATGATCTACTCTTCGAGACGAACATTTTGATATATTATACGCGCAAAATGGACCTACAGATGCAAAGATATACCATGTTGAAAATGCCACAAAATATCAATGATATAAAAAAACTTAGTAGAAAAAGTGAGGGGGAGAGAGGTCAACGGGAGCTCGAGATCCGATCGGGATCGATCGAGGGCGAGGTGGCGGCGGCGCGGGCTCGCCGGAAGGAGATGGAGGGCGCCGGCGGGTGAGAGTCGCCGGCGAGGCAGTGGTGGCAGCCCGTGAGGCAGATGGCAGCAGTGATGTGGCGAGGTCCGTCGGCAGGAGAGGGCATGATGGGCGGCGGCGGCAAGGCGCCGCCAGTGGCGAGTGGCGGAGGAGAGGCGGCCTGTGGTCGGCCTTCATGGCCCGGCCGGCCTGCAATGGCGGCATGAAGGCCAGCCGGCGGCCTTGGCCAGATCGGGCCAGGCGGGCAGCCTCGGCCCGACAGGCTGGCGGCGGCTGTGCAGCCGGAGTGCCACGTGGCAGCCCCAGTTGGCCATGTGGCGGCGGAGCAGCGTCCGGCGGGGTGGACACGTCCGCGTGACCGGAGGAAGCGTCTAGGGTTTGGGGAGGATGATCCGGATTTGGAGGGTTTGCTTAAATAGGCATAGAGGGAGCTAGGAGAGTCCAAATGAGGTGTAGTTTTCGCCCCACGATCGTGATCGAGCGACGGAGAGCATGGAAGTGACTTAGATGGGTTATTGGGCTGTTTTGAAGGGTGTTGGGCTGCAACTTAAAAGAGGCCTTGCGAGAGTCACGGTTAACCGTTGGAGTACCAAGCGAGCTCCAAATGACCGAAACTTGACCGGTGGTCTCGGGTGGTATACCAAGGCCACTAGACAAACCTCGGTCCATTCGAGAAGGTTTAGTACCCGCACGGAAAAAGCGTAAAAGGGCGCCGGGGAGATAGGAGTGCGGATTGCAAAAGCGGACAACGGGAAAAATGCTCGGAATCATGAGGCGAACACGTATGCAAATCGATGCACATGATGACATGATGTAAAATGCATGACATGGAAAAAATGCAAAATGAAGAAAAACCCAACCACGGAGGAATATCATATCACAATGCGAAAATGGCAAGAGTTGGAGTTACAAATATGGAAAGTTACTTCGGGGTGTTACAACACTCCACCACTACAAGAGGATCTCGTCCGAGATCTAGGGTGAAAGAACTCCGGATATTCGGAGCGGAGGTGATCCTCGCGCTCCCAGGTAGCTTCTCGGTCGGAATGGTGTGACCACTTCACTTTCAGGAATTTGATTGACTTGTTGCGAGTCTTGCGCTCGGTTTCTTCAAGAATAACAGCAGGGTGCTCATGATAAGAGATCTTCTTGAAGGTCAATTTCTTGAAGTTGATAGTGCGTTCAGAGTCTTGAAGCACTTGCGAAGCTGTGACACGTGAAACACATCGTGCACGTTTGCAAAGTTGGATGGAAGCTCAAGTTGATAGGCGAGATCGCCTCTTTTGCCAATGATCTTGAAAGGACCCACGTATCTAGGGGCAAGCTTCCCTTTGATACGAGCGGCGAGTGCCTTTCATTGGAGAGGCGGAGGTAGACATGGTCTCCAATTTCAAAAGCCACATCACGGTGCTTATCATCATAATAGCTCTTCTGGCGCGATTGCTTGGCGGCTTTGAGATTCTCACGAATGACTTTGCACATTTCTTACATACGTGATCAAGTCATTGCCAAGAAGTTGGCGTTCACTGTCTCGGACCAATTGAGAGGAGTCGGCACTTTACGCCATAGAGAATTTCGAATGGGGCCTTGCCGAAGTCGCTTGGAAGCTGTTGTTGTAGGAGAACTTCGGCATATGGAAGACAATCTTCCCACTTCATACCGAAAGAAATGACACAAGCCACGAGCATATCTTCAAGGATTTGATTAACTCGCTCGACTTGGCCACTAGTTTGAGGATGGAAAGCTGTCTTTGAAAGCGAATGTTGGTGCCCATGGCCTTGAAAAGAATCCCAAAACTTGGAGGTAAAGATGCTGCCACGGTGCAGAAGAGATCACTTGTGGAATGCCGTGCAAGGAGACAATCTGGAGGTGTATAGCTCGCCAAGCCGAGCTGCTGTGATAGATTCTTTGATAGGAAGAAAATGAGCCACTTTAGTAAGCTTGTCAATGACAACGAAGATAGCATCATTTCCACGCTTGGACTTTGGAAAGCCAGTCATGAAGTCCATTTCAATATGATCAAACTTCCATTCTGGAATAGCAAGAGGTTGAAGGAGACCAGCTGGTCTTTGGTGTTCTGCTTTCACTCTTCTGCAGACATCACATTCATTCACGAATTGAGCAATTTCTCGCTTCATTCGAGTCCACCAATATGACTGCTTGAGATCCTGGTACATCTTCGTACTTCCAGGATGAATGGATAGAAGCGAATTGTGAGCCTCGTTCATAATGACTTTTCTCAGATCACCCTTAGGAACCACAATCCGGTCCTCGAAGAAAAGAGTATCTTTGTCATCAACGTGGAAGCACTTGTACTTGGAAATGCCCTTGTCGATACCACGTTTCACCTTTTTCACCATGGTATCCAGAAGTTGAGCCTCACGAATCTGATCTTCCAAAGTAGGAGAGACTAAGAGGTTGGCAAGAAAGCCTTGAGGAACAACTTGAAGATTCAGCTTGCGGAAAGCTTCACAGAGATCCGGTGAAAGGGCTTGAGGATTAGGCATTGCGATAAGCCTTCCTGCTCAAAGCATCTGCAATGACATTGGCCTTGCCGGAGTATATTCAATACTTGGGTTGTACTCTTGAATCATTTCGACCCATCGAGTCACTGAGGTTGAGGTTGGGCTGAGTGAAGATATACTTGAGACTCTTGTGATCGGTGAAAATGTCCACTTTCCTTCCCAACAAGAGATGTCTCCATGTTATCAATGCATGGACAACTGCCGCCAACTCAAGATCGTGAGTGGGGTAGTTCTTCTCGTTGGGCTTCAAGCTGGTGAGAGGTATAAGCCACAACTCTCTTCTCTTGCATTAACACAACACGAGACCTTGAAGAGAAGCATCACGAGAAAACTTCAAATGGCTTGGATTCATCGGGAGGAGTCAAGGCAGGGAGCTGTGACGAGTTTCTCTTTGAGGGTATTGAAAGCAACGTCACACTCGGGAGACCGGACATACTTCACGTTCTTACGGAGGAGGTTGGAAAGAGGCTTTGCAATCTTGGAGAAGTTCTCAACGAATCTTGACAATAGCTTGCAAGACCAAGAAAATTGCGGAGCTGCTTGACATACGAGGAGGTTCCCAATTCACAATTGCGGACACCTTCTCGGGATTAATAGCGATGCCCTTGGCGGAGATGATATGACCAAGATAAAGCACTTCATCAAGCCAAAATTCACATTTGGAGAACTTAGCATAGAATTGGTACTCTCGAGCTTGTCTAGCACCAATCGCAAATGTTTGGCATGATCCTTCTTATTCTTGGAGAAGACCAAAATATCATCAAGATAGACCAAGGCGAATTCATTGGTGTAGGGGTTGAATATGAAGTTCATCATCCGAGAGAAATTTGGAGGAGCATTGACGAGGCGAAAGACATGACAGTATATTCATAAGAACCAAAGCTTTACGAATGCTGTCTTGGGAATATCTTGTTCACGAATCGAATCTGATGATAACCCATACAAAGGTCAAGCTTGGAGAACACTTTAGCACCTTTGAGTTGCTCGAAAAGCTCATTGATGTTGGGAAGTGGATACTTGTTCTTGATTGTCTTCTTATTCAATGGGCGGTGTCGGCGCAAAGTCGGTCCGTGCCATCCTTCTTCGGACAAAAGAACACCACAACCCCAAGGAGATGAACTCGGTCGATCAAACCAGACGCTCTTGTTCATCGAGCTGCTTCTTCAATTCCTTCAGCTCATCAGGACCAAGCTTGTATGGGCGCTTGCAAGCGGGTTCGATGCGGGCTCAAGATTGATAACGAACTCAAGCGGCGATGAGGAGGCATACCGGAAGCTCTTACGGAAAGACATCTTGGTACTCACAAGCATTTGGAATCGAGAGATAGCATCAATTCGCCCTTCTCATTGAGAGAAAACAACCGAATGGTTTCATCACGGCGGCATAGATGATCACATCATTAGAAGAGTGAGTCAATTGAATTTCCTGGCAGCACAATCAAGCTGAGCTTTGTCTTTGAGAAAGCCGATCCATTCGAGAATAAGATCAATATCCGAGTCACCAAGAACCATTGGTTTAGCAGAAATCTATAATCGCCCATCTTGATAGAAACATCCGGATCCATCATTTTGTATTCATGAACAAACCGGAGAGAAACGCTATCGGCTTAGGAAGATCGACAGTATGCAAATTGTTCATGGATGCAAAAGGTCTTGATATGAAAGAAATAGATGCACCAGTATCAAATAAGACTTTTGCAGGAATATCATTAACTGGAAGATTACCCATTATCACATCAGAAGAATCCTCTGCCTGCGCTGCATTCATCATATTGACCTTTGCAGACTTGGGATTATGCTTGACCACTGCATTGCTGGAAGATTTCACAGGAGGAGGAGGCGGAAGGCGCCTTTGGTTGAAGCACTTGTTCGCATAGTGACCTTTCTGCTGACATTTGTTGCAAGTCACCTCAGAGAGCGGACGGTGGTAAGGAGCACTTGACCTTGGAGCTTGAGAATTAGACTTGTTACGATAGCTTGGGTTGGGTGGGTGGGAAGATCCACGGCCACTGAGTTCTTCTGGCGATAAGGTGGCGGAGACGGAGGAGGAGGAAGGTAGAACTTCTGCTGCTTAGCTGCCACTTGAGAGGAAGAAGACTGAACTGCATCCTGATTCTCTTCTTAGAGGCCTCACATTTGAGCTGGGCAGCTTCTTGCTTGATGCCATGTTGTAGAATTCATCATACTTATCGGCTCAAAAGCACAAGAGCTAATTGCAGATCTTCTCTCGGACCACCTCTGAATTGATAGATCATACTCTTCTCATCGAGGCACGTCTTGCTTAGCAAAGCAAGCGAGCTTGGAACTGGATATTGTATTGATAGACAGACATGTTGCCTGCTTGAGATTGCGGAACTCCTCACGCTTGCTCTCAACAACACTTTTGGAATGTGATGAGCTCTGAAATCACGGCGGAACTCATCCCGAGTAATGACATGACCTCCTCTGGAATCTTTGTATTCTTGGTACCACTCGGCAGCTTGGTCCTTGAGTTGAAGCGATGCAAACTTGACAAAGTCCTCGGGTCGACATTGCTACAATCAAAATGCTTGCAGATGTCCACAAGCCAATCGTCGTGTGTGGCCTCAACACGAAACTTGAAAGACTTGGCTGATTAGCGAGGAACCGGTCGAGAGTAGCAAAGTGCGGCTGATTGTTGCCTTGACCTTGATTTCCTTGATTGCCTTGCCCTGAGTGCGTTCTTGCAAGAGCTGCAAAATCATCGAGCATTGGCATTGGTGGCTGCCATGATAGCTTGCCGAGCCTCCGGAGGCGGAGGTGGAGGTGGAGGTTCGGTGATCCCCATCATTGCGATCCGGATTCGACGCGTTGGCGGAGCCATCTGAAGAGGGTGACATCCGTTAGTCCTTTGATAGACAAATAGATAAGTAGAATCAGCGGATAGAAATTGCAACATATAGTCTTCACAAAAAACATTCGAACAAGAATGAGCGAATGAATTCAAAAGTTAATCATCACCGTCCATTAAGGTGAGAAGCCACTTAGATAAAGATATGGAAACAACATCTGCCTTAGAAACAAATCGAATATCTGGCTGAAAACAAAAGATTGGCTTCTAGAATGAGCGGAACAAACACATGATAGAGATTTACGCCCAAAGTGTTAGTGGTGGGGCCCACACGGACCTGACGTATAGCGGACGTCACGAATGACAAACAAGGCGTCCCGAATCAGCATAGCCAAGGATTCTTTAAGGCGTCTCGCGACCTTTGTAAATCGACCGTGAATGGGCGGACCACTGAGCGTTGAACCCCAATCTCAAATCATACATCATCGGAAAGATATCACGTAAGCTACTAGAATTCCCACCTATAAACTCCGAAACTTTCTGGTTATGCAATCTGGTGTTGGGGATACAGGGGACACAAAATATATCACCCAAACTAACAATACCTAGATCCAGTTGTATCCATCCGTCAACACATAACCAAGAAATCCTCGGAAATCGTGTACCTCGACCTTCGAAAAACATCCGTTATACAAGTCATGGCAATACTCCCGCACTCGCCTCAGTACTGGGCTATCGGGGTTATCTCACCAACAACTGCACAAAAGAGATTTCGATGTCGGCAAAACTCAGGTATTCGAACTGCAGCGATAAAATTGTGGCGACAACACCTCGGAGCTCAACTCCCGGGACACTGCCACAACCCTAAATGTCGGGAGGCACCAAGAACAATGTTCTCGTCACAAAACCATCGAACGATCCCAAGATACCCACGTGATCCTAAAATTTTTTAGTGAAATTTGAGAAGAGGAGAGTCAAAACTCTCGTCGGGAGACCTCACAGAGCGGCGAAGGGACTGGGAGTAAAAAGAATCCTACTCTCCGATATATATAATCCTAAGACTCAAAACATTTTCCATTCTAGACTCAACAACGCATGACAAACAATCAAGTAGGGGCTCCTAAGTCGGGAAGGCTCGATTACCAACATAGCGCCCTCGATGCGGCTATATCTCCCACGTGTCGAGGCACGACTTAGAGGCATAACCGCATTGAAAGCAATGTCGCAAGTGAGGTAATCTTCACACAACCCATGTAATAAATAAGGAAAGAGATACATAGTTGGCTTACGATTCGCCACTTCACACAGTACATAAATACACATCCATCATATAGAGTACACTCAAGGTCCGACTACGGAACCAAAATAAAAGAAGATACCCCAAATGCTACACGGATCCCGATCGTCCCAAGCTGAGCACCACTCTGATCATCAGGAAAAGACACATAGTAACGACCACGTTCCTCGTCGAACTCCCACTTGAGCTCGGATGCGTCACCTGCACTGGCATCATCGGCACCTGCAACTGTTTTGGAAGTATCTGTGAGTCACGGGGACTCAGCAATCTCACACCCGCGAGATCAAGACTATTTAAGCTTATAGGAAGGACAGGGTAGTAACGTGGAGCTGCAGCAAGCGACTAGCATATATGGTGGCTATTTCGCAAAAGAGAGCGAGAAGAGGAGCAAAGCACGGTCGTGAAGCTAGTAGCGATCAAGAAGTGATCTGAACTACTTCGTCGGACATAACTCCAACATCGTGTTCACTTCCGGACTCCGCCGAGAAGAGACCATCACGTTTACACCTTGATTGATGTGTATTTTATTTGAGGTCAACCGGGTTTTCTACAACGGACATTAACAAATTCCCATCTGCCTCATAACGCGGGCACGGCTTTGAAAGATATTACCTGCAGGGTGTCCCAACAGCCCATTATAAGCTCTCACGGTCAGCGAAGGATATTCCTTCTCTGGGAAGACCGATCAATCTCGAATCCCGGACTACAAGACATTTCGACAGCAATAAAACAAGACCAGCAAAGCCACCCAAATGTGCCGACAAATCCCGATAGGAGCTGCACATATCTCGTTCTCGAGGCACACCGGATGGGCAAGGCGTCGGGTTGGCATAGACCTGGATTGCCCAGGGGCGCGGACATCGCCCAGTTGGGCCAGCACTTTCGAAGGAGCACTGGTCCGGGGTTAAAATAAAGATGACCCTCGGGCTCGCGAAAACCGGGGAAAAAAGGCTTAGGTGGCAAATGGTAAAACCAAAGTTGGGCCTTCTTTGGGCGAGTCTTATTCAAAGCGAACTGTCAAGGGGTCCCATAAATCACCCAACCGTGTAAGGAGCATAAAATCAAGGAACATAACACCGGTATGGCGGAAACTAGGGTGGCAAAGTGGAACAAAACACCGGGCATAAGGCCGAGCCTTCCACCCTTTACCAAGTATATAGATGCATTAATTATAGCATATATATATATATATATATATATATATATATATATATATTGTGATATCCCCAACAAGTAAACATGTTCCAATAAAGAACACCATCTCCATGTTCAACAAGGAACAAACTTCAACTTCACGCAACTAGCAGCGCTATAAGAGGGCTGAGCAAAGCGGTAACATAGCCAAACAACGGTTTGCTAGGAAAGGATGTTTAGGGCTGACATGGCAATATGGGTGGCATGATATAGCAAGTGGTAGGCATCGTAGCATAGGCATAGCAAAGAGCGAGCATCTAGCATAGCAAAGATAGAAGTGATTTCGAGGTATGGTCATCTTGCTCGCAATGTTCTCGAGTTGTCGAAAGCTTGATCCTCGTAAGCGTTCTCAACAGGTTCCTCGTTCACGTACTCGTCTCCCGGCTCTACCCAAAGCAACAACACAAAAAAAGGAACCACAATAAATCACGGTGCAATGCACAAGCAACATGATGCAAAACATGACATGATATGCGAAATGTGATATGCAATGCTTACGTGCGCTCCGGAAGGGAAATGATGAACCAGGCATCAACTTGGCAAACCAAGTATGCCACTGGAAAGATGAGATGATTTCGGTTGAAATCGATATAAAGATCACCGGAATCGGATGCACGGTTTGGAAATGACAAGCAAAACAAGAATGGCACAAATCTGCCATTAACAGCATGATGCTACTTAGCAAACAACAATTAATTAAGCTACTGCACCCAAACGTACCAACAAAGTATATGGCAGTGATCTACACAAGATGCTCGACAAAAGATGAGCACTGAGCTACGGCTAGTTCACATCATAACAGGTTCAAACAAGCATGGCAAAAGTGCACAAAATATCAGGCTGGACATGGCAAAAACAGCATCAGGTTGCAATGTTCAGAGCAACAAAACTACATGCTACAGGAACTTAATATAGTAACATCCATGTCAATATTGAAAGTTCCGTTAACAGATTCAACAACATGACATGTCAAAAACTGATAACAAGTAGGCATGTTTACAAGCTCAATGCACTCACTACAGAGCCTTATATAATAAACTAAGCATACATACATCAAGAATACATGGCATAGAAGACATACATGGCAAGAACAATAACATAGCATACATGGATCAACCACAACAACCTAGGAAAAATTGAATAACATGTAAACAATCTGCCAGGAAACATTTGATAGCAAAAGTAGAGCTCGATTGACTCAAGCTATGGCACTCCATAATTGCAAACAAGGTCATGGATGGATAGAGCAAGACATGCTTAACAAAACATCCTTACTGAAGTATCTCAAAATATGCATGGATCTCTCGGAATCATCAAGTTAACATGGCATCAAAATATCAGCTAAACAGGGCTGAAAACAGCAACATCAGGACACCTACTTTGCATGCTTGTGCTAGTCACCACATAGATCACAAAAATACATGGCATACACCCCTGGAAATATGGCATGGCATATTACAAAACACATGTAGGACTCAAATTCATAGGGTGCACACATCAATCATGGCAAAAATAACAAAAGTGCAAGTTCTGTTAAGAAACAGAAACTAACATCACATAGCCCTCTTCCAACAGCATTTCGGGCATCAAGATGAGCTCAACTGAAAATGATGCAATGATATGAAATGATCTACTCTTCGAGGCGAACATTTTGATATATTATCTGCATAAAATGGTCCTACAGATGCAAAGATATACCATGTTGAAAATGCCACAAAATATCAATGATATAAAAACTTAGTAGAAAAAGTGAGGGGAGAGGTCAGCGGAGCTCGAGATCCGATCGGGATCGTCGAGGGCGAGGTGGCGCGCAGGCTCGCGGAAGGAGATGGAGGGCGCTGGGTCGGGAGAAAGGGCCGGCCAGGCGGCCAGCCTTGACTGCTTGGGCGAGGTCCGCGGTAGCAGGCAGGCCGTGGTGGCGATGGCGGCAGCCGGTGGTGGCGAGGTGGCGGCGGAGGGAGCGGGCGTGGCGGCGGCGCTCGGCGGGCCGGGCACGGCATGGCGGCGTGGCGCCGAAGCGAGTGGGCCCTGCCCAGATCGGCCAGGCGCGCCGACCTCGAACCCGACAGACTGGCGGCGGTGACCAGCCAGGTGCCACGTGGCAGCCCGGTTGAGGCGTGGCGGCGGCGGAGCAGCGTCCGGCGGGGTGGACACGTCCGTGGCGTGGAGGAAAACGTCTAGGGTTTGGGGAGGATGATCCAAGGATTTGGAGGGGTTTGCTTAAATAGGCATAGAGGAGCTAGGAGAGTCCAAATGAGGTGTAGTTTTCGCCCACACGATCGTGATCGAACGACGGAGAGCATGGAAATGACTTAGATGGGTTATTGGGCTGTTTTGAAGGGGTGTTGGGCTGCAACTTAAAAGAGGCCTTGCGAGAGTGCGGTTAACCGTTGGAGTACCAAACGAGCTCAAATGACCGAAACTTGACCGGTGGTCTCGGGTGGTATACCAAGGCCACTAGACAAACCTCGGTCCATTCGAGAAGGTTTAGTACCCTTTACGGAAAAAGCGTAAAAGGGGCGCCGGGGAGATAGGAGTGCGGATTGCAAAAGCGGACAACGGGAAAAATGCTCGGAATCATGAGGCGAACACGTATGCAAATGCGATGCACATGATGACATGATGTAAAATGCATGACATGGACAAAATGCAAAATGAAGAAAAACCCAACCACGGAGGGAATATAATATCACAATACCGAAAATGGCAAGAGTTGGAGTTACAAATATGGAAAGTTACTTCCGGGGTGTTACATCTGGAATGTCCTGACACCAACCAGATCTGAATCTCACGCAGATATGATGGTTGGAACATTCCCGACATTTGCATTTCGTTCCCAGCTTGCACCGCCTTGTGCCAAACTCCCTTGGACTGCCCTTCTTAGCAATTGTTGCTCAGGATCATCTTCGGAAGTGGTCCCACCATGGGTCCCATCCATTTTCGATGATAAGCAAATCATCCATCGCGTTGTCTTCAATAAGGTAGTCCACATCATCCATTCTAGCCCGAGTATGTCGTTCTCTCGAACTCCGTCAAACAATCGTTTGTGAATTGCCTTAGGTTAGTATAGAGACTTTCAATGATCGATGTATCAAAAGTAATTCTTTTTGCCGCTTAAGGGAATAATTCTACCAGTCATCTTCCCAAAGGTGCCCCGTTTGTTCCGAAGGGCAACCAACTCCTTACTACGTAGACACTGTTCACCACCCTCCTAAGTGTGGAAATTGCGCTACATATTTAAACCTTGTCATATGCTCATTCCCATCATTCTTGATGTGTGTATCGTGTCTCAGCTCAAGAGATGTTATGATTCATTTCATGAGCTGATCGTCAGTTGCTCGATCTTTGAGGAGATTAGTTCCGTAGAATTTATTTCTGTCATCGTCCTGTTGGATGAAGTTCTCAGAGCATGACGTCGAGACAAAGATCATGATCGAATCAACGTTCTTATGAAGTGCAACCTGGATCGTGAAGATTGTGTTAGTTTGCGTTCCCCCTTCCAACTTACCCTACGCTTGAATCTCGGGACGAGATTCTTGTTTAGTGGGGGTGAGTTTTCACATCCCTAGCTTCTGGCAATGCACTAGGCTAGCCTCATGAGTGTCATCATGTTTAAGTTTCAAATAAACTTGAAATGGGGTTTGTTTAAACCCTAGCATCAAAAGAATTCACTAGGTTAAACTAAAATATTCTTAGTGAATATAAATGGCTTTCAAAAATGTTCATCAATTCTGGAAAATGCTGAAAGCAATAACCAGAGGTGTTGCACATTTTCCCATGACATATTTGGGCTCTGAATTAAATGATATAGTATTTGCATTTGGGCATATAAATGCTATTAAATATTTTAAATGCTCAAATAATCATTAACTAAAATGTTTGCTGTTGGTTATATTCCAAACAATGGCATTGAGCAGTTTCATAATTTTTGGATCTGTTGAAGTATTTTTTAATAAAGCCCGAAAGACTACAGAATAATAGAATAGAGAAATAAATGGAAAGAACAGAAACTTACCTGGGCCAACTCACCCGTGCAGCCACCTGACGACCCAAGTGGTCGGCCCGGCGACCTGGCCCCCTCCCCTGTCGTCTTCCTCCTCTGCCAGGAGGACGAGCATGTGCTCGACGCGCGCGTACCATCATGTGGCCACCTCTTGCTTGCCGCTTCTCCCTGGCCTATTCGGGTGACGCCACGTAGCCCCTACGACCTCTCTCTCACTCTCCCCGAGCTTTTCCCCTCCTCTGCTCTCTTTCCTCCCATGACCGAGCATCATCGTGGCCGCCGCTTGCTGTTGTCGTGGCCACAACCACTGCCTCGCCTCGCCGAAGCGCTCAAAAGCTCCGCCTCGACCCCCTCTTCCTCCCCACCGAGCCACGCCCCGCCGCAAGCCCTGCAACGCCGTCCTCGACACCATCTTCATCCTCTGCACCGACGGCCGCCTTTGCTCGATTCGCCGCCCACAGAGCATCCCCGGCCTCGCTCTCACGCTCGTTGGACTCGCGGTGAGCCACAGAACCGTTCCCCTCTTCTTCCCATGCCGTTTGGCCGCTCTAGCCGCTGTTTCCGCCGGACCCGAGAGCTCGCCGCTGCACAGCCATGTTGTTGTCATTGTTTCAGACGCTATAGCTCATGGGAAAGCACACCAACGTGCTCAGCAGTTCCCCAGCAAGCCAACGCCACCACCCGCACCCCCTACCGAGCCCTACAGCCTCATCCCGACCAACCCCGTGCTCGGGCCACCGAAGCCAAGCTCGCCTCCGCCGACTCCATCCACCCCCGCCCTAACCACGGCCACCAACGGAGACGTCTGGCTCCCCTCTTTCGAACTCGCTCTCCCACGCATTGAATGGATGCCCATAGAGCAAACCCGACGCGGGCACCGCCGCGGTCTGTGGTCGCCGGCGGTTAAACGCCGGCAGCTGACATGGCGCCAGTAACTTAGGTGCTAATCTTGTTTAGTTAGTGCCTGTGTCCATGACATGTGGGTCCCCGAGCCTCATTAATTTATTCTAACTTCCTGTTTAGGTTAGTGCTAATTTGGGTGGACCCCACGTGTCAGCTTTGACTTTGGTCAAGTCAACGTTGACCGGTCCCACCTGTCATCCACCCCAAACCAGCCCGAGACACTGATGTATGGGTCCCACTGGTCAGGTTTGACCCGAACTGTGCCCCATTGACCTGCTGACATCATGATGATATCAGGCTGACGCAGTAATCCTTTTTTGGAATTTAAATAAATCTTAAATGATTTGTTTAATTCATAAAATATCCAAAACTTTGAAAAATCATAGAAATTAATCTATAGCTCCAAATGAAATAAGTTATATATGAAAAATTATCAGAAAAAATAAAGGAATCTGTTTATGGCATTTGCATGCATGTTTGAACAACCTAAGATTGCAGTATATGGCAATTTGCATAATTGGCATTTAAATAAGCACATATGAAGTTTGAATTTGAACCCTTGGTTCAAACCAACTTCATTTAATCTGGTTTCTAGTTGCATTAGCTCAAACCACAACATATTGCCATGTCACGATCATGCATCATATTGTTGCATTGCATTGATTGTGTTCTTCCTTGTTTGCCGGTAATTGTCCCATCTTAGTAGACGACGTCCGACGATGAGTTCGATGACACCGATGAAGAATTATACTATCTTCAGAAGTGCGATGCAAGCAAAATCCCCTTGTTCATTCCGATACAATCCCACTCTCTCGCTCCTGCTCTCTTTTACTACATTAGGACAACAACGATTCATTTGTTACTTCCTGCGGTAGTTGAACCCCTTATCCTCTACATGACCTGTCATTGCCACAGTAAATAGATGAAACCCACTAGCATGAGTAGGAGTTGTTTGCGCCCTGATGTGCCTACTCATTCATGCTTGTTTGTCATGCCTGCTACTGCTTAGAGTTGAGTCAGGTCTGATTCATCGGGGATGAATTGGAATGGTGGTGAACATGTCCTACTCTGTGTGAGCTAAGTGTGTGAACACGATTTGGTAAAGGTAGCGGTGAGAGGCCATGTAGGAGTACATGGTGGGTTGTCTCATTTAAACCGTCCTCAGGAACTGAGTTCTGTGTTTGTGATCCATGAACAGCTACTACCACACGTTTTGCCCTGAGATATGACCCCGCTCGACTTGTTAACCGCCTTGTCCTCTGTCCAGGAGTTGCAACTAGTTTTTGGTGTTTGTAGGATATGTGTTGGAGGCCGTGCGTAGCACTGACCCTAGGGGTGGGCAATGATGCGGTAGATACACCATGGCACAGTGTACCGGGCGCCCGTTTGGTGTCTTGGAAACCCTGCACACATCGTTTGGGGCTGTGAGCGAAACTCCGGCCAGATCTCCTCGCAGATGGAACCCAAATAGGCGATAAACCTGGACTAGAGACTTGTGTGGCTAGTTAGGTCGTGGTCTACACCCACGTCGGCTTTCGCTTGAAGTCTGCCGAGCACATGTCGTGTGCAGACGCTAAGTGGTGGAAACATGTGTGAATAAGTACACCCCTGCAGGGTTATAAATGATCTATTCGAATAGCCGTGTCCACGGTAAAGGACGTTTGGGTTGCCTATAACAGTTCATAGACAAGTGAAAGTGGATACTCTAAAACTCGCAAGATAAGCGTGAGTGCTATGGATGGCCTTCTCATAGGGAGACGGGAGCAGATCCATAGTGGTGTATTAATATGGTGAATATGTGGACTCGTGTGCGCCACCTCAAAAGAGTTACTTGCAGTCATAGTTTAGGATAGCCACTGCGTCAAAGCTGGCTTGCTGCAGTTAAACTCCACCACCCCCCTTTTGATACTGATGCATATGTAGATAGTTCTGATGTAAGTATTGCTGGGTACATTTGTACTCATGTTTGACTATTTTATGTTTTGCAGAGAGACATCGGTCTCGCTAGTAGTTCCGTGTGGACTTCGATGTTTAGCTTGATACCTCAGCTACGATCTTGTGCCCTCGACAGGATCTGGTAGATAGTCAGGCTTCTCAGCCTTTTTCATTTGTAGATGTCTGTACCCAGACATGTTAAGCTTCCGCATGTGCTTTGACTTGTATGCTATGTATGTTGGGTCATGAGACCCATGTTTGTAATATCTCGCTCCTCAGAGCCTATTGAATAAATACTTGAGTCGTAGAGTTATGTTGTGATGCCATGTTGTATTTACACATATCGAGCACATTGTGTGTATGATTGAAATGCTTGGTATGTGTGGGATCCGACAACCTAGTTGTTTATCCTTGGTAGCCTCTCTTATGGGCAAATGTAGTCTTGTGCTTCCATGAGCCATAGTAGTCCGCTACAGCCCGGTTCACCGGAGTCCTGCTAGCCCAGCACTACTGCTCCGGAACACTTGGCTGGTCGGCATGTAATTCACTTTGTTCCTGTGTCTTTCCCTTCGGAGAAATGTCACGTAGTGACATCCGGAGTCCTGCCTAGCCTGCTACAGCCCGGTTCACCGGAGTCCTGTTAGCCCAGTGCTACAACCCGGATTCGCACGATGCTGACCGACATGCTCGATGTTGATTCATGTATGCCTGTCCCCGTAAGTTAGTGACACTTTGGGTTCACGACTAGTCATGTCGGCCCGGGTTCTCTGTCATATGGATGCTAGCGACACTATCATATACGTGAGCCAAAAGGCGCAAACGGTCCTGGGCCCTGGTAAGGCGACACCCGTGGGAATACCGTGCGTGAGGCCGCAAAGTGATATGAGATTTTACAGGCTAGATCGATGTGACTTGGAATCAGGGTCCTGACATCAGCGCGTGAATCCGGGCTGTAGCAACTGGGCTAGCAGGACTCCGGGAACCCGGGCTGTAGCAGGCTAGTAGGACTTCAGAAGTCACCGCGTGACATTTCCCTGAAGGGACAGACACAGGAACGAAGTGGATCACATGTCGGCTAGTCTAAGTGTTCCCGAGCAGTAGTAACTAGGCTAGCAGGACTCCGGTAAACCGGGCTGTAGGAGACTGATAACCCACAAGTATAGGGGATCGCAACAGTTTTCGAGGGTAGAGTATTCAACCCAAATTTATTGATTCGACACAAGGGGAGCCAAAGAATATTCTCAAGTATTAGCAGCTGAGTTGTCAATTCAATCACACCTGGAAACTTAGTATCTGCAGCAAAGTGTTTAGTAGCAAAGTAATATGATAGTGGTGGTAACGGTAACAAAAGAGTAGTGCAAGCAATACTAAATATTTTTGGTATTTTGTAGTGATTGTAACAGTAGCAACGGAAAAGTAAAGAAGCGTAAACCAGTATATGGAAAACTCGTAGGCATCGGATCAGTGATGGATAATTATGCCAGATGCGGCTCATCCTGTAACAGTCATAACATAGGGTGACAAAGAACTAGCTCCAATTCATCAATGTAATGTAGGCATGTATTCCGTATATAGTCATACATGCTTATGGAAAAGAACTTGCATGACATCTTTTGTCCTACCCTCCCGTAGCAGCGGGGTCCTATTGGAAACTAAGGGATATTAAGGCCTCCTTTTAATAGAGAACCGGAACAAAGCATTAGCACATAGTGAATACATGAACTCCACAAACTATGGTCATCACCGAGAAGTATTCCGATTATTGTCACTTCGGGGTTGTCGGATCATAACACATAATAGGTGACTATCGAATTGCAAGATAGGATCAAGAACTCACATATATTCATGAAAACATAATAGGTTCAGATCTGAAATCATGGCACTCGGGCCCTAGTGACAAGCATTAAGCATAGCAAAGTCATAGCAACATCAATCTCAGAACATAATGGATACTAGGGATCAAACCCTAACAAAACTAACTCGATTACATTATAAATCTCATCCAACCCATCACCATCCAGCAAGCCTATGATGGAATTACTCACGCACGGCGGTGAGCATCATGAAATTGGTGATGGAGGATGGTTGATGATGACGACGGCGACGAATCCCCCTCTCCGGATCCCCGAATGGACTCCAGATCAGCCCACCCGAGAGGTTTTAGGGCTTGGCGGCGGCTCCGTATCGTAAAATGCGATGATTTCTTCTCTCCTATTTATTTCTCCCCGAAAGCCAATATATAGAGTTGGAGTTAGCATTGGAGGGTCTCCTGGGGGCCCACGAGGTAACGGGCGCGCCCTAGGGGGGGGGGGGCGCCCCCACCCTCGTGGACAGGGTGTGGGCCCCCTGGTATTCATCTTTGGCGAGGATTTTTTATTATTTTTTATAAGATATCCCGTGGAGTTTCAGGTCATTCCGAGAACTTTTGTTTTCTGCACATAAAACAACATCATGGCAATTCTGCTAAAAACAGTGTCAGTACGGGTTAGTTCCATTCAAATCATACAAGTTAGAGTCCAAAACAAGGGCAAAAGTGTTTGGAAAAGTAGATACGACGGAGACGTATCAACTTTCTCAAGCTTAAACCCTTGCTTGTCCTCAAGCAATTAAGTTAACAAACTGAAAGAGAAAAAAAGAAAAACTTTTACAAACTCTGTTTGCTCTTATTGTTGTAAATATGTCAAGCTAGCATTCAAGTTTTCAGCAAAGATTATAACTAACCACATTTGCAATAATTCTCAGGTCTCATAATTACTCATATCTATAGCATAATCAACTAGCGAGCCATAATAATGAATCTCGGATGACAACACTTTCTCAAAACAATCATAATATGATATAACAAGATGGTATCTCGCTAGCCCTTTCTGAGACCGCAAAACATAAATGCAGAGCACCTTTAAAGATCAAGGACTGACTAGACATTGTAATTCATGGTAAAAGAGATCCAATCATAGTCACACCCAATATAGATTAACAGTGATGAATGCAAATGACAGTTGTGCTCTCCAGCTAGTGCTTTTTAATAAGATAAGAGGGTGATGACTCAACATAAAATTAAATGGATATGCCCTTCGCAGAGGGAAGCAAGGATTTGTAGAGGTGCCAGAGCTCGGTTTTGAAATAGACATAAATTATATTTTGAGCGGTATACTTTCATTGTCGACATAGCAACTAAGAGATGGCGATATCTTCCATGTCACACACATTATAGGCGGTTCCCAAACAGAATGGTAAAGTTTATACTCCCCCTCCACCAACAAGCATCAATCCATGACTTGCTCGAAAAAACGAGTGTCTCCAACATACATCAGGTCCCAGGGGGAGTTTTGTTTGCAGTTAATTTTGATTTATTTTGCATAAAGCATGGGACTGGGCATCCCTGTGACCAGCCATTTTCTCGTGAGTGAGGAGCGGAGTCCACTCCTCTTGAGAATAACCCACCTAACATGGCAGATAAGGGCAGCCTTGGTTGATACATGAGCTATTCGAGCATACAAAACATAATGTTTATTTGAAGGTTTAGAGTTTCGCACATACAAATTTACTTGGAACGGCATGTAGATACCGCATATAGGAAGGTATAGTGGACTCATCTGGAATAACTTTGGCGTTTAAGGGATTGGATGCACAAGCAGTATTCCCACTTAGTACAAGTGAAGGCTAGCAAAACACTGGGAAGCGACCAACTAGAGAGCGACAACAGCCATGTACATGCATTAAAATTAATAAACATTGGATGCAATCATGAGTAGGATATAATCCACCATGAACATAAATATCACGAAGGCTATGTTGATTTGTTTCAACTACATGCGTGAACATGTGCCAAGTCAAGTCACTTAAATCATTCAAAGGAGGATACCACCCCATCATACCACATCATAACCATCTCAATAGCATGTTGGCACGCAAGGTAAACCATTATAACTCATAGCTAATCAAGCATGGCACAAACAACTATGATCTCTAATTGTTATTGCAAACATGTTTATTCATAACAAGCTGAATCAAGAACGACGAACTCACCATATTTACAAAAACAAAAGAGGTCGAGTTCATACCAGCTTTTCCCATCTCAGTCGGTCCATCATATATCATCATAATTGCCTTTCACTTGCACGACCGAACGATGTGAATAATAATAAGAGTGCACGTGCATTGGACTAAGCTGGAATCTGCGAGCATTCAGTAAACAGGAGAAGACAAGGCAATATGGGCTCTGGGTTAAATCAACAATAATGCATATAAGAGCCACTTCAACAATTTAATCATGGTCTTCTCCTATCGACCCCTAAAGAAAAGAAAAGAAATCAAAACTATTTACA
The DNA here is from genome assembly GCA_021605205.1 of Aegilops longissima. Taxonomy (NCBI): domain Eukaryota; kingdom Viridiplantae; phylum Streptophyta; class Magnoliopsida; order Poales; family Poaceae; genus Aegilops; species Aegilops longissima. Next base: position 264,896,295 of record CM038678.1, on the reverse strand, counting down.
TGGGAAAGATCCCAACAAGCAAAAGAAGAATGGGAAATATTTTTGGGTTTTTCTTTTTAATTACTACTACAGCAAGAAAAGTAAACTACTACTAATTTTTTTTGTTTTTCTTAAGGTTTAACAAACACACAAGAAGAAAGCAGGAAAAAGAAAATAAACAATCATGGATATTACAGTGAAAGAGTATGAGCACCGACATCTAGCAATGAGTGTGTGAACATAAATGCAATGTCGGTGAGAAATACGTACTCCCCCAAGCTTAGGCTTTTGGCCTAAGTTGGCCTATTGCCAGGGATGACCTGGCGGATACCCGTATGTGTAGCTAGGGTCGTACTGCGATGAAGAATAGCTGGGATCATACCGTGATGAAGAAGACTCTGACTGCCACTGGCTGACAGTCATCACTGGATCCCAAGAATAAACATATTGTCGTGGAGGCTCATCTTGTCGTTCCGGTTCCGGGGCTGGTGCAGGATTCCGGTAAGCTTGAACGGCAGCCCACATAACGAGATAGGGTCCTACAAAATTAAACAAAGAAGGAGCATGCAGCGTAATAGTTTCAGGATGATGTTTATCAAAGAATAATTTATATTTGAGCTCTCCGTTGTCGGCGTTCTGGGAACGGGGGTCCCCAGACTTGCCTACCTGCGGCCTGCGGCGTGGCTCAAAGGAGGCCCAGGACGGCCCATCTTCATCAACACAAGCTCAAGACCCTCGCGAGGGGCCAAGCCTCGCGGGGCAGACGACAAGGAGCTTCCTCAAGCACGGGCTCCGCCAGGCTGGCTCATGAGGAGGCGGAGAGTTCAAGGCAGGGTACCTCGCGAGGTGCCCATGACGCAAGCCGTGACAACCAAGGGTGCCAGTCGGGCGCCAGCCCGCGCGGTGTCCTCCTTTCCTCTTTGGTGCAAAGGGAACAAGCGCAGGCGAGAGCATCAAGCATAGGCATCCATTTCGGTGCAACAAGACCAAGACCAGCCCAACGGCAGGAAGGGAGTCATCGTGGAGCTCAAGCAGGCATCATCACCACAGCCTTTGGCAGGCGAGGACCAACTTTAGTCAGGATAAGTGTACCCGCTGTTCCCCTTCAAAATGGCCAATTGTTGGCGCCCTTCCCGCTCAATATTTGGGAGGAGGCCCAGGGCCTTTGCCTATAAATAGGAGTAGCCACATTCAGAGCTAGGGCATCTAGAAGGAGGGCATCGGGAAGAGGATCATCTTGGAGGGAGGCCGGATCCTCATCAAGAAACCAGTAGATAGAGCAACTGGACACCACCTGGCAGTTCATCACACCCGCCAAGAACAGACCCTCATGAGGCTGTTCTTCCTTGTATTGTTCCTCATCAGCCCAAGAGGCAATCCACCACACCACACTTTGAGTAGGGTATTATACCACAATGGTGGCCCGAACCGATATAAATCTTGTCTCTTGTGCTGTTCCGTTAGTAGTTTAGGTCCCTGCGATTCGGCAAGGTGCGAGACGGTGGGAGGTTGGATCTCCGCACGCAGCCCAGTGTTCGAACCTTAAGGGTCTGCCGGAACCCGAAATCCGACATTTGGCGCGCTGTAGGTGCGCCGAATCTGCCTTCGTCGCCTCGTTCTTCCCCACCACCGCAACCATGTTTGACGCCCGTCGGCTCGCGCCGAAGCGCCGAGCCGCCCTCGCCTCCCATGTCGCCCAGACAGCTCCCGTCGGCAGGCGCCCTCGTCATTCCCTGTCACCTGCTGTCAACGCCGCCACCGGCCCGGCGGGGAACGAGCAGCATCCATCATCCCAGCACCCGTCCATAAGGCGGGACAGCCGCACCGCCACGCCTTCGCTCACCCCCGCTGGTACTTCGTCATGCGCGCTTTGCGACGCCATGGAGGCCCGAGCTGCACTCATCGCGACAAGCGAGCTCTGCGCTACCGCCCGTCGACGACGCCCACGAAGAATGGCTCGACCGAAGTCGCCGAAGCTTCATCTGCGCTGCAGAGGCGCCCCGCGACGTCGGTCTCGCACAGCACCGCACCCGCCCAGACGGGCGATGCGCCTCGGGCGCCTCCTCCTCAAGAAGCGCCCTGGCCCCGAGGCGCGCCCTGGCGGAACCCGCTCCGCCAGCGCCCGCGCTGCAAGAGCAGAGCTGTCAAGAAGTTCCTCGCCCACAAGAAGCTGCCCGGCGATCCCGCTCCGGCACGTCAGACTCAAGGCGCTGCCCCGGCCAGCGGGCGCAGGGAGGCCCGCAAGACCAAGCTCTCTGTCGTCCGAGGCCCCCACGGCCACGGCGGGCTGCCGCGCCTTCACCTCCGAGCTGCGCAGCGTCGCGTGGCCCGCCAATTTCAAGCTAGACCTGCCTCCTCGCTACGACGGCACAGCTGACCCTACGGAGTTCCTCCAGCTCTACGAGCTGGGCATCGAGGCTGCCAACAGGGATGAAAAGGTCATGGCGAACTGGTTTCCCATGGCGCTCAAGGACGGAGCCCGCACCTGGCTCTGAATCCGCCCGTGCACAATCTCTTCCTGGGCCGAGATGCGCACCCGCTTCATCGCCAACTTCTAGGGTACTCGCGACCGGTCACCCGCCATGAGCGACATGCGCCGAATCAAGCAGCAGCCAGGGGAAACCCTGCAAAAGTACATCCAGCGCTTCAACAACGCACGCCTCAGGATCCCCAGGGTAACGGAGGAGGCCATTATATCTGCCTTCTTCGACGGCGTGCGCGACGTCAAGATGAAGGAGGAGTTGGCGATGCATGAAGATCTGTGCACCTCCTTGGAGCTGTTCAACTTGGCGACCAAGTGCGCCAGGGCTGAGGAGGGGCGCCTCTCCCTCCTCGAGCTTCCTGCCGCAGATCCTGAGGAGATGAAGTCCAAGGCCAAGGACGTGAAGCGCAAGGGGGCTGCCGTACTCGCGGCCGAACCAGACACCAAGCGAGGCAGAGATCAACCCGAGTCCTCCAAGGGCAGTGGGTACTACGTGTACCACGACCTCCACACCCACAACACCAATGAATGCCAAGAGCTCCGGGCCGTACGCGAGGGAAGGGTCGTCAGACGCCCCGAGCGCAGCGACCGGGGCTATGGCCGAGGAGGACGAAGGAATGAAGGACGCTGGGAAGACCACGGTCTGCGCCAAGGGTGGCGCGACGAACCTCGCGAGGACCGTTGGCAAGACCCGCCTCGCGAGGGAGGCTGGAGGGATCAGCCTCGCGAGGATCGCCCGCAGGGGAACGCAGGCCTCCCTCCGCTGCCGCCGCCGCCAAGGAGAATTGAAGACCGTCATCAGACAAGGGGCTGGGGCTTCCAGAAGCGCGAGGCGATCGCACGATCCTGGGCGGAGCTCAAGCCCCAGCCTCTCGGTGCATCTTCAAGCAGTTCGCCGCTGAAGTGAATGCAGTCCTCCCAAGCTCGAGGCCACGCGCCCTCCGAGGTGGGTCGTCGCGCCATCGCGCTCAGCTCAGCGGATCAGCTCAAGTCGCGCCACAGCGGTGTTCTCCCAATGCTTTGTTCCCCAATCATCGCGAACGTGTTGGTCACCAAGACCCTCATCGACGGTGGGGCAGGACTCAACGTCCTGTCCGTGGAAACATTCAACAATCTTCAAGTGCCTTACAGTCAGCTTTAGCCAACCAAGCCTTTCTCCGGAGTCACCGACGGCTCCACGGTCCCGATCGGGCAGGTCCGCCTTCCTGTCACCTTCGGGGCTCGTGACAACTACCGCACCGAGCTCATCGACTTCGACGTCGCCCACATTCGCCTGCCGTACAACGCCATCCTCGGGTACCCGACGCTGGCCAAATTCATGGTCAGAACTCCACCATGGCTACAATGTCCTCAAGATGCCAGAAGCGGCGGGGTCATCACGGTGCCCTGTGAAGAGAGAGACGCAGATGGCTCCTGGAGCGAGCCTATCAGCCGCATCGCTAGAAGACCTGCACCACAGCAGGGGAGGCCTCCAAGGCCACACCCAAGGAGAAGAAGACATCGACCGCCCGGCCTCAAGAGGCAGGCCCCTCGGGGCCAGCCGGGCCAGGGAGCCTCCTTCCATCGCATAGGAAAGCGCCTGGCGCCCTCCTCGGCAGGGCTGGGGCTCTCCTCGAGGGCCGCCGACCTCGCCAAGGTCACGAGGGAGGCGCTTGGGCACCACGGGAGGCGTGCTCAAGCACATTTCCGCAAGCAGGAGCAAGGAGGGCCGAACCTCGGAGTTCGTCGGCAAGGCCATTCAGAGCTACAGGAGTCAAGGTCATGAGGGGCAGCCGCCTTGCCCTGTGGCCCCCCATCCAGGCGAGGATGGTGGGCTGCGCGTCTGCATTGACATACCAGGGCTCAACCGAGCCGCGTCTCAAGAGCGCCTCTGGCCCTCGCGATTGGGACGTTGTGAGGGTCCGCCCCACAGCTACGTGCGCATGCCTTATGGCCTACCAAATGCGGCAGCTGCGCACCAGCGTCTCATGAGGGCCATCCTGGAGGCTCAAGAGGTCAGGCATGCCGCAGCCCTGGCGAAGATGGAGATGGCCCGCGAGGAGCCGCCAGCGCCTTCGGATCCTCCCGAGGCCCCTGGGCCTGGGGGCTCGTGAGGTCGGTTCCCGCGGCCCACCGAGTCTGCTACACCAACTCCACCTCGTCCCCAACATCACCAGGTGACATCTTTAAGTTTTATTTCTGGCCGGCGCCTTCAGGTCAAGATTATTCCTGTGCAGCGTGGGTCCGCCCCTGCGGCATGTATCCCTTTTATTTCATGTCATTAGCCTATCTGTTGGGGGCGCCTGGCTGCATCATCCCAAGCCGCTCGGGCCTGTCCCAATGGCATGTAGCTTCTGCGTTTTCCTTAGATTATGCTCGTTCCACGATGCTTGTTATTTGGTGCCTTTTCCGGGTGACGGAATCTTGCACGTTAAAGGGGGTGCCCGAGCATCGCGACTCAGGATCCTACCGCCTCCGCCCTCACCCTCTGGTCTTGTCCATGGCATCGCGACCTGGCTTGCCAGCGACGGCTGAGACCAGCCCGAGAGCCGGGACCCGAGGACGTAGAGTTGCTGCATCTGACCCAGCTTGCCCGTTAAAGGGGGGGGGGGCTGAGCATCGCGACTCAGGGCTCCTACCGGCTCTCCGACCCTCACCCTCTGGTCTTGTCCATGGCATCACGACCTGGCTTGCCAGCGACGGCTGAGACCATCCCGAGAGCCGGGACCCGAGGACGTAGAGTTTCGTCATCTAACCCATCTTGCGCGTTAAAGGGGGGCGGTGCTCGAGCATCGCGACTGTGGCTCCTACCGCCTCCGGCCCTCACCCTTTGGTCTTGTCCATGGCATCGCGACCTGGCTTGCCAGCTGACGGCCGAGACCAGCCCGAGAGCCGGACCAAGACGAGAGCACCGCATCCGCCAAATTTGCAGGAACACACTCGAAGATAAGGCCCAGAGCCAGGCGCAACCCGCCTTGAGGTAGGGCCCCGTGAGTCCCGTGCTGGCTCACGGGTGCCCCAACACGCCTCTCCCAAGCAACTAATGGTAGAACTAACGATCGCCACGGCAAGCTCTTGTTCCTTTTGTGGTGAACCTGCAGGGTCCTCCAAGGAGCACAAACGACCTCGCCACGCAATCTCTCGCCCGCCTAGGCACGGACCTAGCGCCGCACAGAAGCATTGTCGACCTCGAGATAAGTCACCCTCCGGACACACTAGTTATCACAACACCATCCCCACACCCAATGCAACCCCGTGTTAGCAACGTCGCTCTCCTTTCTCACCGAATGATGGCTGCTTGAGCGCCAAGGGGGACCCCCTGAGCATCGTGACTCAGAGGCTCTTACCGGACCTCGGGCCGCTCACCTCCTGGCCTTGACCACGGCATCGCGACCAGATACTAACACGGCTGAAGCCGCTTTGGGATCGGGACCTGTCGGCGCAGAGCATCAAGCCCTCACGAGGTCCGGAAGGAAGAAGCTGAGCTAGAACGGAATGAGCATCTCGCACTGCCTCACAATAAGGATCATATTGACAAACGGGTTACAAACATCTTACAAGCCCTCAGGGTACATTCTTGGCTCCTCACAGAACAAAAGACGGAATCCTAAGGAGTCCTACCTCTGAGGGACCACCACGGCAGACGCCATCATCAACAAGGCGCCACCCGGTCCGGCGCCAACCCCATCCAGATCAAGGCGGCGACGACTGACGAGCCCGCCTGCCCGGGAGCGCGCAGGCTCGGAGGGTCATTGCTGTCGCCACTGCCTCCGGCGTCGCCAAGAGCTCGGAGTCGCTGGATCCTCCGCGCCTCTTCGCCGAGGAGCTGCCAAGGGAGTGGTCGATTAAACCTGTCTGCCTCACCGCAACAGACCCCACCACCTCTCCGGGAAGCACTCCAGCTGACGACCCTCCGCGTCGAAGACCTTGAAGGACACCACCAAGCACCATCGCACTCTAGGTGGATCGTGAGGGCGCCCTCGTCCTGCAGACCGGCGACCTCGCCCCACCTCGAGTCATGAAGACCTCGCCGAGGCAACTACATGACATCTGCCCTGTCGCGAGGGTGCCGTGAGCCGGCGTGTTGCAGCTGTAGTCCTGGGGTTCCCCGCCGGACGACGGAGGCGAAGAAAGAAGGAAGACGAATCCACGATTTGGGAGGTGTGGCGGCATGAAGCACGAACTCCGGCAGAGCCTCGGCGTGGACTCTGTGGGGAAGACGCACACCTCGTGACTCCGCCGGGCGCTGCCGGCGGCGCCGCTCGTGGCGCCGCGTCGCCTCCTTCAAAGCCACCAATCTGCGCGACAAGGAAGAGGAAACCCTGGTGGCGGCCGACGCACCAGGCATGGGCGCCTCTGGCGAAGCGCCTCCGCCTCGACACAGGGGCAAGCCGCTTTGGGGGAGCAGGTCAGATCCTCTTGAGGAGCCTTTTCCTTCTCTTCCGTGGAGAACCGGCGGATCGGAGCCATGGCAACCAGATTTAAACGAGGAGGAGGAGAAGCGAAGGATAGATCGGAAGGCGCGCGCTGTTCGTGATTTATAGCCGTGAAGGCCAACCGTCGGCCTCCACGATCAGCGGTAATCATGACCAACTCGCATGAAGGACTTGTCGAATCCGGGCGGTTACCGATGCATCATGGGGAAGCAATGCGACGCGCCCAATCAACCGCCACATCGTCGCCCAAGGCGCAAGGCTGTTAGGGCCCTTGGGCGCCAGACTTGCCCTTTCGCCTCTCGGCGCTGTTCGGCGCGCGCCAGGCCCGGGGCTCTGTCGGCGCTCGGGATCGGGGTCCCTGACTTGCTCGCTGCGCGCCTGCGGCGTGGCTCAAAGGAGGCCAGGACGGCCCATCTTCATCAACGCAGCTCAAGACCTCGCGAGGGGCAAGCCTCATGGGCGGACGACAAGGAGCTTCTCGTGCACGGCCTCGTCAGTGGCTCATGAGGAGGCGGAGAGTTCAAGGCAGGGTACTCGCGAGGTGCCCATGACGCAAGCCGTGACGATCAAGGGCGCGATCAGGCGCCAACCCATGTGTGTCCTCCTTTCCTCTTTGGTGCAAAGGGAGCAAGCGCAGCGAGAGCATCAAGCAAAGGCATCCGTTTGATTGCAACAAGACCAAGACCAGCCCAACGGAAGGAGTCATCGTGGAGCCCAAGCAGGCGTCATCACCAGAGCCTTTGGCAAAGCGAGGACCAACTTTAGTCGGGATAAGTGTACCCGCTGTTCCCTTCAAAATGGCCAATTGTTGGCGCCCTTCCCGCTCAATATTTGGGAGGAGGCCCAGGGCCTTCGCCTATAAATAGGAGTAGCCACACTCAGAGCTAGGGCATCTAGAAGGAGGGCATTGGGAAGAGGATCATCTTGGAGGGAGGCCGGATCCTCATCAAGAAACTAGTAGATAGAGCAATTGGACACCACCTAGCAGTTCATCACACCCGCCAAGAACAAACCCTCGCGAGGCTATTCTTCCTTGTATTGTTCCTCATCAGCCCAAGAGGCAATCCACCACACCACACACTGGAGTAGGGTATTACACCACAATGGTGGCCCGAACCAGTATAAATCTTGCGTCTCTTGTGCTGTTCCGTTAGTAGTTTATGTCCCTGCGATTCGGCGAGGTGCGAGACGGTGGGAGGTTGGATCTCCGCGCGCACCCCAGTGTTCAAACCTTAAGGGTCTGCCGGAACCCGAAATCCGACATCCGTCTCTGCCCTTAAGGAGAAAATCATGTGCTATCATACTCTTATAATCTAGATAAGCGCTAGGCAGCAATTTCTCTTCTTTCTCATAATGCCTAATAGCTATGTTAAAATGTGCAGCAAGGCGAGAAGCATAAATGCCTCCAAAGATGGGGCCCTTAGTACGCTTCAGACTCAACCGTCTAGCAACAATTCCGCCCATACTAACAGTGTTATCGTGGTAGAAACCATGGAACAGAATAATAATATCAAGAATGCTAAGGTTCCCACAATTCCCGCGACCAATCAACCAACGACAAGCAAATAAAGTAAAATAGCGTAAAACAGGAAAATGTATGCTACTGATTCTTGCATCAGAAACCTTCCTGGTTTCTCCCACAGAGATAAGGTTAACAAACGCTTCCACCTCTTTACGGGGTGGTTCCTCTAAAATACCCGCAGGGGGTATGTTGCATACTCCACAAAATTCAGACAATGGCATTTTCTTCACAACGTCATATAAATGAAACTCTACTGAAGGAGGTGATTCCTTAGGGTAAAAGTAGAAGTTTTGCACAAAAGTATTTGTGAGTAAGAGATACTGTGGACGTTGGTCGCGGACGAAGTCGGTGAGGCCAGCATTCTCAATCAATGAATAGAAATCCTCATAAATCCCGGCATGTGTCAAGAAATTATCGGAGGGCCATTCACACGGCCGTATCTCCGCGGTATGAGGAAAATTATATTTGGGCCTCTGAGCTTCTTCATTTTGTTTCTCCTTTGAGCTTCGGCTCGATGAGCCCCTCAAAAGTCTCTTCATTATTTTCTGAAATAATCTGAAATTTTTAGTAACTTCAAACAAAAGTGAACCAACTTCAATAAAACTGATAGCAACTACTCCTGCAAGTACCTAGAGCCTATATCAAACATTAGAACTACTTGGAACCATATAAATTTGACATTCAAGCTCAAGAATATGGTCACCTATGCAGCACAAATTTGCAAAGAATAGAGCACTAGAACTAAAACTAGTTGCACCAATGGAGGAGTCACATACCAAGGAACAATCTCCCCAAGCAGTTTTGCGAGAGGTGCTTTGAGCAAGGAGATCAAAAATCACAGCAAAAGTGGTTGGAACTCGTGCTTGAGTTGGTTTTTCGTGTTTGTGTGAGGCAGAGGAAGAAGATGGGTGCTGGGATAAGTGGAGGAGAGCCACCATGGGCCCACGAGGACGGGGGCGCGCCCAGGGGGTAGGGCGCGCCTTTCACCCTCGTGACCAGGTGGCAGCTCCCCTCGCGGTAATTTTTGCATAGTAAATCCTCAAATAATCCCGAAAAAATCATATTAAATTGGCATGTCATTCTGAGGACTTCTATTTTCGGTATATTTTTATATTGCATGGATAAGACAGGAAACAGACAGAAAAATACTATTTTTACTATATTTCTACTAAATTACAGAAAATATAGAGAGGGTACAGAAGGTTGTGCTTCTAGTTTCATCCATCTCATGCTCATAAATAAAGAATCCACTAACAAGGTTGATCAAGTCTTGTTAACAAACTCATTCCAATAATCATGAAACCGGAGAAATTTCGAATAACACTAAGTTACCTCAACGGGGATATGCACATCCCCAATAATAAGTATATCATATTTCTTTTTGATAGTGGGAAGGGGAAATTCAAAACCTCCAAATATAATCGATGGAATTTTTCCAATAGAGTTGATACTATGGACTTGAGGTTGTTTCCTCGGAAAGTGTACCGTATGCTCATTAGCATTAACATGAAAAGTAACATTGCCTTTTTGGCAATCAATAACAGCCCCTGCAGTATTAAGAAAAGGTTCCCTTTCTTTACCATGTTTTCTAGCAACAAAGTATCTCTTATCATAACGTTGATTCTTTGATTGTGGGTTATCAAGATCAAGAGCAAGTTCAATTTGTACATCATTATCATTACTAGGTTGAGCATCATCATGAACATCATCATTAATATTCTCTCTAGGTTCATGTTCATTACCAGATTGTGTTTCAGCATCAGACATAGATATATCATTTGGATTATCAGGTGGTTCAGCAATAGGTTCACTAGAAGTTTGCACAGTTCTTTCATTTTTCTTTCTCTTCTATTTAGAAGAACCAGGAACATCAATATTATTTCTCTGAGAATTTTTCTCGATTGTCTTAGGGTGGCCTTCAGGATACAAAGGTTCCTGAGTCACTCTACCAGTTCTAGTAGCCACTCTAACAGCATAATCATTTTTCTTACTATTCATTTCATCAAGCACTTCTTTTTGAGCTTTAAGTACTTGTTCTACTTGAGTGGTAACCATAGAAGCATGTTTGCTAACAAGTTTAAGTTCACCTTTAATATTAGCCATATAATCACCCAAGTGTTTAATCATATAAGCATTTTGTTTTAATTGTCTACCAAAATAAGCATTAAAATTTTCTTGTTTGACAATAAAATTATCAAATTCTTCTAAGCATTGTCTAGCAGACTTGTAATGAGGAATATCACCTTCATCAAATCTATAGAGAGAATTTACCTTTACTACCTGTGTCAGGATGTCAGGATCAGGAGGTTCTTCAATAAATAAGGGATTCAAATCATATGTTTCTTCAACAGGCGGTAAATTTAGACCATGTATTTCTTCAATAGGAGGTAAATTCTTAACATCTTCAGCTTTAATACCTTTCTCTTTCATAGATTTATTCGCCTCTTGCATATCTTCGGGACTGAGAAATAGAACACCTCTCTTCTTTGGAGTTGGTTTAGGAATAGGCTCAGTAATTGGAGCAGGAGCTGGCTCAGGAGGTGCCCAATTACTTTGATTTGTCAACATACTATTCAATAGAATTTCAGCTTGATGCGGTGTTCTTTCCCTCAAAAGAGAACCAGCAAAACTATCCAGGTAATCTCAGGAAGCATCGGTTAGTCCATTATAAAAGATATCATGTATTTCAGGTTTCTTAAGAGGATGATCAGCAAAGCATTATAATCTTGAGAAGCCTCCCCAAGCTTGTGGAGACTCTCTTCTTCAATTTGCACAAAGTTGTATATTTCCTTTAAAGCAACTTGTTTCTTATGAGCAGGGAAATATTTAGCAGAGAAGTAATAAATCATATCCTGGGGACTACGCACACAACCAGGAGCAAGAGAATTAAACCATATTTTAGCATCACCCTTTAATGAGAACGGAAATATTTTGAGTATATAAAAGTAACACGATCTCTCATCATTAGTAAACAGGGTGGCTATATCATTTAATTTAGTAAGATGTGCCACAACAGTTTCAGATTCATAGCCATGAAAAGGATCAGATTCAACCAAAGTAATTATATCAGGATCAACAGAGAATTCATAATCCTTATCAGGAACACAGATAGGTGAAGTAGCAAAAGCAGGGTCAGGTTTCATTTTATCTCTAAGTGATTCTTTGTTCCATTTAGCTAATAACCTCGTGAGCTCATATCTATCTTTGCAAACTAAAATAGCGCGAAGATTCCATATCAAAACATAACCCTCGTGAATAATAGGCATATCTTCATCATCACTTTCATCATTATATTCAGATTCAATAATTTCTTTCTCTCTAGCCCTAGCAATTTGTTCATCAAGAAATTCACTAAGGGCATGTAGTATCGTGCATAGAAGTAGTTTCATCATAAGTATTGTCGGATTTTGGGTTCGCGGACCTTTGTGTTCGAACACTGAGTGCGCGAGATCCAACCCTCCACCGTCTCGCACCTCGCCGAATCGCTGGGACCTAATCTACTAAACGGGACAGCACAAGAGACACAAGATTTATACTGGTTCAGGCCACTATTGTGGTGTAATACCCTACTCCAGTGTGTGGTGTGGTGGATTGCCTCTTCGGCTGATGTGGAACAATACAAGGAAGAACAGCCTCGCGAGGGTCTGTTCTTGGCAGGTGTGATGAACTGCTAGGTGGTGTTCCGTCGCTCTAGCTACTGGTTTCTTGATGAGGATTCCGGATCTCGGATCCCCGGCCCCCCTACCCTGTGGGTGGCTACTCCTATTTATATGCGAAGGCCCTGGGCCTCCTCCCAAATATTGGCGGAAGGCGCCAACAATTGGCCATTTGAAGGGAACAACGGGTACACTTATCCTGACTAAAGTTGGTCCTCGCTTTGCCAAAGGCTCGTGATGACTCTGCTTGGGCTCCACGATGACTCCCTTCCGGCCGTTGGGCTGGTCTTGGTCTTGTTGCAATCAAAGCGGATGCCTTTGCTTGATGCTCTCGCTGCGCTTGCTCCCTTTGCACCAAAGAGGAAAGGATGACATCTTGGGCTGGCTCGCGACCGGGCGCCCTTGGTGCGTCATGGCTTGCGTCATGGGCACCTCGCGTGGTACCTGCCTTGAACTCTCCGCATCCTCATGAGCCAACTGGCGAGGTCGTGCACGAGAAGCTCCTTGTCGTCCGCCCGTGAGGCTTGGCCCCTCGCGAGGTCTTGAGCTGCGTTGATGAAGATGGGCCGTCCTGGGCCTCCTTTGAGCCACGTCGCGGGCGCGGCGAGCAAGTCTGGGGGACCCTCGTTCCCGAGCCGTGATAGCCCAGGCCTGCCTGGCGCCCCAACAGCGGCGGAGGCGAAAGGGCAAGTCTGCGAAGCATCATGAGCCCCTAACAGCCCTGCGGCCTTAGGCGAAGCATGGCGGTTGATTGGATCGTCGCTTTGCTTCCCCACGATGCCTCGGTAACCACCCAGTTGACAAGTCCTTGCATGCGAGTCGGTCATGATTACCGGT